>CM066032.1:441977519-443177519 GCA_033557465.1 Ichthyophis bannanicus
CACACACACTGTATATGTATAGTAATACAGTGTTTATTGTCACAGAGTAAGTCTCATAGATTAGCCTTTACATATACACATGGATATTCTAATGGGTGTGCTGTACAAATTAAAGTGTTAACCGACACCCACACAACAGATGATCTGCATATGTAAGCTATTGACATGACACACATAACAAACACCTCAAAAAACAATGTTGTACTGGATACATAATTGCTCTAAATGAGAATTGTAAGATCAACAATAACTAGGATTATAAAATGTTATTGAATAGATCCTGTTTCATTGCTGGCGAACCGTGGTCGGCCACGCCTGACACGTCGGGCACCCTACACATCACCCGGCCAAGACCCCTCTTCTCGAACCCAGTGGCGGTGGTGGTGCAGGAGCAAGTCGGCGCATGACATCCAGCATGCCCTCAAGGGCCTCACATTATCCGGGTGACGGGCCTGTTTTGCGACCGCCTCATGTAATTGATGGGATCTCAAACACAATGCCTTAGTGTTTTGCTCCACTGCAAGGCGTATCCGACTCCAGAACACGTCGACTGCCTGTGCATGGGATACAGCGTGTTGATTCACATACATCTCCACTACTCCAACGCCATACAACAAACATTTAATGTAAATGCCCACACGATTGGTGATGTGATAGGGCAGACTCAATCACAGGAGATGGATAGGGCCAATATACATAATGTCCACAGTAGTATATGGCAGGCAGACAAACACCACAGGGCACATCACACGACGTAGATGTGGCAGTATGCCCTCACAACGATTTACAGGCTGTGGTGAAACACCCATATACTACAGCTGTGGCAACAGGATTGGCCAATGACCAGCTCTCACATAAACATCGTTGTAGGGGAGCTTGCGCATGCACGAGTCCACAAACTACATCAGCTGGACACCAACGGAGGATGAACACAGGAAGGTCGAGATATGACCATCCCCCCAAATCACATTTGATGACACATTTAATGGAGGGAAAATACATTCTCTGACAGTGACATGTGTAGTTAATGAAGCAATGGGATGTCTGGTAGGCACAGGGATGACCACACACCTTACCTGTTACATGTGCACTCTCTTGCTGCACATATGTGACTCCTGAGTGGGGGGGGGGGGACAATACATGTGCACCCTCACTGTTAACCACAGAGGAGGGTCGTCCTTGGTCCAGATAATGTAGGCCATGTAACCAAATGTGTAGTGTCTATAGTTATTTAATGTATTTTACCTGTTTTCTATACCGCCGTTTTCCTTTAATAACAGCGGTTTACCAAGACAGCAAGAGGGGACGAACAGAGGCAACAGGGGGCATACACTGACTAAAACGTAACAGTGAAGGGTAAAACTGGGTGACACAACATCAAGGAACTGTACAGTAAAAACACGTTACATGCAGGCTATAATAATAGAGACTGTTAGATGGTCTGTGCCATAGTACTCAGTGAAGAGTACAAATGTCCAGTTGTTTTCTGAACTCCTTTAAATCATCCAGGGATCTGCACACGTCGGGGAGGGAGAGAGTTCCATATAAGCTGGGGCCGATAAGCAAATTGCCCTTTGTGTAAGTACATTTCACGCTTTTCTGTTGTGGACACAGCAGGGGAAGCACCAGGGGGGGGACATCAGAGCTCTACAAAGACATGGCTACTGTTTCACCGCTACCGCAAATGCAGACATATTGAGGAATGGTCATATGAGCTTAACCTATGCCATTAACACAGCAGACTATGGCTAAGTTGTCATCCTGCTGTGTACAATGTGACATTTGGGTATCTGCAGAGCGGCAGGATTTAGCTTTCGCCATATGTCTGTATCAATTTTTATGTTGTCATAGAGTGGGCTGCGGCCGTCAGACACATTCCTCATATGTCTGCATCCATGTGTATCAACCTGAACATACACTATTCTATTGGGGGTAGAATGCTATCATTTCAGGTACCCTACAACCTTTGGGTATCACACATCTAAGGTAATCAACCAGAACATGTAACGTGTGGAGGTAATGTTTGAACAGCCACCACACACACACCAACTGTGGACTACTGGTGTGTGTGTTGTGGTTGTGACAGTCTATTGTCACCCACCTTCAGCATCACGGTGTGATGATGCACCATAGGCCCTCATCTCTGCCATCATCAACTCCGGGAGAGGTGTAGGTGTTGGTTCTGCTGGCATGGGTGGTTGGCTGGTCTCTATTGCTGCTTCACGCAATGGTGTCATGGCGCGCACGTGTGGCTCCAGGGACTCATCGCCAGCACTTGTGCTGCCCCCAGAGACAGCAGCCTCTGCCTCCATCAGACTCATAGGGGCTGCAATGTAGACCTCCCCCTCCTCCTCTTCCACCACCCGCCTCATCCTGCTCCTGCTCCTCCTCTGCCCCCTCCTCCTCCTCTTCCTCCGCACCCATTTGACTGTAGTCACCTGCATTGGGAGGAATCAGAGAGAGCACACATATGTTTCAGCAAACCACATATGTATACATGTGTGATACATAACACACAGACAGGATGTTTTGCATCCGTTCATGTGTGCTGCATACCAGACACCGGACACACTCCCATACGTGTGTGTCACCACCATGTGTCTGGGTAAGGGACACATGTGTGTGCTGTGCCCATGCACTGGTGGCAGATCGCCCCTTCTCCTGTTCATGGTCACATTGCACATGTTTGCCCATAGCATCCCATTCCTCTGTTATGTAACATATTTCCGCACATGCGTGTTACTGCCCCCACCCTAACACCTGCTTTATGCAAATCACTGCATGTGTGTGTTGGTTTGTGAGTATGGGTCATATTTGTATGTGATATGATTGTCTCAGTGCTACTGTGACTCGCAGTGACCCATAGTGCAGCGTATGGCAACTAGGCCATCAACCTTTGGCCCACTGGGGTGCACATGCAGCACTGTATTGCTGTCATGTCATACAAACATGCCTTTGAAATGACCAACACAGTCATGCATTGTATGGAAATCACAGTTGTTTTGTGTCTGGTGACTCATGTGTGTGTGTGCTCATTATGCCATATTCTCGTGGGATGGGTTGAGGAGGTAGGTTTGGATGTGAACCCCAGACATGTCAACAGAAATGGTGAGGTAAGGATATTGCACACACATAACACAACAGGATGGCAACATGATGTGGGGTTTGTGGACACATATGGGAGTGTATTTGCATAGGACCGCCCTGTACGGAATATGGAGATTGTACATGAGAAAGAAATGATTAGTTAGTGTACATACCTGCATGTGGATGTGCGCTATCCAGGGCCTCTGGCAGTCCACGAAGGTAGATGTCTCCCAGCCGTGCTGCAAGTTCTTCTTCCAGGGGCGAGAGTGTGGGTGTGAGGGGGGGTCCGCCACCTGTGCCCAGAGCATGTTGTCTTACAGCAACCCTGTGCTGACGGCAACCTCTCTGGATGTCAGAAAACCTCTTTTTTAAGCTGTCTACATCTCGTGTGGGGCCCCCTGCCCCACACAGTGCAGTACGCAGATCCTCCCACACTGCCATTCTGTTTGCAACAGATGTGACGTGTGCTCATTCTGCCAAATAATACATCGTAGTTGTCAAGGGACATGGGAGAGTAATATATGGTTTTCACTGTCACTGAACTTTACAGCTCTCCTCCTTTGTGTTGCTGGCACAGGGACCCTTTTTCTTTTGGCCATTTGGCTGTAATGTGACGGCTGTCGCTCAGCAGATGGCCCTGCCTGTTCGTGGCTAGGCTGTGCAGTCTGTGCCCTGTGTGAATCATCACCAACTGGCTGCCCCACATCCTCCGCCTCCTCACACTGGCCCTCTCTGTCACTGTCCCTCTCCATCTACACCTTGAACACAGGCACCTCTCAAACAACCCCCGTTCACCAACACACAGCAGGACACAGCACACACAACAGATAACAATAACACTACAATAGAGGACACAATACAGTTCACTGTAACACAGGTGCTGTGTCATGTAAATGATCACATGTACTCAGATACTACAGTGATTTTCTAATTTATCGTCTCCCTCTATCCTGTGCCGTACCCCTACCTCAGCCTCTCTCTCTCAGACTCTGCTTCAATCTCTATATCCCGCCTTCCTCTGATGTCTTGCCACCACAGCCTCACTCCCTATTGCACACTGTACCTTTATGTCTCACACCTTCCTCTGGACTACCTCTAACCTATCCTCTGGCTCTGGCTCACTCTTTACCTCTGTGTCTGTTTGTGAAACTCCTCTAACATCCCTCACCGTGTGCCACGTGTTGAGGCCTATTTATACGGTATTTGCACGTTTGATTTCTGCACATGCGCATTTGTGCAGGCGTGTATTTGGTGGGACACGCTCGTGCGTCGCGCTCGTGCGCCGTGAGTGTGACGTCATACGCATGGGCGTTTGCAGGCGTCAACACACACATGCGCCGAGGGAAATAGTGCTACGTATGTGTATGGTCACGCATACGCATTACGTGGAGTCCCGCATGGGCGTCTGGGTGCTTTTTCCGCATGCGCAAGGCGATGCGCATCTGCGTGTCACCACGCACATGCCGACACCCATGCGTAGAGTCGCGCATGCGCGTGACTCTAGACCTTCGTCTGTGAGCAGATGCGCATGCGCATTGGACGTCACGGCAAGGAAAAGGAAATATAGGTGAGGGAGAACAGCTTGTCGACGTTGAGGGTTGTAGGCGGAGGAAGAGTAGAAGTGTGTTTGGTGAGAGACAGTAAGGGAGTCCGAACAGGTGTATGTGTAGATTGTTTGGCTGGTGTTTGTATTGAGGATTGTATTGTCTTGTGTGTGTATGGTCTGGTGTGTCTTGTAGTTTGTACAGTGCTTAGATAGTTTATTGTGTGTGACATAGTTATTTGTTTCTTAGTTTGGTGGGAGGAGTTTATGGCGCATGTCTATGCTGCTGCATGTGTCCTGTGCAGTGGGCAGATGCTTGGGTTGCCGAACACGGGAGATGGTGTCGATGGGGCTGGGGCACAGGGCATGGGTATAGTCCCGCAGCAACTCAGACCTGCAGCTGTGGTGGCGGTCCAAGCCTGTGTTGTTCGTGCACGGCGCAGGAGGTGTGCCGAGGTGCAGGCTCGGCAGCCACGCCTCTACAGGCCCCGTCCCCAGCTCTATGACATGCGAGAGGACCAGGTCATCTCCCTTTACCGACTGAGCACAAGGGCTATTAGGGGTCTCTATGAGGATCTTAGACCTGACCTCGAGCCCCTGACTGATCGGTCCAATGCCATACCTGGTTTAGTCAAGCTCCTTGCTGCCTTACATTTCTTTGCCTCCGGCTGTTTTCAGACATCTGTGGCCGCAGTGGGTGGCATGAGCCGGCCCACCTTCTCACGATGTCTCCACCAGGTACTGCGTGCCATGGTCAGCCGGATGGGGGATTACATAGCCATACCCCACACTAGGCAACAATGGTGGACCCTGAACCAGGCCTTTGAGGCATTAGCCGGGATACCACACGTGATGGGAGCTATTGATTGCACACATGTTGCCCTGGTCCCGCCTAGAGACAGGGAGGTAGCGTACCGCAAACCGCAAACACTACCATTCCCTGAATGTTCAGGTTGTATGTGATGCAAATCAGCATATTCTGAATGTGGTCCCTAGGTTTGCAGGGTCCACCCATGACTCCTATATCCTGCATCACTCGGCAATATTCACACAATTTGAGGAGGGACGTTTTGGCGAATGTATCTTGCTGGGTGAGTATGTCAGGGTCTTTTATTTCTGTATGTCATTATACATGTTTCTATTTGTGATCACAGTAGAGGTTTTATATAGTTTGACACATGCACTTTGCATATGATTGATGTTAGTCACAGGACTGGTGTTGGTATACATTATTACATGTTTTTGTACGTCTGGTACGACTAGAAACATTAACCCTACATCATGATTATCCTCACAGTCTATGACCGTTATATGCACATGTTGTACATGTGCTGCCACCTCAGTGCAGACATCTATGTTGTTGATGATGACCTCATAGTGCATGTTGGTAGCATATGCAAACATGGGGTGGTTGGTGGGGTGGTTTTGTCCACAACATACACCTGTGATGATGTTTAATTGCTGGATAATGTTTCTCCGTCATTTAACATGTCTGGTTCTGGATAACCCTAATAGTACACACATGTCATGTGCGTGTCAGTTTGACACACGCACTCTGTGATGGAGTTGTCACCCAGGGCTCAATATCTGACATGAGTAGGTGTATATTAATATCTGATAGATGATGTTGAGGTTTCCAGCAGGGAAAACACGTGTGCATATATTTGGCCAGACATATTGCCTATGTCACAGCAGACTTGCAACAATATGTAGTGCTTACAGTAGCCTCTGACACTGTAGTTGAGGGTACGTTTGTGCCATCTTGTCTGGCCATTCTCATTTCACATCACATTGTGTAAAATGTACAGTTACAGCAAGGGGACTACGTGGGTGCATACACAGCGGTATGGGAACCAGCTACAGCGGACGGTTATGTGCCTATGCATATGTTTTGGGGGCAAACTAATGACGGGCACAGTGTGCATGTTGGACGACCGCACCTTCAGAGGGATGTGTACAGGATGGGGACTGGGAAGACTATGGCTATGACAGGCATTGGCGCGCAACAATACACAGTTTATTTTGCCTGACAAAATAAACATCATATGTTGCCATTCATAAACAGGATGTCTACAGGTGATATGCTTTTCATTCTTACCTACCACCATGGCATACATGGTGTGTATGTGTGCCACACGCAAATGGCTGTGTGTTTTCCCTTGGTTATTGATGAGACATACCCTGTGATTATGGGAGCATTGGATTGCTATTGTGGTGTCACCATTGTGGGTTTGCAGATGTGGACAGTAACTGCATCACCATATGCATGTAGCACACACACACACACACATTATTTAAGGGTGACTATGGTCGTTTGTGATATTTGATATGTGTTTACGGGCTGGATAAGCCATGTTTAGCTTGTATGTCATCATATGTATATCTGATAGAGCTGCATAGTTTGCAGCTGTATATTGTTGTCACACTGTCTTGTTGGTTTCTTTCTCATGTCGACACAGCTGTCAGGACTGTGTCACATGGACCCCTACATTTACATGCAACATTTCTTTCTGCAGGTGATGCAGGATATGGTTGTCGCCCCTGGCTGCTGACTCCTGTTCGTCAGCCACGGACACGTGCAGAGCAGAGGTACAATGAGGCCCATGCCTCCAGCCGCTCTGTCATAGAGCGCACCTTTGGCGTTTTGAAGAGTCGCTTCAGGTGTCTGGATAGGACAGGCGGGGCCTTACAATATGAGCCACGCACTGTTGCCGAGATAATCATAGCCTGTTGCATCCTGCACAACATTGCTCTCAGGCACGATATCCCTGCAGAAATTAATGAGGATCTTGAGGAGGATCCATTGTGCCCCCCTGTACGTGCCAGTGGTGACACACGGGAGGGCTCAGCGTTCAGGCGGAGGTTGATTGCAGAGCTGTTCACATGTACGTATTAAGTCGCTTACGACACACATGTGCTATACAATGTGTGTAATGTTTATTGTGTTATGTGTTAATGTTAACATGGAATCTGGATGACACACTGCAGTACCAGTTGACTCTGAATGCCAACATCACATATGTCCATGGGTGTGCCACAAATAATGTGGGATTTGCACAACAGCAGTTGGTGGCAGATGATGTGGGGGTTTGTTGGTATCTGTGTGGTTTGTTTGGAGGGTGCAATTCACAGGTAGTGTATGCTTCTGATATAAACAGCTGTTGTCAGACCAGAAGGTGTTATCTTACATGATATGTGTGCCACACAGTGTCAGCCATATGTTGATATGTTCATGTTGGACGGTCACTCCCTGTTTGTTGACTGTTGTCCATTGTGGAGCGCTACGATTAGACACATTTGTGATGTTTATGTTGGTATTAGGCTCCTGTGACATACCTATGTTTGTGTGCTCTTCATGTGTGTAGCAACATGTCACATAAAGCACAATAAACATAGTTGATGCTAGTATGGGGAGATGATATTAACAGTTTGGGTGGTATGTGGATGTCAAACATGACGTGTGTCAAAATGTATTGTTGATCAGGTAGCCATGACATGGATGTGGTTAGGGATGGGGACCTTCTGCATTGTGCAGCCAGGGGGTTGTGATAAAACACTTTTAACTTGGTGAGTCTACCTTCACTGCAGTGATGGGTATCTACACACATGGTGAGATGTATCAGCCAGATACAGCAAAGGGTGTTTTACAATAGCCAGTTGGATCACAGCATGTGGGTGTTGCTTGTGTTATAGCAGGTATTTAATGGATTGGATGGCATATCTTGCTGATGCTCTTGCAACATCATCCATCATGCGTTAGCTACAGGCTGTGTATGTGTGTAGGTCACGTGAACACAGACCATATGAGCAAATATCTTGCAGACACAAGCAAGGCATGATTATGTTGACTTACATACACAGACATAGGTGCCAGCTATTTATCAGAGGTGCACATGTAGGGTATGCATGTTTCAACGTTCAGACTAACACACATTGGGATGGCATGCAGCCCTCAGGGGTTTGTCACATGCAGACATGGGGTGGTCCATTTTAACACATGCAACACATTATGCATGTTATTTGTGCACATCATCAGAACATAACTGTTAATATTACAGACGGTATGAGATGTACAAACCAGGATATGTTTATGATACAGGAATACATGAGGTGGGAGCGCAGATATCCAATGCTTTTCCCTATTGTAAGTGGATTAACATACAACTTTGGCACAACATTAAACAGGTAGAGGAGTCTTTTGTCACAATATGGTGATAAAAGGTTTATAGTGCACTCTGCGACTGAGACAACAGAATGGTGTGCGCATACCCCTGAATTGCTCTGTGTGTACACGGACAGCGAGGTAAGGGAGGGGTCGGACACACTACACACACCTCAGGATCTCGTTAGACATCTCCGTGATGCCTCTGACATGTATGTGATCTGTACATTGTGATAGGGAGCAGTCATTAATTGAGGGCTCTTGTGGGGTGTGATAGCTGGGGACATGACGGTGCAGTGTGTGATTCATGGCTATAACATGACATTTGTTTGCTTATCTTGTGTCTCCATGTGCAGAGGACATACGTGGTTTGGATGGTGTTGGTCTGGTGCTTTGCCATGTGTCTCTACATCAGCAATTAATCATTTTGTTTTGGTAGGTGGTTGTACATAGACATTGTGTGTGACCGCACTAATTGAAATCATATGTTCCTATTGATCTGTCATATTGCACAGATGATTTGTTTTCCAATATTCTACATTTAGCATCAGTAAACCATCTCTTGCTGGTGTCACTCATATTCCCTTGTGTCTTGGTTAAGCATGTCCTCTACCACACTTTCACTGTGACATGTGAAACAGACCTGCATGTGTGTGTAGGTTGTTGTATTGTGATGTTTGGCTGCACGTTTTCTGTCCCCAAACAATGTACTCTCAGACAACACCATGATATCATTGCATGGTCACTGGGCCGTTATATCTACAGATCTACACCTGTGCACATGCAGGCCATGTGTTACAGATGTCAATTAGACATTTCCATACTGTGGGTGTGTGTATTTGTCGTTTGCCTGTGTGATGTTGCATTGCTCCGACATCATACATTATCATGTGCTGTTAGGGGTGTGTGCCTCTGGGTGTCTGTTGTGACTATGCTACCTCTTACATAGTGGTGTAAACGTTGTCAACATTATGGACATGTGTTGTGTGCATTGAGAAAACATGTTTCTTTTGTTGTCATTAAGCACTGGTCTGTTTTCATTTGTGTTTACAGATATGCACATAATCTGGACCGTCATCAACGTTGGCTTGCCATGGTGAATCTCGAGCTTTTGCTGACATTGTCTACCTTCAGGTGTTCCTGATATTGTTGTGTAGTGGCTCAAGCGATTGATGAGCTACACCTGATGCACACACACGGTATGTGTATTGGTTTCTTTTGGGGTTCATTACATCTGTCTTTCACTGTTGATGATATAATGTTGTTCTGATGGGCATGTAACATTTTCTCTAGACTCACATGAACAGCTGCATATGGTGTGTAGCTGCAACACACCTGTGTGACAGGCGCATGGACATTAACATATCCATGTGACAACCATGTCTGTGTTGAGGCATAATGATGTTGGCCACATGGTTATGTTTCATATTGCTATCATGTCCTGTTTGACTTTGCATTCCTTTCTTCAGCATTTGCACAGCTGTGACGTTATGACATTTGTGTTTCTTTTCAAAGGTGTCTGACGATTACATACCTCTCCTCTCCTGACACAGGACAGTGGACATACCGGGCACATCTCTTACACTGCAACTGTTGTCAACAACACCCACCTGTTTGAGGACAGACCACCATGCAACTCTTTGCTATGACATTTTGCCATTGGATGTTTTACCTCTGAGAGTGCAACACATGACTGGGATAGACATTATTGATTTTTGACTACTGCTTTCACCCTGACAGAGGTGTCGATAGCACTGCTGATGCAATTGATTGGCAGGACGTGCTCCTCATTGTGGGGGACACACATGGACTTCGAAGGACTATGGTATATTGATCACAGACCCCTGACTATGCATGTCTTGAGCCTCAAAGACACTTTTAACATGAGTGTTTGGATTTTAGATACAATTCTGACGTTTTACGATGATCCCCCCTTGTGCAGCAGCAACTGACATGGACATTGTAGGTGTTACATTTTGTCACAGTTGGGTGTCTCATGTTTTGTACCATGGCTGTGACATGGCACCGATGATATTCTAATGTTTTTCTTACAACACAAGCATACAGCCCATGTATTTGTCATGTGGCCAACGATGGAGTGCTCCTATTGTCTACGTCAACCTATTTGCCACCTGGACATGATCCCCATTTAAACTCCACAATGTTTTCAAACACAAGACCATCTTGGGATGATGTTTTCAGTGACCCATGGGTGTTTACATGCATGTGTGGCATCACTGTATCATGTTGCCATGTGGCTGGTGCTTGTGCATCTCACTGACTATGTTTCTGTGACACCACATGTGGACCTATGGCTTCTGTGTGGATTTAGGTGATATGTTTGTCCATTATTTCCTTATTTATATGCTGCTTCGTGTGTTTGCGTACTGTGCATACATGACAGTCTGCATGTCTGTACACACCTTGCATTTCCCGTCTTCACGGTCATGACTATGGCTTGTGTTAGCGACACTCACATTGCCACATTATGTTTGCAGTGTGGCAGTGTGGGTGTCAATACTACTTGTTTACTGGGAAATTCCATGTATCCTGGTATATGTGACGATGCACTGTTTCCCCACACCAACACTGCATGTTGACCTCCTTGATGGTGTAATATGTGCATATTTCTGCTGGTTGTTGAGTTGGTATTATGTCTGTGGTCATGTGCATGTGGTATTTGTTAGCAGATGCTTATTGTGATTTACATGATTGTTTGTGTCCATAGTGGTGTAGCTTGTACTCCCATATCGGGCATTGGGATGTGAGTATCATCATTACTTTTCTGTCATGTTTTTGAACATTAAAGTCCTTTGCACCAAATATCTTTTTGGAGTTAGTCTGACCCCTGTTTTGACAGTTGGGTATTTTCTGAGGGACAGATGAGGTGTATTGGGTCTTCAGCATGCATCATCTCATCTGTACATGCACTCATATGTGGGTGACACATTTGCGACATGCAGCAGCAAGGGGGCGCTTGGGGTCTGGTGTCAGGTGCAGAGTATGCACCTGATGCACATTATATCTGGTGTGGATAATTTGTTGTCAACCAAGTTACCTTTCTGTAGGAGGTGGCTTTGTGACATGCTAAAGGTTTTGAGCACTTTCCGAGGTGATGCGGCCAGCCCTGATATTATGATGGCACTGTCTACACTATTTGTGATGTGCAAACCAAATAAAGTTCTGTATTTACCCAATATGTGTTTCGTGTGGTGTTTGCATTTCAGGTCTGTCATCATGCTCAATGTGTGACTTTGTATCAGTCATGACTCCTTGTGAGCCCATGGATCCATCATTTTCCTTTCAATGTCACAGGGTGTAGATGATGTTTTTGTTGTTGCTAGGTGATGGTGGGTTACATGACCTGCCATGGGCCACATGGGGTGCTTCTGTGACTTGTTCACTGTTTGTTTGGTGTGCAAGCCATGTTTCACTTCACTATGTTAGTCCTCCGGTATTTGCACATACATCCCCTTTATGTGTTTGTTTGCTGGACATGTACATGGGTCACCTATGCTCACATCCTTGTACAGTGCCAGCTGTGTTAGTGACAGCCACATGGCACATCACTGTCTATGTACGCTTGACATCCACACACGCCCTTTGGGATCTTTGTGTTAGAGTGTGCTCATTGATTGCTTTTTGTTATTGGCTATGGTCATGTGTTTGACGTGTGCTGTATGCATGTTTTTTCCGCACATGTTTTGTTTTTAACATCTCTAATGGCCTCACTCGGCCATGAGGTACCAACAGGTTCCTCAGCTCTACACACACCCTTTACTGTCTTCACTGTAGAAAAGGGTGCATCCTGTGTGTTGCCTAGCCATGACATTTGTTGTGTAATAACGACCTCACACTTTAGGGTCTTTACATCCTGTTGCATGTGGCCCTTTCTTTTTGATGAGATTCAGGTGTTTGGTGTGCTACACCTTATTGCATGTTGAGCTGTCTCCTGTTCTTCTCCTGATTATTCACCTGATCCAGGGAACATCCTCTGATGGCGTTGTGTTTAATTATATCCCTGTTTTGCATGCTGTATTCAGTGCAGGACATTTCATTGTGTTTGTGCAGGTGTTGTTGTTGCAAGATACAGAGTGCAAATTCTTTCTGTACATGGTGTATCTGCATGTGCATTTACTACAGATTAGTTGTTTTTGTGTTTGTTTGTCATGGCAGCCAGCAGGCGTTTTGTGTACTGGCATGCGTTATTTTGGTTATGTAGACTTTGTTGTGCCTCACATGGGCGATGTGTGTTACCATTTTAGGCGTCTACATTTGTAGTACTGGTCGTTTGTGTGGTTCCTGTCTGCAGTGTTGTATGTTATTGCTTGTCCTGCATATGTGCTTTTCATTAGTGTGATAGTCATATGTGTGTACATCAGTGGCATGCCCACATTGTACCATTAACTGAGTTGTGCGACATCCTTCCATCCATCCTTTCTCTGCCAGCTATGTGCCATCCTACCCTGATGTGCATGCTGCTAAACCACGTCATCGACTAACACACATTCGTGCATTGCATCTCAACCTGCTTGCCTCTCCTGTGTGTGCTCTGCCTAGCACTTGTACTCCACCGTCATCCTGATATTTCACATATTCTTCCATTTCAGACTCCCCTACTACACACATCTGCACATCCTCTGTCTCACACTGTCAGTGTAGCAGGGTACATTACCATCAATCTGTGCATGGATATAGCTGCCCATGATATGTTTTTCACATTTTATGGGTGTCACATGGCCTGCAGCTGCTTTCGGCAGCCCATCAACTTATGTAGGTCCTTCATTTAATTTGATATTGTCTGTCTTCTCTGCTCTGTGCAGTGTTTGTGTTATGTGTGTGTTTAGCACATTCCTCTGTTTGCATTCAGCTTGGGGGATGTTACTGTTATTGGCTCAGCTTTCTGCTTTTACCTATACGTCCTTATGGCATCTTCTGGCACACCTTTGATTGACACAGCTTATGATGTACCTACGATAGTGGCCTGGGAGTGGACAGCCTTTCAACATGGCCTATGGACATAGATTACAGTTCACCTTTGCTGACAGGGTATGTTTGTGATGTTACATCTGCTGCACCATAAAAGGTGCAATAATATATGGCACAAGGGTGTAATTGTCTCACTATGCCAGGAGTGGTTGCTGTACACTTGATCACAGAGTGGGAACATACCTCACCCACCCTTATTAATTAACTGGAGCAGACCATGACCCCTGCAACATCATTGCTGTATTCACCAGTTTTCTACATACATGACATAGGCGTGTGTGTTTTTCATCAGACCTTGGCTGTCATGGAGCTGTGTTACTCTGTGGATTTCCATCTCCAGAGGTAATGGGGCAGTTTAATGGATGATATTGACTTTGATTCTGTGTTGATATGCGTCACTTGGGACTGTCTGCAGCCCCTCCTTGGTGTGTAACTAATGACTGACCCAGGTCTGCCATTGCTGATCTCGGAGCAAAGGGCTGCAGACAGGCCCAGGCTGAGGATTGCAATATGAGATTAACTCTGACACCCTGTGGATATCAGACACCAGGGGCTGTCTGCAGTCCCTCACTGATAAATCACATATGCACGAACTGTGTCAGCACAACTACTTATGTTTTCCATACGTTACAATGCACAGTGCTAACAGCAGAAAGAGTGCTGTGACCTTTCCCCGCCTCATAGGGCACCCTATGTGGCGCCCCCTCGGCCACTATTTCACCAACATTGTTGGGTGGCGTGGTGGACACTGCATTTGGAGATGTGTCCTGTGGGGTGACTTCAAGGGCACGTTATGTTACAGTGCTCTGAGAGTACATTTGCTGGAAACCACTTATTCCACAGATATGCGATAACACCCTAATGGGGCTATCTTACCCCTTACAGGTGCTGTCTCTGCCAGACATGTTCATTTGCCATTGTGTGGGATTGCACCCCTGATCCCTGCACCATTGTACACTGATTGTGTTTGGGTGCTTGCAAATCAGCACAACACCATTTACCTCTCCCAAATTATTATTCCTCATAAAACATTGCCACACACCCTTCTGACCAGCACCACAGCCCCCTATGCCTCAGCCAGCTGTCTTTAGTGTGCACTGCGGGTGTTCACAGCCTTGCTCCTTACACCATTGGTCAGTGTTCTGACCATCATGCTGTTGCTCGGTTCCTCTGCTTTCCCATCATTGCGCGACTTATGCCTCCCAGTCATCAGAGGCCTCCAATACCATTAGTGCGCCGCTTTACGTACAGCAGCGCACGCACCTCTGGCGGCCATAATTTCTGTGACTCCAATAGAAAACAAACACCGACAACTGCCTTCAGTGTACACGGGGGGGGGGGGGGATTGAACCCCTGCTCCCAGCACCATTGGTCAGTGTTTTAACCAATGTGCTGTGGCTCCGTTCCTGTGCTTGTGCCTATCGGCGCACCGCTTTGTGCCTATCAGCGCGACGCCTTCTGCCGCCCAAGATGACCGGTGCGCCGCCTTCTGCCGCACAAGAGGACCTGTGCGCTGCCTTAGGCCGCCCAAAAAGAACTGTGCGCTTCCTTATGCCGCTGAAAGAGAACTGTGCACCGCCTTATGCCGTTCAAAATTTATTTGCCTCCTAAAATAATTTTAATCATTACAGTTGCTGTCTCAGCTGGCCTTTGTCGTTGTGCACAATGGGGGATTGAACCCATGGCCCCTGCACTATTGGTCAGTGTCTTCACTGTTGTACTACGGCTCGGGTGTTTTCTATACCCGGCAGCGCGCCACTTTGCCTTTTGGCGCGCTAATGTCGACCCCGCACATTACCGTGACGCGCACACGTCCGGTTGCTTACTCCCGGTTTTTTTCTTTTGGCAGCCTGATCCGCCCACTCCTTATATGGCACAGGTACACTACCGCGGCCCCGCACGATAAGAATGTTTAGTAAACATGCCCTTAAGTCTTGATCACACACTTGCACAGAATGGCCCATATACATATTGGTTTGTATAAATTGCACATGTGATCTTTGTTCCTATGTAGACAGGATGCACTTTACAACAAACCTTCTAATACAATATATTGGAACTACTCAAAATCATGGCAAGAACCTAATGCCCATAAAGGTTAGACACCTCAAATGATAATTTGTGTAATCTAAGGTGCTTACTTTTGCTACAAACCAAACTTTTATCTAAAATACATTCCAGTCAACTGAGCTGGCACAATTACACAGGTTTGCAAAAAAATTTTTTTCAAGAGCTGTTTTGGTTATTCCACGTAATCTTTATGTTTTTTGGTGCACTAAATCTGAAAATGACCTCCATTTTGTCATAGGACATCACGTTTCCTGACAATTTAGGTAACTATGTTAAATAAGGCAATACCTCAAAATAAATGGAAATAGACTTATAAAATTAAAGTTTTATTACAATATTTTCATGAAAATCCTTTTTTGAACTGAAATGAGCTCACCTACACACACTAAACTCGATTCTTATTCCTTGTGAGGCTCCTCTTGGTGCATTTACACTTGTGAGTAGCATCTGGAATGTCTCTCTGAAGCATCCAACAGTAGTCTGCCATCATTGTAATGCTCCATTTTCCCTGGTATCTCCTTTCCATCTCTTTAATGTCTTGGTGGAATCATTCACCTTGTTCCTCACTCAAAGTTCACAAATTTTCAGGAAAGTAGTCAGGGTGGGACTGGAGGAAATGCACTTTCAAACTCATCAGTCAACCTAAAGCTTGAAATGCTTTCAGCATTCGTCCGACGATCTTTTTGTAGTGAGGATCTTTGTTATTGCCTAAAAATTTCTGTATGACTTCTTTAAATGCAATCCACCCTTTTTTTTAAGGATCCGTCATGGTATTGACAAACTCTTGATCAACTATAAGCCTTCTAATGTCTGGTCTGACGAACACACCTTCCTTCAATTTTGCCTCCGACAGGCCTGGAAACTTGGTGACCAAGTATTTGAAGCATTCTCCATCTCTTGGAAGTGATTTTACGAATTGATTCATCAATCCCAATTTTATGTGGAGAGGTGGTTGAAGAACTTTATGGGAAGGTACCAAAGTTTCTCGGAGGACATATTTTTCACTGACTGTTAGCAACCGCTGCTGCCAACTCTTCTTGGTCCAGTGATTTTATCAGTCTCGACTGTCCCATAGACACAGAAAACAAGGATATTTGGTATACCCAGCTTGTTGCCCGAGCAGCATGCAGAAGACCTTCAAGTCCCCCGCACACTTGCCAACCATGGTCTTCATATTTAAGTTTACAAAGAAACAATTCCAAGTTCTCGTAGGTTTCCTTCAAGTGTACAGAATGACCTACAGGTATGGAAGCGTAAAAACCATTGTGGAGTAAAACTGCTTTGAGACTTCTTTTTGAAAAATCTATAAAAAGACGCCATTGCTCTGAATCATATTGGATTTTAAATTGACCCATCAGACCTTCGACATCGATGCAATAAACCAACTTGTCTTCCTGGGCGAAGTAAGGAACAAACCCCTTTTCACGATGTCTGAACCATGAAGATAACAATCCTGGCAACAATAAATTCCTGCTTTTCAGCCTTGATCCAAGTAACTCAGCGGCATCTTTGGGAAGATTCAAGCCTCTTACCAAATCATTCATCTCCTCCTGAGAAAACAATTTTGGTCTTGTATCATCTTCAAAGTCAGAACTTGATTCGTCATCTGGTTCAGGTATGACTTCACCTTCATCGGAGCTAGGTATCTCTTCCAAGGTAGCAGGGGGCTTGGGTACTGGTATATCTGTGCCATGGGGGATGGGACGAATTGCCGAGTGAAGATTGGGGTATGAAATGGAATGCTTCCATTTGGAATTAAACCCTTTCACATCGCATGAACAAAAGTAACAGTCATCACTATGGATCTTTTGCTCTCGCCATACCATAGGAATCCCATAATGGAAAGATTTGTTCTTACCCTTGAACCAGTTTCGGAGGTCCTCAACACACCGTTTGCACACTTTATGAGGCGCCCAGACTTTATCTTGATCTCCAATTTTTAGTCCAAAGTATGCAAAGTATACTTTTTTCACAAAGTCTGTAATATTCTGCTGTTGCTTCAACACTGTATATTCACCACAGATGAAACAGAAACTGTCTGGCGAATTAATACACTTTCGCGGAGCCATAACATAACGGTTGAAGAATGATGAGCTAACACGAATTGCGATGAAAAAGTGTGAACAGCCTAGAACCAAGAACCTGATGATGATTCGTGTACAAGTGTGGCATACAGGAGAGAGCAGCTCTGTGACTGTACACGAGACGTCACAGTGCTTGCCACACCCCCCTGCACTGACCGGAGCTGCTGCTATCTGCCCTGTGTCTCCCTCCCACTGGATTCTTCAGGAAAGATTAACCCCTTCTACCATTAGAAGCACGGACTTAAAACTTGCTCAGCTTATGTATATATTGCTGACCATCAGATTTACAGTGCTATTTTTTTTTTTTTACATAACTCGGACAACCCCTTTAAGGTTTTTTTGGCATTTTATATCTTAAATGCACTTATGTGAATTAATTAATAGTAATTTGAATTAATTAATAGTTATTTGAAAAAATTTGATAAATTTGAAGACAATTTTGCATGTTGTGGCAAATCATGACATCTAGGAGTTTTTTCAATATTTTATTTGTTTTCAGCACACCAAAATGCATGGAAATTAGATGAAAATAATCAAACAGCTTTTTAGTCACAGACCTGTAATTTTAGGCACATTAGGTCATTAGCTAGAGTGCCAATGGTTCAAAAGCAGCCCATTGCTGTTGTTATCATCTCTGGGACCAGTGGTGACAATGGCCTCAAACAGTCCTGAAACACCAACCTAAACCTTTGGCACTGTGGGGGTCTTTGTGCTTCTGCCACCTCCAGTGCCCAATGACGACCTCCTGTTTGCATTGGGGCGGAGGCAGTTAAAACCCTCTGCCCAGTGTGCAGCAGCCATCATGAAAGCAAATAGAATGATAAGAATCATAAGGAACATAAGATATGCCATACTGGATTAGAGCAAGATCCATCAAGGCCAGTATCCTGTTTCCAACAGTGTCCAATCTAGTTCACAAGTACCTAGCAGTTTCCCCAGAAGACACATGTTCCACAATGCTTGTATTGGGACAAGCAGTGGATATCCTGGTATATGGTTTATGGACCTTTCCTCCAGGAACTTGTCCAAACCTTTTTAAAACCCAGCTACACTAACAGATTTTACTACATCCTCCGGTAACAAATTCCAGAGTTTGATTGCGTGTTGAGTGAAAAAATATTTTCTCTTATTAGTCTTATATGGGTTACACTGTAGCTTTATTGCATGTCCCCTAGTTTTTCTATATTTTGATGACATAAACAATTGATCTACATTTACCCATTCCACTCCATTCATTAATTTATAGACCTCTATCATATCTCCTCTCAGCTGTCTCTTTTCCAAATTGATGAGCCCTAACCTTTTTAGCCTCTCCTCATAGGGGTATCCTTCCATCCCCTTTTGCATTTTGGTGACTCTTCTCTGTACCTTTTCTAATTCTGCTATATACTTGTTAAGATACGGTGACCAGAATTGCACACAATATTCGAGGTGCAGTCGCACTATGGAATGATAAAGAGGCATTATGATATCCTTTGTTTTATTCTCTGTTCCTTTCCTTAGGATTCCTAGCATTCTATTTGCATTCTTGGCTGCCGCTGCACATTGGGCATAGGGTTTCAAAGTGTTTTCCATGATGATACCTTAATCTTTTTCCTGGGTGGTGCTTCCTAATGTGGAACCTTGCATCGTGTAACCATAGTTTGGGTTGTTCTTTCCTAGGAACATAACTCTGCACTTGTCCACATTAAATTTCATCTGCCATATGAACGTCCAGTCTTTCAAATTATTAAGGTCTTCTTGCAATTTTTCAGAATCTTCTTGAGTTTTAACAACTTTGAATAATTTTGTGTCATCTGTAAATTTGATTACCTCATTCATTTTTCCTATTTCCAGGTCATTTATAAATATGTTAAAAAGCAGTGGACCCAGCTCAGATCCCTGGAGTACTCCATTATTCACTTTTCTCCATTTGGAAAATTGTCCATTCGCCCCTACCCACTGCTTTCTATCTTTTAACTAGTTACCGATCCACAATAGTGCACTGCTTCCAATCCCATGACTTTTTAATTTTGCCAATAAACTCTCATGAGGGACCTTGTCAAAAGCTTTCTAAAAATCCAGATCGACCAACCCACCTTTGTCTACCTGTTTAGTTACACCTTCAAAAAAATATAACAGATTAGTAAGACAAGACCTTCCCTGGTTAAAGTCATGTTGGCTGTCTCCCATTAAACCATGACTATCTACATGTTTAGAAATGTTGTTCTTAATAATGGTTTCTATCATTTTTCAAAGTACTACTTCAGGCTCACCAGTCTATAGTTTCCCGGATCACCCCTGGAACCCTTTTTAAAAATTGGTGTTATATTTGCCATCATCCAATCTTCAGGTATTACTGATGATTGTAATGATAGTTCACAGATTACTAATAGTAGGTCTGCAATCTCATATTTCAGTTCTTTCAACACCCTAGGATGTATACCATCCAGTCCAGGTGATTTGCTACTCTTCAGATTATCAAATAGTTATAATAAATCTTCCCGGTTTATCAATATTTCTTTCAATTTTGCTGCATCAGTTTTAAATACCATTTCAGTCATGGGTAACTTCTCTACATCTTCTTCAGTAAAGACTGAAGCAAAGATATCATTCAGTCTTTCTGCTATAGCATTGTCCCCTCTTAGTGCCCCTTTTACCTCTCTATAATCTAATGTTCCAACTGACTCTCTCAAAGGTTTTTTGCTATGAATGTACATTTTTATTATGCGTTTTTTGTACAAATGAAAGTTTGCATTATGCATTTTTGCTTCCACAGCAAGCTTCTTTTCAAATTCTCTGTTTGCCTGCCTTATCAATGCCTTGCATCTAGCTTGCCAGTGCTTTTGTTATTTCCAGTTTTCATCATTTCGCTCCTTTTTCCATTTCCTGAAAGATGCTTTTTTGGCTACAACAACAGTCTCTCTGATCTCACCTTTAAACCATGCTGGCAGTTTTTTGGACTTCCTTCCACTTTCTTAAAGTGTGGAATAAAGCTGGTCTGGGCTTCCAAGATAGTATTTTTAAACAGCACCCATGCTTGATATAAAACTTTAACTTTTGCAACTGCTCCTTTTAGTTTTTTCTTAACTGTTTTCCTGATTTTATCATAATTTCCATTTTGAAAGTTAAAAAATAGTACTATGGAGTTCCTTGCCATTCTTCCTTTATTTATTAAATCAAATGTGATCATGCTATGATCACTGTTGCCAAGTGGCTCCAACACCCTTATCTCTTACACCAGATCTTGTGTTCCACTAAAGACTATGTCCAAGATGGCTTCCTCTCTTGCCGGTTCATGAACCAGCTGCTCCAAGAAGCAGTCATTTATTTCATCTAGAAACTTTATCTCCCTCACATGTCCTGCCATGACACTGTCAATGTTGGGGATAATTGAAATTACCCATTATTATTACTGTGCTGTAAATATGTCTAGCTTCCTTGATTTCTTTGCATATTTAATCATCCTATTACTGAGCATTTGTTCATTCTGGCCAGGCTGTCAGTAGTACACTCCACTGCCATTGCCTTCCCATTTTTACATGGAATTTCAATCAATAGAGATTCTACAGTATATTTTGTTTTCTGCAAAACTTTAATCCTGTGTGACTCAATGCCATGTCTAACAAAGAGTGCAATCCCACTGGGTTTTAAAAAGGTTTGGACAAGTTCCTGGAGGAAAGGTCCATAAACCATTATTAAGAAGTGACCAAAGATATCAATGCTTGACCCAGTACAAGCATTGTGGAACTTGTGTCTCTTGGGGTTACTGCTAGGTACATATGACCTAGATTGGCCACTGTTGGAAACAGAATACTGGGCTTGATGGACCTTGGTCTGACCCAGTATGGCATATCTTATGTTCTTATGTTCCCTCCATCAATTTGATCTACTCTATGATTGTGATATAATTTGTCCCACTGGTTGTCCTCCTTCCACCATGTCTCTGAGATACCAATCCTATCTAACTTCTCATTTAGTGCTATATATTCTAACTCTCCCATCTTAATTTTTAGACTTATAGCATTTACATACAATCATTTTAAAGGCTGTATTTTATTCATATTAATCTGGTTACTAGTAGGCAGGGGAAATTTGGAATCTTTAAGTTCTGTCTGCTCTGAGCATAATAGCATTTGGGTTACTTTTGTTTTTATTGAAACCTCTCTGTCAATATGCCCTAACTTCAAGCTTTTGCTAATATCCTTCAAGGATACATTTCTGTGGGATTCGGCCATCTTACAAGAAGATAGTCATCTCTGCAACATGGTTACTGTGGGACATCATAGTCCATATTGATGGTTGCACCTTTTTGTGCATATGATTGTGGTCAACTTCATTGGCACCCTTACATTTTTGATGGGTTGTGTACAATATCTTGATATAGATTTGGAAATATTCTAACTGTATTGTCATCTTCATGTTTCATGTCACGTACATGCAGGTCATGGTTTTTGCATCCTTCACATATATGCACTACACACTGCCACATCCCACTCCTGTGATGGTGAGCTGCAAACATATTCAGACGTTGCAGGCATGGACCTACAGTATCTTTGTACACTTTCCTGCTGGAAAAAATGTGGAGGTGTAGTGTAATGATTAGAGTGCAGTCTTTGTAAGCAGCAGACCATGGTTCAAATTCCACTTGTTCTCTTCTAGGCTGTGGGAAACTCACCTCCACATACTGCCACATGTCATTATTTATTTTTATGTGATCCAAACCTGCACATTGCAATCATGGCCATCTGACAGCATGACTTTCTTGGCCCTGCTGTAGCACATTACTGAGGGTCAGACATGTGGACCTAGCAGATGTATGACACATGTGTTGGACACGATTTGAATATTTCATCCTGTTACAGAACATCTTGGCTCCATCACATAGTGGAACACCAGATCTGGTGCAAGAGATAAGGGTGTTGGGCCACTTGGCAATAGTGATCATAGCATGATCGCGTTTGATTTAATTAGTGGAGGAGGGATAGTAAGGAAATCCACAGTACTACCATTTAACTTTTGAAAGGGAGACTATGATAAAATGAGGAAAATAGTTAAGAAAAAACTAAAAGGAGCAGTTGCAAAGGTTAAAGACTTACATCAAGCATGGCTGTGTTTGAAAACCTCTATCTTGGAAGCCCAGACCAGCTGTATTCCACGCTTTAAGAAAAGTGGAAGGATGTCCAAAAAACTGCCAGCATGGTTTAAAGGTGCGTTCAGAGAGGCTGCTGTTGCCAAAAAAGCATCTTTCAGGAAATGGAAAAAAGAGACAAACGACGAAACCTGGAAACAGTAGAAGCACTGCAAGTCAAATGCAAGGCATTGATAAGGCAGGCAAAGGGAGAATTTGAGAAGAAGATTGCTGTGGAAGCAAAAAAGCAAAATAAAGACTTTCAAGTACATTCGTAGCAAAAAACCAGTGAGAGAGTCAGTTGGTCCATTAGATGATAGAGGCTTTAAAGGGGCACTAAGAGGCGACAAGGCGATAGCAGAGAGACTGAATGAATTCTTTGCTTTGGTCTTTACTGAGGAAGATGTAGGGATGTTACCCATGACTGAAGTGGTATTTAAAGGTGTGGAAAAATTGAAGGAAATATTGATACATTGGAAAGATGTATTACGACTATTAGATAAACTGAAGAGTAGCAAATCACCTGGGCCGGATCGTATACATCCAAGGGTGTTGAAAGAACTGAAATATGAGATTGCAGACCTGCTATTAGTAATCTGTGAATTTTTCATGAAAATCCATCTGTAATAACCTGAAGATTGGAGGATCGCCAATTTTTATAAAGGGTTCCAGGGGTGATCTGGGAAACTACAGACCGGTGAACCTGACATCAGTACCGGGAAAAATGGTAGAAAGCATCATAAAGAACAAAATTACTCAGCATGTAGATAGTCATTGCCTAATGGGAGACAGCCAACATGGCTTTAGACAAGGAAGATCTTGTCTTACTAATCTGTTATGTTTTTTTTGAAGGTGTGAATAATGTGATGCAGTGGAACCTATGGAGGTTAGTGAGAGGGAAGAGCTTACCTTAAACTTGGCTGGACGTGAAGACTCAGCATGTGGGAAGGCAGCTGAGCAGCCAGTGCCGTCAGCACAAGTAAAGCAGAAAGGGTTTAAAATGAAGTTTCCCTTCTCTAGTAATGACGCAGGTAGAATTAGAGAATCTCATCAGGAGCACCTGTCCTCAGAATCTGACGTAATGTGCAGAGAGGAGAGATATATAAGTTCCTGGTCTGAAACAGGAAGTGGTCAGAAGGTTCAGAAGGGTCAGAGGAGTCAGAGAAGGCAGAGAGCTCAGAGCAGTAGAGCAGCTGGTCTCTGGAACGACAGTCCCAGGAAGGATTTCCACACAAACAGGAAGTGGGGCAGAGTCTCTGAGGGATTGCATGAGCCACAGAGGAACCTAGCTCAAGCTGAAGGAACTGTGCGAGGGGAGAGGAAGCTCAAAGCTGATTTCAAAGCCTGCAGTAAGGTAACAAGTTTGAAACCTTATCTGTATAGAGAAGAGGCTAGAAGTTTTAATGAGCACAACCCTGAGCAGTCTTATAACTCAGACAGGTACTCAGACTTCCTACTAAGAAAGCCAAGAGAGGCAAACCAGAAAGAGACATTACCTGTACCAGATTTCTGTAACCCGGGCTGGGATAAACACCTTGGAAGGAAAGGGGTTTACCAGCCACAAGAGAACAAGCCATGCTCCAGCACATGTAAGGAATGTGACACGGAGAGTATTAGGAGTGGTCCAGGCTTAATGCAGTGGGAGAGTGATAACATTTGCACAGACCCTGAGCCAATGGACTGTACGATTTGTCTATCAGATGACATAACCTCTTTGTGTTGAACTTCAGCCAATGTGACCTTGTGAGAGAAACAAGGAAAGAAGAAAAGATGTTCTAGCTGTTTTCGTTTAGTTGCTGTTTTGTTCTGGGTGTTTTTGCAAGGAATATTATCTGTCCGGGAAAGGGAATAAAACCCTAATTTTGCTTTAACCACTTGACTGACTGACTCTGTTCAAAGGAGAGCACCAGTTAGTATAAACCACAATACCCTAGGCAGTGGCCTATTGGGTCTACGGAGGCTCTACCCAGGGTCGCCATAACAAATGGCGTAGTTGGGGCGGATTTTTGTTCCAGAAGCAAGCCCACCAGGACGTTGCACGGCCAAACGGAAGGAGCGGACGTTGCCACTCCCAGAAGGATCCAGAAGGAACCGGAGTGGACTAAAGAAAAGCCAAGCACCTTCTCAAAGCGAGATCCTCCACCTGGCTCAGGTAAAAGGGTATATGGGCACAGGCTGGGGAGGATTCAAAGTGAGAAGGAACTGCTTTTGAAAAAAAAAAAAAAGAGTTAAAGTTTTTTTCCAGTGGTACCGCACTTGGTGGTTGTTTGTGCTTTGTTTTACAGAGTCTGAAAGCCGCAAGATGGACGTCCAGGAGGTTCTACGCTGGATGAGCCTCCAATTTGATAAGCAACGGGAGCTGGCCCAGCAGAGTCAGGAGCAGGCCATGGCTGCCCTGCAAGCACAGCAAAAACCCTTGATGGACTTGGTGCAGACACTGTTGGAAGAACCACGAAAGAAGACAACACCAGAAGACTTCAGTGGGGTAGGCCCACAACAATGTGGGATATGGACATTTGGTCAAATGACCAATAAAGACAATTTTGATGACTTTGTAGAGTCGTTCGAGAGGGTAGCTCTCCACGCACACTGGCCTAAGGAGCAGTGGGCGGTTAGACTCGCTGCCTCCTTAACAGGAGAAGCTCTATCGGCGTACCGAGCAATGCCTGCCGCTTTGGCAGCTGAATATGAGGAAATCAAAAGAGCAGTACGGGACAGGCTAGGCCTGACACCGGCACTATACAGAAGAATGCTCAGGTCCACTAAATTACAGACAGGTGAAACACCGAAAGCACTGTGCCATAGGGTGCGCAGTTTAGTTTTAAAGTGGTTGGAACCTGAGGGTAAAACTGTGGATAGCCTGATTGACATGATTGTACTGGAACAGTATTGTGAGGCAGTTCCATTAGAGGTAAAAACCTTTTTAACCTTACAAGACTGCACAACCTCTATAAAGGCAGCGCAATTGACGGAACGGTTTCTTGAAGCCGAGAGGGCCAAAAAGACACCAGGAAGCGCTGAGTGGAGGCTGGGGTTAACCAGTCCTGTAAAGTTAAATAAAGGGCCTCAAATGGACATGCGATGCATACAGGAATGTTTACTTAAGAGAAATGATAAAAGTGTTTTTGTGAAATGCTTTAAGTGCGGAAAGATAGGGCATATGAAGAAGGATTGCCTAGACCACACAGCCTTAATAACGAAGGATAGTGAGCGGGTTCAGGAGGGATTCCGCATTGATGTGGAGGTGGAAGGAGTTCCAGCCAGAGCCTTGCTAGACTCGGGGGCCGATCAAAGTATGGTCTCCCGCAAGTTTTGGGAAATCATACAGGCCCAGAATGATCTGCCCCCGAGTCAAGCTGAAGGGGTAGCAAAAATAAGGTGCATTCACGGATCCTCCACGTGTTATCCTCTTTTTAGCCTGATGATAAAAGGATTAGGAGTCCGAAAGAGAACCCTGGTAGCCCTAGTGCCAAAACTACCTTTTGACATGGTCTTAGGTAGGGACTGGCCCCCTTTTGACAAAGGGCTGAGGGAAGGTCTGCACCCAGAGGGGGACAAGACATCAGGAGGGTCCCAGCTCCAAAGTCCCAGAAAACCAGAAAAGCTTCCAGAGGAAGGGAATGGTCGGGAAAGGGAGAGGTCCTTTGAGTGTTCCCACAGGGAAAAGGAAAAAGAGAAGCCTCGGCTAGCAAGCAGGGAGGGAGGGGAAGCCATGGTGACTTTCATACCCGGGCCCCTGTTTGAAAAGACCCCAAAGAAAAATCCCTCTTCAAAACCGCAGGCAGAAGCAAGAATACCCAGTAAGGAAGGCTTCACACTAAAGTTCTGCAAGATGTCCTCTAGTGCTCAGAGCCCGAAAAAAGCGACTGCAGCCTCAGCAGGCTTTGACCTTTGTAGCGCAGTGTCAGCAATAGTGCCAAAGGGGGGGAAAGCCCTGATCGATACGGGTTACAAATTCAACTGCCAGCAGGGTGTTATGGGTGGATTGCTCCCCGATCCGGGCTGGCATCAAAGTATTGTATCGATGTTGGGGCCGGGGTTATTGACCCTGACTACAGGGGAGGGGTCAAGGTGTTGCTATTTAATTTTGGGGAGTGGGATTTTGAGGTGCAAATCGGGGATAGGATCGCTCAGATCATATGTGAGCGGTTTGGGTCACCTGAGGTGAAGGAGGTGCCCCAACTGACCCCTACTAGTCGTGGAAGTGGTGGATTTGGCTCCATGGGCCAGAGGGAGGTTCAGGGACTTACTGCCACCTCAGAAGAAAGGCTAGAGGATGATCTAGGCCCCCAGGTTGAGGACTGTAAGACGGAGTCAGCTCCAAAAATTGGAACGGAATTGTCGCTGCAACAACAGCGCCAGTTAGCCCAGTTGCTTGCGCAGTTCAAGGACGTTCTTACGCCTATACGGGGGGAAACCACACTGGTAGCCCATGAAATCCTCACCCCTCCCGGGAAAATCTTGCGGCAGCGGCCTTACCGCTTGCCAGAGGCGCGCAAGAGGGAGGACATTTCACAGGTTCAGGACATGCTACACATGGGTATCATTGAAGAGTCGAAAAGTCCTGGTGCAGCCCAGTGGTCCTAGTTCCAAAATCTGATGGCAGCATTTGGTTCTGCATCGACTTCCGGCAGGTTAATGCTATATCACTCTTCGATGCTTATCCAATGCCGAGGATCGAAGAGCTGCTGGACAGACTGGGGCAGGCCCGGTACCTGACCAACCTTGACCTCACCAAGGGATATTGGCAGGTACTGCTTACCCGTGCCTCCAGACCCAAGACGGCATTCAGTACGCCGCTTGGTTTGTTCCAGTTCAGGCGCATGCCATTTGGCTTGCATGGGGCTGCGGTGACATGTCAGCGGCTAGTTGACCAGGTCCTCCGCCCTCACCAAAGTTATGCGGTGGCTTACATGGATGACATAGTCATCCATAGTACTACCTGGGCACAACATCTTCCACGAGTTGAAGCCATGTTGAAGGCCTTACGGCAAACCGGGCTGACCCTGAACCCGGGAAAGTGTCTGTTCGCGGGAACAGAAGTCAAGTATTTGGGGCACATGGTGGGGAAGGGAATAGTCCGACCCCTACAAAATAAAATAGAGAGCGTACAGAATTTCCAGAGACCCTTGAACAAAAAACAACTCAGAAGTTTTTTGGGTTTGATAGGGTATTACAGGCGCTTCCTGCCCAGGTTTGCAGAAGAGAGTGCCGTATTAACAGAGATGTTAAGGAAAAATGCTCCCAATAATCTAAGATGGACACCAGAAGCGGAGGCCGCCTTCACATTGCTGAAAGGGAAATTATGTAAGGCTCCGCTCCTATATGGGGTGGATTTTGAACGCACTTTTATCCTACAGACAGACGCATCAGAGTCAGGGCTAGGCGCTGTACTCTCTCAAGAGTTCGAGGGCACTGAACACCCAGTTTTGTACTTGAGTAGAAAATTGTCCAAAGCGGAGGGCAATTACTCGACCATCGAGAAGGAATGCCTCGCTATCAAGTGGGTGATTGAGGCGCTCAGGTTTTATCTCACTGGCCGACACTTTGTACTAGTCACTGACCATGCCCCTTTGAAATGGTTAGGCACTATGCGTAATCACAACCCCCGCCTCAGATGCTGGCACCTAGCATTGCAGGCATTAGCTTCACCATACACCACAGGGCGGGCAAGTTACATTTAAATGCCGATGCTTTATCCAGGATTCCGGGCTGTGAGAACGTTGGTTCCCCATCCCGGAATATCTTAAGGGGGGGGATATGTGATGCAGTGGAACCTATGGAGGTTAGTGAGAGGGAAGAGCTTACCTTAAACTTGGCTGGACGTGAAGACTCAGCATGTGTGAAGGCAGCTGAGCAGCCAGTGCCGTCAGCACAAGTAAAGCAGAAAGGGTTTAAAATGAAGTTTCCCTTCTCTAGTAATGACGCAGGTAGAATTAGAGAATCTCATCAGGAGCACCTGTCCTCAGAATCTGACGTAACGTGCAGAGAGGAGAGATATATAAGTTCCTGGTCTGAACCAGGAAGTGGTCAGAAGGTTCAGAAGGATCAGAGGAGTCAGAGAAGGCAGAGAGCTCAGAGCAGTAGAGCAGCTGGTCTCTGGAACGACAGTCCCAGGAAGGATTTCCACACAAACAGGAAGTGGGGCAGAGTCTCTGAGGGATTGCATGAGCCACGGAGGAACCTAGCTCAAGCTGAAGGAACTGTGCCAGGGGAGAGGAAGCTCAAAGCTGATTTTAAAGCCTGCAGTAAGGTAACAAGTTTGAAACCTTATCTGTATAGAGAAGAGGCTAGAAGTTTTAATGAGCACAACCCTGAGCAGTCTTATAACTCAGACAGGTACTCAGACTTCCTACTAAGAAAGCCAAGAGAGGCAAACCAGAAAGAGACATTACCTGTACCAGATTTCTGTAACCCGGGCTGGGATAAACACCTTGGAAGGAAAGGGGTTTACCAGCCACAAGAGAACAAGCCATGCTCCAGCACATGTAAGGAATGTGACACGGAGAGTATTAGGAGTGGTCCAGGCTTAATGCAGTGGGAGAGTGATAACATTTGCATAGACCCTGAGCCAATGGACTGTACGATTTGTCTATCAGATGACATAACCTCTTTGTGTTGAACTTCAGCCAATGTGACCTTGTGAGAGAAACAAGGAAAGAAGAAGAAAAGATGTTCTAGCTGTTTTCGTTTAGTTGCTGTTTTGTTCTGTGTGTTTTTGCAAGGAATATTATCTGTCCGGGAAAGGGAATAAAACCCTAATTTTGCTTTAACCACTTGACTGACTGACTCTGTTCAAAGGAGAGCACCAGTTAGCATAAACCACAATATTTATTTATTTATTTATTTATTTAACAGTATTTCTAAACCGCCTTATCATAATAATCAAGGTGGTATCACAGCAAACAATCTGGTAGTGTGAGTGTGTTATACATGCAGTGAGGGTGAAAATTTAGTTGGGTGCGTGTTGTATTGTGTGCTAGATTGGTTTGACCAATGTACAAAGTGGGCTATATACAGTGGTGCTAAAAACATTTTATATACATACAGTGTTAGGCGGTAACGTGTGCTGCTATACAGTCACTTAGGTTATGTGATGTGTCCGTAGTGTTCTATGAACAGTATGGTTTTCAGCTGTTTTCTAAAGTCCTTGAGGTCTGTAGTTGCCCTCAAATCGTCCGGTAGTTTGTTCCATATTGTTGGAGCAGCCATGGAGAGTGCTCTGTCCGTTGTGTCCTTGCGTGTGTGTTTGTATTCACTTGGGGTGCTGACTCGGTTGTGTGTTTGTTTTCTTCTAGGACGTGTGCTGTTGTCTGGCTGTATGAGCGTGTGCAGGCTGTTGGCTGATGTGTGCTATTTTATCTTAAATAGATTTATGATAGTTTTGTATCTTATGCGTGCACCGATCGGAAGCCAGTGTAAGTCTTTTAAGGTAGGTGTGATGTGCTCCTGTCTTGCAGTTCCGGATATGATTCGTGCTGCGGTGTTTTGTGCCAGTTGGAGTGGTTTGATGGCTTGTTTCGGTAGTCCAAGGTATATCGGATTGCAGAAGTCCAGTAGTGGGGTTATCAGTGCTTGACAGACGGTACGGGTAGTGGGGTTATCAGTGCTTGACAGACAATACCCTAGGCAGTGGCCTATTGGGTCTACGGAGGCTCTACCCAGGGTCGCCGTGACAATAAACAGGTGGACAAAGGTGAGTCAGTTGGTTATAGTGTATCTGGACTTTCAGAAAGCCTTTGACAAGGTCCCTCATCAGAGACTTTTGACAAAACTAAAGAGTCATGGGATAGGAGGCAGTGTACTGTGGATCAGGAACTGGTTAAAAGATAGAGAGCAGAGGGTAGGGCTAAATGGCCAATTTTCCCAATGGAGAAGGGTGAATAGTGGTGTACCCCAGGGATCTGTGCTGGGTCCGCTGCTTTTTGACATATTCATAAATGACCTGGAAAAGGGAATAACGAGTGAGGTTATCAAATTTGCAGATGAGACAAAACTATTTAAAGTTGTTAAAACCCAAGAGAATTGTGGAAAATTGCAAGAGGATCTTGATAAATTGGAAGACTGGGCATCAAAATGGCAGATTAAATTTAATGTGGACAAGTGCAAAGTTATGCACCTAGGGAAGAACAACCCAAACTATGGTTACACGGTGCAAGGTTCCACATTAGGAACCACCACCCAGGAAAAAGATTTAGGCGTCATTGTGGATAACATGTTAAAACCCTCGGCCCAGTGTGCAGTGGCGGCCAAGAGAGCAAATAGACTGCTAGGTATCATAAGGAAAGGAATGGAAAATTAAAGCAAAAGAGATAATGCCTCTATATCGTTCCATGGTGAGACCGCACCTTGAATATTGTGTGCAATTCTGGTCGCCGTATCTTAAAAAGGATATAGCATTATTAGAAAAGGTTCAGAGAAGAGCCACCAAAATGGTAAAAGGGATGGAAGGATATTCCTATGAAGAAAGGCTAAAAAGGTTAGGGCTCTTTAACCTGGAAAAGAGACGGCTGAGGGGAGATATGATAGAAGTCTATAAATTAATGAACGGAGTGGAACGGGTAAACGTAGATCGATTGTTTACGTTATCAGAATATAGAAAGACTAGGGGACATGCAATGAAGCTACAGGGTAAACTATTTAAGACTAATAAAAGAAAATATTTTTTCACTCAACGTGTAATCAAACTCTGGAATTTGTTACGGGAGGATGTAGTAAAGGCTGTTAGTGTAGCTGGGTTTAAAAAAGGTTTGGACAAGTTCCTGGAGGAAAGGTCCATAAACCATTATTAAGAAGGGACCCAGGATATCAATGTTTGACCCAGTACAAGCATTGTGGAACCTGTATCTTTTGGGGAAACTGCTAGGTACGTATGACCTAGATTGGCCACTGTTGGAAACAGGATACTGGGCTTGATGGATCTTGGTCTGACCCAGTATGGCATATCTTATGTTCTTATGTACTGCATCATGAGAGTGGCCCAGGTCATGCATCACATATGGATCAGCAGTTGTTGATGGATATCAATTTTATACAGGCAGATATGGCCTACATGTTCTGATAGTTTTGAATGGCACCTCACATGGCATAGGACCACAGGATGTAGAGCAGCCTAAGGGATATAGCCCCACAGGCCTCAATGCTGGGGCTCAGGCTCCCCATAGGAGATGGCTGACCATCTGAAGAGGCCACATTGACACATTCCTGCTTTTCCAGGTGATTAGCCAGCCTCCCCACAATGGTGATCAGCTGCTCCACACACATTGCCAGGTTATTTTTTGCCTCAACATTTGCAGTCAATGGCAGAGTTGCAATACTGTCAGGATCCCCAGCCAAACACCCCATGCATATGGGATGTGGCTCGAAGCATCTGACAATGCTGTGGTTGAGGCGGTGACTGCTGGCACTGATGGCTGCCTCTCTGACCCCAATGATATGAGGAGCAGCTGACTCTGCTCCACAGGGTCCTCTGCTGCCAGGGGTCCCAGAACAATGGGGGGAGGATGGATGCGGCTGGTCTCCACATCTGTGGTCCTGCAGGCAGTTACCTCTGTGGTGGTGGTGGCTGCCTTCTGGCCATGGGCCTCCACCTCTATGGCCCTATCCCCTGGATCTCCACACCCCCACCTCCTCCCCTAGTAAGCCATGTCCTCTCCCTCCTCAGGAGGGTTAACCTCCCCCAATTTGGCTTCCCCTTCAGTGGCCACAGGCTCCACCTCCTCCTCCATTGTGGTCCCAGGAGCAGTGTTCATCCCTGCCACTGATGTAGATGGCCCCGGCTCTGTGAAAAAAGAACATAAAGATAAGAATGAGCTGCATCACACATAAGGTGTTATTAGGGCCCTGACAGTGTGACATGCTTAATATAAAACAATCACCTAGGCAACTCACAGCAATTACTGAAGGACTAGGACATGTGATGTACTCAGTGCATATGATATTGGCACATGCCTAGCCATATAGTCATATCAGAAGGTCCCTTGTACTGTAGGTATGTCACAGTCACAATAATGTGGACACATGCAGCATGCAAATGACCTCACCATGTACTCAGAGGAACAGAAATGTTTAGTTAATAGTTGATAGTTGCCTGTGACAGCCTAGCAATATTATATGCAGAATCCAGCTGATGGGCAGGTCGTGTGTGGAAGATGGCCTGCCATGATCTGTCATTATGCATTATCTTGCAGTCAGTACATATATGTTTTGTTCGGAAAGGACGATTTCTGTAGGTGCACCAACAACCATCCTTGCCCGTTGCATGTATTGGATATGAAACCGTAAAAGCAAACAGACATATCTGCCCTTTTCCCCATATTACCCTGATTCCCTCCAAGAACAACACTAATCACACAAGCAGCTTAATCCCTTGGAAGCATCTGCACATCATCCTTCTCACTCGTATGGTATGCAAAGCTCAAAGTAGACCTCACACTGTGAGCAACATGTTCACCTATGGCCAGGATTTGCATCATCGTGCATATAAATGTTACTTGTAAACCACACTGATTTTAAAGAGCGCGGTATAGAAAAGCTTTAAATAAACAAATAAATAGGAGGCAGTCTATTATTGTGGATCAGGATCCAGTTAAAAATGCAAAACTCAGGGTAGGCCAAAATGTCCAGGTTTTTCAATGGAGAACATTGACTATTAGAGTACCCTAGGGATTTGTGCTGGCTCCACTGCCTTTTAATATATTCCTAAATGACCAGGAAATGGGAATAACAAGTGATGTAATCACATTTGCAGATTACCCAAAAATATTCATTGTTTTGAAAATACAAGAGGATTGTGACAGATTGCACAAGCACCTTGATAATTTGGAAAACCGGATGTCCAAATAGAAACATGATGACAGAAAAAGACCACATGGAATACTTAGCCTGCCCTTCCATATCAACTACGATAGTCCTCTTTTTACCTTCAGAGATCCTCTGTGTTTGTCCCATGCTTTTTTGAATTCAGATACTGTCCTCATGTCCACCACCTCCACAGAGAGACTATTCCACGCATCTACCACTCTTTCCATAAAAATATTTCCGCAAATTACTCCTGAGTCTATCTCCTTTCACTCTCATCCTATGTCCCCTCGTAGCAGAAGCTTGCCTTCAATTGAAAGAGACCCTCCTATGCATTTATGCCACAGAGGTATTTAAATGTCTCTATCATATCTCCCCTACCCTGCCTTTCCTCTAAAGAATACATATTAAGATCTTTAAGTCTGTCCTCATATACTTCATAGCGAAGACCATTAACCATTTTAGTAGCCACCCTCTGCACCAACTACAACCTGCCTATATCTTTCTGAAGGTGTGGTCTCCAGAATTATACACAATACTCCAAATGAGGTCACACCAGAGACTTATACAGAAGCATTATCACCTCCTTTTTTGTGGGCCATTCCTCTCCCTATACACGCAAGCAACCTTCTGGCTTTCACAGTTGCCTTTTCTACCTGTTTAGCTACTTTAAGATCATCAGGCACAATTACGCCCATGTCCCGCTCTTCTTTTGCAGATAGAAGAACCTCACCCCCTACACTGTATAGCTCCTTTGGATTTTTGCAGCCCAAATGCATGACCCTGTGTTTTTTAGCATTCATTTTCAGCTGCCCTATTCTAGACCATTCTTCAAGTTTAGCTAAATCCCTCCTCATGTTGTTGACTCCTTCCTATGTGTGTACTCTATTTCAGATTTTGGTATTGTCTGCAAACAAGCAAACCTTACCTGACAATCCTTCCACAATATCACTAACAAAGATGTTAAACAGAATCGGACCAAGGACAGATCCCTTCTGCACACCACTGGTAAGCTTGTTCTCCTCAGAGTGAGCTCCATTTACCTGTACCCTTTGTCGCCTCCCACTCAACCAATTTCTAGCCCAATCAGTAACTTTAGGGTTCATGCCTAGGGCACTCAGTTTGTTTATAAGTCACCTGTGTGGAATGGTGTCAAAGGCTTTACTGAAATCTAAATACACCAGATCTAGGGCTTTCCCTCGATACAAATTCCCTGGTCACCCAGTCAAAGAAATCTATCAGATTTGTCTGACAAGGCCTACTTCTGGTGAATCCATGCTGCTTGGTAGCCTGCAATCCACTGGACTCCAGAAACCTCACTATTCTCTCCTTTAGTAGCCTTTCTAATAATTTACTAACCACAGAGGTTAGACTAACTGCCCTGTAGTTCTCAATGCCATCCTTACATCTTCTTTTGTATAAAGGGACCATATGTGCCTCTCTCCAGTCCTCTGGCACCACTCCCAGCTCCAAAGAAGCATTGAAAAGGTCAGACAGTGGAACCACTAGAACGTCCCCAAGTTCCCTCAGTATTCTTGGATGTATCCCATCTGGACCCATGGATTTGTCGACTTTTAGTTTAGCTAGTTCTTCTTGAACACAGTCTTCTGAAAATCGTTTGAGATTCCCATCACTTTTGTTGCTATTTGTGGGTGTTTTCTGAGGTCCTGCTTAAGGACCTTCATCTGTGAACACAGAACAGAAATATTTTTAACAATTCAGCTTTAGCCTCATCAGTTTCTGCATTTTCCTCCCTTGCACCCTTGAGTCTGACAATACCACTTTTGCCCATCATCCTCTCACAAATATATCTGAAAAATGTATTATCTCCACATTTTACTGCATTGACTATTTCTTCTTCTTTTTGTTTCTTTGCTTTCTTGACTACTTTCCTAGCTTCTCTAAGTTTCTCCAAATATAGATGACTGTCTTCCTCTCTCTGCAATCTCTTGTATTTCATGAAGGCCTCCCTCTTTTTCTTCACCTTCTCAGCTACTTCTTTTGAGAACCATAGTGGCTTCATTTTCCTTTTACATTTATTTACCTTTCTAACAAAAAGGTTTGTTGCCTTTAAAATATTCCCTTTGTTTTGCACATGGTTTTTCTACATCCCCCAGATGTTCCCATCCTGCTAACGACTCTCTGAGATATTGTCCCATCTTTGAAAACGTAGTTTTCCTAAAATCTAAGACTCTTGCTTTTGAAAGGATTTTATCAGCCCTAATACTAATACTGAACCATACCATCTGGCGATCACTGGATGCAAGTTGATCTCCCACTGTAACATCAGAAACACTTTCCCCTTTGGTAAATACTAAGTTCAGTATGGCCCATCACGTGTGGGTTCTGTTACCAATTGCCTGAATAGTTCTCCCTTTAGAGAATCCATGATCTCCTTACTTCTAGATGACACCACAGTAGGGATGTGCCAACCCACATCTGGCATATTGGAATCACCTATCAGTAACATGTCTCCTTTTGTGGCAATACTGTGTATGTCTTGTATTAAATCTTTGTCCATTTCTACCCCCTGTGATAAGGATCTGTATATAATTCCAGTGCAAGTGGATTTCCCTTTCCCTTTTTTCTAGTTTAGCCTACAGTGCCTCCTCTCTTCCTTTTAAGCCCTGCAGTTTTATAGATTTAATATTATTTTTAACATATATTGCACCACCTCACCTTCTTCCTACCCTATCCTTCCTGAATAAAGTATAGTCCAGTATAATTACATCCCAGTCATGGTTTTCTGTGAACCATGTCTCTGTAACTGCAACTAAATCCAAGTCAGCCTCTTCCATTAAAGCCTCAACATCTGGGGTCTTATTCCCATGCTACGGGCATTTATACACACCACTTTCCAGATGTTGCCCCTTTTACCTATTTCTACAGAGCTATTTCATATTTCACTTACAAGGGGCTTTTACCACTTACCTGGGGGGCTGTCTTCACCCATCTCCACATGGACAGATAACATTTATTGTGGACAACTGCTTAGTTATGCACCTACGAAAGAACAACTCAAACTAGGGGGACACGAGACACCTTTCTACATTAGGAGCCACCACACATAAATAAGATACAGGCATCAGCCTGGATATCACTTGGAAAACCTCTGCACAGTGTGCAGAAGGCAAGAAGGCCAAGAGAATGCCATGAACCATAAAGAAAGGAATGGACAATAAAACAACAGATATGATCATGCCTCTATATCATTCCATGATGTGACTGCACATTGAATATTGTGGGCAAGGCAGGTTGTCATATCTTAAAGAGGATATAGCAGAATTAGAAAACGTACAGAGATGAGCCATAAAAATGGTAAAGGGGATGGAAGGATAACCTAATGAAGAGAAGCAGAAAAGGTTGGGCCGGTCAACCTGGAAAATAGATGGCTGAGGGGAGATAAATTAATGAATGGAGTGGAATGTATACACGTTGATTGATTGTTCATGCTCTCAAAAACTACAAAGCCTAGGGGACATTCAATGAAGCTACAGACTAACCCGTGTAAGACAAATAAGAGGACATAATTTATCACTCATGCAACTGACATGTACATTAAACTCTGGAATTTCTTACCAGAGGATATAGTAAAAGCTGTTAGTGCAGCTAGGTATAAAAAACATTTGTACAGGGGGGGCGGAGCCTGGTTGTTGGTCAAGATGGACATGTAAGAGCTGAGCTCCAGAGGGCAATTGACAAGAATCCTGACTTCTGCTGTCTTTAATCAAATAGTTCCTACCTACTTTGTTATTAATCAAATAGTTCCTACCTACTTTGTTATTATTCGATCCCGGATATATCAGGCCCCAAAATGACACGGCTGGATTACCTAATTCCTCAAAACGCCAGCGCAAAGAGAACCAAAACGGAACCGCTCTCTCATCAAAAGATGGCGGTTATCCGAGACTGTCTTGAGACTTTGCAGGAGCTCCTGGCTGAGATTCGGGCAGTCAAAGACCTGGTCAAGTCCAATGGTGAGTCACTATGTGCAATGCAGGAAGATATTGAAGTTTTGAGAACTTCCATGGAGGCCATTACGGCTCATTTGGAGAAGGTGGAGAGTGATGTGGCATCACATGGGGAAAGGCTTAAGGCTGTCGAGAAGCAGGCCAAGCTGATACGGTCACTACAGAGAGAGGTGGAAGACAGCAATAACCGTTCAAGAAGAAACAACATAAGAATATTAGGAGTGCCTGAGGGTGCAGAGGGTTCTGACATGGTGTCCTTTCTGCAGACCATGATTCCGGGTGTGTTGAAGTTACAGTTTGTTATGCCATTTGAGATCGAATGCGCCCATAGAGTGCCTAGTCAGCCCGTCCAATCATTTTGAAAGTTCTACGTTTTTAACAAGTAATGCAAATAATAGGAGCTGCCAGAACACTCTCAAACTTGGACTACCAGGGACACAAACTCCTGTTTTTCCCAGAATTTGTGAAGGCGACGGTGGATCGTAGGAAAGGTTTTCTGGCGTTGCGCGCAGGTTTGTTGCAGTTGCAGGCCCGTTTTGGGCTACTCTATTTGACCTGCATGAGAGTCACGCTGCACAACCAGGCCAAGACCTCTGGTGATCCAGGAGAGTTACATGCATTTCTGGGAGATAAGGAAGCAGCGGTGATGCACTGAATTTATTTCGCAGCTGTATTTGATGCAGATTGCTGGCGTTCAATGTCATGGCTTTTGGACTGATCAGAAGGTCATGTACAGGAGTTCTATTCATGCAGAAGTGACATTTTATCATGCAGTATTATTATGTTTCAGGACATTTATTCCGTTTTCTTTGAAGGAAGGTCAGGGTACTTCCTGGTCAAGATGTTATTTTTTTGTCTATCTTTCCTTAAGAACATAAGAACATAAGATATGCCATACTGGGTCAGACCGAGGTCCATCAAGCCCAGTATCCTGTTTCCAACAGTGGCCAATCTAGGTCATACGTACCTAGCAGTATCCCCAAAAGACACAGGTTCCACAATGCTTGTACTGGGTCAAGCATTGATTATCCTGGGTCCCTTTTTAATAGTGGTTTATGGACCTTTCCTCCAGGAACTTGTCCAAACCTTTTTTAAACCCAGCTACACTAACAGCCCTTACTACATCCTCCGGTAACAAATTCCAGAGTTTGATTACACGTTGAGTGAAAAAATATTTTCTCTTATTTGTCTTAAATAGTTTACCCTGTAGCTTCATTGCATGTCCCCTAGTCTTTCTATATTCTGATAGCGTAAACAATTGATCCACGTTTACCTGCTCCACTCCATTCATTAATTTATAGACCTCTATCATATCTCCCCTCAGCCGTCTCTTTTCCAGGTTGAAGAGCCCCAACCTTTGTAGCCTCTCTTCATAGGAGTAGCCTTCCATCCCCGTCACCATTTTGGTGGCTCTTCTCTGTACTTTTTCTAATAATGCTATGTCCTTTTTAAGATACGGTGACCAGAACTGCACACAATATTCAAGGTGCGGTCGTACCATGGAACGATACAGAGGCATTATAATATCCTTTGTTTTATTTTCCATCCCTTTCTTTATGATACCTAGCATTCTATTTGCTTTCTTGGCTGCCGCTGCACACTGGGCAGAGGGTTTTAACAAGTTATCCACGATGACTCCTAAATCTTTTTCCTGGGTGGTGGTTCCCAATGTGGAACCTTGCATTGTGTAACTATAGTGTGGGTTGTTCTTTCCTAGGTGCATAACTTTGCACTTGTCCACATTAAATTTCATCTGCCATTTGGATGCCCAGTCTTCCAATTTATCAAGATCCTCCTGCAGTTTTCCGCAATCCTCTTGGGTTTTAACAACATTAAACAGTTTTGTATCATCTGCAAATTTGATAACCTCACTCGTTATTCCCTTTTCCAAGTCATTTATGAATATGTCAAAAAGTAGCGGACCCAGTACAGATCCCTGGGGTACTCCACTATTCACCTTTTTCCATTGGGAATATTGGCCATTTAGCCCTACCCTCTGCTTTCTATCTTTTAACCAGTTCCTGATCCACAATAGTACACTGCCTCCTATCCCATGACTTTTTAGTTTCGCCAAAAGTCTCTGATGAGGGACCTTATCAAAAGCTTTCTGAAAGTCCAGATACACTATATCAATCGACTCACCTTTGTCTACCTGCTTATGCACACCTTCAAAAAAACATATCAGATTAGTAAAACAAGATCTTCCTTGTCTAAAGCCATGACTATCTACATGCTGTGTAATTTTGTCACCGGTCTGTAATTTCCCGGGTCACCCCTGGAACCCTTTTTAAAGATTGGTGTTACGTTGGCGACCCTCCAATCTTTAGGTATTACAGATGATTTTAATGAAAGTTCACAGATTACCAATAGCAGGTCTGCAATCTCATATTTCAGTTCTTTCAACACTCGTGGATGTATACCATCCGGTCCAGGTGATTTGCTACTATTCAGTTTATCAAATAGTTGTAATATATCTTCCCAGTGTAGCGATATTTCTCTCAATTCCTCTGCAGTATCACCTTTAAATACCACTTCAGTCTTGGGTAACATCCCTACATCTTCCTCAGTAAAGACCGAAGCAAAGAATTCATTCAGTCTCTCTGCTATAGTCTTGTCTCCTCTTACTGCCCCTTTTACCCCTCTATCATCTAATGGCCCAACGGACTCTCTCACAGGCCTTTTGCTATGAATGTACTTGAAAAAGTCTTTATTTCGTGTTTTTGCTTCTGTAGCAAGTTCCTTCTCAAATTCTCATTTTGCGTGCCTTATCAATGCTTTGCATTTAACTTGCCAGTGCTTGTGCTGTTTCCAGTTTTCTTTGTTTGACTCTTTTTTCCATTTCCTGAAGGATGCTTTTTTGGCAGCAACAGCCTCTCTGACCTCACCTTTAAACCATGCTGGCAGTTTTTTGGACTTTCTTCCACTTTTCTTAATGCATGGAATACAGCTGGTCTGGGCTTCGAGGATAGTATTTTTAAATAACACCCAAACTTGCTGTAAGTCTCTAACCTTTGCAACCGCTCCTTTTAGTTTTTTCTTAACTATATTCCTCATTTCATCATAGTCTCCCTTTTGAAAGTTAAAAGGTAGTACTGTGGATTTCTTTTTTTTTTTGAAACTTTTATTTTCATTTTGCAACAAACAAAAGAAACAACACACCAAAAGAGACAAAACAAGTATACAATAAGGAAAAGTAAACCCATTACCCCCCACCCCGGTGCTTCTTCTCTACCCGTTTGTATCAGCATGTGAGCGCTTCCAATTAACAGTGATTATACATCAAACGATCAAAAAAGTATCCACAATACAGCATGATCATGAGACAGAGATATATACAAAGTTAGACAGTCAGATGAGAGCATTTAGCAAAATGTACATATTCATTGAACATCCTCCATTAAGACCAATAAGAAGGAGTCTGAACGGAGGAAGCGCACAGACGAAGTATTTGTTCATATTTACTGTAGAGACAGGCATGATTCCACCATTCATTGAGGCTCAGATGGGAACTAATTTCCCAGTATTACTTAATGAGGGAAAACAGCAATGCCAAGCATAAAGTTCAAAAGGAGATAAGCCATTTCTTGGGAGAGGGGGGATCCCCGCAACTGGGCGAAGTCCCACTATCCTCCAAGAAAGGGACTCCTGAGAGTGCAATATAGACTAAATACGACCCCAGACCCGACGCCAGTTATACTGTAGTGTGGGATATTCATGCATAACATGAAATGAAGTAATAAACCAATGGCCACAGGACGTGTCCAGCAACCATTACCCTGAGTAGTGTTCCATCTGTCTAAACTGTGAGGAGTGTGAAAACACCGGTGGGCTAGAAAGAAGAGGGTCTGAGTGAGTGAGGCGGGTCGGAAACCCGTGTCCCTCTGCTCCAGGTAAGGCTCCATTGCTCCGAGGTTAAAGTCACATGCAATTCTCTCTCCCATACTTTCTGCGCTATAGAGGTATCTCTAGTGATAGCATTACATAAGGCTTAGTAAAATTGGATGCTACACCCGGTAAACTACCGAGAGATCGGAAGTTTCCAATCAACCTTATGCAGAGAGTGCCGATGGCAGGAGTACTCTAGCGCTCCGAATGCAATGCTGAAGTTACACTGACCAGAGTCGGGAGTCGAAAGGTTGCATAGGAGTATTAAAGGCACCTAAAGTGTCGAAAAACATTGGTGGAGAGTGGGAGTCTAATGGGAGAGTCATACCAGGGAGTAAGGTAAGAGGAATCGGTGAGCAAAGGCCCGCTACTATATCTAGCCACACAGGTCTGCTCGGTACTGGAGCCTCCAACCAACAAGCACCTTGTTTGAAAAGAAAAGATTGAGGGAACACTTGAGTAAAATCGCCACCAAGTATTAATGGAGCATTGGCGGAGGCCGAGGCCAACTGCGCAAGACTTGCATAGTGAGCAGGGTTGTCCACATTCTGGACATAGTGCAAATACACGTGAATTCACTATCTCCAACCTCAAGGTGTACACGGGCCCATCTACCCTCCATGTCAGCGCTAATATCAGGTACAGTAGCGTGCAAAGACTTCTTAACCAGAATGACTATCCCGTACCATTTGGAAACGGTGGGAGAATAGGCAGCTACCATGTGAGGCCTAGCATTGAGTTTCAGTGTTTCAGCAGAGTGTAATGCGTTTCCTAAAGAAACACCTAATCAACGTGCTCGTGGCTAAGATAGCTAAGGATTTTCTTTCTGCTGAGTGGACCAGCAATGCCTTGTACGATGAATAATAAGATTTTACATGAGGCCATTCAGAAAAGTTAAAATTCTGAGCATGATAGCACACATAATTTCACTGTGTCCCTCAAACTGACTGTATCTGGCTGTACACATGACATAGGAAAAATAAGCTAATATAATACAATGAAGCGCCCCACATTAACAAAGAAAACCGCAGTACGGTAGAGGAGAAGCAAAACCCCAAAATTACTGGCGACCATGTGTCTGCGGGGAGAAACCCCAGAGAAGGCCGAAATTGAAAAAACATATAACCTGTAGGACTGTGCGTGCTCCGAATCCGACCGAGGCACACATCATGAAGGGATAGGAGACCAAAGACAAAAGTCATACAGAGAAAGAAAGAAAGTCCAGGCTATTTCTGTGCTGGGCTATGACCGCCGCATCGGGCCCTTCAAAATGGCGGACAGAGCCGGCAGATAAGAGTCCAAGATTTGGGATTAGCGCATCTGTTCTGCTTCTTTGGAGTCCAAAAATGTTGATAATAGATCAGGATCCTCGAACGTCCTGGTCTGGTTGTGGAGAGTCACTCGGAGCTTCGCTGGATACAACAGGCCAAAGCGAGCCTGTAGCTGTTGAAGTCGAGGGCGAAGAGCAAGGAGTTTCTTCCGACGGTCAACGGTAGGCTTTGCCAAATCAGGAAAGAAGGAGACCTTACGACCTTCATATTCCAAATGATGATTCGCTCGGGCAGCATGTAAAATTTGTTCCACTTGTTGATATCGTAGCAAGCTAAAGATAATAGGCCGGGGGGTCGTGCGGTTGAGCGCCATGCGGGCAGGAACACGGTGTGCTCGATCGATTTCCAGTTCTCTGTGAAAAGTGATCTTCAGCAAGGAGGGAAGAGTTTTGAGCAAGAATTCTCTTATATCTCCTGCTTCCACCCCCTCCGGCATTCCGAGGAGCCTCACATTGTTACGACGGGCGCGATTATTGCTATCTTCCAACTCCTTTTGAAGATTCTGTATCTGGCGCTCAGCCTCGTCCAGTTTGCCCAAGCGCACCTCGTGCGAGTCGAGGACCCCCGCCATATTGTCCTGCCGTAATGAAAGACCTTCAAGTCGGTCTTGGAGCACTCCAAAGTCTTCTCGCATGGCTCGAAGCGCTTCTCCGTTAGACTGCACCAATTCCTTCACGCCACGTATTTCCTCCAAAATCTCCAGGTGCATTGCGGGGTTTTCACGAAATGGAACCATCTTCTGCGGGGAGGACACCTCCGTTTTGGAGCGTTTTCCGTGAGAAGAAGAAGGAGACCCGAAGTCCAAGCGCGCTGGTTTGTGGGCCGCCATCCCCCCCGAGGTGCCCCGGTCAGCTCGGAGCGAAATAGTAAATTTATATAGGTATTAAGTCAGGATTCTGAGTAGGCCTCTCGGGAGCTTCAACGCAAAGCGTCCTACCCGCTGGACATCAGGCTCCGCCCCCCCAGTACTGTGGATTTCTTTACTATCCCTCCTCCACTAATTAAATCAAACATGATCATGCTATGATCACTATTGCCAAGTGGTCCCAACACCCTTATTTCTTGCACCAGATCTGGCGTTCCATTAAGGACTAGGTCCAGTATGGCTTCCCCTCTGGTCGGTTCATGAACCAGCTGCTCCAAGAAGCAGTCATTTATTTCATCTAGAAACTTTATCTCCCTAGCTTGTCCTGCCGTAACACTGACCCAGTCGATACCAGGGTAATTGAAATCACCCATTATTACTACTCTGCTGTGACTTTTGTTAGCTTCCTTGATTTCTTTGAGCATTTCATCATCCATTTGTTCATTCTGGCCAGGCGGTCGATAGTACACTCCCACTGCCATTGCCTTCCCCTTTTTACATGGAATTTCAATCCATAGAGATTCTACAGCAAATTTAGTTTCCTGCAAAACTTTAATCCTTTCTGACTCAATGCCCTCTCTAACATAGAGCGCAACTCCTCCACCAATTTGATCAGTTCTATCATTACGATATAGTTTGTATCCGGGTATCACAGTGTCCCACTGGTTATCCTCCTTCCACCATGTCTCTGAGATTGCAATCATATCTAACCTCTCATTTAGTGCTATATATTCTAACTCTCCCATCTTATTGTTTAGACTTCTAGCATTTGCATACAAGCATTTTAGAGACAGTATTTTATTAATATTAATCTGGCTATTGGTAGGCATGGGTAATTTGGAATCTTTACACTCTGTCTGCACCTTACTCAAGGGCATTTGGGCTACTATACTCTTTTTTGGAACCTCACTGCTTTTGGTAGTATCCTTCAAGGATACCTTCGTCCGAACCATGCGCTCCTGGGCTTTTCTTTGTTGTTTTCTTTCTATTTTTTCTTTTGTGTTCCAATTTGTTTGTGCTGTCTAGTGTGGTTGAGTGAGATTTGAAGCTTGGGAAAGCGAAAGGGCCCCCTAGTCATTTGGCAGGGTCTCTCAGCTCATAAACTGTTTGGTAAGGGTTGCCCTGCCATGCAGTGTTGATAGTTAGGGTTTTGGGTACATTGTCTTTCTTTTACTGTGGGAGGTGTAGAAAGTGTGATACTTTATGTAGTAACAGAAGTGGGAATGCAGTAGGTCAGTTTACCCTCTGTGTCTGTATTGTCCTAGTGGGCTCACCCGCTAACTTTGTGGGTTGTATAGCCTCCCTGGGTTTAGGTTGGTGGGTTTGGTGTGGTGTTCTCAGAATTATGTGTTTTTTATTACGGGCAATCATGTACAGGGGCTAGGGACAAATTATATCTCCTTTTGTTGGGCTTTTCTTGTTGGGCTATAAGTACAGTTAATACTTTGAAGGTGTTTAAAATGCTGTTATACAATGTAAAATTATATGCCACAACTGGGTATGTTTTTGCAACATTTGACAACCAACTTGATCTATTTTTTTACTATGTCTTCCTTTAAGATAGTTTCACTGAATGTTAAGGGTATTAACAATCCCATTAAGAGGAAAAAGATTCTTCTATGTGACATCTTACTGTTGCAGGAGGCACATTTGAATGCAAAGGAGTCATTAAAACTAGGGGCAAATCCCTTTTCTCTAGTGGCTTTCGCTGTTGCTCAGCATAAGAAAAACGGAGTACCAATTTAATAAGGAAAGCTTTATACCCCATGATTATTCAAAATAGGTCTGATACTGATGGGCGGTGGACTATGGCTGTCATTAAAATTGGATCCACTGAGTTGGCCTTAATCAACGTTTATGCTCCTAACATTGATTGTCCTACCTTTTTTTGCTCCATTGTGGCCTTGGCGCAGGAGGTGTCCAGATACCCAACTATAGTGGGAGGGGACTTCAACCTTGTGCTAGATCCATTGATAGACAGGAGTCCAGTGAGAACTGTTAGGGTTTCCAGGGCTCATCCAGTTCTTGTATCTTTAATGCAGGACCTGGGTTTAATAGACATTTGGCGACTGCAGCACCCTACAGATAAAGAATTTACCTTTTTCTCTCCCCCTCATAACTCGTTATCATGTATAGATTTCTTCTTAGTCTCCAAAGGACTTTGTTCTAAAGTTAATGAGACTGCTATTCATGCGACTCGTATTTCCGACAAGGAGTACCTCAAGGATCCGCACTCTCAGCACTCCTATTTAACATCTACATCCAACCAATATGCAACATCATGAAAGAGAGCAACATTCAATACACAGTATATGCAGACGACATCATGATATACACCCCGATAGCTATCGACAACCCGGACTTCTCTAAAATAACAGACTGCCTTACCCAAATGACGAGTTGGTGCCAAAACAACAACCTCGCAATAAACTACAACAAGACTGAAGCCTTAATCATCACTCGGAACCAAAGCTTCATACACCCAACAAATATAAGGATACAAAGCACCATTATACCAATAAGATCAGAAGTAAGATACCTCGGAGTTACTCTGGACAATAAACTAAACCTCAAGCCACACATAGACAAAACAATCCAAAAAGCCTACTATAGGATGCGAATAATCAGGAGACTGAAACCACTCCTCGCCCCAGATCACTTCCGTACCGTCTGTCAAGCACTGATAACACCACTACTGGACTTCTGCAATCCGATATACCTTGGACTACCGAAACAAGCCCTCAAACCACTCCAACTGGCACAAAACACTGCAGAACGAATCATATCCGGAACTACAAGACAAGAGCACATCACACCTATCTTAAAGGACTTACACTGGCTCCCAATCGGTGCACGCATCAGATACAAAACTATCATAAACCTATTCAAGATAAAACAGCACACATCAGCCAACAGCCTGCACGCCCTCATACAACCAGACACCAGCACACGTCCTAGAAGAAAACAAACACACAACCGAGTCAGCACCCCAAGTGAATACAAACATACACGCAAGGACACAACAGACAGAGCACTCTCCATGGCTGCTCCAACAATATGGAACAAACTACCGGACGACCTGAGGGCAACTACTGACCTCAAAGACTTTAGAAAACAGCTTAAAACCATGCTATTCATAGAACACTATGGACACATCACATAACCTCAGAGAATGTATAACAGTACATGATACCACCCAAACAATGGATGTAAGAAAAAGTTTTTAGCACCACTGTATATAGACCACCTTGTATATAGCTCAAACCAATCTAGCACACAATACAACACACACTCAACTAAACTTCACCCTCACTGCATGTATAACACACACACTTTACATGATTGTTTGCTGTGATACCACCTTGATTATTAAGATAAGGCGGTTTAGAAATACTGTTAAATAAATAAATAAATAAATAAATATTTCAGACCATTCTGCAATCTCTCTCACTTTACTTGACTCATCGAGCCATCAACCTCACTGTTGGTGGCAATTTGACAGGGCTCTTAACTAGTCAGGAATTCCGGGAGACCATCCTAGTAGCCATAAAGGAATACTTTCAATTCAATCTACCACAAGATTCCTCAGGGTGGGCTTGGTGGGAATGCTTTAAGGCTAGTACTGTATACAAGCCACTATTACCAGTTTTTCTATAATGCAGGCTAAACAGCATAAAGCAGAGCTTAGTACACTAGACAAACAAATTAAAGTGGGTGAACATATTTTAGGCCAGAAATCTGACCCTAATATTCTGATGAGACTGCAACGTCTTAGATTTAAATATAATTTGATTTTGACCACAGAGGCCTCACAGAATATTCAAGGGCAGAAAGTATGATACTACCTAGAGGGTAATAGAGCTGGACGGCTGCTAGTCAATTCACTAAAGAGTCGTAAGGAATCTTCGCATGTTACAGCTCTAAAGGATCCTCAGGTGCAACAATTGATTGTCAAGGATCCTGACATTGCGGAGACCTTTTGCCAATTCTATGCCCAGTTATACTCCCCAGAAATTGAATTTTCTGCAAAGGAGTTCGATAGTTTGCTAAAAAATATCCAAAGGCTGGTGTTAGACCAAGAAATTGTTGTGGGATTAGACAAGCAGATAACCGTCATGGAAATCATCCAGGCTATTAATTCTACACAAAATGGCAAGGCTGCCGGACCAGATGGTCTGCCGGTTGAATTTTATAAAGCAATTTCCAAAACTTTAGGGCCATATTTACAACAATGCTATAGAATTCTTCTTAACAATATGACACAGACTGGATCGTTTGCCTCTGCAAACATTGTTCTAGAATAATCTGGGAGGGACCCTCAGTTCGTCAGCAATTATCGACCAATTTTGTTGATAAATGTAGACTCTAAAATTTTTGCGACCATTGTTGCAAGGCGTCTCTCCAAACTGATCACTTCCTTGATATACCCATACCAATGCGGTTTTACTGAGGGACGTTCTACAGCCGATAATGCCAGAGTGCTTTGTCATGTCCTGGAAGGTGCAGAGGAAATAGAAGACCCTCTTGTGGGGCTCTCATTAGATGCAGAGAAAGCATTTGACCGGCCGAAGTGGCCTTTTTTGTTTGCTGTCTTGAAGTGGTTTGGATTTAGTGAAGGTTTCTGCAATCTAATTAAACTTAAGTATACGAGACCGAGTGTGAAAATTTCTGTAAATGCGACTCTGTCTAGAGAGTTTCTCCTAGGGCGGGGTACCCGGCAGGGTTGCCCTCTTTCCGCCATTCTCTTTAATCTGGCCTTGGAACCTTTGGCCTTATTAATAAGGCAAAGCTTCGCGATTAAGGGCGTATCTATTGCTAGCATGGAAATCAAACTATCCGCATATGCGGATGATTTATTGCTTTTCACCACACCTAGCTCCATACCGAGTATTTTAGAATTGATAGATAAATATTCAGGACTATCTGGCTATAAAATAAATTGGTCAAAATCGGTTGCCTTCCCCCTAAACTCAAGAGCACGTAGAATGGATATGGAGGAATTTCCCTTTGTATGGGAACCTACGATGGTGAAATACTTGGGAGTTCACTATTGTTACCCACTTAGTGCAACCCTACAGCACAATGAAGAAGAGATCCTAACTACAGTTCACAATATAACAGCAAAGTGGTCACCGGTCTGTCTTTCCTGGTGAGGTTGTCTTGAAGCTATAAAAATAACTATCACTCCTAAAGTGAATTATATATTAGAAATTCTACCAGTCTTTCTTACAAGTAAAGTTTATCATCAAATTGAAAAGATTCTGGTTCAATTCCTATGGAGTAGTAAACTGCCTAGAATTGCTCTTAGGAAACTTAAATCTAAAAAAGTGGAAAGGGGGAGGGGTGAATTTCTCTGACTTTCAGGCCAATCACTGTGCTTTTTTGCTAAAACAAGGATCACGATGGTTGGAAGGGGCCGTATGCATACAGCCAGTATGGCTTGAAATAGAAGAGAGATTGAGTGTTCCTCTCCCCTTGAATGTTCTCCCTGGCATGGTGTCTGTCAAGAGGTTGAAGTCTCATAGAACCATACTGGACACTCAGAAGGCTTTTCAGCAGTTAGCAAATGTAATTCCCAAGGAAGATTGCTTATCGAAATCAATGCCCATCTGGCATAGTCCCTTTTTTAAAATTAATCAAAGCTCATTTGCGTGGCAAAAATAGTTTAGCAAAGGCATTTGGAGTGTTGGCCAACTAATATTAGATGGCAAGTGGAAACCCTTTTCCGTTTTGCAAAGTAAATTTGATCTACCTCAGTCTCTATATTTCCAGTGGATCCAGCTGAGACATTGCATATAAAAATCCCAGTTAGATATTACTTCATTGACTGATGATTGGGAGTTAATGAATAAGATAAATTATATATGTATGACCTCTGGGGTCGCTTCCCAATATTATAAAATAGTGGCTCAGAACAATAGTCCTCAGGCCATTGGGGTTCAACGGATATGGGAACATGACACTGGAAAAGTCCTCTCTCCCGAAACTTGGACAAAATTTTGGGGTAAAGTTAATAGGGTTTCTCAGTCTGCCTCTATCTCACAAGCTTTGTACTTTTTTGCACACAGAGCACACTTTACCCCGGTAAAAGTTGCTAAATGGGATAAGGCAGCTGGGAATGAGTGTTAGTCTTGTCGGGAAGATGTCGGCACTTTGAGGCATGTGGTGTATGATTGCCCTAGCATTCAGTGCAGTATGGAATCGTATTCAGAAGGTGTTGGGATTTCGGACCACTCTCTCTTGGTCTCTGGTCGTCTTTCGATCAGCAAGTGACATCTCATCGGTACAGAGGGATAGTCAGTTTTTGCTGGACTTCATGCTGGGAGTGGCCCTATATCTTATTATCTCTAACTGGAAACATACTGCAGAGCTCAGTTGGCATGAATGGTGGAACCACTTATACTTATGCTGCAAATATGAACAAATGCCACGATGTGGCAGAACCCTCACATCCTCCACTAAGTGGAAACCCCTACAGAAATATATTTCTAAAGTGAGGTATGAGATATAATAAAGGGTTATTAATCAATCCTCTGCCACTTAGGTTATGGAGTGGTGATCCTCTAAAGCCCTTATAGGTATGGTTGGCCTTCAGCTGTGCTGTTTCTATGCCCCTCTGATGATCACATGTTGGTGGGGTGGGCTATGATTTCATGTTACAGAGAAGAATTGTGTATTTTTTTTTATTTACTGTAATTTGGTTTCTTTTTATTTGTATTTTGTTGGAAATATAAATAAAGAAAAAAAAAAAGCAAATGTTTGTACAAGCACCAGGAGGAGAGGTCTATAAACCATTATTAAAGTAGATCAGGAAAATCTACTGCTTATGCCAATATAAACTTTGTGGAACATATGTGTCTTTTTGGGAAACCTCTAGGTATATGTGATCAGGATTGGCTACTGTTGGAAACAGGAAGTTGGTCTTGATGGACTGTGGTCTGACCCAGTATGGCATATCTTTTGTTATTATGCTCATATGTTCCTATGGATTCATGTTCACAGTGCATATGTTCAGGAGTAGTAAATGAGTGCTCACATGACGTGCTACAGAAGTAGGTTCAAGGGTGATGGCATGAAGGGATATAAGAAGTCCCTGGGGAGGAGTTATCTCTATCCAAAACATGGCAGACGTGTGGACAGTGTCTATTCTATGTTTGAGGTTTGGGCTGCCACATCATATATGAACATTGGCCATCATGTTGGTGAAATATATGGAGACAGAAAAAGTGGCTGACATGTACATACTGAGAACAGAAGACACCATGGAAAGGTTATGATGTAGAACAGCATAGCTATAAGGGCAAAACCATAGCTAGATCTACCACAACCTGCATGCATGCATTTCCAGGAACACATGAGCTACAATACTGACCTAAGGCTATGATATGCATAACAATATTTGTTCTCTTTGTGGACATGGGGAAATATCTTGCACATTGTACAGCTATGAACATGACTTGAGGCAACATGTATGCCACAGCGCCTGGGCCTTCTTATGCAGATCCTCCAACTGGGAAAGACATATAAATTAATCAGTGCCATGCTGGAACAATAACCAATGTACATGTCACATGACAATACCCTGAAGGGCATGTGTAAGTGTTGTGTCCCAGTGCAATAGTGGCACACCAAGATAACTGTGTGCTGCATACTAGATGCTTGCAATCGTGCTCCCAGACTGATAATACCTAACAATGCAGCCCTTGGTCCCATGGTGCTTAACGTGCATATGTGATACCACTCACAGGTCCTCCTACTTGTTTCCCTGCTATGCCTGCTGCCTAAGTGTGGGATGTAGTATAGTGCATCAATTGAATCCATGTTCCACATTCAATCAGATGTCTGTCAGGTACCCTGGGACAGAGTCACATTGATGAGAATGGCCCACAGCACAGCTTCCACACACCAGACAGTCCCACCCCAATGTGTGGACCTGGATGAGGATCCTGCATGTTCAGAGGTGATGGTCTATAATGTGCCTCACTGTAACATTATGTATGGTTGCTGGCTACCTGAGATTAGATGCATTTTTCAAGCAAGTAGAGATCTTAGCATGTGCTGGTGATGTAGAATGAGAGCATATCCCTCATTTTTCTAGGACTGTGACACATGGTGGTCTTGTCTGCATATCTTGCACAAGCATTGAAGCATGAACACAAGCACCATTACAGCCAGCAAGTCAAGGCATCATGCCACATGGTAAACATGCAACTGACACGTACTACAAGTCAACTCTCAGTGTATGACCTGTCAGAAATTGCACATATTGGTCTCATGACTACATGTGCCAGATGTAGCTCAGTCAAAGGAGATTCTTTCTACTGTACGTGTTTAGATGATGAGGGCCAAAAGCATATCCACTGTCAATACTGTGTGACATGTTTGTCCATCTAGCCAATGCATTGTACCTGTCTGCATGGTCTATCTGGATGTGAAAGCTGATCCTACCCAATACACCACATTCTGCCCATCCTACATGTCTGGTTCAGGCCTATCCCCCAACTGTGACTAGCATGGAACACTCCTCATTAGTATTGCTCAGCAGACATGTCCCAGAGGCATTGTGTGATGACAGCGGACAGTGTGGGAATTACACAGTGATGTTTATGTATGTGGGTGTATGCCACTGGTAAAGCCATGGGGAGGGCCAGCAGTTGTTGCAAAACTTTGAGACCTAAGGGTGTCACCTGAGATATACATGGTAGAGACATGACTCCACCTGGAATGTGTTTCTCTGTCTTTTCCCACATTAATATTCCCATGTGTCTGTTGTGAGCTCAAAACTCCAAAGGGGCCTATGACATAATGGACACATATGTGAATGTGTGACATTTATTTATTTAGACGGATTTGTATACCACATTATCCTACAATCAAAGTGGTCACATCATAATTGGAGGGTTACATTTAACATGAGGTTACTTAACAACATTATACATTATACATGAGGGTACTTAACAACATTATACATTGAACTTATACGTCTAGTTGGGGTGGGTATTGAGATGATGGAGGTAGTTGCATTACTGTTTGGGTGGAGTTTTTTGGTTGTCTGTTTACTCATAGGTTTCTGTGAAGAGCAGGGTTTTGAGGACCTTGCGGAAGTCTTTGGAATCATTCATGGCCCTCACACCCATCGGAGGGGAGTTCCAGAATGTGGACGCCAATAGCCAAGGAGCTCTTCTTGAGGTTGCTTGTTTAGTCTTGTGATATCCTGGAAGTGTGCCGATCCTGTTGTCGTCATTGGTTCTTCTTGGTCTATTGCTGATACCCCTTGTTATGATATCTTGGAGTGCATCTGCCGAGTGATGGTGAAAGATTTTAAAGATGATCATGATTGTTTTGAATTTTGCCCTGGTAGCCAGTGCAGCTGCTGTAAGACGGGGGTGATATGCTCAGTTCTTGCAGTGTCCATAATGATGAATGCTGCAGTGTTTTGTACCATTTGGAGTGGGTGTAAGGTCTGCTGGGGGAGGCCCTAATACAGCGAGTTTCCATAATCAAGCAGAGGTGTGATGAGTGCTTGGCACACTTTGCAGAAGTGGTCTTGGTGGAGTATTGGCTTGAGATTTCTGATGGTCCTCAAACGTAGATAGACCTTGTTTGCAGTTTTGGCTATGTGAGATTTCAGGTTCAGAACTCTGTCCATTGTGATGCCCAGGTACTTAACTTCATCCTTGACTGATATTGGTTTGTCTAGAGTGTTGATGGTTTGTGGCGGAATGAAAGTGGGGTTCCTGGTGACAAACATTGCCTCTGTTTTATCATAGTTGACCATCAGGTTATTAGCTGTGAGCCAGGCACTCATGTCTTCAAGGCATCTGGTTATTGTTGTGGTGTCAGGTACTTGTAGGTTGATTGGAGCATACACCAGGATGTCGTCAGCATAGAGGTGATAGTGAAGTTTGTGGCATTTGATGATGTTGCATATGGGTTGGATGTATATATTAAAGAGTATTGATGACAGAGCTGAACCTTGTGGTATTCCTTGCATAATGGGGAACTACAGAGATTACGTTTGGGCACATTTGACTTGCTGCGTTCGGTATTCCAAGTAGAAGGTAAACCACTTTAGGGTATTCTTGCGTACTCCTATCTGCTGCAGGCGTTGCAGTAACCTGGTGTGGGACACGGTGTCAAAGGTTGCCATCATGTCCATGAACACTAACAGGAATCTGTTCTTTATGCTATCTATGCCTCTTAGTAGATTGTCAAAGAGGGAAGTGAGTAGTGTTTCCACATTGTGCTGGGGTTTAAAGCCATGCTGGTGGATGTCCAGTGGGGCATTCATGTCAATGTGGTCCTGAAGTTGTCTTTGCACTGTTTTTTCAATGATTTTGGCAAGGAATGGTAGTCTGGAGATGGGATGGTATGATTTTGGTTCAGAGGGGCTTAGCACGCTGCTTTTAAGTATCGGTCGTATCATGGCTTGCTTCAGGGATTACAGCATATATCCTCGTTGGAGAGATTCCTTTACGATTTTGTGAGTGTGATGGGAGAGCTGGTTTCTGGTGGCTTTGAGCCAAGACACTGGGCATGGGTCTGACGGTGAAGTTGTTGTGTTGAGTCCATTCACTATGTCCTCTTCTTGATGTGTTGATGGTATGCTGAAGTCCTCCCAGGTTTGCTGTTATGAGAATGACTGACACAATGAAAATGTCTCTCCCTACACACTTACATCGGCATTCTGCTCTCCTCACAAATTGGCCCTATCTGTGCCTTCTCTGCCCTTGCAAACACCTCACACATGCTCCTTTCACCTTGCTGTGTCTTATGCCTGGAACACACTCCCCAAGTATATGTGTCATGCCCTTTCTCTGGCTCCTATCAGATCCAGGTATCAAAGCCACCTCCAGTCCTGAAACATGATTTGTACTATCCCCTTTATGTATCCTTCCCACTCCCCTGAGATTTATTCTGTGTCCATAGCTACAGTGTTGTCTGTCCTGACTAGATAGTGAGCTCTGTTGAGCAGGGCCTGTCTCTTACATGTGGCTGTGCTGTTTTACCTATGTTGAGTAGTGCTATACAAATGGTTATCAATAGTAGCAGTTGTTGCAATGAGATATTAAGAATGTGTCCAATGTGTCAACCCTGTGAGATGAATGCGCTACACATCATGGTGCTGCTATGAGAATGTGCACAAATACCAACTTCTCTGACAGAGTAGCCCTGTTGTGGAGGGTCTGTCACCAATGTCATGCATATGGGATAAGTCATATGGTATGTGAGTTCCCATCTGCCGTGATGGGTAAGCCATGGTGTACATCTGATCATGTGCCAAGCACATTGTGTGGTTGCATGAGATAGGTATCTGGCATGCAGCAGTGCAAGTGAAAGCAGTTTGCACAGTATGTAATGGCTTGAATCCTGGTTTGCATATGCTACCTCACCCACATCTGCTGGATCAAGCAAATCGTAAGTATGTACCTCACAAATATGAAGAGATGAATCCCAGGGATCCCAATAGTCAGTGATCCCAGCCACTTTATGTGCATATGTCAGGATAGTTGGTAGAAACATACATATGTGACAGTTGTTATGAGGTGTCTGCTGATGGTTGTGAGAATGGTAGCATATGTGCCACTATGTTGGAACTACGTGCAATCTGACCTTCCCCAAACACTACCTCACACCCAACCCATCACTTGTAGTCATTTAGCTCACATGTACATAACTGTCATGTTGGTATTTCTTGTCTCCCCCAACAACATCTTTGCAGTTCACAATGGAATGGACATACAACTGCTTGGATCATGTCACCCATCACATGCCCTGGCCACATTTCCCTACAGCTCAGTGATATCCCCTGCCTATCCATCAAATATTGTATCTACTGCAAGATCGCCATTCTGGTGCAGTGGTCCATTAATATGCACACCCCACAGTATCTGTGTGAATGTCATCTCCGAAACAGCCCCACCAGTAGTCTCTGCTCCAGTCATCAGTCATCTGCACTCTCTGCTAAGCTCACGTGCATGCCTAGTGTCAAGGCTCCCTGCTTCCACCTTCCTCCTGGGTACCTCCCTCTGTAGCATGCCCCCCACAGTTCCCCGCATGGAATCGCAACCTCCACACTTTCCAGAATTACCCGTAATAGCCATTGCTTTAGAACCATCTATGATTTACCCCTCCCCATCACTAGACCTCTCCCTGGCCTCTATGCCCTGCCCTGTGGTCCCTGGAATGTCTGTTACATCATGAGGTGACGGTGTTCTCTCCCACCGGAATAATGTATATTCCCACCTCTGCCCACATGCCCCTATTGTGAACCTTGTAGACTGCACAGATGTCTGAAGGGCATTGCAGTGAATGACCCAAAAAGGTCCCAAGAAAAGTCACTCCCTGAAACCCAATGGCCCACTGGGTCAAACCCACATAATGCAACCACATGTTGGGTGCATCTAGTCAATGTGACACAGGAGATATGGAGGCATGGCTGGCCTGTCAACTGGGCGGGATTGGAGTGTGTCAAGGACCTGCAGATCTCTGTGTGGCAGACCCTGTGTGTCACCACCCATGTCTTGCTGCATCTGACCACCCATGACAGAGGGTCAGAAGGGTCAAACGTGGCAGGCTTTGAGTGCTAAAGCACATGGTGTGCAGAAGAGATGAGTGGTGCCCCCTCCTTTTGATGGAATGAATGGCAGTGTGTAGGTGTGGTAATGCACGCTGTGTTTTGGGGACTTGCACAGCATGAGGGTGGCAGCATATCTGAAGACCCAGGCATAGACTGAAGAAACCCTTGGCCACTGCATGAAGTGTCTGCAGTCCCTGTGAGCAAAGCTAAAAACACACACATGTTTTGCAATGGTGGGACATCAACTGTGTTATGGAGAGAATGTAGACATATGTGTAAAGGGTTCATGTGCACAAGTACTTACTGTCTGTGGGTAATCACTCTTCTCATTGAAACACTCCCACACATGCTGCCATGAGGCCTGCAGCTTCCCCATGTCATAATGCGTGCCTGACAATGGAAAGAGATGCTTCTGCTTCCGGCAGATGACGTTGGCCAGAAGGTGAAGGTCCCCCTCACAGAATCATGGCTTCCTTGAATGGGTTGCCATGCTGTCCTCATGTTGTATAGAGTTTCTGTTGGTGACAGATACTAGGCATGTTGGTAACACGCATTATGTGCAAGAGACATTAAGCACAAAATACATTATACAGCCGCAATGCATGTTGCGATAACGTAAAATGTGTTATGCAGTCGCAAAGCCTGCTGCTTTGTTGTAACAACTGATGGAGGTCTACCTTGGTGAGAGTGAACATGCAGTACAGAGTTTGTGACAAGCAAGGGCTAGTAGCCTGGAAGGCAGATGCCAACCCACAAATGCAATATGAAAACCTTCAAAATACATCAGGGCATGCAAGACCTCACTGTACCTTCATAGCAACCCTTTGGAACCAGCATATGTGTGTCATTGATGTCTCTCCTGAACAGCTGTCCTCCCCATGCCAGTCATAGGTATGAACTAGTGTTGGAATAACACCATTGAATACAGACACTTGAAGTCCTGCTACCCTATGTGCAGCAATAGAGAAATCAGAATACATATCCCTGCATGCAATGGTGTAAACCCAGGACTGGCACAAGCCTGTTGACTGTACCTGGAGCCACGTGGCAACCCTATCCATAGGATCCAAAATGCCATGCATGCCCCCACAAAAGGCATAGTTAGCAGTTCTTACAAGGCTTGTCTGTCTAAACCGCTTTATCATTTCCGTCAAAGAGGTTCACATAGTAACCTAAACTTGTTAATGCACATTAAACAGGGACATTGCCAATTTGGATTTATCTGAGTCAATGGAGAGTTAAGTGGCTTTTTACAAGGCTCATCTGTCTAAACCGGTTTATCATTTCAGTCAAAGTGGTTCACATTGTAACCTAAACCTGTTAGTGTATATTAAACAGGGACATTGCCAACTTGCATTTATTTGAGTCAATGGAGGGTAAAATGGCTTGCAAAAGGCCATAGGAGTGCTGGTGGGAATTGAACCTAAGGTGCTTGGTCCCCAAGCCAGTGCCCTAACCATTAGGCAACTCCCCCCTCCATACTCATGTGCTGACATGGCCTGTAACAAACACACAACCCATGCCATTGGAGTGCTGGCTGAAGCCAAAAGGCAGTGACATTGCAGCACCATAGGAAGTGTGAGTTTGGCACATCATACCCTCTGTTGCTTGGAACTAGCTGGCATGCACCCCATCAGGAGGTATCTGATCTGTACAAAGACCAATGTGATATCCTCATCCAGGCCTCTGATAAAAAAAAAACATATGCTGTTTGTTGCACATATTCTGCTCAATAACAAGGCAGGTGCTTCACCTCATCCTGATAAGCAAAAGTGATGGAATGAGATCATATTGTCATCAGATGTTACTAGGCCCAGCTCTGATGGGAGTGGAGCTAATGCACACCTGAAGCACAGGTGGTAGGGTCATGTGCTTTACTGGTGAGATGAGCCCCACCATATAGCACAAAGCTAATTGCAGTCTCCCCAGCTGGACAGCATGATGAAAGTCAACTGTTGCACTATCTGTAACTGGCCCAACTGAGTTCTCAAACTGGCCACCAGGAAAACCTAGTAATGGACATCACAGCAGCCTCTCAGGGCTGAATGTTGTTTCTACATTGTCACAGAGACATTCAGCAGGGACTGTCAGCCACCTCAAAATGCAACAGGGAACCTGTCAGGAAACCTGGAGGTGGGTCAAAACACAACAGCCATGTTGGTGTCCCCTGCCTCTGGTGTCCACCTCCCAAAGAGAAACAGCATTTCCCCATGCTGGGGATGACAGCATGAAGTGCATGTTTGTAAGACACAGAGTCACAGATTCTCATAGAGAGTGTCCTGCTGGAGCCAATACCAGAGAATATGAATGTGGCCAGCAGTTTACAAAACAGTTGAGAAACACCCCAGGAAAAACACAGGCATATGTGTGTCCTATGTGTCATAGCATTTGACCATCCCTGGTTGAGCAGAAGGACCAGAGTCCTGTTGGACTCAGCAATCTGCAGTTTATGAGCCCACTATAATGTGTTTCAACAATCCTGCAACACAACTACATATCTCCTCACAAATTGATGGATATTTTGTCAGACCAATGGACAGACACCCACCATGAAGGACCAAAACATGCAGAGTACTGCTGTCTGTGAACACACACCACACAATGACATACGGGACCCTGTGCATAGAGAGTATCTGTACACTGTTGTCACTAGGAGGTCCTAGAGACATCCAGGAGGATCAGTGCAGGGATGGGAAGGAGACCTCAGTGTAACTATATCTGAGGCAGAGGCTTCTGTGGTGTGAGTGATGCTACTACACACCATAGTGGTCTCAGGAAATGGGCAGATCAAAACCAGAGTTCCTTATTCACATATCATGGCAGTTCTGTGATTACACTGCACAATGCTTGTATAAACTGACAACAGACAATACCTGCTCCACATAGACAAATACATGCTGTGGAGGGGCGAGGGCACACTGTGAGTGCCAACAGAGCCACACCAAGTATGGGTCTGCACATGAGAATCACCTGTGTCAACTGCTACAGCATCCAAGCCATGTAGGTCAGTCAGAGCTCACAATAGCTATGGAAACTGTGCAACAGACCTATCCCTGCATCCCTTCCCTTGCCTCCCCCCCACAAGACAGCAAGCATCTGACATCATCACAGCACACTGAATGCCACCAAGTGTAGGAGAGGTGACTAGTGTGAAGTATGTGTGGGAAAAAATGTCTAGAATGTCATCAAATATCTGCTGGTGTGGTTCAGGCACAGTACCACAGTTCCAAGTGTCTGATAAATATGTCCATTGCAACTCCAGATCCTGCCATAGCACATAAGCATCCACTTGGCTGAGAGGCAGCAAATATCGATCAGGGGAGCCTGTGTAAACAGCTGTACTGTGCCAACCTATGCATTCAGCAGATACTGTGAAATGGGCATTTATGGCACACACAGAGGTCTGCCAAAAGTCCAGACACTGGCCTGGGTTCACCACATAGCCTGTGTGGCCCTGTGATTTTCCAGAATCCATCAAGTGCATTGTGCCTCTGTGAGCCTCAAAGCCCTATAGACAATTAGGTAAAGCATGGACTGGATCTGGTCTGGTGGGATCACCTGGAATCATACAGCTAACCATCACACACACCTCCAGGGCAGCTGAAACTGCAATCAGTATGGACAAACAGATAGGGGAAGATCATCAGAGCCAGGTGGATCCCATTAGCTCTACTATACTGAAGGCCAATGTGAATCCTGGAAATGCATTGGAATGGGCCAGGCAATCAGCTGTGATTCCCAGCCCCTGCGAGGGCAGTGAGAGGGTGCAAATGGGCGTTAGTCACGCGTATGCACGTAGTGCGTGCATGTAGCACCTGTTACTACAAATTGGGAGATCCTGCCTGCTCACACTGTCACAGCTCCTGGAAACATGGAGAAAAATGAACCCAACTGACAGGCAAGGAAAGGATGGTGGAAGAGCTGAGGCACAACAGGACTCTGCACTACCTCAGGCCACAGGACATGCAGGTGAACACCTACTCCAGAATGTGTCAGCACAGGAGAGGAGCAGAAGGGGCCATCCCAGACAGTAAGCAGCCAGGGACATCCTCTGCTGGTCAGCCTGCCCAACTGAACACATTCACAGGACAGGTAGCTGAAGGATAGCCTCTGAGGAAGAAGAAGAAGGGTCCAACTTGAGATCTGTAAAAGGGTATCAAGAATGAGGTGCTGCTGGAGAAGGTGCTTGACAACTACAAGCATCTGTTTGAGAACTTCAGCTCACAAACCTTAGTAAGCACTTGCCATGCTATCTGGGAGAGTGTGAGGAAGACTGTGGCAGCTGTGTGCGTGTGTGTGTGTGGGGGGGGGGGGCTGAGAGAGACACAGAGAGCATGCACAAGCACTTCAATGACATCAAGAGGTCACTGCAGTCTCATCTCAGTGCTGAGAGGGCACACACCCAAGGCACTTGTGGTGGTGTGGCCATGCAGATGCAACTCACCCCCATGGAGGAGCACCTGGCCCAGCACTGGGCAGTGTCTACATTGCTGGACTGACATCTGAACTGAACACTAGTCATCCGGGAACAGGTATGGAGACACCCACAGATACTTGTATATCAGTCTGCGCTCTTAGATGCATTTTTTTCCATGTACGTTTGGCAGTGGTTTGTGATGTAGAACAGCTCCCTACCTGTGTCTATGGCCTCAGTTGCTAAGTTACTGTGTTCTAGGAGGCCTCATTGATTCCACTAATGGGTAACACTTGGCTTAGCTATGCCTTCTGCAATGTGCTGTCCATACCTATCCTTTTTGAAATTTATTTATTTAACCAGATTTGTATACCACTTTATCAAAGTGGTCAACAATACAACTAAAGGTTACAATACAAGCAGGACTGCACATCTCATACTGGCCAAGCAAGAGCTGCACATATGTCCCTGAAAGGTTGTCCATTAGAGACATGGATATGGCTCTCATTGCAACCCTGCAACTGCTACCCACTGTTTATCTATGAAAGATGAGCCCTTTCATAACATATCCTAGGAAATGTGTGGTGAAGTTTCTAGAAAGAGATCATATCTTTTTAGAACCCTTCCAATTGTTTCCATTGATTCAGGCTCAGGAACAGCATAATGTTGAAAATGTTGCTTGATTTATGACTATTGCCTTGAATGTAGATAGCTGTAGGAAAGTGTTGGGGGAAAAATAAAATACAGTATAATTAGTAGTGAGAAAGGGCCTCTGTGTAGTCTACACAGTCTCACTGGAGCTGTTTCATGTCCCTTACTTTGCTATGTTGTTTTGAGTCCTGTTCATCTCTACTATATAGTGTGGGCTCCGCCCCTATCATGAGGATGTGCTGCATTGTTAAAGCATCATATATTATGTGCATTTGTATTTTCCTTTGCAAACCTCAATAAATGTGAAATATTACCCCATCGGGATGCAATAACTGCTGTCCCCTACCTTGTCTCCATTGTTCCCACCCCACAGAAACATATGGTCTCATGGCTCCAAATGTAGATATGCTAAGTCCCCCTCCCCCACACCCCATCTAAGATCTCACTGCAGGTTTCCTCTGAACAGTGTTTCCCTTTCCAACTGCTGAAGTTATTCTAACACCAAAAATACATTCCTAAAACATTCCTGTCTCTGTCCTCCTGGACCACACTGTGCCTGCAGGATCCTGGCCCCCCATGGTCAAGGGGTGTACATAGTGTGGAGCAATTGTATCCATATGTCAACTTGCAGCCCTGTAACTAGCTATCGTGGAGGCCTATCTGTGCACAGGTGCAGTCGGAACAGATGTCATGTTCATGAGCTGGGCTACCCTCAGTCCCAGTACTGGCTACACCAGGGGTGTCAAACCCCACTCCTGGCATCCCACAATTCAGCTGGGGAGTCAGGATGTCCATTGAGAATAGCCATGTGATATGTATTCATCCATTATCTTCCATTTTCTGCAAATAGCTTACATAGATATTCATGAGGGACATCCAGAAACAAGGCTACATTGTGGAGCTCCAGGACAGGGGTTCGCACCCACTGGCCCAAATTGTACTGTTTGGGGGGACTGGGGACAGCACAATGTCATTTATGTTTATGTTTATTATATTTGATATACCGCCTTTCAAACAACAATCAAGGCGATTTAAAATTAGTAATGAAAAAGTTGGCCACTGGCCCAGAAAAGGAAAGGAAATTACAATCTCAAAACAGGACAGCAAAAGATAAAAGCCAAGGATAGGCATAGGGATACCAGGATAGACATAGATAGGTGGGGGTTACATGGCTAAACGAGACAGATAGAGGACAGCGCTACATAACAGACAAAGGACAATGACGCAGATAAATAACATATGTGAGAATGGTGTTGAGGCAGGAATGCTATCAGGTGGGGAGGGGGAGGTCAAAAGCAGTAGAGAAGAGGTATGTTTTCAGAAGGGCTTTGAATGTCTTATGGTTCTGTTCCAATCTAAGACTGAGGGGTAAAGAGTTCCAGTGCGCAGGACCAGCAAAGAAGAAAGCAGAATTACAAGTGACTTAGAGGTGGGCACGTGCAGGGGACGGGAGGTGCAGGCAATTAATGTGTAAAGACCAAAGGGATCAACTAGGCGTGGGGAACTGAATGAGATCAAATAGGTACTGGGGAGTATGGGTATAAATGATCTGATGGAGCAATGTAAGAAGCTTATACTGAATGCGGTAAGTCAGAGGAAGCCAGTGGAGATTTATAAAGAGAGGGGGTGACATGGTCCCAACATCCAGAATGAGAAATGATACGTGCTGCTGTGTTTTGTATGCGCTGCAACCTGCACAAGTGAAGTTGGGGGACACCAGTGAGAACAGAGTTGCAGAAGTCGAGATGTGAAATTATCAGAGACATCATAAGGGTAGTGAGGGCCTGAGGGGTTAAGAAAGGACGAATAGCACGTGGAGCTTTAAATGTGAAGTCTCATTTCTAGAGTCAGCTCATCAATGTCAGGCTGTATGTGAGAGATGCAGGATAGGTTGGAGTCACTCATTTCAAGAACAACACTGTGGCTCAGAGGAAGGTATCATGCACACATCACCCTGTGAAGGTCTGGGTGTCATGTCACCTCTGAATGTGCTGCTCTGCTGTTCACCATTTGCTAACATAGGTGGATAAGTCAAGCAGTACTACTCCTCCTGATATGTATGAGATCTCTCCTGATGGGACACAGCACCCTCTCTGAGACATCCACAGATATGAGCACATAACCCACATTGCTATCCCTGAGCTGGCTTGCAGACATCCCCACACTGCGGTCACTCTGCCGCAGCTTCTCCTCTCTGCAATGATATCCTTCCATCCTGCAGCTATGTCACCTCAATGTGGGTAACTGTTGGCTGTGTCACTAAGTCCCCTTCCACTACCCCTCCAGTTCTCCCCCCATCCTTCGCCAACATCCTGCCATGAGCCCAAATCCTATACAGTTTGAATGCATCTGCCATTCATCCCCAAGTTTCACATCCCTGCTAGCTTTGCTGTGGAGATGATCCACAGGGCCACAGAAGACTAGTACAAGCCATACACACCTCTTTTTCTATAGCTGCACTGCCTTCTTGCTAGTAATGTCCCAGACCATCCCCTTTTCATGTGAATTCACTTTACCTGGTGTGGTGATTGAACATGTTGCAACAGCTGAATGTACAAAACACGTTGTATGCCATCCCATGCTGGTGGCATTAATGTTGTACATGTGAGATTGGAGCAGCCATAGGGAGAGGACAGCCACCCTAAGGTGTCATTACAGTGCATGGATGAGGTAAATGAGTGAAAACCCATAACATGTTCTATTGTGTGTCTCTAGACCATTCCTAGATTCTCTTCAATGTTGGAAGACCACAATGTGTGATTTGTATTGACAATTCCATCACATGACTGTGCAATAACTCCACATGAAGGCAGCATTGTAGCTGTTGGGGAGTTCATGTATGTCTGTATTGCTTAGGCTCCTCATGCTCTCATCCTCCAGGAACAGGTTTTATTTATTTATTTCTTTTTTATACCATGCTCTTTAGAATCAGTGTGGTTTACATGTATACTAACCGGTACTTTTATTCCCTAGTCCCCAAAGGGCTCACAATCTAAGCGTACCTGAGGCAATGGAGGGTTAAGTGGCTTGCCCAAGGCCACAAGGAGTGGCCATGGGACTAGAGACCCCAGTCCCTCTGGCCTGAGGTTGCTTGTCCCCATGCAGGAATTGAACCCCTGGCATCCCAGCCTGAGGAAATCTGTCCCAACCACTGAGCCACTCCTCCCCACTTTTTGTGATGGGAAAGAGGTGGGCAGTGTGCAGATTCTATTACACATCACATATTTATGGGTATTTTTACAACCACAATCCATACACAGGGTGGCCCAAAAAAAGTGATAACATTTCATAAATTAAAAGCTTAAATAGTTTACTTATTTACCTTTTTTAGCTATATAACATCTTTATTTCGACAATTTTTGAATTTTTAAATAACTTATATGTTACGATATGTTCTCACTTTTTTTGGGCCACCCTGTATATTGAACCCTACATGCAAGATGCATGTTGGCAGACCTAAAACAAAGGTGGACGCCATACTGTATCATCATGGACAACTCCAAAACGTTCCAATCAGTATCTTCATGTTGGTCTCCAAAAGTAACACTGAGAACAACCAGGATTTGAACCAAGGTCCTTTATCTTACCAAGGCTGTGTTGCTACCATTTGGCTTGCATTGCCTGAACCCAAACTGACATCAGGTTCCCACATGACATGGGTACAGCCAAGTATAGGACACAACCTAGCTTTCACATACAGAGGGAGTCCGAGACAACACCTCAGGACTGTCTGTAGCAGTACACATGATTTCAGACTGCACTGGATATTACCGTACTCAATCAGCATTACTGTCAACAATCAGCAGTATATATCTTGTCTCCTATGGACAATCCATGTCTTAGATCACACTGCCCATCCCAGCAGTGTACTCCAATGCCACAGAACTGCCATACACACTAGTATGCTGGGCTGCATTGTGGCACCATCCACCAAGGCAGGACATGTGCAGGCCATTTATTCCCATTGTGAGTTGCAGTACACTGGCAGATCTATACTTTTGGCCATACCACAATCTTCAGCCACATCTATGACCCTGGTGGTCCTTTGGGGACCATCCTGCTTTGTACAGGGGACCAGAAACACGTCCTCCACCATCATACATGACATGAAGGTAGGGGCTACTGCTCTAGTCACCACAGTTACCACTGTGGCTATTGTGGAGTTCATATACATCTGTATTGCTTAGCCCCCTCATGTTCATATGATACAACTCACAGTCGGATCAGCTACATTCACCTTTTTCTATTGTGGTTTCACTCCAATTTGACTGCATTGAAAATGTGGTGAAACATCACATCAGCTCTGTCATATGTAGGTACATTTTGTGCTTTGTGCGCATGACATTCAGCCCATAGGCAAGTGCACGTTTGCAACAGTCACCCTAAAGGTGAGGAAGTCCACACATCACCTGGTCCATAGAGCACATACTAAAATAGATGCCCTCTCCAGATGCTGGAGAGGATCTATTTCACTGCAAGGCTGCTACAAATGATGCTGGCCAATTGAGATGGTATGTGATTGCAGCCTGTGGAAATGGTATATCCATGGGGGCCATTCTGTAGTGCAACTATTGACTAAGGACTGCAGAAGTTTTCCAAGAGCCTGCATGCAGTGAATGTTAAGTATTGAAGAAGTGGTACTGTAGAAACCAGACCTACAGACATTGCATAACCCATGCACAGACTCAGGTTCCCAGCCATACATTACAAGAGGCTTGCATCTCTTTCATGGGATCTCTCACCCACATGAAAATCCCAGTCTGCCACCATATATTAAGCAACTGTGCACAGTATCAGCCATTCATTTGACATCTATGCCCCGTCTGCTAGTCATCACCCACTGCATATATACATTGCCAACATGCAGAAATGGCCTTTGTACACACAACATGGATATCTAGCAGTCTGGCTAATAGCTGGACTACAATAAAGACATAGCACCCATATCACTACAACTTGACCCTATATAGGACTATATGTATATATAGTTGTGTCATGGTCCCAGCTCTGTCAGAGTGAGAGTAGTCTCTCTGCATGAACTGATGTATGCACCCTGGCCATGCTTGTGGCAGACCCATGTTAGTATGGCTTAGCCATTTAACTCACATCTGACTCAAGTACATCCTGTGCAAATGGCTCTGTTTCTGACAATACCCTGAATCCTCTTCCCTCATTTTTGTGCCCTTTGACTTTGATCTTGTGTAAGGCTAATGCAATGCAAGGTGCACTGGAAATTAGGACACAGACAGGTTGTGAGTGCATGTTCGCCCACAGTAGCCTACGTCTGACACATCCTCAAATACTGTGTCCTATACAGCTTGTGGCAGTGAGCATTGCACATAGAGCCATTCTGTATAATATTATGTCCTTAGCCATGGACTCTGACAAACTCGCCAGTGCAGCATATGCACTCACCCACATTGCAGACGCAGTGAACACCTCCCTCCCTCTCTAAGAGTGCATCAAAGCATGGCAGCTTGAAAATACGGTCTCATATTGTATGTAGAATTGCTGAATAGATGATTCCCAGCATGTAGTATGCACATACATAAAGCATGGGCACCACATGCATTGCTGCAGCTCACAGTCCTCTTGGGACACACATGACCCCACTATCCAGAAATGGTGAAAGATGGCATTATTACCTGCACCTTAGGTCTCCTTTAAAGCACTACCATTGTCAATGCCTGTTCATTGTGTAGGCATTATTAGCATGCTCTGCAGTGTTTAGGTGCTATTAATTTCACTGTGCTGATGCTGTGAGTATGCTCTGCCATTCAGCCTTAGATTGCACAGTTTCTCAATGTGGCAGCTGTGTGTGAGGACTTATGCTGCAGGAAATGTGGAAGGTTGCACATGATTGCTACAGTTCCAGAAAAGTATGATAAAGTTAACACACCTGGATATACCATGCCTGGCCCTCAGTCTGGCCTTGAACCTGTGACCCATTATATACAAACTGGCCATTTGTTTGGAGCCACAGAGCAGCCATGTGGATTCATCATGCCATAGATATATAAGTGGTCATTGACAGGGTGCATAAGGGCATGACTTGGGATGTGCCTGTTTGCATAGCTATCTGCTGGCTCTGTGCCATACTTGTGTGATGGAGTATGTTAGGCAGGTATGTGTGAAGGATATCTTGTGAGGTCTGTATGTTGAACTGCCTTGCTATGCTGCTTGTTCAACTGATATGCATGTCTTATATATGGGATCTGTCCAGTCAAAGGGACCGGCCATGATACATGAACACACACATTCCAGCCCATGGGTGTCATAGCAGAATGACCAACATACCTACTGCCTGGTGTGTGCTTGTGGGCTAGACATGGATTACTCTCATATGTTGCAGACCCAAGGTGATGATCTAGATTAACATGTGGCTCAGATGGTTATGACCAAATGAGTACTGACTTAAGGAGTGGTCACTGGTTCACACACAGATTATGGTCTTCGTTTGACAGGTGAGAGAGCAAGGTGCTCATTTTTTCCTCTGACATGGGCTGTTCTCATATTGCACAGTATTCCTGAACTGATGGAATCTTTAAGCACAACATTCACAAATCCACTCAATATGCACAAGTGGGGGTCATCCTGATCCCAGGGGCAGTCAATCCAGTAGGCACACTAGCCATGTGCCAGCATCCACAGATGATGGTAGGCACCATGACAGCCAATCCCTCTCTCCTTGAAAGTGTGGCCCTGACACCGCCTCAATGGTCTTATTGAGGTAGCACACATACAGTTACCATGCTGCTCCTGGCCCTCTCCACCAGGGGATGTGGGCACAGATGCTGCTGCCTTAGATCTTGGAAGGGAGGGATCAGGATGTGATCCGCTGTACCTGCTGCTGACATGCTTGGCATCCCACTGACAGTGGGAACTGCAGTGTTGTACCTTACACACAGCACCAGGACACATATTTCTCCTGCAGCAGGCTGCAGCCACTGCAATGCTATTCCCACCCTTACACAATGTTGACATGGCAGCATTGTGGTAGTGGGGATGGCACAACTCCCTTCTGACTGCAGCAGTATGTATGTGTACTGTCACTGTCACAGCACAGTCATACCAGCCATCATGGATGTTCTCCATAGGCAACCACCTTGTCAGCCTAGTGGACCTGCCAGCCCCACTGCATCACTCATGTGACACCACCTTTGCTAATTTGGCACCAACAACATGATTCCCTTCATTTATTTATTTATTTATTTATTACAGTTGCTTATATACTGCACTATTCGGTATCAGCGCGGTTTACAATATAACAAAAACAACCTAAACATGAACTGTTTGGTTTTACATAGAACAGGAATACCAACTTGGATAACAGGGTTGAACTATATACATGAGGGATAAAATCAATAACAGGGTTGGACTATATACATGAAATATTAGTTGCAGTGTCTGATCTGCAGGAAGGAGGTTGGGACTGGGGGGTTGGGAGGCACTACTCTCACTAATTTGGGACCTACTGTGAATGGTGCACAGTGCATACATTGAAATAGGTTCTTTCCACTTTAAAAAAAAAAGCCCTTACCATGAGCTTCCCAATGGCATTAAGGTTCCAAGCACAGGAAGCTCTAATGCACGGTAACACCAGTCGGCGTTAAGGGAGAATCTGCTAGCCCCACCTAATCTCTGCCCCATTAATGCCCTCTTTCCACCTCTTTGTCCCTTAGTGCTAAGGGAGCCATTTGTGCATTTTATTTAGCTGTATTTATTTAGCTGTATTTATATCCCGCTTTTCACCGGGTCAAAGCGGTCAATTGGGAGATACATTTAACACGAGGGGATATGACACACATACGCTAATACTTACAGGGAACATGGGCAATGGAGGGTTAAGTGGCTTGCCCAAGACCACAAGGAGTGCCTATAGGACTAGAAATCCCAGTCCCTCCGGCTTGAGATTGCTGTCCCCAGGTGGGACTTGAACCCCCGGCCCTCCGGCCCAAAGTACCTTGTCCTAACCACTAGGCCACTCCTCCCTACACTCCTTTTAATACAGCATTATCGGCCCTTTCCGCAGCATTAATGGCACAAGGGTGCCAATTAAGCATGTTAATGGAACAATGGCTCCCTTAGCACTCTTTAGTAAACATACCCTTAAGATCCAATAATGCAGTAACAGCACATTTCCCATAGTCCAGGTGGCAGCATTCAACATGGTCACCAAAGGGACACAGAACTGTGACCAGGCTGAAAAACTGCTTGTCTCAGATGAGGTGCATTGGTATCTTCAAAAAATTTGATGAAGTGGCCAAGAACTATGTTTCGAAGAATTTTAGAAATTAAATGTAAGATTTGAAACAGGATGAAAGTCTGAGATTATAGGGTCTAAACTTGGCTTCTTTAAAAGAGGGTAAATAATTGCCTGTTTTCAGGAGGAAAAATGCATATGTCTACACTCTTTTTGCAAAAGGTATAACTTTGTGTAGGAGAATTTGCACACTACTAAAGTTTAGTTTAGGACCCTATTTTATAAAGGCCCATAGTCATCGATGCTGCCACTAAAAAAAACATTGGCATTTTTTTGAACTTTTCACATAAGTGCCCTGTTATAAAATTAGCCCTGTATGTCTGAAGGAAAAATGTTCTATTTGGATATATAAAATTGTTATACACATATATACTCCGACGAGCAGGGACTGTCTCCTATATATGTGCCTGTACAGCGCTGCATGCGTGGCGCTATATAAGTGCTAAATAGTAGTAGTAGTAGTAATATATACATAGATCATTTCCTTTTATTTTTGCTGCTATTAGTTTACACCATAAATATTTTAGGGACTCCATAGAATATATCTACGTGGTGCTTCATATATTAAATATCTATCCATAGCAATGTGTTAAAAATAAAATAGAATTTTTCACTTTCTTATGAAAAGCCTGGTATGTTTCTCAGTCTTATCTATAGGCATGGAACAAGATAAAATATCAGATAATCAGGTTTTAAGACAATTATACATTTAAAAAAAAAAAGTAGGACAAATATGGGTATGATAAATACAGCAAACCAGTTGACTTGCAGAATTTTTAAATAGCACATCCTACAGCTCCAAGACATTGCAGGAAATTAAGGGCCTAATATTGAAAGCCCTTAACCACCAAAAGGCCGTCCAGCTAAGAGTGCTCTCCACAATACTCAGTGGCACTGTCCAGACATTGCCACTGAATATCTCCATAGACCATCCTTCTCTATCTGGTTAGTGCAGGGGCAATCCTGGGATGGACCATGGGTGGTGTTGGAGTTAACCGGATAGGTGCCAACACCTATCCAGTTAGCGATCTTCACTCGGCACCTATCTTGCCAATTTAGGCCACATGAAAAGCTGGCCTAAGCTGAAATCCAGATAATTGCTGACTTTTCCGGTACTCGCTGCTCAACCATGACATTCAGAGATGGCTCCTATCTAGATGCTGCCACTGAAAATCCCGCTGATATTTAAGTACCATCGCTGGCCACTGTGGTATTTGAATATTGGCCATTTTGAAAATCAGCCTGTAAATCTTTAGACAAAGCACTGCTAATTCAAAATTGTGTCAGCAAGCCTTGCACTTTTTCTTGAAATTTAGATTTGGTTTATATTCTTTTCCCAGATACACAATGGTTAATGTCTAAGTGACAGTTATTTTAAGGGAGATTTGGAAAATAAATGATAGCATCATTTAAAAATGTATGGTATTGTACTTTATAGAGCCATAACTTAAGGAAAAGCAGTAAAGAACTTTAGGGTCTTTCCACTAATGCTTAGGAGCATGTTTACTAAAATGTGCTAAGTTTACATACACTGAGATCTGTTATTTAGCAACAGTCAGGGCCAGACCCAGTCGAGCTGATGGGAGCATGCATGACATGTTCCCATACAGTTAGCACAGGTTCTGCTCTGCCCCTGTGCTAAACTGCTTGCTGTAGGTACACTTACATCGCCATTGAGGTGGCGGGGAGGGCACCTATGTTAACTATAATATTGCTTGTTAGCGTGCATCAATGACATCCGCGCTAACCACAGTGTGCACACTCAAATCCTGAATGATTCAATCTCTGCCCCAGCCTATCTCAATGACTGCATTTCCAGCACACAGTAACAGTTACTGCAGTGTGCTTAGTGCACTGTCAACCCCATGTGAACTGTTAGCACACTTTAATAAACATGCCCCTTATCGTATACATGCTTTTTCAACTCCTGGTTTTTGCCTAAGAACTGTTATAGTGCACACAGTAAAAGGTTTAGCTTGTTCATGCTAAAACAACCAATTTTAACACGGGTTTTAGTGCATAGGGTCTATAGAATCACAAAAAAGATATCAACTTCACAATGCTTCCCTACCATCTAGAAATCAGACCTTTAGCCTGAAATAACTGGCAGGCCTCACTGTCATGGTAAGTCACAGGAACTGTTGGCTATAATACAGTGATTTACAACCTTTACCACATGAAGCTCTCTGTTGTAAATAAGATAATGATCAGCACTGAGTATCTCCATTCTAGGCTGGCTTCCCAGAGCTATCCGAACAGTGGTGTTTTTCAACCTATTATCCGGATTTCAATCTGTACAGCATGTACGGCAGTTTTTCTCACTATCTTGTTATGTGGATAATCCAGATAGCGGCACTGAAAACCGCTGCTATTCAGATAAGTTCCCACTCAGCCCTAACTCGGCCCCCAGACCACTCAGGCACGATCCGGACAGCAGCGAAATGGTATATGGGTAAATTCAGCAGCCTCACTGAATGTCGACCTGACAACATGTACATGTAGAAAACTCTGACTCCTCTCCACTGGTTGGAGGATTGGGAGGGGTAGATACAGAAAACATGTGTCAGCTCTGGTTCATTTTGATTCTGTGTTGGGGCAGATGTGGAGGCAGAAGATAGATTGCTCCTATCATTGATAGCACAAAAGTGATGTAGGCTTACATCTGATGTCCTGCCACCCACGCCTCTCTTTGTGTTTTCATATAAATAATATTTACATTATCTCTAAGGTTAATCCATACTCTAGCCCACTGAGCATACTATTACCCTTATTTCAATTACTGCTCTGCTTACTATTCCTTTTGGAACAAATTGATTTAAAATGATTTATAGCCTGCTCAATCGCCGAGGTGGGTAACAAGAAACATACATTATATTGGAACATACTAATAAATTTATACAAATTAAAATTGAATAAAAATAAAACAGCATAAACTAAAAATAAAGACTACAATTTAAAAACAGCACCTGTATCATTAATGTCATCCATCAAATAGTACCGTAAACATCTGCAATGTGAGCCGAGATGCCATACTAGGCACACTCAGTCTCAGATGTCGTCGTGGAGAAAGGACAAAATGTCAAAAGTACTTCAATCAAAACATGCATTATTGGTATTCTGGCTACTTTTCTGTATTAAAAACTATGGGGAAAGGAGCACACAGATTTTTACTATCGTAGATGCATAAAAAATAATATTAAATAGATCATTTCACTTCTTTGAATTTTACTAGTTAGTTATCTTTTACAAAATTACAAAATCAGACTTAACAAGAACAATTTGGCTAGAATAAACTCACACAAAGCTCCTTCAAGTGTAAACACATTTGCTTAACCTTTTAGCTTCTTCAAGAGCAGGAAGGTTCAGTCATACTTCATCTAACTTGGAACTCAGACAACTTAGGGTAGAAGCAGTCCCAGCATCAATTCCTGCTCACATATACTCTTACCTCATGTCAAGCTAACCTGGCACCCATCTCTCTAGCATAAATAGACTCTCATGCTCATATATCACAGAAACCTCAGAAATCTTTCATCACACTAGGAACCACTAACCTAAGAAATTTACAGATTCTTCATATCATAACCCCTAGGGTAGATTCTCTATTTCTCATCTCCTCTCACAGCATGGACTGATCTCCTTAGTTATACATCTCACTGTGCCTTAGTATATGCCCTTACCTCACTTAACAGTGATTTATATGATAAATTGCATTGCAGCACATGAGATCCTAAAAGAGAGGAAAATATCTCATATTACCACTGCTGCTGACTGAAGTTAGATCCTCTAGGGAAGTGGATAAGAAAAGTCTATCTGCCTTTTTTTGTGTGGCTGCAACATCCTTTAGAAAAAGCTGACTTATGGAAAATTTGCATTTTGTGGTCTGAATTTTGTAACCACATAAGAGGGGCTTTGAGGGGTGCTACTAAATTGTTTGCATTTCAAACATGCAAATTATGTTTTTTCCATCTAGCAGGAGAAGTATTGAAAAATGTATAAAGGGCAAAGAAAGGTCAGTGAATAAAGATTTACGTTTGCAAATGGCACAAAAATATATTTTACAGCTCTTCATTTTCATGCATAGCTAAATCCTTTAAATTATCCAAAGTAGTTTTACATCAGTCTTTTACCTCATAAGTGAGTCAGTGAAGCATCAGATTTTCTGTAGATGTTGTTGCTGCTGGCGATGCCATTACAGAGGAATGAATTCCCAATCTGATATAAAATGAAAAAGGAGATAAGGATGCTATACCAGAATAGGTCCAACACAATTCACAGTGTAGTGGTATGTTTGATGTGGAAAGACGAGCAGTGTCCATTTTTTTTTTAAACACGTTTCAAAATGGGTGTCTATGTTTTTGATTAAGAAAAAGTGAAATGTAGACCGTGATGGCATATAATGAGTTGTTTGCAGATGACTCTGTCCATATTTATTTTTCTAATTGTGAAAGGATACCATCCAACAGGACTGTGCAAGCCTAAAAACTGAGATCAACATGAAAGAAATCATTTAATAGAAATCTGTTTGCTGTATCATTTCCGTCACTCTGCTTTGTGAAGATAGAGGGGGGGGGGGGGGTGTGGACAATTTTGAGAGACCATAGTTGGGAAAAATGGACTTTTTTATGCATAAATGTTCAGACCTGTTCTTAAATATAAATATACTCTGCATAGATTTGTACCCTTTCTTAAAATCAGCAGTATAGCTTCAGAACACTACACTAGCTATGAATATTCCTAAAAAGTATTTATGTTTCAACAGGGATAGCGGTACAGTGGCCAGGTTGCTGCCGCCAGGGCCCTTCTGTTTGCTGGAATGCTTGTAAGGACGGAGATTTATTTTGTTCCTTTTTATTTTCAAACTTCAGCACTCTTCTCATATTTGATACCTATGATATGTACTCCATGGAGGTCATTTTATAAAAACATTTTTGCATGCAAAATACTGATTTATGGGGCATGTTTACTAAAGGGATGCTTGTAGCGCGGGGCTAACACGTGGTTGGCATGCAAAATTAGTATGGCAGGTCTTAGCGGCCACGCTATGAGCAGGTAGACATGACCATGACAGAGCATTACCAGCGTGCTAAGCATGTCAGCACCATGATAGCTGTGAACTTACAGCCATAACGTGTGCGCACGGTGAATGTGCCTGCAATTGAAATCCACAAATTCATTATTAAGGTGGCAGTGGATTATAGAACTACTGAAGGCAGTAATAACAGAGCCCCAGATCCATCTACAGGCCAATGCAGAATAGAGATGGATGACTGGGAATAGGCACAACTGGCTGCACAGCTCAGACCAATGGGGCTAAGTACAAGAGGGCAGGACATGCAAATAGGACTGGCCCTAGAGTTAGACCAAAGTGTTGGAGCTCTAGGTGAATCTCAAGTTTTACATCCTCTCTGGCTGTCAAAATGTATTATTTAGCTTTTAATGGTCTGATTTTGCTGCCCTCCAGAGGTTGCTGCCCTAGGTGACTGCCTAGTTTGCCTAGTAGTTGGGCCGGCCCTGCATGTAATTCAGGAAAGCAAGCACATGCCATGAGTCTGTGCTGCACCCCTAACTTTGGGAGATAGAGTGCAAATGTAGCATTTGAAGATGCAGGGGGCTTTGTATGGGATCAGAAAGCGTGACCACGGTTTCCATCATGAGGGACAGGCATATGAATCCACCTCAACATGATGCATCTAAGGTGCCTGTTCATCTAGGCTGAAGGGACCACAGTACCAAGGCCTCCAAAATGTTTTTTCTTCTTCTCAATGACTCTTCCTGTATGTCTTAGACTGTACTACACAGTAGCTATTGTGAAGAGTGTCTCCCATGTTGGGGGAAGGATGCTAGAGCTCGAAGATCTAGAGACATACAAAATCATCACATGTGCATTGGGAAGCTTATCAGCCAGCAGCTCTACCACATGGGGTCCATAGGATCAAGAAGCATCCCCATTCTACCCCCACTAGAAGGATCTGAGGGAAAACTGCAATGCAACCCACATGCCCCCATGGAGATGACCAAACCCTGGTCAAGCACCCCTGCTGTCAGGGAAGCAGAGACCCAATTGGACCTTGGAAGCCCATAAGAGCTCCCCGGTTCCATGAAACATCTCAACCCCTAGCAAGAGGAATGGAAAGGAGACATTGAGCAGTGAGCTCCAGCATAGGAAGTCCATTTTCAACGCTAGAAGTATTAAGTAGCATCTCAGAGCTAGTAGGCATCAGTCACATCCTTCCAGGTCAGGGTGAGGTGCCAGCTGCTCATAGGAACATGGCCCCCATACAGGGGAGATAAGGGCCAGATGGCATCTTTTGATGCCATATTATCATGTTGCCAGCCCCTCCAAACAGGTGTCCTAGGCAAGTGCCTGGATATTCTGTTAACACCACTATTATTCCTTATGGGGTAGATTCTGACCTGCGTTTAGTGGGGCTGGATGTCTGATCTGGATGTCCAGCCCCGCTAAATGCCAGAGTTCCAATGCAGGCTGCAGAGCTCCCCGCACATAGATCTGAGATGTGCGGAGAGCTCTGTTCATGGGTGGGAGGGGGCAGGTTGGAGCTGGAGCGAGGGCAGGCAGTGGGTGGACATCTGACCCCAGATGTACAGGGACAATTCTGGGGTCAGCCCTGTACGTCTGGGGTTGGCCATTTGGACGGGGAACATTCCACTGTAGGCCCGATTGGAGATCAGGTGGTGGGGAAAGGGACATTTTGTGGTCTGCCAGGGATCACGGCTCCTGCATGGAGCTGTGGTGCCATGGCAACAGGTTGCCCTAGCACCGCGGCTCAATGCAGAAGCCTGGCTGGGCTAGCCAGGTAAGTGGCAGGATGTCCGGGGACCCAGAATCAGGGCACAGCCAGTCCATTCGGGCTGGGTGCACCCGATTCTGATCCTGTGGGGATGTGTAGCCCCTGTGGGAACAGAATTGGGTGCAATTCTGGCCTGTCCAGACAGGGCCGGCCCGTCCATTGAGCAAGAATGTTTTTTGCACAGGGCCCCGCGTTTCATGGGGCCCCGCGCAAAAAACATTCTTCATTAGCACAAGTAGAAAAAAAACCAAACCGGCTGCTGCTGCCGCTGCCGCCGTGGCAGCGGCAGAATCAAATGTCCCGCCGCGGGGCCCCACCTGCCCGGCAGAGCCTCCCTTCACCATCAGCTCCCGAGTCCCTCCCAATGTGCAGGCTTTCAGAGCCGCGAGAGCTTCTCTGACCTCTCGCGGTTCTGTTAATCCCGCCGGGGCTGATGGGAAATCCCATCCGCCCCGGCGAGATTAACAGAGCCGCGAGAAGAAAGGGAAACTCTCGCGGCTCTGAAAGCCCGCACATTGGGAGGGACTCGGGATATTCTGCTGCTGCTATGGCAGCAGCGGCAGCAGCAGCCGGTTTGGGTTTTTTTTATCTATCAGGGCTGATGGGGGAGGGGGGTTAGGACTGGTAATGGGCTTTGAGGGGTTAGGACTGGTAATGGGCTATGGGGGGGCTAAGACTGGAAGTGGGTTGATGGGGGAGGGGGGTTAGGACTGGTAATGGGCTATGGGGGGGTTAGGACTACTAATGGGCTATGGGGGGGGGGGGCAAAGACTGGAAGTGTGCTGATGGGAGGGTTAGGACTGGAAAGGGGCGGAGGGGGGGTTAGGATGTAATGGGCAATGGGGGGCAAAGACTGGTAATGGGCTGTGTGGGGTAGGACTGGTAATGGGCTATAGGGGGGGCTAGGACTGGAAATGTGCTGACGGGGGGTTAGGACTGGTAATGGGCTATGGGGGTGCTAAGACTGGAAATGGGCTGATGGGAGGTTAGGACTAGTAATGGGCTATGGGGGGCTAGGGCTGGAAATGGGCTATGGGGGGCTAGGACTGGAAATGGGCGAATGGGGGGGTTAGGACTGGAATGGGCTGTGGGGAGGCTAAGACTGGAAATGGGCTGATGGGGGTTAGGACTGGTAATGGGCTGGGGGGGCTAAGACTGAAAATGGGGTTTTGGGGGGGCTTAGGACTGGAAGTGGGCTGATGGGGGGCTTAGGACTGGCAATGGGCTATGGGGGGGGGCTAGGACTGGTAATGGGCTGGGGGGGGTGGCTAGGACTGGAAATGGGCTGAGTGGAAGGAGGGCTCGAACTGCAAATAGCTGATGGGGACAGGGGCTTGGAATGGAAATGGGCTGTGTGGAAGAAGGGCTTGAACTACAAATAGCTGATGGGGAGGGGGCTTGGAATGGAAATGGGCTGTAAGGGGAGGGAGCTAGGACGAAATGAGCTGAGTGAGGGGGGCTAGGACAGGAAATGGGCTATTGGAGGGCTAGGATAGGACTGGAAATGGGCTGTTTGGGGGGCTTGGATTGAAATGGACTCATGGAGAGGCTAGAACTGGAAGTAGGCTCATGGGGGGCTTTGATTGGAAATGGGATGAGTGGAGGGGAGCTAGGATTTGACATGGGCTGATGATGGTGGGGCTAGGAAAGGACTAGAAATGGGTTGATGGGGGGCTGGTATTGGAAATGAGCTGATGGAGGGACTCAGATGGGGGAGCTAGGACTTGAAATGGGCTGATGGGGGTTAGGACTGGTAATGGGCTATGAGGATCTAAGACTGAAAATGGGGTGATGGGGGGGGCTTAGGACTGGAAGTGGGCTGATGGGCTTAGGACTGGTAATGGGTTATGGGGGGCTTAGGACTGGTAATGGGCTTTGGGAGGGGCTAGGACTGGTAATGGGCTGGGGTGGCTAGGACTGGAAATGGGCTGAGTAGAAGGAGGGCTTGAACTGCAAATAGCTGATGGGGACGGGGGCTTGGAATGAAAATGGGCTGTGAGTGGAGGGAGCTAGGACTAGAAATGGGCTGATTGAGGGGGGCTAGGACAGGAAATGGGCTGATGGAGGGCTAGGATAGGACTGGAAATGGGCTGTTGGGGGGGCTTGGATTGAAATGGACTCATGGAGGGGCTAGAACTGGACGTACGCTCATGGGGGGCTTGGATTAGAAATGGGCTGAGTGGAGGGGAGCTAGGATTTGACATGGGCTGATGATGGTGGGGCTAGGAAAGGACTAGAAATGGGCTGATGGGGGACTGGGATTGGAAATGAGCTGATGGAGGGACTCAGATGGGGGAGCTAGGACTGGAAATGGGCTGATGCAGGGACTAGAAGGGAGCAGATGCTGGGTGGGGCTGGAACTAGAAGGGAGCTGATGTTGGGGGAGGATTAGAATGGGATAGAGCTGGGAGAGGGAAATGGAGAGGGAAAAAATATTTTGTGTGGTTGGGAAGACAAATCTACAATTGGCCGGATATTGGGAGAGTAAGTGGGGATTGAGGATGGCGGGGTAAAATTTGAGTGGATGAAATAGGAATGAGGAAAGAGCAAAAGGAGAAAGATTAGTATGTTAAAGCAGATGTAGAGAGAGAATGGAAAAAAAACTAGAAGAGTGAAGAAAGGACAAATGGACAGCAGACGATGGAGAGTTAGCAGAAGACACGAAGAAACCAGAAGAAAGTGGCTGGAGCAATTGCAACTGAAAAAAAATGCACAAAAGGAAGAAAAATATCTCTTTATTGAATTTATTAACTGAAATATGCCAGCTCTGGGAAATGTGCATGATTTACTTCTGCGCTTTGTTTAGTACAAGAGGAAATTAATTTATAGTTTTATTTCTACAGTGATGTTGGGCTTTTGGGGTTCCCAGTTTAATTACTGTCTTCCTGTTTCTGCATTGTGATTTCTTGTTTGGTGACGGTCTATGTTCTGCACGTGTAACTGAGCTGAGGTATTCTGTTTATGTAATTCCTATTTGACATTGCCACTTGTTTTCTTTCCCCAGTAGGTCATGTATTGTTGTTCTCTGAAATGTATTGGTTTAATATTTGTAGTGTTGCCTTTTGATAGGTAGGGTCTTGTGCTTTGTGAGTCCTGGTAGTGCTGTTATGATAGGGCAGGTTTGCTATGGGTTCTAAATGGGCAGTGTTTGTAGTAGTTCCTAATGTGCCTGGCAGTTGTCACTGGATTATAGTAATGTAGAAATCTTTTAGTCTTTCTTTATCCATACACTTATTAAGAGACATGTTTACTAAAAGTTAGTGTATGGTAACATTATGCAAATATTTATGCAAATGAGGTCCCTTATGCAAATGAGGTCCCACACTGAGTCTCCGCACATGGCCCCGCACCCCCCTTGGGCCCCCCCCTGCGTCCAGATTATGGACAACCGGATGGGCCAGAGGTGCCCAGATCTGAATTGGCCTCCACGGTTTTGCCTTACTTATGCCCTTTATATTTCTTAATGCTCACCTCTGAACCATGCGTTCAGACTGCACTAGCAGGTGGGTACAACAACTACCTAGTCAGAGACAGGCGGTAGTTGTGTCAATGGTATTGGCATCATTGTGTTCCTTGAACACGACTACTGCAACTGCCCCAGCTGCATGCCACATCCCCGCTCACTCTCTGCCTTACCCCCACTTATTTGCATGTTGCTTGATAGTGTGACATTTTTAGTGCAGTCACCTTTTGGCTTCCTACTAATGAGTGGCCAAAATGCATGTTAATCCAGCACTAAACCCCACGTTCCCAGCTATCGTGCTTTAGTAAACATGCCCATATGTGTTTAAAAGGTCTCTTATAAAATTAGACCACACTTAAAAGAGAATTGGTGCAAGTAGATGTGTACTCTACAAGTCTACATATACAGTATGTTCCGGGGAGGAATTTAGACCGAGCATGGGCAGTTGTAATTTATGTGCATATTTTATAAAATACATGTATATTTTATGTGTTAGCATTTACACTTGCTCCCCATTTCTGCTGGTTTTGTGCTAATATTTTCTAAAGTGAATTACAATTTTGCACCTAATGCGCATTTAGCAAAAAAACAATGTGGGCCCGAGTATGAGAAAGACATGCAGGGCGGATGTGTACATCCAAAACGTGTATGTCTGAAACGTAGACGTGATTCTCTGGCCAGGTGGTTAGACGTGCAACCGCACATCAGAATATAGGTTTACTGTCTAGTCACTAAACGCGCAAGCCACGAACAGCAGGGTCCTGTATACATGCACATAACACGTGTAACCCGCGGCATGCCACGGATGTGTAGTTCTGAAAACACGTCCACCTGCACAGCTGTGCACGTGTGACAGGAAACAGGATACAGTACATACCCCCCCTCCGTCACCGCCAGAGCTGAAAATGGCCACCCGCCAAGTACATTTTTCTAAAGCAGAGACCCACCTGCTTTGCAGGCTCATAGTAGAAAATGAGGGAGACCTGCTCCCCATGGGACACAGAAGGCCAGCCCTAGCTGTAGCATGCAGGGGATGGTAAAGGATCCGGCCCACCCTGACGCAGTAAGTAGGGCAAAGCAGAAAAGGGAGGATGCAGAGGAAATGCATGTGATGGAACAAAAACAGTGCAAAGAGCCAGGAAGTACCTGCAACGTAAAAGGGCAAGAGAAGCAGGGAGTAAGTTGGACCCACCACAAAACCAAATGACAATAAACACACAAAACAGGGCTTACACAGGAAACTGGCAAACAGAAACACAATGGCTAAGAGGAAAGCAAGGTGGAAAAATGCAGAATGGACAAAAGGGAAAATACATATGGAAAGGAAACCTGAACACAGTGAAAAAACCTACTGTGTAATAGTGCAGCAATATGTCCCAATACTGTCAGCCAAAACACAGCACAGTGGAAACATAGAGATATGGTGCTAGTAAAAAACAACACATGGCTGACCTAGGCCACCCCCCACTACCAACCACCACAACAGTCCCCTGAGAGAACCCTGTGTCTGCCCCCACCCCCATGAAGTCTGAGACTGTCCACAACAGCACCACCGCCAATGGGAAACTGCCCCATGCAGGCACCACTGTGTCCACAAAGAAACATCCCTGCATATGACACCTGAGTATAAGCCCTACCACTCCCATCCCTTGACACTGTGCAGCACACCATGCACAAGCCCAAAAAGGTCAACTCCAGAATGTAAATCAATATGAATACTGCAAGGTATACCACTCTACCATTGACACACATCACATCAGGTAAACATTGGATACGAAAGGAGAAAAGAGCCGCAGGATCCAAGTAGGTAGGGGCAATGGTAAAAGTTAACATTGAACCAGGCCCAATCCTCCTCACATCAATGGCTCTGAAATATTCCTACCAATCACCTGTTCAATATAATTCCAGTTTCTTTTTTAAATAGTGATGCCAAATCAACATTATCAGTAGTGGCTGCCCCATGCAAACTCTCAGAGCATGACACATGCTAGAAAAAACACAAAACATTAACACCTATCTTCCCAAGCCACTGCCGTCTACAGGCTCCCAGTCACCACTGAATCTCCTGCTGCTGGAGTATCAGCAGCAGGATTTTCAGCAGCACGTATTCACAGTGGTACAAGGGGGGGGGGGATGCAAATATATCTCATGAATATTCATTAGCGACATCACGAAAACCAGGCTGGATTGTGGTGCCTAGCTTAGGCCACCCCTGGCTTAGGCACTGCAAGGCTCAGTGAGGTATAGAAAGCTACAAAACAATGGATAGACATAGACACACACAAACACACACACTCACACACACATATTGACACACTGTGCAACGATGAGGATGGTTGGTATTCCTGCTTGCCACTCTGGTCCCAATCCCAGCTCATGTTGCAGGCAGCACTGGCCCTGTGGCCCCCTCAGCCCATTGCCTCATCAGTCAGAAATGCAGTTACACAGGACAGAGGTGGCCTGAGGGACCAGGGCAAGCCCTGAACCGGGATGTGGCAGCACTGGAGATTTGACAGCAGAATGAGACAGGGTCCAGTGTATGCAGGTGGTATTATGGCAAGCAGGCAGGCAGCTGCAGTGACAGACCTGGGAGAGGAAGAAACATGCATATGTATGACACCTCTTCTGCCTCTACAGACGGTTCCATTTCCTGCAGGAGACAGAAGCGTACAGGGTGCACTTCCACACCATAAGGCATATTATTGAAATACCGTGTCCGTGTGTATATCCGCATAAGGGATCAGTCTGGGGCCTGAATAGTGGGGATGGATGGCCCATTGAGATGTCCATCCCCACTATCTGCACAGTAGATGGGGGGTCAGCAGAGGGGTGGACGGGGGTGACATCAAGGTGGGTCATGGGTGTTTGCTGACCCCGGATGTACAGGGCCAGTTCCAATTCAGGCCCTGTACATCTGGGACCAACAGCATAGATGGGAAACGAGGATGGATAGGTTCCCTGATACAGCAATGGACTGCAGGTCTGGGGCTTTAAAGTGGTGGGTGGGGGCAGAAAGGCTCCCCCTCAGCCTATCCCCAGCCTAGGGAGGCAGGATCAGGGGTCAGGCTGTGGGTAAAGGGTCACAGGTGCTGGTGGCTGGGGATCGTGGCCATACAATGGAGCACCAGTGTCATGGCAACTGGACGCGATGGCACTTCAGCTCTATTTTACAGGCCAGACCAATTTAGCTGGGGAAGGCCTGTACATGCAGGCCAGTCAGCTTTGTGGACCTGACCTGCACACACAGACCTGCTTGCGAGTCTGGTCCAGTGGTGTCAGGCGTATCCCACGGGATCAGTATTGTGGCTCCCTCTGTGTGTCCACAGCTGCCCAGCCCTGCCACCCACCCCCCAGTCCCAGCAGCATAGACAGCCTACATCAAACAAAATGCACCTCTATGAGGGACCACATCTGGGACAGAAGCCCCAGCACACACACCATCGCAGTCACATCATAGACCCCTTGTTTCTACCGTGTCAGTGGCAGTGTTTCTGTAGAGGCGGATATATTACACGGAATCAGCCCCATACTGGATAAGGCACCTGTCATGTCACTAAGGATGGGCCTTCTGCTGTCACTGGTTTTGGGGACTTTTTCATACAACCTTTATGGAGCCTCTTAATAGTAAATGTCTTGGTGGGATTCTCAGATTTCTTATGCCATATGGGCCTAATGTTTACTGCTGGCCCCAGGGCTGGCCCTACCATTGAGAGACTGTGTTCTTTGCACATGGCCCTGCTTTTCAGTCTCACAATTCAACCCCTGACATTTTCAAATGAGCCCCCCCCCCCCAATAAGTCACTGCACAAGGCCCTGCTTCCCCCTGCTTCTGCCTAACTCTTAGTTTGTCTCTGAGCATGCCCACCATCCTGTCCTCTCCCTCAGCTCCTTTTGATAGGCCCCAGGAATCGACAACATTACTACTTGATCAAAACCTGGACTTCACCAAACACATTCACATGTTTACTCTCACAGTTTACATGAAAACCAGAATGATTCAGCATCTGAGACCACTGCTCTCCCCCACGGACGTCCGTTCTGTAGTCCAGGCACTCATAAGCCCCCATTTTGACTACAGTAACAGCATATTCCATGGTCTTCCAAAGAGAACCATAAAACTCCTACAACGTGCTCTAAACACAGTTGCGCGCAGAATTATGAAAGATGATATTTCTGATCGTATAACACCCATCCTGTTTCAGCTCCGCTGGTGCCCGATATTTCAAAGAATCAAATTCAAAGCTCTCATGATCATTTTTAAAACAATAAACAACATAGCAGCAACATACCGCACCAACATGCCGCAGCAACATTCAACAACCCACATGAAGAAAAAGAGGCAACCTGACAAACATGCTATCCACTCCTATTAATGCCAGAAAACTAAACCAATCTACAACCAATAGGGCATTCTCACTCTATGCCTCTACCCTATGGAATAGTCTTCCTAACACTCTAAGAGAAATCTAAGATGTAACTCAATTCAGACAACTTAAAACGTTTATCTTTACAGACTACTATTAATGTGATCAGCAGCCACAGACCCCATACATTGCCCTATGAACACTTCACCACACTCATCAACCACTTCCTGTCTTCATGCACTTGACTCACATTACTCCAGGATATCACCCAGACCACTAACGTTAATACCTCCTGTAAATAGTTCTGAACTTCTTTGTTATTGTTAAATATCTATTGCATGTCATCATTTGTTAATTGTACAATTGTTACATACTTGTTCCTTGTTCCTTGTAAACTGCCTTGTGCAGTAGTTACAATGTTATCTGTAAGCTGCTCTGATTACCAGGACAAAGCGGTATATAACAACTAATATGTGAGTAAATAAAGAAAATAAATGTTATGCCTTGAGCTGCACAGCAGGGTCATATTGGTGGCCCTGTGGAAGAGAACTGTGTAAGTATTTGCCATCAGATGTTTAGGTAACACTAATGAGAGTAACAACCAGTACTTCTGAGTTTTGTATATTTAGCAACAGCTGATTCATAGCTGTCCAAATAAAGACATTGGTGAGAAATATCATGATGTCATTTGCCTAGAGCCCAAAAGGAACCATTTCCATAACCACAATGTCCAAGATTCATTGAACACGGGCAAAGAAAATGTGTGGAACCATCCCAGCACTAGACATGTTCTGCGGAAGGTGAAGGCACATGTGTTTTCGGATGTGTAAACGTGTTCGGTATTCTGGAAAGATAGACGTCTACGTCACTGCACATCTAACTCCTACAAAACGTGTAACTCCGGCATGGACACGCCTCTGGGAATGCCATACTACTGACTGCAAACCAGACGTCAATACAGGTGCTTTCATATGTAAATGGCTCCAAAGGTGTCCTCGCAAAAGAGGAACCTCACCAAAGGGGTGCAGGCCCTCCTCATTGAAGTTGTGCTCACCAGTTATAGCACACTCATGGTCACCGAGGAGGCACATGGCTGTCTCCAACACTGTGGCCATATGTATATTTTGGTCCTGTTTCCATGACGATGCCTGTCGTTTCTCATGTACCTTATACATGTCCCTCCTTTGTACATCACCGTACATCTGTATCCTGTGCACCCTGCTATGGCAGGCACACAGATAGTGTCACTGTCACACCTCTTGCTGGGATGTGATGGGACCAGAGCAGAATACTGTATGTAGTGCCATTTCTTTCCCTTCTTTTGGTCCCTCTGGTTCTGGCTACCATTGAACCCCTATTGCTTCCCCATGGTTCAGTTTGTTTTCCTTCAGTATGCATACTCCTGCATCTAACTGAACATAAGGGCATAGGTATTTCCATATTGATTCAGATCAGAGGTCCATGTAGCCTATTATTATTTCCAGAGGTGGCCAATTTGGATCACAATTACAGTGTAGCATTCCCGAAACATAGCAACATGCTACATTGGTTACCCCCAGGATATGTAGTTCTTTTCCCCCATGTCTACGGTAAGGACCTTTCCTTCAGATACTGTTCCATATCTTTTTATAACTCAACTATGCTATCTACTTTATTTACACATAGATGTCCTTCTGTGTTGTTACAGTAGAGTGCTACTTTAACAGACATAGGCTGTTATTTCACGTTTTAGCAGGTCTAATGTAGACATCCAAAATGGATATACACGTTTTCGTCTGAATATGGTTTACATGTTTACGTGGCCGGTAATACCCATGCTCCTCCCCTCCACGCCCACATCCAGATTGTCCATATATCTCGTCTGTACGTGCAAAGCGCCTTGCTGTCTGAATTGCATCTAGGCGTGCAAGTGCCAAACACGTCCAACTTGTATGTGCAAATGGCTTATTCGTGGTTCAGAATGACCCTGTGTGTGTTGAGTGCAAAGCCTCCATGGTAACTGTCGGGGGCATAACTAAAATGTTCCCAACCGTTAGCAGACAGACGAGTATCCTAACACATGAAGCTATTACTGCGGGTGAACTTATTGAGGTGTTGTTAGGTGCAGTCGTGCTATTGGCAACATTGGCAATATGTCCCCCCACATTATCTACAGTGTACTCAACACACCCAGTCTCTGCCCTTACACCAATCATTCAGCACCCCAACATGGAGTGGCAGTTAGTGCACAATCAGTATGTGGCAACTGTCATGTCCTATGGTCCGTAAGCCCGTGTAGGCATATTGAAGATAAAATGTGTGTTAAGTGCTTAGCACACTTTAGTAAAAGGGCTCCATAGGTGTCTATGTGTCTTTATAAAATATGTTAAAAATAAGTACCTTCTCCATGTCTAAACCTATGCACTCTGTTTTAAATTTGTCCTCCATATGTATTATCTAATTCTACAAGACACATTATTTTCTTACAGTAGCTCTTGGGATGTACAGTTTTCACATACACTGGGCAGGGATTTGAGGCACTAGGCTGCACTATACCCTTCTGCCCCCTTCTTTTTCATTCTTTTTTGTTTATTTTATCTAGGGTAGGAGGAGAATTCACACATTCAAGTCAGGACGCAGAAAATTCCCAGTCTTTTTATAAGAGGATCTGCTAAATTCAGAACCTCTTTTAAAAATAGGTGCAGGACTGTACAGATATCTCTTTTTAGATCCATCAGAAGTAGCGATTTTAATAAGCTGCACATTGGAAAAAATGTAAAAATATCCTCCATATATAATGGAAGTGCTTCTTAAAAATCGAGGCTAGGGCTATGCATGACCGCTTATTGCAGAAACACCTATGCTTTCCCTCAGATCACCACTATAAACTTGATCTCCCTCCCCTAGACCTCCAACCACCAGCACATTCCCTCTCTGACTCTGCCACTACATCTGAAACCCCTATCTCCCCAGAACATCTGATCCCTCCAGAAGCAAACCCCTCTATCAACATGAATATCCCTCTACCTGATCTCCCCGTGCAAACCTTCACCCCATGAAGACCTCTCCAGCGGTTGTCCCATTCCTAAACCCCCTTTCTGGCCTTACTGGAGGAACCTGGTATTTAGTGGAATTTGCTGTAGTACTGTGAAATTGATGTTAGGAGTCATTTGTGCCATTTTGGAACCTGGTATAGTAAGGGCAGGAGTCTGTGGGCATCATTGATCCTACTAGATACCAATGATCTACAGTAAGGCCAAAAAGGGGGGATAATGTGGTGGTAGGTCTGCTGGAGGGGACCTTGAAGGGTGTTAGTGTTGCCAGAGGGATCAGTAAGGGGGTGTTCATGTTACAGGATATCACCTGCTGTACCTGATCTAGTAAATACAGCCTGTGAATATTTATTGCTAAGATAGCATTACTACTAGTATTTCTACCTCCCGAAATGAAATAGACAGAGACACATTACTACTAGCAACACCACCTGGTCAGGGATGGCCCAAAGGGTATTGCAGGGGCCATGTGTGGAGACTAATTGCGGGGCCTCATTTGCAAAAATATTTGCATATTCACTGGGCCTCATTTGTATAAATCTAATTTATCTTCTTTTAAAATGTATATGATGCCCATCTAAAATTTTAAGTGGCTTTCAAAGGAAACCTTCACAAGCCTCTTTTTTGTCCTAACAATGACTTAGGGGCATGTTTACTAAACATTAATGTGTTTTAAGTGCCATTGTACCCATAGGGGTATGTTTACTAAACCACCTTAATGTTACAGGCATTAGTTGCAGTCTTACTGTGACGAATGCCATATAAGGTAGTGGGCATTCCAATCTTAAGGTAGCATTTCGGGTTATCGCGTGATATAGTCCGTTATCGCACCATAGAGGGAGCCGTGGCACGTTAACGCCCATTAGCCTTAGTTATGCACGCTGACCTGCAATCGCTGTAACAAAGGTGTAGCACACTGGTTAATACATGGACTGCTAATACAGTGGTCATGAGTTTAATCCCTCAGTGGGCTCAGTTAAAAGGCTGTCTGAGACAATCACTTTTCCTGCTTGTAACAGTCAGACACATCCCAACAATCTGCACTGCCAGCCAAAAAAGCCTCACCCCAGTGCCACAACCTAATGCACCTTTTAGGGCACATCATAAAGCACCATGTCATCCAAGGCAGGTCATAATGTGCCCCAGAGGGCGTCAGGAAAGGTTGGCACCCTCCAAGGCAGCATATAAGGTGCCCCATAAGCTGGCCAAACCTAAGGTGCCGCAAAAGATGCCCCAGGGATGCTAAGGTGACACAGGAGATGGTGCCCAGGGGCACAAAGGTGCCCCAAGGTCACAAGCATGAAATGTATGGCTCAAACACAGATGTAACCATAACACTGCACAGAGCACCAAGGAAAGGCAATGAACAAGTGATGGAAGGAAGCAGATGACGGAGCTCATGGACCAGCCAAATATGTGTGCAGCCCATGTGGCAGCAGGTAAAGTAGACAAACATATCGGGGGCAGCTGTACCGATGTACAGGGTGATGGTAATGTACAGTGCAACAATGACAGTGTGTGGCAGAGGATAGGGATACGTGTCCACCAGAGGAGGTAGAGGTGGCAGGATAAGTGCAATGACAGGAGGACAGAGGAGAAAAGTGCCATGCAGAGCAGACACAGAAGAGGCAAGCATGAAGAGCCGCAATGCAGAAAAGTGTGCCAGTGCAGGATATGGGGTAGCAGCCTGCACAGTAGGGCAGAACGCCACAGAGCTTGCAGACACAGATAGACTGACAGAAGGATATTTGGCAACAGTGATGAGGATATAATGTGCCAGTAGCACAGATCATCACAGATAGGACTATAACAGGAATGCAAAGTACGCGTGGACGAGAGGCATAAAATAATTAGAACAAAGAGGAATTGAACCCATGACCAGTAGCACAAATGGCAATGCACAAACCAATAGGCTACAACACTAACATGAGTGTCACAGCAAAGGCTGCATACAAGAACACTGGAGGGCACCACACCAAAACACAGCTGGCTGCCAGGATAGGGCAACCCCAACAGTCACGAAGATGCAATGCACATGCAGAACCGGTGTGTACAGCTCATATCACAGTCAGTAATTGGATTGACAGCTACATATAAACACATGCACACGCACACAATGAAATGTTATGCAGTGGGCATAGCATGCAAAAGAGCAAAGAAGCTAAACCCAATGGGTGGCAGGGGATGCTCTGTGGAGCAGAGCAAAATAGGGAGCAGAACAGAAAACGAGCATGTGAGACATGAACCTACAAACAGACATGGACCACATCAAATCAACAACAGCAATGCCAATCCCCCCAGCCGACATGGACAGTACAAAGAAAGAGTCATATGTAACAGCTAATATGTGACGGATAGGCTGCATCGAGCGCATACTGTGGTGTAAGGTGAAGAGATGGAAGGGTGTGCAGAGAGGTGACCAGTCGTCAGGCAGCTCCTGGTCAGGTTAGCACCAAAAAAGGGCAAAGAGAAGGAACATGTGGGACTTGAACCTGCAAGCTATGGTGCACCAAAACATGTCTACAACCACTACCCCAAACAACCACAGCATGCACAACCGAAATATGTCCCCTCAAAGGGAATGTCAGTATGGCAACACGTAGCACCCTGTGATGTGTCAGACAGCTGCCACATAGCCAGCTGCCACCGTACAAGGATGTGAGCACAGGTGGGCCATGTAGATTACAAGAACATAACGAAAGACCTGTGTCAGTGTGGTTAAGCAGCAGCAGAGAGAAATGTGGGTCAAACACATAATTTTATTGTGGTCACCAGTAGACATATCATATATACCGCCTGTCATCATATCAAGGTGGTTGGTTTACAGTGAACAAACTGAAAACACATTGAGCATGCCAGCTACCCACATATCACCCCAAAGTCACTGGCACGTCTACAGTTGATGGGCAGGAGAGATAATGTGCCATAGCTGCATGGTGTTAACTATGCAGTATCCCTCCACCCCCCACTTGTTGCTGCACGTCCAAGATGCCCGAGTCGCATGTAGACACTAGGCAGTGCATGATGAGGGATCAACACATATCAGTCATGAATTGTCCCCAAAAACATATCCGTCTGCCAATACAGGTTGCAAAAGCCTGAAAAAGCATAAGTAGCAACATGTAAGCAAGTGTACACACAGATATAGATACTGTTAATACAATGACCAACAAGCCAGAGGTCATGAGTTCAATCCCTCAGGGGTCTCATCTGATATGGCTGTCTGTGGCAAGCTCTTTTGCTGCATGCAACAGTCTGACACATCTGCACAATCTGTGCTGCCAGCAGAAACACCCTCACCTCATTGCCATCACCTACTGCGCCCTATGGGGCAGGAGGGGTGTCTGGACCCACATGTGGATCAGGGGGCTGAACCTACCAACCTGACCTCTCAGGGCCAGGGTGGGGGGAACAGGATCTGCCACCAACAGACCCACACTCTACATCTTTGCAATGGCAGTAGTGGAAGGACATGATGAAGGACTGTGGGACCAGCTACCCCAGTCCTGCAAGAGAAGGGCCACCCTCCAAGGCAGTGAATGCAGATCTGCTTGTGTCACACAGGGCACTAGCAGACAGGCAGTAGGCCTGTATACACTCAGATGCCCCCCACCACCATCTGACGTTCACCAGCAGTGGGCAATATCAGTGTTCACCCCTGCAAGGGGCTCCAACCATACACGCGCTAACTGCAGACAGTCTGCCAGCTAGTACATAGTGCATGCTCCTGGAGAAACTGCACACCCAGAGATGGTATGCCAGGGATTGGGCCCCAACCAGGAAAACTCTCAGAAATCACTTGAGAAGAGCACTGCATGGTACTATGTGGGGACCTAGCTATGCCATGGTCACTGCTCAGTCAGGGTGAGAGTGACCCCCCAAGCAGGACATGCTGTGGTCACCGTGTCCCTGCAGATGGTGGTCGGTCAATACAATGTCCCAGCCATTGCCATATGCCCTGTGCAGATGCATCTTGCCCAGGCTGCCCTGTCCGGCCCATACCCACAATACCTTGCTCCTCATTATGCACATAGGCAGGCTAACACTGGAAACAGTGCAAGCATTGTGGGCTCCTCAAGGTGTGACCAGCCACAAAGCACTTGATAGACATACACACACTCCCACACCTACTTCAGCATTGTGCAAATATAGAGGTGGTTGGCAGCCCTGGCCGCCACACCAGTCCTGGGCACAGCGCAGGCATTGCTATGGTACTCAATACTTTTAGAGTCACTCTCCGGGGTGGTAAACACTGTCAGAGACATAAACCGAGACACACTCCACAGATATCAGACAGGTTGCTCTGATGGATCTCTGTTAACACATTGTGTCTCATTTTGGGCTTGTTATCTGACATTAATCATAGCAACCGCTTGATATATGTGGAACGTGCTTCAAGGTTTATGACGGCATTGCTAAGGTATGTGGGTTCTAGCCTTACTCCACCCTCAGCATACCTCACCGCCACAGAAGACGTTATTGTGCGATACGTGACTTTATCGCACGGTAATGCACCATTATCGCATGATAACGTCACGTATCACGCAATAACCTCACAGCTGCGACATTAGCACCATTTAGTAAACATACCTCATAGACATAAATGGGTGTTTCTGCACTTAGCACACATTCAAATTTGTGAAAGCACATTAGTCTTTAGTAAACATGCCTCTTAATGAGTGTCTGAAAACCATTTGCATGTACAGTGAGAATAAAGAAAGGCTACCACATTTCTGCATTACTATTCTACAGTTGCAACTGTCAGGTGCACTACTGTACTACAAACCCTGCTCATTTAGAACCCATAGCAAACCTGCCATATCATAACAGTACTACCAGGACTCTCAAAGCGCCTAACCCTATTTATCAAATGGTAGCACTACAACTATTAAACCAATACTGTACATCTTATTGGGAAAAGAGAATGTGGGTCTACTACACAAAAACTAGACGAACAGAACAACACAATTCTGTCATACATGCCAAACAGACAGGTTATCAAAAAATACAGAACAAGAGATCACAATTTAAAAATATGAAGACAATAATTGAACTGTGAATCCTAAAAGCTAAATTTTGAATGCACCATAAACCTGGAAAAATTAAACTATGAAATTAATTTCCTTTTATACTGAACAAAAACATCAGAACACATTTCCCAGACTGGACATATTCGAATTAATAAATTCAAAATAAAATACTTTTTTTCTATCTTTTGTTGTTTGGGCATTTTATTTTTCATTCACAATTGCCACAGTCTCTCTCTTCTCATTCTTCATGTCTTCTGCTAACTCTCCATTGTCTGTTGCCCATGCCTTTTCTACTCTTCTATTTTTTCCCATTTTCTGTCTATCCGCCTCTGACATACTGATCTTTTGCTTTTTATCTTTTCTCCATTTCTTTCTTTACTCATTCATCCACAATTTCAACCTTCCATCCTCAATCCCCTTTTGACTTTTCACCTAGCAACTTTCCATCTACTCTTCTAACCTCAAGTCCAGCTTCCCCATTTCTCATCTCACTTCTTTGCTAGCCTCTTATTCCCCTCCATACTACCTAGATCCCTTCCACCACCCAGTTACTTCCTTCTTAGATAGTCAATAACTGCCTTTCCTCCTTCTTACTCCAGCATTCACTCTTATGCCCCTCTCTTTCAACTTTTCCCTCCATATAATCTTTTTTCTTCCCTCTCACATAAAATATCTGTTCCCCTTTCAATCCTCACGCCCCCAGTTTCTTTTTTCTCCCCCAGTCCCAGCTGCACCACCTTCCAGTTCAAGCCTTCCCAGCATCTGCTCCCTTCCAATCCCAGGCTCCCCATCCCCAATATCAGCCCATTTCTAGTCCTAACCTCCTTCACTCAGTATCAGTCCTCCTCCAGTCCCAATCCCTCCCAGCATCATCTCCCTTGCAATCCCAGTCTCCCCATCTCCTAGCATCAGCCGATTTGCAGTCCTAGCCCCCCAGTATCAGTATTCCTCCAGTTTCAGTACCTCCATCCCCCAACATTAGCCCATTTCCTGTTTTAACCCCAGCAACAGTCCCAGTGCCAGCAGCTTCTGCTACACCCCCCTTCCCTCTTACTCACACACTCACTCACACATACATACAAATGGCCCCACACCTCAGGGTGCCCCACACTGGCCTGGCTGAGGGGGAGCCGGCGAGGACTGCAGCCGGCTCCCTGACTCACTTCTGCACAGCCGCGGGAGTAAAGACCTGCCGTAGAGGTTTCTTTTTTTCTTCTGCGGCTGTGTTGTTTGCTGCCAGCCTGGATTACTACATAGAGGTTAAACAGGGACATTTCCTGACCTACGCCAGCCAGCCAACCTCTGCTACCCTTTCTTTCTTTTCCATGATCTCTGATGAGAAAACCACTTGTCTTCTTTCCTCCTCTAAAATCACTATCTGCTCCTCTGATTCTATCCCCACTCATCTCTTTAACTCCATCTTTGCCACCATCAATCCTTCCATCTCTCATATTCTCAATTTATGGATTGCCTCTGCAACTGTCCCAGCAGCCTTCAAGCATGCTGTGGTCACACCTCTCCTCAAAAACCTTCACTTGACCCTATCTGTCTTTCAAACTATCAGCCCATCTCCCTCCTCCCTTTCATTTCTAAACTACTTGAACGTGTGGTTCACTGCCGTTGCCTTAACTTTGTTTTCAAACCCTTGTGGATCCATTGCAATCTGGCTTCCATCCTTTTCATTCTACTTAAACGGTTCTTGCCAAAGTCTCCAGTGACCTGTTTCTAGCAGGATCCAAGGGTCTTTACTCAATCCTCATCCTTCTTGACCTTTTGGCTGCTTTTGACCTTGCTTGTTTTTAAGGTCTCTCTGCTATCCCTAGTTCTCTTCTTATCTTTCCCATCACTCGTTCAGTGTTCTAGTGGATCCTCCTCTACCTGCTATCCCACTCTCAGTTGGTGTACCCTAGGGATCTGTTTTGGGTCCTCTCCTTTTCTTTCTCTATACCCAATCCCTTGGTGCACTCATCTCCTTCCATGGCTTTCAGTATCATTTTTATGCTGATGACTCAGATCTATCTCTCTACAACTGATATCTCTCTGGCAATCTAAGTCCTTATCTCTGCCTGGATGTCTCACTGCTGTTTGAAACAGAATATGGGCAAAGTTAAGCTTTATCTCCAGGAACAAGCAGGAATGTAGTCTTCACATATGGGTATCGTCGGTACCGACGGAGCCTGCGCGGGAACGCTCCCCAGCATCTAATAGGAACGCTTTTGGGAGCATCCCTCAGCACATGCGCGCTTCCTTCCCGCCTTTCCAACTGTCCCTCTTCAGTTCTTCATTTTCTGCGGAGCCAACAGGATCCATACCCTGTCACCACAGAAAATTCTATCTTTAAAATTGTTTTCTTGTGGTCGCGTTTGCCTCCGCACGACGCTTACCGGTACCGCCGGTTCTTTTCATTTCTTTTCTTAAAAAAAAAAAAAAAACAACGTATACTTTGAACTGTTTCTCTTCAGAAACGTTTCTTTTTCGGTGCTAGGCGCCATTTTGGGCATTAGGCCTCATATTCCTGAAACATGGAAAAAACAACTAGTGGTTTTAAAAAATGTACTAAGTGTGGTGGTACCATTTCCGTCACTGACACCCATGATTGGTGTCTTAAATGTTTAGGGCCTGAACATTCTCCATCTGAATGTCTCTCCTGTATGGGGATGACTAAAAGAGGAAGACAGAACCGGGCTGCAAAGCTTGGTACCCTCTTTTCTTTGGATGCCAGATCCATTGCATCGACATCTTCAAGGGCTTCCTCTTCCTCACATGGATCTCAGGTAACTAAACATAAAAGCCGGTCCTCAAAGGGTAGCTCTCCTGCTAAGCATCGAGAGGCCACTGGCATTGCCCTTGAGGGAACCACACCGGCAAAACAACCCCAGCGGGATGCTTCGGCTTCCAAAGCATCAATGGGGCTCCAGGATGTTCTCGAGGCCTCAATCTCACAAGGACTACTTGTGCCATGCTCAGGGATCCCGGCCGTTTTCACTGGTACCGACAGGCATCGGCAACGTCAATAGACCAGAGGTTCCTCGCTATCAAACGCAGCATTGCAGCTCTTCTCTCAGCTGCAGTACCGTTGGCACCTATGGTTCAACAGGCACCGGTACCGACATCGATACCGATGCTGGTACCTACACTGGTACAGACACCGGTACCGACGATACCGGCCCCGGTGGGAATTCTTCCCATGCCATCTTTGGCTGGAATCGACAGATCGGTACCAGATCAAATCGGTACTGACTTCGATTGATACCGGGACCGTGCTTTGCATGAGCATCGTGGTCAGGAATACTTTGAATCCTCTGATTCCGAAGACTCTGACAATTCTGTTGGTACCAGAGGGTTTCTCCCAGAAGATCCCTCTTCTCCCCAACGCAGAATGTCACCTCCAGAGGACATGTCTTTTCAGGATTTTATTCGTGATATGGCCAAGGGCCTTTCAATTACAGTGGCTCCTGAAGAGGAACCCAGAGCAAAGGAATTGTTGGAAATTCTCCAATATCCTAAAGCTCCAAAGGAGGCAGCCACTCTGTCCATCCATGAAATTCTGCATAACTTGATGCTCAGAATGTGGGAGACACCTCTGACTGCATCTCCTCATTCTAGGAGACTTGATACTATGTATCGAGTTCCGCCATGTCCTGGATTTCAAAAGACTCAGCTGCGACACCATTCAATGGTGGTGGAGTCAGCCATGCGTAGGATGAAAAGTGCAAAGAGGCATGCATCCAATCCCCCAGGTCGTGAATGCAGGACTCTGGATGCTTTTGGGCGCTGAACCTTTCAGGCTTCCATGCTTTCAGCTAGGATCAGTTCATATATACTATATATGGGAATGTTCCTCAAAGAAGTTACAGGAGACTTGGAGCTTATGAGCCCACTTCTCCCAGATGACAAGAGACAAGACTTTCTTGCTCTAGTTAAGCATGCTCAAGATGTATCCAAGTTTGTGAATCGTGCAGCCTTTGACTGCTTTGAATGCATCAGCAGAACCTCTGCTATTGCCATTGGCGCACAACAGATTGCCTGGCTTCAGGCATCAGACTTGGAGACATGGGTACAGGACAAGTTAGGCAACATTCCTTGCATGGGAGAGAATCTCTTTGGCAAGAATTGGCAGGAAATGTTTAACGAGTTAGATGCTGACAATACTACTCTAGATAGATTGTCAAAATCTACAGCCACTCCAGCCAAAAAGAAGCCTTATAAAAAAACCCTCTTTCAGCAAAAAGAGGAAATTTTATCCTTCCTATACCCAGCAGAGTCAGATTCAGGGTCAGGTTGCCCAAAAGGGACAAACTATCAGCAAAAGAAACATAGAAACATGATGACAGAAAAAGATCACATGGCCTATCTAGTCTGTTCTTCCATATCAACAACTACAACAGTCCACTTTTTACCTTTAGAGATCCTCTGTGTTGGACCCATGCTTTTTTGAATTCAGTTACTGTCCTCATCTCTACCACCTCCACTGGGAGACTATTCCACGGATCCACTACTCTTTCCGTAAAGAAATATTTCCGCATATCACTCCTGAATCTATCTCCCTTCACCCTCATCCCATGTCCCCTCATAGCAGAACTTGCTTTCAATTTAAAGAAGCCAAAAGGCCCGAGAGCCCAACCAGCTCCGCAGGTTCAGCTTTGACTCCTTCCTAGAGAGCTTAGCCTTCCTGCCTCTGAGGGGTCCCCAACCCCCCAATATCCCAGGCAGGTTATGCCACTTTGCCAACAGATGGCATCAGATAACAGCAGAAGATTGGACTTTGTCCATTGTAGGAGAAGGGTACAAGCTTCATTTTGACAGCATGTCCCCTCCTACAGTTCTAAAGCAATTCAATTCTCAAACCTCCGCAGACGATCTGCTAGATCATGAGGTCTCAACACTTCTTGCCCAAGGGGCAATAGAGGAAGTACCCATTCTTTAACGGGGTGCAGGGTTCTATTCCCCCTATTTTCTTATTCCAAAGAAACAGGAGGACACAGACCCATTTTAGACCTCAGAGAATTGAACAAATACCTGTTTCGAGAGAAGTTCAAAATGATTTCTCTAGGAACTCTTCTGCCATACCTTCAAAGCCAGGATTGGCTTTGCTCTCTAGACTTAAAGGATGCATACGCTCACATTCTGATCCATCCAGATCACAGGAAATTCTTATGATTCCTTTTCAGGGGAAAACATTTCCACTACAGGGTTCTTCCCTTTGGTCTGGCTTCAGCACCAAGGGTATTCATGAAATGCATGGCAGTAGTAGCTGCATTTCTGCGAACCCTGGGGATATTTGTCTTCCCTTACTTAGACGACTGACTCATTCAAGCCCCTACAGTTGCAGAGGCTGGCACTGCACTGTCTCGAACAATGTGAATCCTCCAATACTTGGGGTTGGTAATAAACTTCCCAAAATCCCAACTTGTTCCTTCCCAATGCCTGGAATTCATAGAGGCCTGTCTAGATATCAGACAGGCAAAGGCTTTCCTTCCACAGGCCCGGTGACTTTGCATAATGCAACTAGCTTCCCAAGCAGCGGGGAAATCCTCCATAACTGCTCGAGAGCTACTACAGTTGCTGGGACATATGGCATCCACAGTTCATGTAGTTCCATATGCTCGCCTCCACATGCGAGCAGCTCAGTGGACCCTATCCACACAGTGGACACAGGCCACAGGTCATTTATCAGACAAAATAATAAACTCTCAACGACTAATTTTGTCCCTCCAATGGTGGCAGTCACTAGAAAATCTGACAGTGGAGTCTCCTTTTCATCAACCCCTCTTTCAGGCCACCCTAACAACAGATGTATCACAGGTGGGTTGGGAAGCACACCTGAATCATCTCTCTACCCAGGGCACCTGGACGCCACAGGAGGCTGGTCTACACATAAACCTCCTGGAATTAAGAGCAATCTATTTAGCTCTTTGAGTATTCCACACTCAGCTCAGCTACAAGACAGTCCTAGTCTAGACGGACAATCAAGTAGCCATGTTCTATGTGAACAAGCAGGGCGGGACAGGCTCTCTTTTGTTATGCAATGAAGCTTTACGACTGTGGGCCCTCGCCAGAGAGTATCAAATTCACCTTCTAGTGGTATATCTTCCAGGCATTCAAAACCTTTGGGCAGTCAAACTCAGTCGAGTACTGCTGCCTCACGAGTGGTCTCTCCACCTAGACCAGGTAGCAAAGATATTTCATCTCTGGGGCACTCCAGACATAGACCTCTTTGCAAGTCCACTGAATGCCAAACTTCCCCGGTTCTGTTCCAGGATTCCGGCTCACAATTGTCAGGCAAGGGATACCTTCCTCCTTCACTGGGTCAGGACTTCCTTTATGCCTTCCCACCCATTCCCCTCATCCCCCACTCTTCAAGCTTCAGAGAGACAGGGGTTGCATGATTCTCATAGCGCCATGATGGCCACGCCAAGTGTGGTATCACCTGCTTCTACATCTCTCTCAAGCTGCCCCTCTGGAGTTAGGGCATGTTCCAGATCTCCTTTCCCAAGAGGACGGAATGCTATGGCACCCGAATCCCCAGTCCCTGCATCTCATGGCCTGGTTGCTGAGGGCTTAGACCTCCAGGATTTCAACCTGTCCTAACAGGTAAAGGATATCCTTCAGGCTCTAGAAAACTTTCCACAAGAAGATCTTATGCCTTCAAGTGGAAACGTTTTACTGTATGGTGCTCCAAGAAGGGATTAAACCCCCTTTTCATACCTTTAGAATTGATACTAGAGTATCTCCTTCACTTATCGAATTCTGGTCTAAAGGCAAATTCGGTAAGAGTCCATCTTAGTGCAATTACAGCTTCTTATATGCCTCTGAATGGACAACCAATTTCCTCTCATCCACTCATATCCAGATTTATGAGAGGTCATCTATTAACCAAACCTCCCATAAAGCCACCACCGGTGGCATGGGATCTAAATCTAGTTCTCGGGCAGCTCATGAAGCCGCCTTTTGAGCCTTTAGCCACTACAACCCTTTTGACCTGGAAGGTCATCTTCCTAATTGCAATCACCTCTGCACATCGCATTAGTGAACTGCAAGCTTTAGTGGCTGATCCTCCTTATACTAGGTTTCATCATGATAAGGTTGTTCTTAGAACTCATCCACACTTTATCCCAAAGGTGGTTTTGCCTTTTCATTTAAATCAATCAATTTATCTTCCTGTATTTTTTCTGATGCCTCACGCCTCTAATGCAGAAAGAAACCTTCATACTTTGGATTGTAAAAGAGCCTTAGCCTTTTACCTACAGAGAACACAGCAACATAGAAAGTCCTCACAACTTTTTATAGCTTTTGACCCTAGTCATTTGGGACTTCCAGTCTCCAAAAGAACTTCATCTAAATGGATTACCCAGTGAATATCCTTTGCTTATGAGAGTAAGGGTCTTCCTCTTCAAGGCCAAGTCACAGCTCACAACGTGAGAGACATGGCAACTTCCATGGCTAATCTCCACTCTGTGTCTATCGATGACATTTGTCGAGCAGCCAACTGGGCTTTGGTACACACCTTCACAGCCCACTACTGCCTGGATAAAGCCTCCCGTCAGGATGCCTTCTTTGGCCAAGCTGTTCTTCAAAATCTCTTTCAGACCTAATTCAACTCCTACCCACCAACCCTGGTGGAATGCCAGAGATCCATGGGAGGAAGGATTCCCACCTTTCTAGGGTGGCACCTTCCTGGGACTATTTCCCTGGCATCTTCAGCTAGGGAGTCCCTATATGTGAAGACTACATTCCTGCTTGTTCCTGTAGATAGCGTAATTATTCACCTGTAACAGGTGATCTCCGGGAACCCACCCATCTCCCCTAGGAGTTGTCTCTCTATCTCTTTGTCTCTTTCCTCTCTCCCTCTATCCTTTCACTCAGCTACAAACTTAACTGAAGAGGGACAGTTGGAAAGGCGGTAAGGCAGCGCGCATGTGCTGAGGGATGCTCCCAAAAGCGTTCCTATTGGACGCTGGGGAGCGTTCCCGTGTAGGCTCCGTTGGTACCGACGATACCCATATGTGAAGACTAAATTCCTGCTGTTCCCGGAGATCACCTGTTACAGGTGAGTAACTATGCTTTATTTCCCCCTAATTCCACCTCCCCCTTCCTAAATCTCTTTTAATAACACTCTTGTACTCCCTGTTTTTTCAGCCCTCAACCTTGGGGTTGCCTTTGCTCCTCCCTTTCCATCTCCACACACATCCAACTGATAGCAAAGACCTTTCATTTCTTTCTCTTTTTTTTTCAGTGCCATCAAGACAGTGTTGACTTCTGGCAACCTAGCTGCTTCTGGGTTTTCTTGACAATGTATCACTGGGAGTAGATTACCAGGCCTTTTCTTCCTAGGCAATGGAGGGTAAAGTGACTTGCCCAAGGAGTACTAGTGGGAATCAAACCCTTGATCCTCTGGGTAGTAAGCAATTGCTCTAACTACTAGGATACTCCTCTATCTCTTACGCTATAACATCAGAAAAATTCACCTCTTCCTTTTTGAATACACTACTAAGACACTCATCCTCTCTTTAGTTACCTCCCATCTAGACTATTGCAACCTCTTCTTTGCTGGTCTCTCTCTGAATCATCTCTCTCCCTTTCAATCTGTTCAAAACTCAGCTGCAGAACTAATTTTCCACCAGCCCGGATATGCTCATATAACCCCTCTTCTCAAACCACTTCACTGGCTCCCCATCAGTTTCCATATCCAATTCAAACTTCTCCTACTGACCTATAAATGTACTCCTGTTACTCCTTACTACCTTTCCTCTCTCATCTTTGCCTATACCCCTCCTTGTGAACCCTGACCTTCTAGTGGATTGCTATCTGTACCCTTTTCTTTTACTGCCAACTCCAGACTTAGATCCTTTCACCTTGCTGCTCCTTATGACTAGAATAAACTACCTGATTCTGTTCATCAGTCTTCATCTCTGCCCCTTTTAAAATTCATGCTAAAAGCTCCCCTCTTTGAGGCTGCTTTTGGATCCTGATCCACTTAATCTCCGATGTGTCTCCTTACCTTGCCCTAGTTGTATCCTTGTCCTTAGCTGTTTTATTGTCTGTCTTGAGTAGACTGTAAGCTCTCATGAGCAGGGACTGTCTTTGCATGCATCTGTACAGCATTGTATATGCCTTGTAGCACTATATAAATGATCAGTAGTAGTCGTAGCAGAGGGGTTTGCTTATGCAGGAATAAGATATTTTGTGGCGTAGGGAGGATCCAAATGCTTTAGGGGCAGGGGTATTAAATGTGATGGTGTGGTCAGAGAGAGGTTCATAAGTGATGGGGAATCAGATGGAGACTGAGGTCTAGGGGGCACTGGCAGGGAGCTCAAGTTCAAGGGGATGATTGGGGGCAGACAGACCTTGACATTTACAGCTGTCCATCTCAGCAGGCACTTAAAGGGGATTCTGTCTATGAAATAGGGACATCTATGGTACATCTATAGTGTAGGTCCACACAAACTACTCTCTCTCTCCCTGCTTTCACCATGCCACCAGGCCAGCTCCTGCTTAATCTGGTTTTACTTGTCGATCTCTCCATGTCAAGACCCTGATTTCCACCACCTGATCCAACAACACTCGTTAGGCATTCTGTTCCTCATGGAGACCTGGCTGCAGGAGGGTGAGGAGCCCCTCCTCACTCGGTGCCTCCCCCCAGGTTTTGAGTCTTTCTCGCTCCTGTGTCAGGGTTGAAATGGTGGTGGTGTGGCTGCCCTTCACCATTATGACTATGGCTTTCATGAAGTCCAGTCTCAGGCTTTACATTGTTTCTTCGACTTGACTCTGCTTCCCTGCTCCACTTTCTTCTAATTTACATTCCTCCATCTTTGACGTCAGACCATTGATACTCTCTTTTGTTTACTGTATCAGAGATCTCCCTCTCCTATCCCCCTGTTCTCATTTTAGAGGACTTCAGTCTCTATCTTGATCCTCCTAACAGACCTAAAAACAAGGCTTATTCATCACTTCTTTATGACTTGTCGCTTTTACAGCATGTCTTCCTCCCCACTCATGCTGTGGGGTCCACTCTGGACCTTCTGCTTACTTCTTCCACCTCGCCTTTTCTCCCTTCACAGGTTTCCACCCTTCCCCTTCCATAGTCGGATCACTTCTGTGTCTTTTTCATATTACAATTGCCCTGTATATCCCGCCCTTCTCCTTCTCCTTCCCTACCATCTTGGCTTAGCCGCCGTATTACTCTACTTACCCTTCGGCAATTTCCATCATCGGATCAGCTTCTACCCCCTGTCTTTCCTTCCCTGTCTCCAGATTCCCAGGTCTGCACCTGGAACACCTCTCTATAAGATGCCCTTGAGCAATTAACCCCTTTGTGCCCCACCTCCATGTCTCTTGCTCCCAATTGCCACCCCTGTTTCCATTCTGTCCTCTACCTATATCGCACCTACACCATGCGGAGCTCCGTTGGTGCACCTGGCCCTCTGCAGACTCTCTGTTTTCTTTGATCCACACTGCTAAATGGGACTACAATTCTAATTGAATCCTTGCTTTCTCCAGTTCCTCTCAACAACTATTCTCTAGCTTCCGTCCATTGCAGCTCCCCACTCACCCTCCTCCCCAGTACCAGCCTCTGCTCCAACCCTTTTGATTGACTTTTTTTCCCTTTGTGCAACCTTCCCCTCCAGCCTGCCTCCTCTCTCCCCAGGCCCACCACTATCTCCTTCCCTGTCTTCACCCCTGCTTCCCTCCACTGTCCTACACCCAGTCCACTTTCCGACTAATCTCGTCTGTAGAATTGTTCAACATTTTCCTCCTTCCGGAAAACCACTTGTTCCTTAGATCCACTCCCTACTAAGTGGCTCCTTGAGCTCTCTCTTGCTCTCCTTCCTCCTATTTTGTCTCTTCTCAATTACAGTCTCTCTACTGGTATTTTTCCGGCCCTTGGAAGCATGCTATTGTCTGCCCTATCTTCAAGAAGCCTTCCCTAGACCCTTCCTTCCTGGCCCACTGGCATCCCGTTTCCAACCTCTCATTTCTATCTAAAATACTTGAGAAACTGGTTTTCACTCAACTTTCTACCCATCTTTCCTCCACTAATGCTTTGCACCCTCACCAGTCTGGCTTCTGGGAGATTCACAGCACCAAGTCTATTTTACTTTCTTTTCTAAATTATCTACATGTGGCACATGACTACAGTGATTTTACTCTGGCCATTTCATTAGATCTCTCTTCCGCTTTCAATCTGGTCGACCATCATTCTCTTTTTGCACGTCTTCATGACCTTGGGTTGCATGGTACTGTCTTGAGGTGGATCTGTTCTTTTCTAACTGCTCATTCCTTCACTGTTTTCTTCTACTCTTCCTCCTCTCTCCCCATCTCACTATCCTGTAGTGTTCCGTCCTCTCCCCCTTCTGTTTAATATTTTCTTAGCCCCTTTCTCGCTCATAATCCAACAGTCTGGTATCTCAGTGTAATATTATGCCAATGACCTTATCCTCCTCCACCGTACCGACTTTGCTCTTCCTGATTTAGTCCCTCTAAATTCTTGTCCGATCCTTATCCATTCCTGTCTAAGTCCACTGCCACATGGTTTTTATCTTTGGTGCTCCCACTCCCCTCTTGGCTTTCGTAATCATTGATATCCCTGTTCCCCTTGCCTCTTCCTTTTGGTATCTGGATATTACACTTGACTCCTCCCTGTCTTTTGCAGACCTCATCTCCATTCTTATCTGTCAAGCATTTTATTCCCTATGCCAAATTCGTGCAGTCCACCCCTTTCTTTCTACCCCTTCACTGACCATGCTCCTACTATCCATGGTAACCTCAAGACTAGATTGTTGTAATGTGCTCAATATCATCTACAGAGGCTTCAACTGGTACAAAACATGACTGCGCATCTCCTCAAACATTCCTCCAGATCTGACCACATTACCCCAATATTGATCTGTCTCCACTGGCTCCCTGACTGTACAGAGTCAGGGAGCCAGTACAGTACAAAATCCTCATTTTTGTCCATAGAAATATCCATACAGGCATCCCAAGGTGTCTTGCCAAGTTGCTTCACTTCCATAGCACCATCATCTTTTACGCCCTATTCATGATCATCAGTTAGTAATTCCCTCTGTTTCCTGTGCCCGCCTAGAGTGTTTCCTGTGCCCGACTGGACAACAGCTTTTTTCTGCTTTGACCCCTCATTATGGAATTCTCTCCCCGTCTCCTTCTGTGTTGAAGTATCCTTCACCAATTTCAAAGCTGCTCTAAAAACCCACCTCTTTCAGATGACCTTTGGCCTCCCCAGCTCTACGCCCTCCTAGGTATGCCTGCCCCTTCCTCCTCCCCCCAATGTTACCTCTCCCTTCTCCTGTCTTTTGTTCCCTCCTGATCTCTTGACTGCCCCCTCTCTCTTTCCTTTCTCTTACTGTCCTGTTATTTAATGGTGTTCCTTTCCTTTTCCTTTTCTGCATTGCAGTGCTGTAATTGTGTAAACCACTTTGATGCTACTGCCTGAGCGGTCAATCAAACTGAGTAATAAAGATAAAGATAAATTTAAACTTGATAAGTATCCCCATATTCTAAGAGAGCATACACACATATGCCAATCTACATGGGCAAATATTTCTTTTTAGATGTAAGGATGCTTCTAAAACAATGCCATACCAAGGGCAGGACGGTGGTGTGGCCCACACCCGGTGCTGGCCGGAGGGAGGTGCCCCCCAGCTGGACCCACACAGCAGAGCCAGCATGGAAAACCTAAAGCTGTGGGTGGCTTGCCTCACTGCCACTGCTCTAGGCCCGGTGCTCTTCTCTCCTGGCCAAAGTCTTACGAATCGGACCCATGGCTTTAAGGTAAGTTGGCCGTGCTGGCTCTGCTATGTGAGCTCAGCGGGGGGAGGTATACCATGCCACAAAGAGGAGGCAGAATGAGTTGCAGGGGATGCTGACTGCAATGGGAAGCACACGCCTTGGGTACCAGGAGGCTTTGGAATGCCACAGTCCTAAAATAACCCTCTTTGGAGGTAATTTTATAAGGAGCCACATGACTTTATGTGACATGAACATGTGTCAGCTATTTTCAATGACATAAGTGTGTGGCTGGGTTTCTACACTGTATTTTTGCCAGATACTATTCTGTAAGTGTGAAGTTATACCTATGACATGTACTTTTCATGTGGACATGCACATGGGCATAGTTCGAGCAGGGCATAGGGAAAGCACAAATCTACATTCCTAAGTTATAAAATATTTAACTTACTTATTCATTAAGGATCCAATGTTTGAAAGGCATTTACCTGGTTTACAGCTCAGTAAACAGTGTAGATTCCTTAACTGGGAATATTCAATGGCACCTACATGGTTACTGCCATTAAATATTCCCGACTATGTCCCCTATGCACCCCGATGCTATTTGGGTAGCATTTGGATGTGTCGGGGGCATTCTGGAGCAGAGTAGAGACAGGGAGTCCCAATAACTGGGTAGCAGCGATTTTGGACCACCAGCTGATTAACCCTCCATGTCTAAAATTGGCGAGATTTTGGCTCGTCTAGTTCTAGCCGCAGCTGCCAACTGGATAGCGGTTCAACATTGCCGCTACCCAGTTAGTCTCTGCGGCTCACTCCACGTAGTGCCTTACCCGTATATTCAATGCCATCACCGTGGCATTGAATATCCGAGTTTAGAGGTCAGTGGGCAGGGCTATGCGCTGATGCAGCACATAGCCCGTCCAATCGGATATCAGGCCCTAAAAGTCTAGGTGCATCCCCGCCTTTAAATGCATGACTTGTATGAATGTGGAGAACCTACAGTGTGGAAAGAATGATTGTATAACGGAAGTATAACATAGAACATTTTGAGCAGATATGGAAGCCCTTCATGGATTTGTTTGGACTAAATGCAGTGAGGATGTAGGAAACCTCAGTATGTATTGTTTTCTGGGAGGAGTTCTGGGGAGATAGGTGGGATAGGGGAGAAGGGATAGGTGTGGTTAATAGAGGGAGGAGTGGCCTAGTGTTTGAGGCAAGTTACCTCAGGCCAGGGGTTTGAATCCTGCTAGAGGACAGCAACCTTGGACTGGAAGGACTGGGTTTTCTAGTCCCACAGGTGCTTCTTGGGCAAGCCACTTAACCCTTCATTGCCTCAGGTACAAAAACATGGATTATGAGCCCTTCGGGGACAAGGGAAATATATATACAGTACCTGAATATACAAGACTTTGACTTGTAGAAAAGCAGTATATAAGCCTAGATAAATAAAACAGATAGTAGAGGCTATGAGGCACATTCTGTCATGTATGTCTCTTTACTGTCTGGAAGTACAGACATCTGGATGGCCGGGAGACGCACCCGATTCTACTCCCATGGTGGCTAGACATCCTCATGGGAGCAGAATCGCAGCACAGTGGCTGGATGTCCGGGATGTGCCCCTATTCAGGCACCCCAGATGTCCAGCCACTTCCTTGGCTAACTCAGCCAGGCTCCTGAATGGAGCTTCTGTGCCATGGCGTCCCATTTCTTTGGCACCACAGTTCCATTCAGGAGCCGCAATCACCTGTCAACACTGAAAATCTCCTTTCCCCATGGCCGGACCCCTAAACCAGCCCCCCCATGGCAAGGGTGCAACTGCGGGGAACCTCTTGCACACTTACCTCCTTTGTCCATGTCGTCCGCCGCCAAAGCCGCACATCCAGGGGGCTTATTTCCCATCTACCCGACCAACCCTGGACGAACAGGGCCGACCTCAGAATAGGTCCTGTAGGTCTGGGGAGATGACCAGCCTGTGCGCCACCCTCGTTCCACCCTCCCCCCATCCTCATCTAAGGTTCCCTGTATGACTTGGCTATGCTAGGTAACATAAGGAAAGGAATGGAAAATAAAACAAAATATATTATAATGCCTCTGTATCATTCCATGGTATGACCACACCTTGAATATTGTGTGCAATTCTGGTCACCTTATCTTAAAAAGGATATAGCGTTATTAGAAAAGGTACAGAGAAGAACCACCAAAATGGTAAAGGGGATGGAAGGCTACACCTATGAAGAGAGGCTACAAAGGTTAGGGCTCTTCAACCTGGAAAAGAGACGGCTGAGGGGAGATATGATAGAGGTCTATAAATTAATGAATGGAGTGGAACGGGTAAACGTAGATCGATTGTTTACGCTATCAGAATATAGACAGACTAGGGGACATGCAATGAAGCTACAGGGTAAACTATTTAAGACAAATAAGAGAAAATATTTTTTCACTCAACATGTAATCAAACTCTGGAATTTGTTACCGGAGGATGTAGTAAGGGCTGTTAGTGTAGCTGGGTTTAAAAAAGGTTTGGACAAGTTCCTGGAGGAAAGGGACCCAGGATATCAATGCTTGACCCAATACAAGCATTGTGGAACCTGTGTCTCTTGGGGATACTGCTAGGTACGTATGACCTAGATTGGCCACTGTTGGAAACAGGATACTGGGCTTGATGGACTTTGGTCTGACCCAGTATGGCATATCTTATGTTCTTATGTTCTTTCGTATGGAGAGCCTTTTGCCGGCAGCCACATTTGCACGAATAGCGTGGATGTACGTCCAGGCAAGACATGCATCCCCATTATTCGTGCCACAGAATGACCCCCTATGTCTTTTGTTTTCTTCGCAGTGTGCAACTTGGACATAATTGGAGACTGGTAATTCCTTTCCTAAGGGTTGTGGGAAAAAAGAGTATAATGGAATATATACGTTTATCATGCATATTATTAAGGGGTTATTTAACTGGGGAAAAAATGCAAAAGTTTGTTTTGTAAAGATAAGGCAGTCTGTTAAGCTCTCTGTTGAATTCTATTAGTGTACTGGAAAACCTCAATAAAGCCTTTGAAATAAAAAAAATAAGTCTAGGCGTGGACACTTACAGCAGCCTTGGAACTGGTGTAAGTGCTTGCACCTAGTTTTAACACATATTTTTGGACACCTGTATTTCTATTTTATGAAGAAAAGTAGGCACCCACATTTCTATATAAAATAGGCTCAAGACAGGCATGTTCTGGATGTCTAAACCTATATGTCTGGTAATAAATGATTTTCTTTGAGGGTGATTTTATAACTTTGTAAGGAAGCAAAGTATAATGCCGTGCACATATTTGGGCTTATTCAATAAAGTAAAGCATGCGTGGGCTCTAATTTATAAAATAGGGGAGTACAGATGTGCCTTAGTCTAGTCTCGGCAGTTATACTGTACTTGCACTAGAGGATCTCTAGCAGGCATAACCGTATGCAGCTGGATTGGCAAAGTGACATGTGTAAATCATAGTATTCTATTACTTACATGCATAGATGTAGATCCTGCCTATGCTCTGTCCCTGTGCATACCCTAACTGAACATATGCACAATGGAACTTAGCACACAGATATATTTTACTTATTAGTATTTAGTTCATGCCTGTCCAATGGTAGTCCAAGCCGAGTTACATTCAGATATGTAGGTATTTCCCTGTCCCAGAGGGTTTACAATCTAAGCTTATACCTGTGGCAATAGATGGTTAAGTGACTTGCCAAAGGTCATAAGGCTACCAAACCATAAAAACTTCTAATGGCTCCCTCACTGAGTATGACAATCAAAAACAATGAAAGCCAAAGTGAACAATGAAAACACTTAACCATTTAGGGGAAAATGAAAACAATCAAAGGTGACTAAATATGTTTTATTTTAAATGCACCAGCAAAGTAGCAATACCTTACCAAATCAAACACCAGAGCAATGAGAAAAAAAGGAATGGCCTCAGTATATAGGGGAAATAGAAATGCTAAGTGATATGAACGCTAACAAATTTCTGAATGATAACCCCTCATAGTTTTAATCATAGGCCACCAACCAGTTTTTCATTTTTATAAATGCATTTAAAAAAAACAAACAACTTAGCTGGTATCAGACGATAGTTCAAATATCCAATTCTCAAAGTTCGGTGTAATACTACTCCTGCTATATGACTGTCGACTCGAGTTTCTCCTTTTTTTAGGGCTGCATCAGGACAAATACCAAAAGAGTGGTAAAATAAGCCCCTTATGGAAGGGTCATAAGGAGCACAAGTAGGAATCAAATCCAGATTTTTTGGATACTAGATGATTGCTCTAACCATTATACTACTCCTCCACCCCATATAGAATAGCAACGGCTCAAAGAACATGTGCAAATGCCAATTCAAATGCAGAATCCTTTGGAATCTGGACTTATGCACATTTCATGCACATAACTCTCTGCAGCCCTTTTTATATCTATTTTGCTTTTATGTTGTTTTAGAACATTTTCTCTTTCCTTTTATATATTTATTTTATTTTTATTTATTTTATGCTGTCTATAATGAAAGGTAGTATATCAAGACGGCAAATTAACTCAATTAAAACTGGCATACATTAATTGTTGGGAATATTCTGACTACCTACATTCCTTGTGTAACCCCTAAATCAGATCTCTGAGTGTACCCACAGTTCAAGTAAGGCCTACTGGCCAGGGACACTAGTGATATAAAGTTACTTGGAATAGAAATACTTAAATTGCAGGGACCTGGTCTTTACCTGAGTCTCCACTTACTTTAGAAGCAAAGGTATCAGTTAAAGTTACAGGAACCTTTGCACAGTAGGCAGATACATAGAAATCAAAAGTTCAGTTTGACTATTTCTGCTTCCATTGTTTGAACTGGTTGTTGCAAGCCTGCTCCCAGGGCGGGGCTAATTAGATTATCTTACAGCCTGCCACAAGTACCTGGTCATCTCTAGTCTTCACAGCTTCCAGAGCCTCCACTCAGCTAAGTTTACAGCTTTATCTCTTTTTTTGCCTGTTGTGTTGCTAATATAGAAATTAACTGTTGGTTATACATTACTTTTTGGTATACATTGACTGTTGGGAATATTCTGACTGCCTACATTCCTTGTGTAGCCCCTAAATCAGATCTCTGAGTGTGCCCACAGTTCATGTAAGGCCTACTGGCCAGGGACACTTAGGTTCCCACCCACCCTACCCCTCACCCCGCCCACCCCTGGGCTGCATTGCCTATATAGTGGTCACATAAGTTTCCATCTATCCTTTTTAATTTGGTTTTAAGCCCACCTTTTCTTCTTCTTCTTCTTCTTCTAGGACTGCTTAATCAGCATGTCATGTATTCAGTGCAATAACTGTGGTGCTTTCATTCTGAGACAAATCATTTGGAACCTAAGAGCTTGTCCTATGTGCCTCAAGTCAGCTGCCATGTATAAAGAATTGACTCTACTAAGGGAGGAACTAGCTACCATGCATAAAGAATTGACTCTACTAAGGGAATATCTATCTGCAATGAAACACACCTCTTCTAGGATACAAACCGAACAAAATCCACCACCGCTCCCACAAAGAATCAAACATCCCAGGAGCAAATGGATCACAGTGGGCTCAGGTAGAGTGTGACCTATAATGCAGAGATACCCTATACATCAAGAGATAACCCCACATAATGCCTTCTCCGCTTTGGTTAACAAGGATGCCCAATCCATGGAAACTGAAGAGCCTTTAAATGAGACAGTCAATGCCCAATCTCCTGCTAAAGCACCAAATACAAAGAAAAACTCACTAAACAGAAAACTACTACTATTTGGAGATTCCATCATCAGAGGCACCAACTTGAGAACACAATTCAAAGGAGAGAAGATAGTCAAATTTCTCCCAGGCTCTTCAGCCAGCAGGAATACAAACCAAATTCTTAATGTACTTAGCTCAGAAAGTGAGCACTCCAAAATTGATGTTGTCATCCACCTGGGTACAAATGACCTGGCTAGGAACAGTGCCTCTGCAGTTCAAAGGGACTTCCAGACTCTGGGAGAGAAACTCAAGCCCATTGTTAACACTGTAGCATTCTCAGAAGTTCTACCTGTTCATGGTAAGGGGGCAGAAAGGCTGCATCACATAAACAGCTTTAATACATGTCTCCAGACCTGGTGCAAATGAAAAGAATTCAGATTTATTGGTGACTGGGGAAACAAATGGACCAACAAGAGACTATACTGTGCTGATGGAGTACATCTATCAGTCGCAGGGAAAATAATCCTATGTGAAAAATCCAGTCAGTATGTGGATACACATTTAAACTAGAAAAAGGGAGTGACGGATGGGGAAGGACAAGTTCAGGACGTCATTCCCAGCAAAAGCAGAACATCATCAGAAACAGCCACACTTTTAAACCACACATCAATGACAAGTGAGAAGAAGTGGTCAGAACAAAATCAATGCAAAATACATTCAAGTCAGTTAAATGCTGGAAAGCAATGAGCACAAATGCTCAAAGCTTAGCCAACAAGGTTCCGGACCTGGAAGCCCTAATGGTGGAAATGGACTTGGACATTGTGGCCATTACAGAAACATGGTTTAATGAATCGCATGAATGGGATATAGCCATAGCTGTATATAATCTATTCAGAAGAGACAGAGAAATTGGAAAAGGAGGAGGAGTAGCCTTGTATGTCAAAAGCAATATTAAAGCTACTGAAATGCAGGGTGCATGGGGAAAAGAAGAAGCGCTCTGGATTGTGTTGGAAAGAGGAGATGGCACTGTCATCCATAGTGCAATAGTCTACAGACCTCCGACTCAAATCAAAGAAATAGATAACAAATTGATTATAGATATTGCCAAGATAGCCACAAAGGAGGAAGTGATCATATTGGGTGACTTTAATCTACACGATGTGGATTGGATTACTCCTTCTGTGAATCTGGAAAGAAGCAAAAAAAATTGTGGATGCTTTCCGAGATGCATTACTTAGACAAATGGTGATGGAACCAACCAGGGAAAGCTCAATGCTGGATTTAGTGCTCACCAATGGTGATAGCGTGTTGAATGTCCGGATGGGTGCCCCTGAGAGCAGCAGCGATCATCACACGGTGTGGTTTGAGATAAAAGCAAAGGTGCAATCCAATCATAGCAAGCTCAAAGTCCTAAACTTCAAAAACACTAACTTCAGTAAAATGGCCAAGTACCTGAAGGAGGAGTTGGCAGGGTGGGAGGAGATAAGGGAAGTGGAATTGCAATGGGCTAAACTAAAGGTGGCAATAAAAGTGGCAACAGATAAATATGTAAGGAAAGTAAATAAAAACAAGAGGAGAAGGAAACCTATTTGGTTCTCCAAAGAAGTGGCTTCTCAAATAAAGGCAAAAAACACTGCTTTCACAAAATTCAAAAGCTTGAAAACAGAGGAACACAGAAAGGAATACAGGATCAAACTAAATGAGACAAAAAGAGAAATAAGGATAGCAAAATCAAAGGCAGAAGAAAAGATGGCCAAAGATGTGAAGTGTGGCGACAAAACTTTCTTCAGGTATATTCGGGAGAGGAGGAAAATCAGAGATGGAATTGCAGGACTCAGAAGTGCTGGGAACGGATTCATGGAAAGTGACATTGAAAAAGCAAAATTGCTAAACAAATACGTCTGCTCTGTTTTACTAAAGAAAATCCTGGAGAAGGACCATCTGTGATTCCCAAATATAAAAATGGGAATGAAGTAGATACCACACCATTCACAGAAGATGATGTGTTAGAACAACTTGCAAAACTGAAAGTGGACAAGGCCATGGGACCGGATGGGATACATCCCAGGATACTGAAAGAGCTCAGAGAGGTTCTTGCAGGGCCGTTAAAGGATGTTTTCAACAGATCCTTGGAAACAGGAGAAGTTCCTCAGGACTGGAGAAGGGCAGATGTGGTACCTCTTCACAAAAGTGGTGGCAGGGAAGAAGTGACAAACTACAGGCCCATGAGCTTTACTGCGATGGCGGGAAAAGTAATGGAGGCGCTTCTAAAAGAGCGAATAGTGGACTTTCTCAAAACCAACAGGTTGCATGTTCCGAGGCAACATGGTTTTACCAAAGGATGATCTTGCTAAACAAATCTGATTGAGTTCTTTGACTGGGTGACCAGAGATTAGGGTCATGCAATGGATGTCATCTACAGTACCTGGATTTCAGCAAAGCCTTCGATACTGTTCCACATAGGAAGCTTACCAATAAACTCAGTAGTTTGGGGATGGGTCCCAAGGTGGTGAACTGGATCAGAAATTGGTTGACTGACAGGTGACAGAAGGTGAAGGTAAATGGAGCTCACTCGGATGAAAGGAGGGTGATTAGCGGGGTGCCCCAGGGTTCGGTCCTGGGCCCGGCACTGTTCAATTTATTTGTAAGTGATATTGCTGATGGACTGCATGGAAAAGTCTGTCTTCTTGCAGATGACACGAAAATTTGCAACAGAGTGGACTCCCCTGAGGGAATGGATAACATGAGGAAAGATCTACAAAAACTGGAAGAATGGTCTAATGCTTGGCAGTTAAGATTTAATGCGAAGAAGTGCACTTGGGAAGCAGAAATCCAGGGGAAATGTACACGATAGGGGGCGAGAGGTTGGTGTGCACGGACCAGGAGAAGAACCTTGGTGTGATTATTTCTGAGGATCTCATGGTGGCAAAACAGTGTGACAAGGCAGTGGCAAAAGCCAGGAGGATGTTGGGTTGCATACAAAGAGGAATTACCAGCAGAAAGGAAGAAGTACTAATGCCACTGTATAACTCACTGGTGAGGCCTCACTTGGAATACTGTGTTCATTTTTGGAGGCCATATCTTGCAAAGGATATAAAAAGACTGGGAACTGTTCAGAGGAAGGCGACCAAAATGATTTGGAGCCTGCGTCAGAAACCTTATGAGAAGAGACTTGAAGACCTAAATATGTACACTCTGGAGGAGAGGAGGGACAGGGGAGATATGATTCAGATCTTTAAATACTTAAAGATAAATAATGAACAAACAAACCCCTTCCAAAGACGGGGAAGTTGTAAAACTAGAGGGCATAACATGAAGCTGCAAGGCGGCAAATTGAAAGGCAATGTCAGGAAATACTTTTTCACTGAAAAGACGGTGGATGCTTGGAATGCCCTCCTGATGTAAGTGGTGGGGGCAAATACAGTGACGGAATTCAAAATGGCATGGGACAGACACAGTGGATCCCTTTATAGCAACAGAATAAAATCAAAATAAACGTAACTATCTAATTTCTCAACATACAGGGGTGTCCTACACGGAGCGGTGGGTTCACCCCTAAAACAAAGACGTGTTGGAGGGGTGGCCTGCACGGAGCAGCAGGTGCACTACTCTTGCCATCTTAGTGGGCAGACTAGATGGACCATACTGATCTTTATCTGTCGTCATTTACTATGTACTATGTTACTATGTAAACAATACACTGATTCTTATCAATTACCTGGTGGGCATTGTGACCATAGCCACAAATGCAAAGCTCAGAGATCCCCTCATCAAATACTGAATAAAGAGACCACAAATTTAAAACAGAAACATACAAAAACAGAATTGGAAGTGTCAGAAAGTCATTTTATGAACTTCAGAAGGAGGGTCTCTTTGGCACGATGCAAGTATTATGCCAAGCATTAGCAGTAAATTTGAAAGAATGAGATCATACTCTACATATCCTGGCATGGAAGTGAGGTTCATGACTCTCATGATATGTGCAAAACTAACCCATTTGGAGAAATTGACCCCAGATTCTGCATGCAATACAATACTACAGAAATCAAATTATAAGTAAAAGAGGCATTGTATAAGTTGTTTGTTGTTATACATTTGTGTATTGTATTTTATGGATTGGACTTGTAAACATCTGATTTATACTTCTCTCTGATTAGACTTTTAATTGTTCTTTTAATTTGTAAATAATTTTGAATAACTTTTTGTTACAAAGATAGTATATAAAAATGTTTAAATAAATAAGTGATATATTACTGTAAAAACTGGATTCAAATACTTCAAACACGTGGAGCCCGATTCTGAAAGCAGGACGTCCAGGCCATCCGACATCTCTGCTGAAAGAACTGTTAGGATTAGATTCTGGCAACAAAACATTCCAGCGGGAGCCAGAATCGGGGCTGAGGACGGCCCGGCGTGCCCCTCCGGCCTTCGGGGACATCCTCCCCACAGGTGCCCCAGACTGCTGCAGCTCCAGATCCCAAGATCTCCACTGCCTGTCCCACGGCTGGCCTCCAGCAGCCTGGATTGGGAGACAGGGACCCCCCTGCACCTGGCCCTGGCCCCAGTGGTGTCTACCATTCCCTGATTTGCTGAAAAAAATTGCTTATACCACCTCTAAGGTGGTATAAGCAGTATGGCCCAGCAGGCCGGAAGCACATACAGGGCCATGATCTGAATTGGCCCTATACATGCTGCCAGGTGGCCCGCCCCCACTCTGCCCTTGATCCTGCCCCTTCCTGCCCCTCACTGGCTCTCTCTATCCTGAAGCACAGAACGTATAGGGAGAGCCAGTGGGGGAATAGGGTTTAGGCAGATTGCAGGGCTGTACGTCCCAGCGAGCCATACAGCCCTACAACCCGCGTTATAGAACAAGAGCCATAAAGCATTGAATAAAACAAAACACTCTTTATCCTCCTATCCAGTGCTTAGGGGCTTAGGGGGTGGAAAACCAGATAACAGCTTGGGTCCTAATATCTTAGATGATTTTGCAACATGATAGCTGTATTTGCATTTTAACACTGAACTATTTACCTAATTCCCTCAAACACAGAAACATAGAAAATGATGACAGATAAAGACCATATAGTCTAGGCATGTGCATTAGCTTTCAGTGAATGGAAAAATAATGGATGTAGGGTTGCCAGCTGGCCGGTTTTCAGCCGGCCTGGCCGGTTTTTCCATGGCCAGGCCGGCTGCCGGCGCAGATGCAAAACCGGCCCTTGAAAAGCCGGTTTTTTGCTCTGGCCGCAAGATCGGGAGCGGCCAGAGCAAAAGACCGGCTTTTCTTCTGAGCCAAAGTAAAAAAAAAAAAACCACCCAGGGCCGGCCCACACACCGGAGGGCTTCAGAGGGAGCCGGGGAAGCCTGCGCGAGTCCCCAGCTCCCTCTGTACAGCCGCCAGTGTGAAGATCCTTTTCCTTCACGCTGGCGGCTGTTTCTGTGAAGCCGCAATTGCTGGGAAAGGTTAAAGGCAATACCCTTTAACCTTTCCCAGCATTCGCGGCTTCACAGATACAGCCGCCAGCGTGAAGGAAAAGGCTCTTCACGCTGGCGGTTGTACAGAGGGAGCCGGGGCCTCGTGCAGGCTTCCCCGGCTCCCTCTGAAGCCTCTCAGACAGCTGCGGTGCTGGTCGGGGGGGGCAAGGACTGCATGGGCTGTGATGAGGAGGGGGGGGCTAGGACTACAAATGGGCTGTGATGGGGGGGACCTGGACTGGAAAAGGGCTATGGGGGGGGGGACTTGGACTGGAAATAGGCTGTGATGGGGGGGGGGGACCTGGACTGTAAAAGGGTTATGGGGGGGGGGACATGGACTGGAAATGGGTTGTGATGGGGGTGGAGGGGACCTGGACTGGAAAAGGGCTATGAGGGGGGGTGAACCTGGACTGGAAATGGGCTATGGGGGGGTGAACTTGGACTGGAAAAGGGCTATGGGGGGTGAACGTGGACTGGAAATGGGCTATGGTGGAGGGAGGGGGAACTTGGACTGGAAATAGGCTGTGATTAGGGGGGCTAGGACTGCAAATGGGCTATGATGGTGGGGGGGACTCGGACTACAAATGGGCTGTCATGGTGGGGGGGCCTAGGACTGGAAATAGGCTGTGATGGGGGACTTGGACTGGAAATGGGCTGTGATGGGGGGGGGCCTAGGACTGGAAAAGGGCTATGGGGGGGGGACTTGGACTGGAAATAGTATGTGATGGGGGGGGCCTGGACCGGAAAAGGGCTGGGGGGGGGCATGGACTGGAAATGGGATGTGATGGGGGTGGAGGGGAAATGGACTGGAAAAGGGCTATGGGGGGGGAACTTGGACTGGAAATAGGCTGTGATTAGGGGGGCTAGGACTGCAAATGGGCTGTGATGGTGCGGGGGGACTCGGACTGAAAATGGGCTTTGATGGTGGGGGGGCCTAGGACTGGAAATAGGCTGTGATGGGGGACTTGGACTGGAAATGGGCTGTGATTGGGGGGGGGGGGCTAGGACTGGAAATGGCCTGTGATGTGAGGGCTAGCACTGAAAATGGGCTGATGAAGAGCTGGAATAGGACTGGAAATGGGCTGATGTGGGGCATTGGAGAATGGGACTAGAAGGGAGTGGATTCTGGGTGGGTCTAGAACTATAAGGGAACTGATTTTGGGGGAGGACTAGAATGGATGGGGAATGAGAATGGAGAGGGGAAAAAATATTTTGTGTGGAAGAAAAGTCTATGATGGGCCGGGTATTGGAAGAGTAAGAGGGGCTTTAGAATGGAAGGGTGAAATTTAAATGGATGATAAAGGAATAAGGAAAGAATTGGGGGAAAGAGCAAAAGGGAAACAATCAGTATGTTAAAGCAGAAATAGAGAGAGAATGGAAAAACATCTAAAAGAGAAGAAAGGACAAATGGATAGATCTCCAGAAGACACAAAGAAACCAGAAGAAAGTGACTGGAGCAATTGCAACTGAAAAATAAAACGCCCAAACAGAAGGTAGAAAAATACTTTTTATTTTGAATTTATTAACTGGAATATGTCTGGTCTGGGAAGTGTGTGTATTGCTAACATCTTTGCGTTTTTGTTTAGTGCAAGAGGAAATTACTTTATAGTTTTATTTCTCCAGTGTTGTACATTTCATGTTTGGATTTTGGGGTTCCCAGTTTAATTATTATCTGACCAAGGAAGTTAGCCTACACGTATACTCGGTAATTTTTGTGGGTGGGGCTGGGGGCGGGGCAGTGGTGGGACTAGGGGTGGAGAATGGGTGGAGCATGGAGAGCCACAGGTGTCGGGTTTTTCTCGGTGAAAAAGTTGGCAACCCTAAATGGATGTAATAAAGGCTGTTAGTGTAGCTGGGTTATAAAAGGTTTGGAGAAGTTCCTGGAGGAAAGGTCCATAAACCATTATTAAAAAGGGACCCAGAATATCAATTCTTGACCCAATACAAGCATTGTGGAACTTGTGTCTTTTGGGGAAACTGCTAGGTACGTATGACCTAGATTGACCACTGTTGGAAACTGGATACTGGGCTTGAAGGACCTTGGTCTGACCCAGTATGGCATATCTTATGTTCTTATGTTCTTATCATGATTTTCAGTTTGTCCCCAGGCCTGAGACTGTGCATGCTCAGAAAAATTCCCAGAATCACAATTTGTTAACTTCATTTTTGTCAAATACACAAGCTCTGCCAGACATAATGGAGTCCATCTGAGAGAAGAGAAGGTCAAGGAGGTGGTCACCAGCAGCCAGCATGAGGCACTTCAGCCAATCATTTTGCAAATCCTTTACAAACAGCTAGAGAAATGTATCCCTGCATGCTTCTGCAAATCCCATTGGTCATGATGTCAACATGTGGCCCAGCGTAAAGCCCAGAGAAACATTTTGTCTCTCACTTTCAGAAACTGAATAAGGGGTGCTTGGAGGGGTTAGTAATTTACAGCATCAAAAAAAAAAAAGATTTAAAAGAGCAGCAGCTTTGATGGAATCAGGAAAGAGTCCTGGAAATTAGGACTTTTCAACTTGTTTTTTTATTTTTTAAAGTGTGCAGTTACAGTGTAACACGGTGCCATGTTTTATCAATTTGCAGAGTCAGGCATGTAGAACATTCATGTGTGTGTGTGTGTGTGTGTGTGTGTGTTCTGAAGTATCAAGGGATGCATGTGCATCACTTTTTTTTACCTGTTCAGCCATCTTAAGATCATCAGAAACAAGCACCCCCAAGCCCCGCTCTTCTTTCATGAACAGAAGTACTTTAATTCCTAAACTGTACCTCTCCCTTGGCTTTTCACTACCCATATTCATGAACCTGCATTTTTTTTGCATTAAATCTCAGCTGCCAAATTATTGACTGTTCCTCAAGCTTTGCTAGATTCCTCCTCGAGTTATCTACACTTTCCTAGACGTTTACCCTATTACAAAGAGGCAAACCCTACCCAACAACCCTTCATCAAGATCATTTACAATTATGTTAAAAAGAATCAGACCAAGTAGTACAACACTGGTAATGTCTGTCTCCTCAGAGACATGGTTGTGTAGAAGGGAACAAGAATTGATTTTTAAATTGCATACAGAAGAACCAAGGGGCCTCAATAGTAGCTGGCATTGGTTCTATTCATGATTCATGAGGGCACACACCAGTGAGTAGAGTGCATTTATGTTTAAATTTGTTTATTCAACACACAAAGCATATTAATCGGACACTCAGTTGCGCATTCCTATAAAATATCAGGTAAAGGCCATACAATAAATGGTCCGAACACAAGATGTAACATCCTTATTATACAAAACTCAAAAAGAAAACTCAAAAAGGAACAAGTAAGTACAAACTGTCCACAGAACTGGATATATTTCATCCACCCCCCCCCCCAATGAAGAGTCCCCCCCATATCTTCTCCCCCTTTACTCCTCACTCCCCCCCCCCTTGCCCTGGAACTACCTACTCCCCTGACGAAAGGCTAGGGGTGGTTTCTTCTCCCCAGCCCAATAGACCACTCCTTCTGACCATACCCACTCCAAACCCCCCAATGAACCCCTCCCCTCCCATCTTCCCCTTTACCCCCCCTCCACCCACCCACCCGAGAATACCTTCACAAATCAGGTTGCCACCAATTCCTATCAATATTAAGCTAGACCCCATCACCACCTATTATCCTACTCCTTGCCCTGGCCTGTAACGTCCGGATATGTGGGCCCCATCCCTTCAAGAAGACCTCCCACCATTTAGGATGACCCCACGCCCTGAATCTCTCCATCCACATCAAATTATGCAAACAAATTCTCCATTGGCCATACAGGGGACCCCGTGAATCCAACCAATTATGTAGTATAGTCATTCAGGCTGACACTAACACCAACCGCATCCAGTCCCACTGTATCTTACCTAACACTGCCCCAACATCCTCATTCCAAATGTCGAGCACCATGCTCATAGCCGACAATGTCCACAAAGGTCCCAAACATTTCTCTAAATGTCCTGTGACTTTACCCCAAAAGACCTTCACCTTCGAACAGTGCCAAAACATGTGTCCCAGTGTAGCTTCCGCGACCTCACATCACGGGCAACGATTCATACTTACTATCCCCGCCCGCCTTGCCCTATTAGGCGCAAAATAGAGCCTACGTATCAGCCTATATTGCATGTCTCGATGGTCCACAGACACACTCAAATTGGGAATTCTCGCTATAGCATTCACAATCCACTCTCCCTCCACCGCTTCTCATCTCTATAGAAACATAGAAATATGACGACAGAAAAAGACCACATGGCCTATCTAGTCTGTCCTTCCATAACAACTACAACAGTCCACTTTTTGCCTTTAGAGATCCTCTGTGTTGGTCCCATGCTTTCTTGAATTCAGTTACTGTCCTCATCTCTATAGAAACATAGAAATATGATGACAGAAAAAGACCACATGGCCTATCTAGTCTGTCCTTCCATAACAAGATCACATGCCCAAGATCACATGCCCAGACTCCCGCCAAGTCCTCTTCAAGCTTGTATGACTCGAGCCCCATCAAAGATTTATATAACTGGGCCACTTTCGCCACTTGCTCCCCCCCCCCCCAGCAGCAACTCTTCCATCCGTGAGCACATTTCCCCTTGCAGTGAAATCCACGGCAACGAGCCAATATAGCTTCGAATCTGAACATATGGAAACACATCCCCTCCCTTCCATGCATACTGCTCAGTTAGTTTGGCAAAAGACTCAATGACCCCCTCTCCTTTTAACAACCGCTCAAGGGTGGTAATTCCCATCTGTTCCCATCTCAGAAAGCTTTTATCTGTCATTCCCGGCATAAAATCTTTGTTCCCCCTCACTGGAAGATAGGGTGAGCAACATGCCGAGCACCCCATTTTCTCACATAGGTATCTCCAAGCTCTCACGACCGGATGTAGTATGACAGACTACGTCCTACTACCTATGCCCTTAACAGACTTCATATGTAGTATATACCTCATGTGCAATGGCTCAACCAATGCCCCAATCATCTCGATCGGAGTATAATCTCCGGACCCCCATAGCCAATCCCGTACGTGCCTAAGAAGACACGCCATATTATATTGTTTTATATCAGGGAAACCCATGCCCCCCCAATCCACGGTCTCTTCAACACCGCCAGGCGAACCCGGGGTCGCCGGCCCTTCCAAAGAAAAAGATTTATCTGCTTTTCCATCTGAAGTATATCTTTCCGTTTCAACAACAATGGGAGTGTTTGAAGCACATATAGCCACTTAGGAAACAATGTCATCTTGAATAGGGCAATCCTACCCCCCAGTCCTAATGGTAAGTCCCTCCATTTCTGTACCCTATCCGTTAAGTCCTTCAATAAGGCTACGACATTGATGTGATAAAGGCACAACAAATTAGCCATCAGGTAAATCCCCAAATATTTAAATCTGTCTCCTGCCCATTGTAACGGAAAAATGCCCGGCCACCGTTGGGGCATTGTAGCATCCATCGGCATGGCCTCAGACTTCTCTAAATTCAATCGGAAACCCGAGAACTGGCCATATTCTTGGAAAAGTTTCAGCAAGGCTGGCAACCCTTCCTCAGGATTCTCAATATGCACCAAGAGATCATCGGCAAATGCCGCCACCCGAAATTCGGTCTTCCCGACTGGGATCCCACAAAAGTCGAGGGAAGTTCTAATTTTACATAATAAGGGTTCCAGCGTCAGCACAAATAGAAGTGGCGAGAGAGGACAACCCTGTCGGGTACCCTTCTGGATCTGAAACTCTGAAGACATATTACCATTAACCATAATCGCTCCCCTAGGATCCGCATACAACAACCTAACCACCTGAAAAAAAAAACCTTGGATCCCTACTGCCTCTAGCATGCAGTACATAAACTCCCACTCTACCCTATCAAATGCCTTTTCCGCGTCGAAACTTATGAGCATAGACTGTCGATTAACCTGCCTACTAGCACACATGGCAGCCAAAATGCGTTGGAGACTGTATGCCACGTATCTACCACGCACAAAGCCTACCTGGTCCCTTTGTATCAAGGCCGGCAAATATTCAGCCAACCTATCTGCCATTATCTTCGCTAGAAGTATAATATCCACATTCAACAATGAAATAGGCCTGTAGGAACTTGGTAGAAGTGGATCCCTGCCCGGCTTAGGTAGAACTGTAACTAAGGCTTTATTTGCCTCATAGTGGAACTTCCCTTTCAGGATCATATCCCCGTAGTATTCAGTTAAAGGGATCACCACCCTGTACCCCATTACTTTATAAAACTCCCCCCGTAGGCCGTCTATTCCTGGAGCCCTCCCTCCCTTGAGATTTTTAATCGCCCTCTGCACCTCCTGTGCGGAAATTGGTGCATTCAGCACCTGCAGCTGGTCTTCTGTCACTTTCTGCAGGGTACAACCCCACAGAAAGTCCCGTCCCCCCCGAATTCTCACCATCCGCAGCATATATTTTTTGGTAATAGTCACAGAACACTTGCTCAATGTCCGCTGCTTCTGATTTTAAAGTACCATCCTCATGTCTAATTACCCCCACTTGCCGAGGCCCCCCTTTAGCTCGCACCAAGGAAGACAATAACTTACCAGCCCGATTCCCATGCCTATAGAGTTGGTATCTGTAATACATCAACGATTTTTGAGCCCTTTGACCCAACAACTCCAACTCATTTTGCAATTCCTTCAACCTAACCCTAGCTTCCCCACTCCTATGCCGAGCATGCCATCTTCGCGCCTTCGACAGTTCTTTCTCTAACTGTACTATTCTATTATTCATCTTCCTACGCTTTTGACTGTGATAACTAATAATTTCCCCTCGCATCACGGCCTTTCCCGCCTCCCAAAAGAGGGCCGGATTATCCTCATGTTGGGCATTGTTTGTTGAATATTCCACCCATTTATCCCGGATATGTTTCTCAAACTCCACATCACCGACCAAGTCTAGAGGGTATCTCCAAATCTTCCTTCCACCCTGGTCGCGCTGCCGCATCTCCAGTACCACCATGGCATGATCTGAAATAACTGAAGGGCCAATATCCACCCGAGAGACCCAACTAAACAAGTTCCGGGCGAGGAGAAAGTAATCAATTTGCGACCACATTCCATGGGCCCTAGACAGGTGTGTATACTCTCTATCCCCTGGGTGTAGGGTCCTCCACACATCCAATAATTCATACCCATTACACAACCCCCGAATACACCGTGCACTCCGCTGATCCCGGATCCCAGGCATACCCGAACGATCCATACTTTCATCCATCACTGAATTAAAATCACCTCCCAAAAGCAATTGATAGTTTCCTATATTGGAAACCAGCCGGGACACTTGCCGATAAAACCTAGCCTCATACACATTTGGCACATAAACCGAGCCTAAAACCACCTTGACCCCATTCAGGGCCCCCCAGAGAAAGACATAACGTCCCTCTGGATCTATCTCCACCTGCTCCTCCACCCAGCCCACCTTTTTACCTATCAAAATGGCCACCCCCCTTTTCTTCCCCACTGCCGGAGCCCCATAAACTTTACCAAACCATCCTTTACACAACTTGTCATGCTCTGCTGACGATTGGTGTGTTTCTTGCAACATAGCTATTTCAACCTGTTTTAATCGCAACTGTTGCAGCACCTTATATCTCTTTATGGGCGAGCCCAGTCCACAGACATTCCAGGATGCGATTTTCAAAGTTTTACCCATTATCTATTGGCCACATCATCACTCTCCGAATGATATTAATATCTCCGCATTAGCATGGGCCCCCCCAGTCTAGGGCCCACACCACCCGCCAGACACCCCCCCTCCAGTGCCAAGAGCCTTTCAGCAGCAAACCCCTGACTATCCGCACCAAATACTCCACCCCCTTTCTCCCCCTACCACCCTCGCCCCCCCTCCCCCCCATAACTGCAGTGTCACCTAACCTTCCCCCCCAAATTCACTTTCCCAAACCCCCCCTCCCCACCCTTCCCCCCAACTCGACCTCCAATCCAGTCCCTTCCCCCCTGGGACCCCATTCCAATGACATTCTTACCTAATCATTCACACAGCCACCGACCTATCCCCCTTATCTCCTCCCCAATACTTCCCCCCATACCTCAATATAAGTACTGTGAGCATGGATCTTCTCACCACTACACCCCTCATTGCCCTTTCTCACCCCCTCCCGCTACCCGCCTCCCCCATTCATAATAACAAATTTGCCAAACCTTAGCTAAAGAGAGAACAATAACACTTGGAACATGAACATTAACCTTGGTAACTTTGGTAACAATAACTTTACAAGACCTCTCCAATATCCCCCAAGCATGGAACCCTACTTCCTCCCCACAATGTTAAACAAGTCGCAAAAGTGATGACAGCTTTATTGCTTTTCACAAACGAAAACACCTTAATCTGACCCGCTGCCCCCTCCCATACCCACCTCTCAGCTCATCCCCAAGCAGACTTTCACAATATAAGTCCGGTGCTTACAATCTATGCACCAATTTCACAAATTTCACGAGGCAGAGTCTCCACTCATCTGCACCAAAAAAGCCTGGGCCGCCTCGGGTGTGGGAAAATACTTTGTGCCACCTTGATACTCCACTCGCAGCTTAGCTGGATATAATAAAGCAAAACGCACTCCTCTATTCACTAGTTGTCCACACACTGCAGAAAAGGCCCGTCGTTGTTGGCTGACTAGCAGGGAGTAATCCTGGAACACCAAGATCTGATCACTGTCTCCCGACTGTCTCTTGCGGCCCCGAGCCGCTCGCAGGACCTCCTCCTTCTGCCTGAAGTCCAGAAAACGTGCGATAACCGCACGTGGCCGCTGCGCCTGATCCCGCCGAGGGCCCAATCTGTGCACCCGCTCCAATTTAATGGGGCCTTCCACCCCGCCAGAAAAGGTCTTCGCAATCCAATTTGCCAGGAAACTAGAGAGAGCACTGTCCACCACACTCTCCGCGATTCCGATGAAGCAGAGATTTTTCCGACGCCCCCGGTTCTCGAGGTCATCAATCTTCTCCCTTTGTTGCTTCAGCGTTTCCTCCAAAACTTTCACCTTTGCCGCTAAAGTATGTTGCGTGTCTTCTAGATCCGCAATCCGTGTCTCTGCCAACTCCATCCGCCCAGTAAAGTCTCCAATGTTCTGGTTAAGAGTCTGCAATTGCTCCCCCAGAGATTGAAACCGGTCATCCAGTGCGCACACCACCGCTGCACTCACCTCTGACACCAATGCCTGGCTATGCTCCGCGGACGGGCTCGCTGGTGCTCCCTCCACCATCTTTGTCTCTGTCAACAGGCTCTTTTCTTTCCTGGCCGTTTTTAAAGCCATCGGACACACCGCTGCCCTTGGGACACGCACTACCACCCTCCTCTTATACCCTCTGAGGAGCTCAGGAGAAGCTGGGGGCATTCACCAACTGCTATGCAAGGAAAATCGCCGTTTTTCGGGGTAGGTTACCCGGAGCTGGTCCTCCCATGTCCTACCAGCTCATTGCCACCGGAAGTCTTCCAATAGAGTGCATTTAAAAGGCAAAGTAAGAGTAGTGTTCTTAGGATGTTTGTTGGGAACTGGAACTGAACGTTAAAATCTGAGTTGCAGTCACGTGCTTTGAAATATAGTTTTGTGTGTATACTATAGTACTAATAGAGGAATACAAGTGGGTAATAATGATTTCATACTTTCAGATGTCCCTAAAGAAACCTGTTAAAGGTGAAACTACGGTCGGAGTACTGGGAGTTTTGTGAAGTGATTAACATGCTGTGTCGGGTATGCCGTGCAGTGGCAGAACGACATTCTGAAAGGCTCAGTATAACAGCATAAAGAAACCGGTGTGGTGTAATTTAACACTGATTCAGATTAGGCAGTGTTTTAAGTGAATGAGTGGACTAATTTGTACACAAGAGGCATCGAGGATTTAACAGCTCCATGACAGGAATTGAAGTATCATCGTTCAAGATAAGTTTAGAATAAGTAGACATATTTTAAATGCAATAATTTTAAAAAAAGGGGTGGTTTTGGGCAATGATGAAATGATAGCTCCGGTCTTAATGGTTAGCAGAGAGATTGAGCTCTTTTCACCTACACAAAAATCTTTGGTTTGATTGAGGTTGTTTAACATCACTAAAATGACATTGTGGGGCAACTGAATGTCATAGGGGTATGTTTACTAAACTTTCTTAACATGCGCGCCGCGTTAGTGTGCAGGATGCCATATAAGGAGTGGGTGTTTCAGTTTAAAGTAACAAAACGGGATTAGCGCACGCCCTCTTGTGCGCTGCGCACATTAGCGCACCAGTAACGCGCGCGGGATGCATAAGCAGGCGCGCTGATATGCAAACAGAGGAATAGGGCTGCAGTGCAATGGTGAAGACACTGACAAATGGTGCAGAGGTCATGGGTTCAATCCCCCACTGTGCCCAATGAATAAGGCTGGCTGAAGCACTACCATTTATGTGTAATATTGCATTATGAGGCATTTTAATTTTATTTTAATTACTGCTGCTAGCAAACGCACTCTCAAAGCGCTGTAACATAAGGTGCTGCATAAGGCACCCCATAAGGTACCCCAGAGGGCACATTTTAAAGTGCACTGTCCGCCACGGCACCCTACAATGTTGCATAAAGGGTGGCCTATAGGGCACCATATAGGGTGCCCTATGAGGCACGGCAAGGTCATAGCACTGTTTTTATGGCAGCACTGTGCATTGTAACGCATGTAAATGTTCAGTAGGTGCGCTGACATGCAAGGAGAAACAGCAGTGTAGCACAATGGTTAAGACACTGACTGAGGGTGCAGGGATCGTGAGTTCAGTCCCCCAGTGGGGTTAATGATTACCTGTCTCAGGCATTACACTTTATTATACAGCAGTGCTGAATGAGGCATAGTGCTTTTTAATGTACATCAGTGCTGCGTGAGGCATATGTCTTCTTACGTTACAACAGTGTTACCTGAGGCAGTCTCCTTTCTACATTACAGCAGTGCTGCCAGATGAAACACCCTCACAGTGCTATAAACATCATGTGCAGTGCAGCATGGTTACGAATGGATCAACCCTACCCTGGTAACCGCAGCACACAGTCTGCAGGATTCCTTCTGTAGCCAGCCAGGCATCTATTCTCAGCTATAGAGCTGTGGCCCACAGGTTACCTTGCTGCCTGTGGAGCCAGAGGTTGTGGGTTTAAATCCACAGTGGGGTTGTTTATGAGGGCTGCCTCTGGCAGGTTTTTTAATTTAAATTAGTAGTGCCAGCTCAAACACCCTCACAGTGCTGTAATCTTCAGGTGCCCCATAAGGCACCTTATAAGGCACCTTAAGGTTACAGCACTGTGAGGGTGTTTCTGCTGGCTGTACTACTTGAAATTACACACAAACTGCCCCAGACAGCCCCCCATGTACCCTGTAAAATAGTTATCTCCAAGTTATAATGCCCTGTTCAATGTATGTCCGGTTTGTGCAATGTAAACCGCAATGGTGCAGAATAGCGCGGTATATGAGGGAATGTAAATAAATAAAGTAAATTAAATAAATAAACCCACTGTGGATTTGAACCACCAACCTCTGGCTCTATAGGCAGTGCAGTCACCAGTGGGCTACAGCTCTATAACTGTAAAGAGATGTCTAGCTGGCTACAAAATAACTTCTGCAGACTGTGTGCTGCGGTTACCAGGGTAGGGTTAGTCCTCTCGCACCCATGATGCACTGCACATGCAAAGCAGCAGTCTACAGATGATCTGAAGATGGGGTATGCACCCCCACAGCACCTAGGCCTGGTAGGGGGTACTGACTGTGTGTGTTACTGGTACAGAGTAGCTACAGACCGTCCCAGTGTGCAGGTCCTGTGCTCACCCTGAGGGTGAGGTGGGGCGCCCAGCACCATGTCCACAGCACCTGTCCCAGCTGAGATAGGCTATGCTGCAGGTCCCCATTAGTGCTGGTGTGTGATAGGTGGTCACATCTGGGCTTTGTGGACTACGATGCCCATGGAATAGTGCATATCCTGTGTGGGTGCCATGGCCACATGATACATTTGCGGGGCGGGGGGCAGGAAAGGTGCTGTTTGGACCCATAGGCGGAGTGTGTCGTACCACCGAACCTGCCCTCTGGAACTCAGGATCCCCAAACAACGGATCCACATTCTATATCCCTGCAATGGTGGCGGCAGAGGGGACCATCAACCTCAGTCCAGCTGGGGTACAGACAACCTACGGGCAGTCCATGCAGTTCTGTACGCATCCATACTTCAATAGCAGACAGACAGTAGGGCCTGAAATGCCCAGCTGCCCCACCACCATCTGACATTTTCCAGCAGCGAGCACAGTGAGTCCCCAGCTGCTGCATCCTGCTCAAGCCATACACACACATACCAACTGCAGGCAATCTGCTAGCTAATCCATAGTGCATGTTACCGGAGGGGATGTGAGCACACCCACCAGACAGATATGTCATTGTTTGGGCCCCAGAAAAGGGAACCCATATAAATCACTTGACAGATATTCTATATAGCACTATGGTAGAACCTAGCCATGCCGTGGTCACTGCTCAGTCAGGGTGAGAGTGACCTCCCAGCAGGACATGCTGTGGCCACCCTGTCTGTGCAGGTGGTGGCCGGGCACTACAATATCCCAGCCATTGCCCTATGCCCTGTGCAGATGCATCCTGCACAGGCCGCCCTGTCCGGGCTATACCCACAGTACCTTGCTCCTCATTATGCACATTGGCATGCCGATACTGGCAACAGTGCTAACAGTGTGGGCTGAGGAGGGTGTTGGCAGCCACCACACACTGGATAGACGGACACACACTCCCCTCACCTATGCCAGCATTGAGCAACTATAGAGGTGTCTGGCATCCCTGGCCACCACACCAGTCCTGGGCACAGTGCAGGCATGGCTATGGCACGCAATACTGTAGGAGTCACCCCCCAGGGTGGTAAACACTGTCAGACACAGGACCTGTATCACACTCCACAGACATCTGAACGATTGCTATGATGCAGCTCACTCAGCATATTGTGCTTAACTTAGGAATTGCTATCTACCATTACTCATGGCAACCTTTTGATAGATGTGTACCGTATTCCCAGGTGTAGGGTGGCATTGCTAAGTTATGGAAGTGCTAGTATTCGGGGAAGGAAACAGGGCCCGAAGCCCTGCCTCTCCAGGTGGCTTTGGATAATGGGGCCTGTGGGTGCAGGCGTGTCTGCCCCTGTTGTCCGCTGCGCTGGGGCAGAGGTTCCCAACTCCGGTCCTGGTGGGCCAAACACTGCTCGGGTTTTCATGATATCCTTAATGAATATGCATGAGATACATCTGCATACCATGGGGGCGGTGCATGGTGATGCAGCACAGACATATGTATTGGAAACAGCATGGAACCTGAATGGTGCTTGGCACTCCAGGACTGCCTTTGGGGGACTCTGCTCTAGGTACTGCACATGTTTATGGTGTTTGTGCTCTATGGGGTAAAATATATGCATTTGAGGCATGTTTCTGTTCTCAGCAATACAGGTTCAGTCTTTACTACCATGTTTTCTTCATGGGTAAAATAAGGGGACTGGGTTGGCAGGAGCCACAGCTGGGACTTGAACTTGTGACTTTCTGTGCCTGAACACACTGGCTGTGTTCACCGCACCACACTGTGCTCGCAGAGACAGTGCAGTCCCTGGAGATACCATGGTTGTTTGTCAGACAGAGCCTGTCTGTTGCAGTGCATGGCACCCACCTACACAGGGCTAGGCCATGGTCGGCTTTGGGCAGCTGCCACTGCCCCCCTCCACCTCCTGTACCCCTGTGCCACAATGCTGACATGCCCTTCTGCTGGTGGTGCTGGTGGTGTGCAGTCTCAAGCCATCCAGTGTGCAGGTAGGCGGCTGCCTATGGTGCGTGTTCTGGGGTAGGGGTGCCTGCATGGGCATCCACGCTTCCCCCCAACACCACCTGCCAATGTTCTGTGCCCTTGGGGGTACCTGCTGGGTACTATCCCCTGTGACACTGTGATAAACACTCTTGTGCCCATGTTGGGCCCTCATCAGTTGCTGTCTGGCTGCTGTTCAGTTTCAGCATTCCTAAGTGCCACCTAGGCATCTGCCTAGTCCGCACTGTGCCCCAGCTGCACCACAGCATGTGCCGCCTGCAGCCCTCTGTATCCCCTTTCCCAGCAACTGTCCAGTTGCCCATTCCGACTTGCCCGCCCTGCTGTTGTGGAACATGTGCATGCCATAGGTAACCTGTCCAATGGAGAGGGAAACCCTGATCAGTTCTATTTCACTGTGGGATCATTCACCATGTATGGGGACGGAACGTAGACCCTTCCAAAATTTATATTTATTTTTTGGTTCTTTCTTGGGAGTGTTTTTTGATGTTTCCCATTACTATCACTATTGCCCAGCTTGATTATGATTTTTTTTTTATTTTGTTGGGGTCATTTTCAATGTTTATTTGCACTTTTGTTCCGTGCACATGTATCACACTTATCACTTTGTTGTAGGTTTCCCTGGTTTTGCTGTACATTGCTGACAGAAATGGTTTCTTTTCCCTTTAAATCAGCTCTAACGCGAGGTTTTCACTTGCATTAGTTTTGGCCTCGAATTTCACATCGTTAGTGAGTGGGGAGCCTCTCCCCTCCCACTCTCCACCCATTGACCCCTTCTCTCCGCCCCTGGGGAGCCTTCCTCTGCCCTCCGGGAGCCTTTCCCCGCCTTCAGCGCTCGTTTGCACCGCTGCACGCGTGAGCGTGCACTACAGCGCATTTTTTGCCCCGTAAAGCATCATTAGCACGCGCTAAGGTACCTTAGCGCGTGCTAATTGCGCGGCGCGCACGTTAAGAAAGTTTTTTAAAATACCCTATAGAGTAAGCAAATGAGTCAAATTCATTAAATTGACGCAAACAGCAGAATGAAATAAAAAGTTATGACATGCTTAGGGGCACTGAATGTAACTCGGATAAAAATCATTAAAAGTGCTTATAAAGTACAAGGTCTTTGGAGACTGATGATAGCATTTATTTTGTGTATGGATTTATTTTTTTTGTAGTCTTACATGATTTTGGAAAATTAGGGTCCTCAGAGTGAGCTCCATTTACCTGTATGCTTTGTCACCTCCCACTCAACCAGTTTTTAACATAGAAACATAGAAACATGATGACAGAAAAAGACCACATGGCTTATCTAGTCTGTCCTTCCATAGCAACAACTACAACAGTCCACTTTTTACCTTTAGAGATCCTCTGTGTTGGTCCCATGCTTTTTTGAATTCAGTTACTGTCCTCATCTCTACCACCTCCACTGGGAGACTATTCCACGGATCCACTACTCTTTCCGTAAAGAAATATTTCCGCATATCACTCCTGAATCTATCTCCCTTCACCCTCATCCCATGTCCCCTCGTAGCAGAACTTGCTTTCAATTGAAAGAGGTTCTCTCCCTGAACATTTATGCCATGGAGGTATTTAAACATCTCAATCATATCACCTCTATCCCACCTTTCCTCTAAGGTGTACATATTAAGATCCTTAAGTCTGTCCTCATATGCTTTATAATAAAGCCCATTAATCATTTTAGTAGCAACCCTCTGCACCGACTCCATCCTGTTCACATCCTTTTGAAGGTGCTGTCTCCAGAATTGCACACCATACTCCAAATGAGGTCGCACCAAAGACATATACAGAGGCAATATCACCTCCTTTTTTCTGCTAGCCATTCCTCTCCGTATACACCCAAGCATCCTTCTAGCTTTTGCCGTCACCTTTTCTACCTGTTTAGCTACTTTAAGATCATCAGACACAACCACGCCTAGGTCCCGCTCTTCTTTAGTGGACAAAAGTACTTCACCTCCTATACTGTATTGCTCCCTTGGATTGCTGCAGCCCAAATGCATGACCTTACATTTTTTAACGTTAAATCCCAGCTGCCAAATTCTAGACCATTCTTCAAGCTTAGCTAGATCCCTCCTCATGTTATCTACACCTTCCTGGGTGTCTACTCTATTGCAGATTTTGGTATCATCTGCAAAGAGGCAAACCTTACCCGACAGCCCTTCCGCTATATCACTAATAAAGATGTTAAAAAGAATCGGACCAAGGACAGATCCCTGGGGCACACCACTGGTAACATCCTTCTCCTCAGAGTGAGCACCATTTACTTGTACTCTTTGTCGCCTCCCACCCAACCAATTTCTAACCCAAGCAGTAACTTTAGGGTCCATCCCTAGGGTGCTCAGTTTGTTTATAAGTCGCCTGTGAGGAACAGTGTCAAAGGCTTTACTGAAATCTAAATACACCACAATTAGAGCTCTCCCTCGGTCCAACTCCCTGGTCACCCAGTCAAAGAAATCAATCAGATTTGTCTGACAAGACCTGCCTCTGGTGAATCCATGCTGCCTCGGATCCTGTAATCCACTGGACTCCAGAAACCTCACTATTTTCTCTTTCAGCAGCGTTTCTAATAATTTACTCACCACCGAAGTTAAACTAACTGGCCTGTAGTTTTCAACCACATCCGCTTTTGTGTAAAGGCACCACATGAGCCTCTCTCCAGTCCTTTGGCACCACTCCCGACTCCAACAAGGCATTGAAAAGGTCAGTCAGTGGAGTTGCTAGAACGTCCCCAAGTTCCCTCAGTATTCTAGGGTGTATCCCATCCGGTCCCATCGCTTTGTCTACTTTAAGTTGAGCTAGTTTCTCACAAACACAGTCTTCTGAAAATTGTTCAAGATGTCCCTCGCTTCTGATCTTATTTGTGGGTGTTTTCTGAGGTCCTGCTTCTGGTTCTTCATCTGTGAACACAGAACAAAAATATTTGTTAAGCAATTCCGCTTTATCCTTATCAGCTTCTACATATTCCCCCCCTGCACCCTTGAGTCTGACAATACCACTTTTGCCCTTCCTCTTCTCACTAATATATCTGAAAAATGTCTTATCCCCCCATTTTATTGCATTGGCTATTTCCTCCTCCTTTTGAATCATTGCCTTCTTGACTACTTTGCTAACTTCTCTAAGTTTTTCCAAATACAGATGCCTGTCTTCCTCTCTCTGTGATCTCTTGTATTTCATGAAGGCCTCCCTCTTTTTCTTCACTTTTTCAGCTACTTCCTTCGAAAACCATAGCGGTCTCCTGTTCCTTTTGCCTTTATTTACCATTTTAACAAAAAGGTTGGTTACTCTCAAAATACCCCCTTTCAGTTTTGCCCACTGTTTTTCTACATCCCCCAGCTGTTCCCATCACACTAACGACTCCCTGAGGTATTGGCCCATCTTCGCAAAGTTAGTCTTCCTAAAGTCTAAGATCCTCACCTTGGAATGGATTCTAACAGCCCTAGTCCTAATACTGAACCACACCATCTGGTGATCACTGGATGCAAAATGATCTCCCACTACATCAGAAACACTTTCATCATTGGTAAGCACCAAGTCCAGTATGGCCCCTTCACGTGTGGGGTCTGTTACCAATTGCCTGAATAGTTCTCCCTGTAGAGAATCCAGGATCTCCTTACTTCTAGATGATACTGCAGCAGGAATGTGCCAATCAACATCTGGCATATTGAAATCTCCTATCAGTAGCACTTCCCCTTTCCTAGCAATGCTGTGTATGTCTTCAATTAACTCTCTGTCCACCTCTTTCTCTTGTGAGGGAGGTCTGTATATCACACCAATGCAAATAGATTTCTCTTTCCCTCTTTCTAGTTTAACCCACAATTCCTCCTCTCTCCCTTTTAAGCTCTGTAATTCCAAAGCTTTAATAGTAGTTTTTACATATAGTGCCACTCCTCCTCCCCTTCTTCCTACCCTGTCCTTTCTGAATAAAGTATGACCAGGTATAGTTACATCCCAGTCATGGTTTTCTGTGAACCATGTTTCTGTAACTGCCACTAAATCCAAGTCAGCCACTCCCACCAAAGCTTCAACTTCAGGGATCTTATTTCCCATGCTACTGGCATTAATACACATTGCTTTCCATATGTTACCCCTGTTACCCATTTCCATAAAGGTATTTAATGTATCACCTACCTGGGGGCTTTCACTTACCTGGGGGCTTTCTTCACCCATCCCCAACGAATCTAGTTTAAAGCCCTCTTCAGTAGATTAGCCAGTCTACTACCGAAGATGCGTTGACCTTTCTTGGACAGATGGATGCCAGTCAGTCACTTCAGGGTCCATCCATAGGGCACTCTATTTATAAGCCACCTTTGTGGAACAATGTAAAGGCTTTCCTCTAAACTCTAAATCTAGAGCTTCCCCTTGGCCTCTCTCTGCTCACCCAAGGAAATTAATGAGATTTTTCTGACAAAACTTGCCTCTCGTAAAACCATGTTGCCTCAGATCCTGTGATATATTGGATTCCAGAAGCCTCACTATCCTCTGTTTTAGCAGTGTTCCCTTAGTTTATCCACCATAGAGGTAACAAATAACAACAAGAGTGGAGGAATAGCCTAGTGGATAACACAACAACCTAGGCCCAGAAAGACCAGCATTCAAATCCCACTTGTACTCCTTGTGGCCTTGGAGAAGTCACTTACCCCTCCACTGCCTCAAGTACAAACTTATATTTCAAGCTCTCTAGAAACAGGGAAATAGCTACTGTGCCTGAATGTAACTCACCTTGAGCTACTAGTGAAAAGGTGTGAGCTAAACACCATTGCTACTAATTTTATGCTGCTTTTTTTCTTTTGAAAAGCAATACTGTACACTAAACCTTTTGTAGGTTTATACCCAAGACACATCACCTGAAAATACTCACTCTTTGGCCTTCAGTTTCACTCTTTGGAGCAGGCATAGCCAGTCCCTTCTCTGACATACTGGAAAATACAGTTCGATAGGAACATTAGCTGTGCCAGCACATTCTTCCTTATCCCAGTTTGTTGAAGAGTGTAATTAGGGAAGCAGGGCAACTGGGCACTGCAGGGCCTTTGCCAGGTTGTATGGGTGACCTCACAGCCAGTATTTGATGCAGCACACTTGGGGTGATGGTACTCCAGGGAAGTATGGGTCTGCTGAAGAGCTAGGAATCTAGTCTGAGCATTGAATAATGCTTGGTAAGTGTACATTTGGGAAATTAAATGGTCATAGAAGGAAAGAAGGGAGGAAAGGTGAGAGCAGTACTGGCACAATTGTGCAGAAAGAGAAAAGCTCTTTCCAGGGTATGCTTATGGTCAACTCTAGTCTATCCAGAAGGCTAAAGAGAGTTGTCTTTGCTAGGAAAGCAGAAAGAGCAGCAGCTTCCAGTGCAACTGTGAAAGAGTAGGTGTCCTTTGTGAGCTCTACAGAGGGGAAAAGGGAGGTTGACATGGTTTGTGTGGCTGGACATAAAAAAAGTAACAGGTGAAAGCATCTGAACCTAGAAGCAGGTGCAATGTATTTCCTGCTGAGATGTTTTTTGAATCAATATGGATGGGATTTGGATCTGAATAATCAGAGAAACATAGAAATATGATGGCTGGTAAAGACCATATTACCTATCCAGTCTTCCCTTCCATACTAACTGCTATATTCCCTTTTATTGTTCCTTAAGAGATCTTCTATGTTGGTCCCATGCTTTCTTGAATTCAGATACTGTCCTGGTCTCTACTACCTCCACTGAGAAACCGTTCCACACATCTACCACATTTTCCGTAAAGAAATATTTTGCATATTGAGTCTATGCCCTTTCATCTTCATCTTATGTCCCCTCATTGTAGAGCTTTCTTTCAATTGAAAGAGGCTCTCCTCCTGTTTGGAGGTACTTAAATGCAACTGGGTAACATGGCAACTATGCAGTCCTGGGTTTCTACTGCTCCCCTCCTGTTACATACTAGGACGTGGAGCCGTGATTTGCACAGGCAAGATGCAAGTACGAGTAGTACAAGTACCATACTGCATTCTAACACCTACTTTCACACAGCACAGGCACAGGAACTGCATAGTTGCCAAGTGGCCCAGTTCCTGGAATTCTGAGTTGCCAAGTTATCCAGTTCTAGGCTTGACCAGCCCTGGTATCGGGCAGTCTGAGGCTTGAGGTCAGGCCTCAAATTCTCATACAGCTTTTGGATGGCCCCTGAGCTCAGTCTATAGAAGGAGACAACTTGGCCCTCGGGAAGGTCAAAGAGGGTGACTCTAACTTGGAAGATAGGCGGCCTTCCTGACTGGATTTCCCCTTCTCCAAGGACGCAAGCGCTGCCACTCTAAATGCTACTGCCCCTGCACATTCACACCCACCACCCTTGGAGGGGGGAAAGGGGGAGCTGCCCCTGACTGCCTGCTGCCTCTTGGGCACCAGTTCCTTCCATCACGTCCTCAGAAAGATCAGCCACAGATATGTGCAGTGTCATAATGTTGCAAGGAAGGGGCCACACCTAGCAATCATTTATGGGCTGGAATGGAGGTGGAGCATACTGCACACACCTGACTGGACTTCTTTTGCAGTCTCTAATGTACGTAAATGGCATTCTTCCTGCCAGGGAGCCCTTAACACCTGCTCTTGAGCAGGCATTAAGTTGCCCGGTGGTGTTCCATCTAACATGTACTACTCTCCTCATGTGTTAAAAGAACACCCATTGTCTTCACCCACACACCACCCGCTTTACACCCCCTTCCCACCATCAACTACCTTTTCCCACGTTAAATGCAAATGGCCACATTGTGCCATTAATACACCTTAGTAGACATAACCTTAGAGATCAAATCACAGATAAAATTATATTATGGTTAAAGAGAACACTTATTTAACATCCTCATGATAAAAGTTTGTATTGCAAAAGACTTTTGCAGGGAGGCTGACCTCTTAGATGTAAATTTGGCAGGGACCAGAATTCAAAGATATATTACCTTAGGCATAGGTGATTGATGATCCAAATGGTGGACCAGTCTATGGCCCCAAAGAAGTGAGATGTTGTAAGAAAGGCATATTATAAGCACAGGAAAAATGGCAAAAGGATAGTGCTCTTAGGAAGCACACAAAGGAGTACACAAAGGAGGATGCCTGCTCCTTGTGTGCATGCCTTAGGCATGTGCCTGTGACACTACAAAATAAATTAAAAAGAGTCAAATAATGGTGTCACCTCTTGGGGACAGAGAGTGAAAGCAGTTAATCTGTCATATCAGCGGTGAAATCAGAAGGGGAAAGTCCAAAAAAAACAGCACGGTGCCTCCAGTTCATGAGAGTTGACCTTCTTTCACTAATTCCCTTCTCAGCCTTCATCCTCTCTCAGTACCTTACTGCCAATTTAATGGAATCTTCTCTCCCCCCTACTCCTAAAATGCCATTGCTTTTGTACCCTGCCAAGGGGCATGCATTTGGTAAAAATTTCTGTCTCACTTCCTGTGACCTTTTCCTTTTACTGCCTACACCCCCCCCCCCCCCCCAACCTAATTCCCATCGCCTTCTCACCCCAGCAGTGGCTATGTTATGCAGATGGCATGCTAATGTCCTCTGAATGATTTGTTTATCTTTGCTGCTTTGCTATTGATTCACCACCATAAACCTCCCTGCCTGCCTAGCTGTTGAACTTCTGTTTGTTTCCTCAGGCTTCTGTTTCTTTAGTACAACTCTTTGGTGAGAGTGATGCTCCTTTTGTGGTCCTCTGGAAGAGCTGCGTCTATTTTCTTTTCCTGCCAATGTCTTTTGGCCGCTGCCTGACTTGTGCCTGTGGCAGGAGTAGATATTTTTTATTCTTGTGCTGAGCTCCTTATTCGTTCCCAGCAAGAATCATATCAGTCTAAACCATGCTCCAATTTTCTTTGAAAACAGAGCAAAAACAGCATAGGTAGAAATGGGAGACTGACGGCTTCGCTATATTACTGGCAGAAATCTATGCAGCTCTGGATGTGGGCTCTTTTTTTCTCATCTACCCACTCATTTTGGTTAAAAAAAAAAATCCTTTGTATTTGAAAGTTTTTGTTGATGAGAAAGGTAAGCACCATTTACTGTTAATATGTCCTAGGGTTCCTTCCTCCTGAAGCCCAGAGCCATCTCAAAACATCAAATAACTTATGGGAACAATTTTATAAAGGCAATTTCCAGTCATATGAAGCACCAGCAGATTTTGGCATTTGCCTTTCATGATACATTTTATGGAAAATAACCCATATTGATTTTAAAATATACTCTACAGATGCTATTTTCTTACTAGCATAAATGAGCAAACCCCTGAGAATGCCTTCTTTAAATCTCGCTAAATGTAGTCACAGTGTAACAACATACAGTCTTAGGGATATGTTTACTAAACGGCAGTAAGGTAGCATGTGTGCCGTTAACACAGGCTATCGGCACACTTGCTACCTTAACGCCAAAAATATGCTGCTTTAAGGTGCGGTAAAGGCACCGGCAACGTTAAGGATGCAGGGGGCGGAGAGTGGGAGTGACTGGGGCGGGGAGTGGGCGGTTACAGTGTGTGCTCCCATACAGCCGATTGTGCAATGGCTTGAAAAGCCCTTTAACTCTAGGAATCCGATCGCCGATAGAAACCTCGCTGAAAAGGTGTTTGTAGAGGGGAGAGAGACTATTTAAGCGTCAGCAATGTGATGCACTGACAAGGACGCCCAATATAGTGATATCAGTGCTCCATTAGCAGCAACAGCATGGTGCTCATGTAGGAAAGGGCACCATGATGATCATGCAAATGGGGCACAGGAGGTGGGTATGGTGGTCATTCAGTGGAGGGGATTGGTGGACATGGAGGACTAGGCAGCTGCCCGGGTGGTACAGAGAGGCATAAGAACAAGTTCAAAATATATGCCATACTGTGTGAGACCAAGGTCCATCAAGCCCACTATCCTCTGTCCATTAGTGGCCAATCCGGGGCACAGGTACCTAGATGGGTATTTGGCCAAGCAGCTGATCCTCAGTGTCCCCCGAATAAATGTATGATGACTTTTCCTCCAGGACCATGATCAAACCCTCCAGAGCTGTCACAACATACACTGCCACTGTGTGCCAGTGTTTGCCAATGCATTGAATGACAGACTATATGCCCCAATGTGTCTGAAATGTGTTACACTGTAGTGGTAGTGCCTGTTCCCTAGTCCCCCCATATTGTGATGTGAACCGCTCCGCGCCATTCAGTACTGTATACACCCCTATAATATCCCCACCCAGCCATCTCACCAACAGGTTGAGGAGGCCTAACTTTTGTAAGCTCCTCACATAGAGCAATCCATCAATTCGCAACACACAGTGATAGTGGTGGAACACAGAGATGGGAATATGGGCAGAATGGCTTGCAAGACTGCACGTCCCACCGGGGTGCGCAACCCTGCAAGTTGCTTCTCAGAATCAGGCCCATAGTCTCTTTCCCACCAATCCTCCCCAACTACCACCTACCCCAGACACATCTCTTAATTTTTAGTTAGTTATCCCATTTAAGAGAGAGAAATTGAATACCACAGTGTACTGAGAGAAATTGAATACCACAGTGTATTTTCATCAGCAAGTGATTAATCCTTAACAGTTATCAGGATTTCATTGGGAAGCAAACACAAAATATACCACACAATCCTAAAAGCCTTTATATTAGTTTAGGTACTGTATTTGTACTCCTTTAGCAACTCTAAACAACTAAACTCACTAATACAAAGAGGCAGACAGCAGTCCAACAGCGAGATGAAGGCTATCCTGTCTTTCGCACTAAGTGCCGCATGTATGATTATCTTCCATTTAGTGCACGCGATGCAAAGAGCTCCTACCTCTTAGAAAACAAGTCTGATCCCTGGAGGCTAGAGAAACGGACTTAGAGGAGCCAAAGAAGACATAAAACAATATAAAGGAGACCTCCAGGGACATAATACGGTATAACAGTCCTACCTCCAATCTGGCAGCCTCAGTGCTTCCTTGATTGAGAGAGATCACCTGGAAAGAAAACATCATTTTGATGTGGCAGGAAATGATCCTGTAGCCAGAACTTGTCCTCCAGGAGATGCAGTATTCTCTCACACCTCTTACATGTCTCCTACCCGAGAGAAGTCTTAGAACAGCTGATTTAGTTGGTGATTTTATCTTTAGACATGTACTGTAGCTTACAAAAAAAAACCCTCCCTCAAAATGAACAAACAAATCTAGATAATAAACCCTGAAGCCCTTAAAAAAAGGCCTTCTTTTAAACAATGGGGTATGTTTACTAAACTGCGGTAATGTCATTCGCGTTAGGTTCCATGGTAAAGATACAGATGCCCATATAAAGGCGTGGGCGATGCATCGTTACAGCAAGCCAATTCAGCTAACTCATGTTACAAACTAACGCACGCTACAAGGCGCCTCATAAGGCATCTTATTAGGCACCATACAAGGCACATTACAAGGCGCCTTGTAAGGCGCCTTGTAGGGTGTCTTATAAGGTGCCTTGTTAGGTGCCTTATAAGGTACCCTATAAGGTGCCTTATAAGGTGCCTTGTAAGGTGCCTTATAAATAAGGTGCCTTGTAAGGTGCTCTATAAGGTGCCTTATAAGGTGCCTTGCTAGGTGCCCTATAAGGTGCCTTATAAGGTGCCTTGTAAGGTGCCTCATAAGGCGCTTTGTAAGGTGCCCTATACAGTAGGTCTCGTTAGGCTAAGCGCCGTATTAGGCATCCCTGGACAGAGCACCTTAGAGGGCACCCTGGTTTACGGAACTATAGGTTACAGTAACCTAACAAGGTTATGGTGCCCTAGGTTAGTGTGGCCTAAGGGCTGTAAGGTGCTGCAGGATGACATGCATGACCTGTGAGGAACAGAGACAGATGTAGCCCTAACACTAGATAGCGCATTCAGGAAAGGTGAGTGAAGGATGGAGAGCTGGGAGCTGCTGGACCTGCCATATCTGCGGGCATCCCATGTGGCTGCCAGTACTGATGACAAACATGGTGGGGGCAACTATACCACAGCACAGGGTGTTGGCAAGGTAAAGTACTGGAAAGACAGTTGGTGGCAGACGATGGGAATACATGTCCCCCAGTGGAGGCGGAGGTGGCAGGATAGTTACAATGATGGGTGAACAGAGGAGTGGTGGTGCCATGCAGATCAGACACAGGCAAGGCAAGCATGAAGAGGCACAATGCAGGAAAGGATAGCAGTGCAGGACATGGGGTGACAGCCCGCACAGGCAGACAGGTCTCTACACAGCTGACACATGTATATAGACGGACCAAAGGAATGTTGGCAGTTGTGGCGAGGGTATTATGGGCTGGCAGCACAAATCTGCAAAAATATGACTGTCACAGGCAAGCAAAATATCTGCCATGGACAGGAGGGAACAACAAGGAATCAAACCCATGACCTCTGCCTAGAATGTCAGCATACTAACCAGAAGGCTATACCTCTACGGCTTGTTGCATAGCAATGGCTGGGTACAGAAGGACTGCAGGTCACCACACAAACCGTCTGCTCTGTGTGCCAGGATAGGGTAACCCCACCAGCACCCATGATGCATTGCACATGCAGAACAGCAGCCTACAGCTGACCACCAAATGGGGTCTGCATCTCTCCGGTACTGCAGCATGGTAAGATGGACTGAAAGTGCATGATACTGGTACAGAGTAGCTACAGACCATGCCATTGTGCAGATTCCATGTTCACCCTGAGGGTTAGGATGGGCACCCAGAACTAGGTCCACAGTACATGTGGTGCTAGAGATAGGTCCTGCTGCACATCCCCATCACTACCAGTGTGTGACAGGTGTTTCCAGCAGTGCAGTCAAAAGTACATCTGTTCCAAGGACCAGACACAACCCATATTAGTGCATACCTGGTGTTAAGGTCTGGCTGCCATGGGTACCTGTTATCAGGGGAGTGGGCTGTCTAGACTGGCATAAGGGTTATATAGCACTGCCACTATGAGTCTAAGTTGTATGCACTATATACCCCAAGGAACCTGAATCACCCCATTTGTAGATGAGAGTGTGGTGGGATAGGTGCCTGCACCCTGAAGAATGGCTGTATTACCAGCAACCACAGTCCTGCTGGGTCAGTGCCATACCTGTGACTATTGCAGACCAGCAATGATGCTTGGAGTAGGCAGGGGAAGGCTCAACCGCCCCACGCCACAGTCTGCCATTCATCAACAAACAGCACACTCAGACTGCACCTGCAGCATCCTACAAGGTGTTCCCACCATGCACAGGTGAACTGCAGACAGCCCGCTAACCAGTCCATAGTGCAAGCTCACAGGGGAACCCTGTGCACCCAGAGGTGGGCTGCACAGCATAGACACCAAGCAGGTATCTCTGTGATTGGGCCCCAAAACCAGGAACACACAAGTATCACTGGAAACAAATAATGTGTGGCACTATGTGGGAACATAGATATGCCATGGTCAGAGTGAGAGTGACACCCCCCCCCCCCCAGCATGACATGCTGTGGCCACACTGTCCTTGCAGGTGGTGGTCGAGCAATAAAATGTCCCAGCCATTGCCCTCCACCCTATGCAGATGCATCCTGGCCAATCCGCCCTGTCTGGGCCATACCCACAATACCTTGCTCCTCATTATGCACATTTGCAGGCTAACGCTGGAAGCAGTGTGAGCAACGCAGGCTCAGTGAAGTGTTGGCAGACACAAAACAATGGAGAGACATACACACACTCCCACACCTATCTCAGTATTGTGCAGAGATGGAGGTGGTTGATAACTCTACCCACAGCACTGGTCCTAATCACAGTGCCAACATTGCTAATCTATGCAGGGGGTAGTAGTAGTGCTCTGGTGATAGCTGCAGCTCTGTGCTGGGGCCATCAGCCTGACACTCCATGAATCTGTGGATAGTGGAGCCCTTCTGAGTGGGTGTCTGTACCCCTGTGCACCACTGCGTTGGGGTTTGCCCATGTTGTTGTTGTGGCTGCATTGTGGGCTAAAACTATGGGGAGATGCTCTGCAGGATCCACAGATGGGACCTGAACCTCTGACCCTCTGCTCTTGGACATGCTGGCTGAGTGTACTGTACCACACTGTTGCCACAGCAGCATAGTGGTTCCTGGGGCTACTCTTATGTTCCTTGGCCAGACCTCTTCTGTTGCACTGCACACCACGTACTGGTACAGGGCATGGCCTAGGTCCATTGCAGGTGAGTGCCACTGCTCCCTCCAGCACAATCACCCACCCCCTCTGCCATGCCGCCATGACCATATGCTGTTGGTGCTGAGGGTGCACCATCCCAGGCCATCCAGGGGGCAGGTAGGCGGCTGCCTAAGGTGTGGGTTCTGGGGTAGGGGTGCCTACACAGATGTCCATGCTTCCCCCGGCACCACTGTCAATGTTATGTGCCCCTCGGGGTGCCTGCTGGGTAATGTCTCCTGGATGGGACACTGTGGACCACAGACTCATGGGCATGTCTGACCCTGGTCAGTTGCGGTCTTGCTGGTTTCCATTTTCTGCGTTCCTATGTGTCACCTCGGCAACCGCCTAGTCTACCCTGTGCCCCAGTAGCCCCCACTGCATGTTCCGCCTGCAGCCCCATGCCCCATTTGTGCCATCACCATAGTGGCCTTTCATACCAGGGCACTATGCTGTTGCTGCAAATGGAGAACTACTATCACCTTTCTTGGGCTCCCTGCCTATGCTGTACATTGCTGACACTTAAATAGTTTCTCTCTCTTGCAAATATCTGCTAACGCCGGGTTTTCAGTTGCGTTAGGATTCAGCCCTTAATTTTTCTGCGTTAGTGTGAAAGGGGCCTCTCCCCGCCCACTCCCCGCCCATTGACCCCTTCTCTACGCCCTCTCTCCACCCTTTTCTGGACTTACCGCGGCCGGGAACGTTAAGGCATGTTATGTAACGTTAAGGCACCTTAACATTACATAACATGCCTTAACGTAGCCGCTGCTACGTTACCGCAGTTTAGTAAACATACCCCAATTCTTTTTGTCAGAACCGTCAATCAAAAGAGGGAGGAATCAAATCCTACCCCTTATTGTGACCATTCCTTTTATTAATTTACAAAAGCAATGTGATTTTAAAACACTTAACTGCAGAATGAATTTGGTTGCTGTTAACCTTCTTCACGAGCTGAACAACACCACAAATCCATGATGGTAAACGATGTGGCACGTTTCGGGTCAGAATGCCATGACCCTACATCAGGTTGCTTGAGATGCCTATGGAGTAACAACTGCAATGTCTCAAACAAACGGAGCCTTTCTACTTTTAAAAAAAGACCAGCGTGCAACGTAGATGCTGACGATTGGCTAAGTGCTGGCAAGATCCAATCATAGCATGATGACACGTACTACAACCTTAAAAGGCAAGGGAAACCCTACAAATAAGGGATGCCCTAAACCCAATGGGTCGAGTAAATGAAGCTATCCTTAATGTCCAAAAAAGACAGTTTTTAAATCAAATGATGCTATACCATTCCAAGTATGTATTCAAACCGTGAGGGGAGACTGACCCCAATGTGTAGATCCATCGCTGTTCCAGCTCCTGTAGTTTCGAGATCCGGTCCCCTCCCCTAGGATTCACAGGGACACTGTCCATCACTCGCCAATGGAGTTAGTCAAAGGTATGAGCCTTCTTCAAACAGTGCTCTACCATAGGTGCTATACGGTTTTTAGTGCGAAGCCGAGAGGCATGTTTGCCCAAACGAAACTTAACACTACGTATAGTACGTCCGATGTAATAAAGGAGACAGGGACATTGAATCAGGTATACCACAAAAGAGGAATCACATGTGGTACGCCACTTTGATTTTTAGATGAAAGAAGTGTGAACATCCATCCAAATGGGCCCTAATATAGCCATCATACAATAACGGCATGAGCCGCATGCAAAGTGGCCTGTGTCCTGATGAAAAGAAAGAGGCCAGTCCATTGGAGAAACAGTCTTGACCATCAAATCTCTTAAATTGGATCCTCTGGAATACGCTATCATTAAACTTTTGTTGGAGAAGCACGAATGCAGACTTAAAATTGGCCAAAAGTGGTGCAAAAAATGGGTGACCCCCGAAATACCACCTACATATGGAAGAACACCTGTCACCGTATCGACTGATAACCGCTCCCTTTGAGATGATCGAGAGGGCAAAAAAAGTCATTCTCTATGAGAAAACCAAGCTCTTTTGTAAGCCTTTCTAATAAAATAAGGATAACCTCTAAGAAGCAAGCGTTGCTGTAAATCATCAGCATGATGATAGAACTCCTGTAATGTTGTGCAGTTATGATGAAGTCTCAAAAATTGCCCATATGGTAGCCCTCGTTTAAGTGAAGGGGGATGATAACTCTTGTAGTTCAACAAAGTATTTTGTTGTACCTGCTTACAGAATAGGGTAGTATATATCCCGTCTAAAGACAGCCGAATGGTAATGTCCAGAAATTGAATCTGAGATTGCTCTACTTAGGCCGTAAATTGAATATTGGGCATATGAGCATTTAATGACCTTATGAAAATTTCCAGATCAGAGGCTGAGCCTGTCCAAAGGAAAAAAATATCATCTATGAATCGATGCCAAAATGCAACATGGCAGAATAAAGATGAAGGGTATACATATAATTCTTCAAACTAAGCCATGTAAATGGTGGCAATAGAAGGGGCCACTGTGGCACCCATTGCTATCCAAAATCTTTGTTGGAAATAACTCTGCTGGTACATAAAATGGCTGTTGTTAAGCAGAAAATCCAAGAGTTTAAGCAGAAAAACCCGAGGAATCCTTGGAGGAAGAGACAGTGGAAATGTGGTCAAGCACGTTAATACTTCAGCCTGATTAATATTCATGTAAAGCGCCTGTGGTACAGATCATCAACTACTAGTATGCAAACTCAAGCTAAAGTTGAAAAAGAGCAAACCACTCATGAATGCAGCAAAATATGACCTTGAGAATATACCACTGGAATTTAAAGACTGCCTGCAAAATCGATTTGCTGCTTTAGATACAAATGACAGAGCTTCAGAAGAGTTATGGATTGACATCAAGAAGGCTATGTTGGAAGAAAGCGAGAAGTCTCTATAAAAGGTAAAAAAGAAAAAACGGTCAAAATGGATGACGGAAGAAACTATGAAGCCCAGAAACGCAGAGAAGCTAAAGCCAGAGGAGAAAGAAAGACAATAACAGAACTCAACAGAGATTTCCAACATGCAGCAAGACAGGACAAGGAAAAGTACTACAACGACACATGCAAGGAAATAGAAGCAGAAACTATTAGAGGACGAAAAAGATTGGCTTTCCTAAAGCTACGAGAGTTAAAGAAAAAGTTCCAGCCTCGAATTGGAATGTTACAAGATGCTCAAGGTTCTATGTTGAATGATGCTGAGAAGATCAAGAAAAGGTGGAAGGAATATACAGAGTTTTTATATGATAAAGATCAAGTGGACCAACAGCCGTTTCAACCTGTACCTTATGATCAGGAACCATTGGTGATGAAAAGAAGAAGTTGAAGCAGCATTGAAAGCCTTATCAAAGAACAAAGCACCAGGCATTGATAGCATTCCCATAGAAGTATTACAGCAATCTGATGCAGCTGTTACCATACTTACAAGGCTCTGCCAAGAAATATGGAAGACAACATCATGGCCAACTGACTGGAAAAGATCTGTGTTTATACCAATACTAAAGAAAGGTGATCCAACTGACTGGAAATTATCACACAATCGCTCTGATCCCACATGCCAGCAAGATTCTACTGAAGATTATTCAAAAGAGACTACAGCCTTACCTTGAACAAGAACTACCTGAAGTGCAAGCAGGGTTCAGGAAAGGGCAAGGAACGAGAGACAGCATTGCGGATGTGAGATGGATCCTTGAAAAGACTAAAGAATACCAAAAGGATATCTATTTGTGCTTTATCGACTATAGCAAGGCTTTTGACTGTATAAACCATAAGAAACTCTGGGCCACATTAAGAAGCATGGGTATACCAGAACACCTGATCGTACTCTTGCACAATCTGTACATTGATCAAGAAGCAACAGTTTGAACGGAACAAGGAGAAACAGAATGGTTTAAAATAAGCAAAGGTGTAAGACAAGGCTGCATACTTTCCCCCTACCTGTTTAATTTATATGCAGAACAAATCATCAAAGAAGCAGGATTGTATGAAGACAACAGAGGTGTGAAGACTGGAGGAAGACTCATCAACAACCTTCGCTATGCTGATGATACCACATTGCTGGCTGAAAGTGAAGATGATTTGAAACATTTGCTTCTCACAATCAAAGAACATAGTCTCAAAATGGGCCTGCACTTTAATGTAAAGAAGACAAAGATCATGACAACTGGCATAATCAACAGGTTCATCGTTGAAGGAGAAGAAATTGAAATTGTGACCTACTTTAACCTACTTGGATCAACTATCAATAAAGAAGCAACAAGCAGTCAAGAAATCAGATGATGCTTTGCTCTTGGCAGAATGGCTATGAAAGACCTAGATAAGATTCTCAAGAGCAGAGATGTCTCTCCCCATACAAAGATTTGACTTGTTCAAGCCATGGTATTTTCAATAACATCATATGGATGTGAAAGCTGGACAGTGAAAAAGATAGACAGGAAGAAAATTGATGCCTTTGAATTATGGTGCTGGTGGCGAATACTGTGTATACCATGGACTGCCCGAAGAACAAACCAGTCGGTACTAGAGGAGATCAAACCTAAGCTTTCTTTAGAAGCTCAGATGACAAGACTTTGACTTTCATACTTTGGACACATCATGCGAAGAGAGAGATCATTAGAGAAAGACATCATGCTTGGCGAGATAGAAGGCCAACGCAAAAGAGGAAGGACAGCAATGAGATGGATCGATACAATAACAGCAGCTACGGGTACCAGTCTGTCAACAATGAGCCGCCTGACTCAAGACTGAACACAATTTAGGATAGCTATCCAGAAGGTCGCCATGAGTTGACTCCAACTCGACGGCACTTAACAATAACAACAAAGCACCTGTACATTCAGAGTGACCAAAAAGGTGTAAGACGCATAATCCATACAGGTTGCTAATTGTACTAGGAAGTCACCTGTATCACGAATATATGAAGATACTTTAGATGCTGCTCTTTTTATTGACGGTTCCGACAAAAAGATATTGTATAAAAGAAGATCCCTTTTTTAAGTGCTTCAGGGTTTATTATCTAGATGTACTGTAGCTAACTGGGTGGCTAGTGGCTTTGAGGATCACTTGGCCACCTATCTGTCTGGTGCAAAGGTAGTGGATCACATGTGTCACCTAGAAAGGATTACAGACAGTAGTGGAAAGGAGCCAGCTGTCTTTGTATCTGTGTGGGAGAGAGGTTCTTGAAGTCAAATTTAGATGTTTAGATAGAAAGTTGAAATCCAGGACCTCCGGGGTAGCATTCACAGAAATGCTCCATGTTCTACACGCAGGACCGAAGAGGCAATCAGAGCTCCAAAACCTCCCTGTGTGAATAAGATGACGATTTTTTAATTAGTTATGAAGTGGGCAACTTTCTGGCAGGGGTGGCCCAAGGGGGGTGCGGGGCCTCATTTTTATAAATATTTGAATAATGTTACCATGCACTAACTTTTAGTAAACATGCCTCTTAATGAGTGTATGGATAAAGAAAGACTAAAAGATTTCTACATTACTATAATCCAGTGCTAACCGCCAGGCACATTAGGAAGTACTACAAACACTGCTCATTTAGAACCCATAAATTCAATAGCAATCACTCCATTAGAAACAAATACATAATCAAAGTGGAATAATCCTTGTAACTAAGCGATGGACTCTGTTTTATGAGCAATGCGAGGACATACGAGAGGTGGAGAGTGCACTATCTTGCGAAGTTACAGAAGAAACAACTGAGTTTACCTATTTAGGAAACACCTACACTTTGAAACATACAACATCGTGTACTACAGCCTCAGTTATTTATGCTATCAGATGTCCGTGTAATAAAATTTACATTGGTAAAACAAATAGAGTCTTTAAAATACGGATACAAGAACACAGGAGTCGCTTACGATGTAAAGTTTTGACAGCTCCCCTAGTCCAACACTGCATTGAGTTGCAACATGATTTTGACCAGTTACGGTGCTTCTGTATAGACCATATCAGGACAGCAACAAGAGGTAAGACTTTGGATGAGACTCTCTTGTCTTGTGAACAACGCTGGATTTTTAAAGTCAATACTTTGCAACCCCACGGTTTAAATTCCTCCATAGAATGGAAGGTATGTCTTTAATTTATGAAAACATAGGAGAGAAACATGATTGGAGAATACAAACCAATGGAAACGGCTCGCGCCAGCTACAAAAAGGTGAATGAGATAGCTAGACCGCATGCGCGGCGTTTTTTGATAATGAAGGAATAATTGATTAAATGAAGGCGGCAGCAAACCTAGTAAGTAAGACCACATGTTCATCTTATTGTTATTCTTGACTTTTTGATTGAATTTTAAAGTACACAGTACCTTCGTATCACAGTGGGTTGGATGTTTAAAGCTCAATGATATTGATGTTTTTTCATGTATTTTTTAGACCCTCCTGAAGAAACTCCTAGCGGAGTGAAACGCTACAAAGGTGCCAGTGGAGGCGTAGAGGCAGAAGACATACAACAACTGAAAAAACATAAAGCTAAGAGCTTCTTAAGATCTAAATTTTAATATCAGTTTGGATACACAAGTGGTGGGGAACCGGGGTTTTTTATGAGCAAGATAAAAATGAAAAAACAAAATTTTCAGGTTGGTCGTTGATGTTACCATGCGCCAATGCTAGACTTTCAATCAAGCATTAGCTCGAGCGCACATATGGGTCTGAGACCTCCTGGTGCTTAAACAAGCATTGCTCATAAAACAGAGTCCATCGCTTAGTTACAAGGATTATTCCACTTTGATTATGTGTTTGTTTCTAATGGAGTGATTGCTATTGAATTTAAGATTATTGTATACTCCGATACGACCAGTATTCTTTTTGTATTACTATACATATGGCGGGTCAAGAAGGTTGGAAAGACATTTTAAGTTTTGCACCAGATTTTATTAAGTCATTATGTCAAGAAAAAACTTTGTTTTCTATGGAGAAGAATGCTAAAGTTAGCAATACTGAGACCGTTTGGGAAGCATTATTGAAAAAACAGAAGCAAATAGTGAGGTCAGAACTTCACCGGCTATCGATGATAGAATGCATTAGCAGGCAGCAGATCCCGAGAGGTCTCCGAGTTTATAAGGAACCACGGATGTTCACTACTGACACAGAATTCATGTGCAAATGGAATTGTGTTCTTAATAAATGTTCCCTTGACTTGATGGTCTTGATAGTAGAAATAACAAAGACCATTCTAGAAGGATACACTAAAGAAGCGGAACAATTAATTAACAAGCTAAAGAAGGCAGAAGCTGAAGATTCTTTTAAGCAGAAATGGGAAGTTGTCAATAAACAAATAGAAAATCTTCGTCTAGAAGTTAAAGCAATTAAGATGAAAAAATTAAAACGAGATAATGAAGACTATACAAATGGTTATGTTTATCCGTGGATGGACCAAAATAGAAAGAGCCATAAAACACGACGGCGTGTGAATTTTGAAGAGACATCAGAGGATCTTAGTAGTTCAGATTCGGGTAACCCCCCCCCCCCCGGGAGGATTTTACAGACGAAGGTACCGACAAGAAGAAAAAGAAAAAAGCGTTAACACGCAACAGGCTATGAAATTAAGTCTTCCCTTAATCCGGCAAGAGCCATTAGAAGAAGCTTCACATTTAGTAGTAAACCTTTCGGGCAAGGCTTTAACATCAGCTCAAAGCCATCTTTTAGATCGAGGCTTGTCATTTGTACCAACGATCCAACATGATCCTTTTCAATTCAGGGTAGATTTAGAAAGCTCTTATATGAAAACTAAGTTTGAAATCCTATTTTGCTCAACAACCTTCAGCTCCATCCTCAGATTCCTCGTCTATAAAATTGAGTTCTGATAGAAGGATACCGCTCCCTCTGAAATCTACTTGGATGCCTCCTGAACCAATTCCTCCAGCCCTACAAGTTTTTAAAGAGATGGTCTTGATGGAAGTTACTGAGTTGGAAAGAAGCCAACATTCAAAACAATTTAGAAGTGTGATATCTCGAGAAGAACGCATGGCTTTGAAGGAACTCCGAATGAGATCGGATATTGTAATCCGTAGGGCGGATAAAGGAGGAGCTGTGGTTGTACTTAGTCGAGAGGATTACTTGGAAGAAGCCCAACGGCATCTTTCAGATGCTCAAGTTTATGAAAAAATTTTAGAAGATCCCACTACGTTACTTCAAAAAGAAATACATGAGGTCACTCAGCTTGCTCTTCAACATAAGCTTATTTCTAAAAAAGAACTATCTTTTTTGAACACTAGAGCTCCCACGATGGCCCGTTTCTATCTCGTTCCAAAAATACACAAGCGACTTGAGAAACCTCCAGGCAGACCGATTGTGTCAATGAGAGGCACAATTTTGGAGCCATTGTCTGTATATCTTGATTCCTTTCTGCGTCCGCTATTAGTTGAAATACCTTCATACATTCGAGATACCTCCCATTTTTTAGAGAAAATGGAACAACAGGTGGAGTGGGCAGCAGACCCAGAAGTGATTTTGATGACTCTAGATATAACAGCGTTATATACCAGCATACCCCAAATGGAAGCGTATCGTACAGTCGAGTCGCAGTTAAAGAAGAGAGGAGATTTACCGGCAGCTATGATATCTTTCCTGATGGATTTGACACGCCTGGTTGTTTTTCAAAATCACTTTATTTTTAAAGCTAATATTTACAAACAGACCTCAGGCATAGCCATGGAAGCCACTTGTGCTCCTTCTATTGCCAATCTTTTTATGGGAGATTTCGAACAGAGATGGCTTAATAATTCCCCGTTTCTACATAATATTAAACTCTGGGCTCGTTTTATAGACGATGTCTTTCTTTTGTGGAAGGGCACACAGGACTCTGCACTCAAGTTTATCCAATGGCCGAATGGCTGTAATGATGCAATATAATTTACACATACTATTGAAACCACCAAAATTATTTTTTTGGATGTGCAGATAGTGAAGGCACCTCAAGGATGGATATCTACCATATATAAAAAATCCATAGCTCGAAATACTTTTTTGCACTATGCGAGTGGTCACCCAATCGGGCTAAAAAACAGTCTTCCCTTTTCTCAGTTTTTACATTTTCGACGCAATTGCTCGGACACGGAGGATTTTAAAATCCAATCCCAGAAATTGACAACAGATTTTTTTGGATCGGGGATACCCTCGCCAAATTATTAAAAAAGCATATAAGCGAGCATTATACAACGATCAGGCTTGGCTGTTTAGACCTAGGTCAGAAAAGATGAATGAGGTGCCAGAAGAACACGTGAATCTTATTACTAGGTTCTCTCCATTAAGCCATAAAATTCAAAGAATAATACAGAAACATACAAATTTACTGAAGGCAGTTCCTGGTTTAGCAAAGAAGACTGTTCGCTGCGTCTGGCAGCGGAACGTAAATCTTAAAGAACAACTTAGCCCTGCAGTTCTACGACCCCTCATAAATGTAGAAGAAAGGATTAAAACGCGAGGACATACGAGATGTGGAGAGTGCACTATCTGCAAAGTTACAGAAGAAACAACTGAGTTTACCTATTTAGGAAACACCTACACTTTGAAACATACAACATCGTGTACTACAGCCTCAGTTATTTATGCTATCAGATGTCCATGTAATAAACTTTACATTGGTAAAACAAATAGAGTATTTAAAATTTGGATACAAGAACACAGGAGTCGCTTACGATGTAAAGTATTGACAGCTCCCCTAGTCCAACACTGCATTGAGTTGCAACATGATTTTGACCAGTTACAGTGCTTCTGTATAGACCATATCAGGACAGCAACAAGAGGTAAGACTTTGGATGAGACTCTCTTGTCTTGTGAACAACGCTGGATTTTTAAAGTCAATACTTTGCAACCCCACGGTTTAAATTCCTCCAGAGAATTGAAGGTATGTCTTTAATTTATGAAAACATAGGAGAGAAACATGATTGGAGAATACAAACCAATGGAACTGGCTCACGCCAGCTACAAAAAGGTGAATGAGATAGCTAGACCGCATGCGCGGCGTTTTTTGATAATGAAGGAATAATTGATTAAATGCGGGCGGCAGCAAACCTAGTAAGTAAGACCACACGTTCATCTTATTGGTGTTCTTGACGTTTTGATTGAATTTTAAAGTACACAGTACCTTTGTATCACAGTGGGTTGGATGTTTAAAGCTCAATGATATTGATGTTTTTTCATGTATTTTTTAGACCCTCCTGAAAAAACTCCTAGCGGAGTGAAATGCTACAAATGTGCCGGGGGAGGCGTAGAGGCAGAAGACATACAACAACTGAAAAAACATTAAGCTAAGAGTTTCTTAAGATATAAATTTTAATATCAGTTTGGATACACAAGTGGTGGGGAACCGGGGTTTTTTATGAGCAAGATAAAAAATGAAAAAACAAAATTTTCAGGTTGGTCGTTGATGTTACCATGCGTCAATGCTAGACTTTCAATCAAGCATTAGCTCGAGCGCACATATGGGTCTGAGACCCCCTGGTGCTTAAACAAGCATTGCTCATAAAACAGAGTCCATCTCTTAGTTACAAGGATTATTCCACTTTGATTATGTGTTTGTTTCTAATGGAGTGATTGCTATTGAATTTAAGATTATTGTATACTCCGAGATGACCAGTACTCTTTTTGAATTACTATACATTTAGAACCCACAGCAAACCCGCCATATCCTAACAGCACTACCAGGATTCACAAAACAACAAACCCTACCTATAAAAAGGCAAAATTGCAAATATTAAACCAATACATCTCTGAAAATACCAATACTTCTCCTACTGGGGAAAGAGAACAAGTGGCACTATCAAATATAAACTACATAAACAGAATACCTCAGCTCGTTTACATATGCAGAACACAGACCATCACCAAACAAAGAACAAGGGATCACAATCTAGAAATAGGAAGACAATAATTAAACTGGGAACCCCAAAAGCCAAACTTTGAATGTACAACAGTGTAGAAATAAAACTATAAATTAATTTCCACTTCTACTAAACAAAATGCAGATGCTAAAGATACACATTTCCCAGAGCTGACATATTCCAGTTAATAAATTCAAAACAAAAAATGTATTTTTCTACCTTTTGTTGTTTGTGTATTTTATTTTTCATTTGCAATGGCTCCAGTCACTTTCTTCTGGTTTCTTCTTGTCTTCTGCTATCTCTCCATTGTCTGCTATCCATTTGTCCTTTCTTCTCTCTTCTAGCTTTTTTTTCCATTTTCTCTCTACATCTGCTTTAACATACTGATCTTTTTCCTTTTGCTCTTTCCTACATCTCTTTCTTTATTCCTTTTCATCCACTCAAATTTTACCCCTCCATCCTCAATCCCACTTATTCTCCCAATACCTGGCCAATTGTAGATTTTTCTTCCCTCCCACACAAAATATTTTCCCCTCTCCATTTCACTCTCCCAGCCCCATCCCATTCTAGTCCTCCCCCAACCTCAGTTCCCTATTAGTTCCAGCCCCACCCAGCATCCGCTCCATTCTAGTCCCCGCATCAGCCCATTTCCAATCCTAGACCCCATCAGCCCATTTCTAGTCCTATCCTAGACCCACCTTCAGCCCATTTCCAGTCCTAACTCCCCCATCCATTTCCAGTCCTATCCAAGCCACCCCCCATAGCCCATATCCAACCCTAGCCCCCCATCATCCCATTTCCAGTCCTATCCTAGCCCCACCATCAGCCCATTTCCATTTCTTGCTCCCCCATCCATTTCCAGCCCTATCCAAGCCCCCATCAGCCCATTTCCAACCCTAGCCCCATCAGCCCTTTTCCAGTCCTATCCTAGCACCACCATCAGCCCATTCCCAGTCCTAGCTCCCCCATCCATTTCCAGCCCTATCCTAGCCCCTACTTCAGCTCATTTCCAATCCCAGCCCCATCAGCCCATTTTCAGTCCTTTCCTAGCCCCATCATCAGCATTTCCAGTCCTAGCTCCTCTCCACTCAGTCAATTTCCAGTCCAAGCCCTCACACTCAGCCTATTTCCAGTCCTAGCCCCCCCCCATAGCCCATTTCCAATTGTAGCCCCCCAACAGCCCATTTCCAGTCCTATCCTAGCCCCCCATCAGTCCATTTCCAGTCCTTTCCAACCCCACCATCAGCCCATTTCCAATCCTAGCCCCCCACAAAAGCCCATGTCCAGTCCTATCCTAGCACCTCCATCAGCCCATTTCCAGTCCTAGCTCCCCCCAGTCATCCCATTTCCAGTCCAAGCCCCCCTCCCCATCAGCTGTTTCCAGTTCAAATCCCCTTCCACTCAGCCCATTTCCAGTCCTAGCTCCTCCCCCACAGCCCATTTCCAGTACAAGCCCCCCTCCCCATCAGCTATTTCCAGTTCAAACTCCTCCCTCCACTCAGCCCATTTCCAGTCCTAGCCCCCCCAACAGCCCATTTCCAGTCCAAGCACCCCCCCCCCCTCCTGAAGAGCCCTGCGGCTATCCAAAATGCTTTAGAGGGAGCCAGAGAGGCCCCGGCTCACCTCTAACAGCTGCTGAAGTGAAGCACCTTTTTCCTTCACTTCAGCAGCTGTACTGAAGTCTAGAATGCTGCCATGCTGAGGTCAAAGGGGACTTCCTGTTTCCCCAGCGCTCAGCGCGGCAGCGTTCTAAACTTCAGTACAGCTGCCGAAGTGAAGTAATAAGATGCGCTTCACTTTGTCATCTGTTAGAGGTGAGCTGGGGCCTCTTTGGCTCCCTCTAAAGCCACCCTGCCAGCCATTCAATGTGGGATGTTGTTGGCATGGGACCCCCTGAAGCGTGGGGCCCTGTGCAAACAACATTCTTGCACAATGGACGAGCCGGCCCTGCATTCTTGGGAAGAGGAGCCTTTGAAGAAAGGATGTGTTCCACCTTAGCTAAAGTGAAATCAGGCTGCTGGCACTAACTTTATAAAGGAGATAGAGCAGCTTTTAAACTACATAATAGAGGAATGCTGACAGTCACCCAGGAGCACATCATTTGGAATAATGTATATCTTTGAAGGATACTACAAAAAAGGGAGGTTAGGGCATCTCAAAAGAAAGCTTGCAATGGAGGTAAAAGAAGTCCAGGCACCTTGAGAGAAAAACAGACAGAATTGAAAGAGTCCAAATTACCCGTCAACTGATAAGCAGGTTGTCAAAATGAACAAAACACATACTTTGAAATGTCTGCATAAAAATGCTAGAAGTCTGAAAAATAAGATAGGAGATTTAGAATATATAGCTCAGAATGAAGAGGTAGTTATGATTGGCATCTTGGAGACCTGGTGGAAGGGGATACTATAATACTGCACCAGGGTACAAATTATATTGCAATTATAGGGTAGATAAAATTGGTGAAGGGTTGTGTTATATGTTAAAAAGGGCACGGAATCAAACAGAATAAAAGTTCTCCAGGAAACAAAATGTGCTGTATAATTTCTAAAGATAGAAATTCCATATGAGAAGGGCAAGAGAATAGTAGTGGGGGTGTACTACTATCCACCTGGCCACTGACTTACTATGCCAAAAATCTGCCTTGAGAGCCATTGAATTAGCACAGCTGAGAAAGCTTCTCCACCCTTCCTAAACATTTGGGCCTTATGCCTTAATCCTGATTACGTATCTCGCCAACATTCTGTACAAGGACAATATCAACTCAGGTCACTGGTGAAACCTCATCTGGAATGCTGTATTCTATTTTGGAGGCTATATCTCAGGAAGAATATAAAAAGGCTGGTGATAGTCCTTAGGAAAGCATACTAAATGGTGTGGAATTTATGCCAGAAGACATACGAGAAGAGACTTGAGGACAGACAAGTCAGTATGATGCAATCGTTTTAATAATTTAAAGATATTAATGTAGAACACCAGGAAACACTTTTTTTTTCACAGAAAGGGTGATGGATGTCTGGAATGCCCTCCCAGTCAAAGTAGTGCAGTCAAAAAAAGGTGATGGAATTCAAAAACCAGTAGGGTATACACAGAAGATCCCTAGAGATAAACAAATGGAAACCAAGCATCAAGAGCCTCAGCTCAAAAGAACACAAAAATGACTTTTAGACATCTTGGGTCTGATATTCTTCTGGGCAGACTATGAGCCACTTTGGTGCATAGCCCTGCCCACCGACCCTTAATGCTGTATATTCAATGCTGGGATCATATGCGGCCCCGATCTTCTAAGTGGGCAGCATGCAATATCGCTGCTACCTGGTTTATCGCTTGTCGCCAACTCTATTGTGCTCCGGAATGCCTCCGACATGCCCCGATGTTAACTGGATAGCATCAGGGCGTGTAGGGGAGTTAGAAGGGGATATTCAATGGCACTAACTGTGTAAGTGCCATTGAATATCCTGATTTAAAGCATTTTCATGGTTTTCTGGGCTGTAAACCGTTTAAATGCCTTTCAAGAATGGATGGAGAAAGGCAGGGGGTAAACTGCATGGAATGGTAATTACAACCCTAAACAAAGGCCTAGGGGTTTAAACTAGATGGCACAGCTTATAAAATCCCTACCTCACTAGGCAGACTGTGTGGGTCATTTTGGTCTTTTGCTGCTACCATCTACTATATTACTGTGTTAGACACACCTGCCCATAGTATGTTGTGCACTGAATACCAAGCAACATGAGACTGACTGGATGCATCAGTATCTCTGCATTACAATTCAGGAAGCAAAGAGCAAAGGGAAAAAAAGTCAGATCGGTAGAGCAGCTACACAACAGAAAATGTCACTTTCTTCTTAGAGTGTGGTGATCATAGCTGAACTGGCAATACCTTACTTTCAGTCACTTGGAACCCTCCTTGTCTTTTTCCAGCAGTGATGAGTGAATCCTTGCTGATGTGGTAAAACTATATTCAAGGCATTTAATAAATTGATAATCCAAAAAGCTCAGGAGATTTTGATTAATGTGTGAACAGGAAAGAGTAGTGGTACATTAGGAGGAATACTCGCAGAGAATCTAAGTATGACTCATATTCTTTTGTGTCATCCCTTGAAAGGGGGAAAAATAGCAGGGTAGAGCAGGTCTGAGGCAATAGTATCCTGTGTGGAGTTAATATCCATTTCTTGACATTTGAAAAAATATATTAAAAAAGGACAATTTATTGGCATTTTATCTCTCTTCTTAAAAAGCTAAGAGAGGGTGCTTGGAGATACCAAAAAAGAGGTGTAGAATCAGTTGAGAAAATAAGACTAATATTTCTAAACTATTTATACTGTAACTGAGTTTCTGCTTTCCATCATTTTGCAAATGTAATTGGAACTGGGGCAAAGCCACTATTTGTTCTCATACCTGGGCACAATTATGAGGATCTTGTACTAAGGTAGCTGTTACTGCAGAGCTCCTCATTATCACCTTGACTTTTTGGATTCCATATTTGTTTATTAAGGTTTACCAATAATTACATAATAACAAAATCAGATACAGTGCTCTAACAATATCAAGTATCCACAGGAATAGGGAAAAAAACCTCTACAAAATAAATAAGAGAAGAAAGAAAGAACAAAGAAAAAGAAAATATACAATACTAAAAAGCAATAATCAAGCAGAGAGGTAAACATAAACCTCCCAGCTACCTAATCCCACCTTATTAATTACTTTACCCCTTAAAACGTTCCAACAGGTGCCTGAAATTAAAGCCCAGGCAAACAACCAAGTATATTAATTATTCAGTATTAGGCTGCTCATGAGACTGAATCGGTGCTTGCAATTGAGAAGGTTCAAAAATATATAATCTTTACCTAGATATTTTATCAATCCTCTAAGGATATTTTTAAAAAAGAGGTCATTCCTAAAGATACCATAAAGCTCTAGGCTTTAACTGAAGGAATGACCTCAGAATTTGCAGAGTCTTAACAGATACATCAGGATAGACATGAATAGCATGTCCATGAAAAGGTGTTAATCTCTCCTTGAAAAAGCAGAAAACACTCTCTCCTTATCCTGAAGAGTTTGGAAGGTAGCCACCACAGCACTCTTGTTAGCAGACTCTTCAACCTAAGTCTCCAGGAAAGCAGTTAAATCACCCTCAGACAGTCAGACCAAACTACCACCCCCACATTTTTAATTGATGAAGCAACATAATAAGCATTCATAAGTGCAAGTGGATGGTCAGCCTCAAGATGCAACACATTAAGAAAATAATTCTTTAACATTTCTGTAACAGAAAGCATAATGCAATATGGAAAATTAACAAAATGAAGATTTAACAATTTCAAGGAGTTTTCCAGCCTTTCAACTTCACCTTCCAACATCAAATTACCTTTCAAAAGGGCACTGTTTGCACTCTCCAGCTTCAAAATATTCCCTCTGGTATCATTAATCAATCCCCCCTGAAATCAAAGTTCCCTTTCCACAAAAGCCAATTTATTTGCAGTTTCACCTGAAAATTTACATAGTTGAGAAAAACAACTAGATAGAATCATCTTCATCTTGGCCATCATTCGTTGGTGTCTTCTTTTTTTTTGTGGGGGGGTCAAAGGGATAGACAAATCACCCTCCAAAACCCCAGGGCACCCCTCCCATGGCCTCCCCAATGGGAGATGACACCTGGGACAAAAACCTTGTGACAGACTCAGATTCAATGATATTACCAGTCCGTCCAGGAGAGCCATTAAAACAAGTCTGGTTTTCCCCATCTCAGATTAGGGTAGAAACCAGGCTGATGGCACCCTGGGTTACTGCTGGGTGCATGGGTGGCGAGAGGGTGTCCGGGCTTAAAGAGGGAATCTCAGGACTAATTTGACTTACTATACTGTAGATGGTGTCCCCGAGCTTAACAGAGTTTTACCCTGAAGCAAGACAAAATAATCCATTGTTCCCTGGGTCGAGATCTGTGGGCCGCCAGCACTGTCCTTCGTCTTCGCTTTCCTCTTCCCCATACCAGCAAAACTAAAGAAACAGTACCTGCAGTGTAGATGTTTTAACTTCTGTCAGCTCCTCAGTTGTCTCTTAAGGGGCGCCAAAGAGGCCTGGCATGTTACTTTGGTCACCCTCCTTTGGTCATGCGACTGTGGGTTGTGTACCACAACTATAGCGTTCAAATTATAGCTGCAGAACTGGAAGTGACAACAGAGGTCAGCCACCAACGTCTCTGGGATGTTTTGCAGGCAAAGCAGTGAGTCCCAGGCTTCCCTCACACTCCTCCTCCACACAGCCCTTGGTACAGATAGTTTCAGCCCCTCCCTATCACCTAGAGTTTTTAATATTTCCCTTAGTACTTTTAATTTAAACATTCCAATGAAAGAGTTTGTTTAGTTTTACCTATGTTGATATTATCATTGTTCCCCTTTCCAAGATTCTCTGGTAGTTATCAATGAATTATGAAGCCACTGTTTTAAGAAAATTGAATGTTGGTCAACAGCATATAGATTGAAATTAAATATAAGTAACCCTCAATTAGTATGGATAAGGGGATATTTACAACTTATGCCTGAAGAGAGTCACGCTATTGTGGGAAAATGGATTCCTCTTCCTCTGCTGAATTGTTTTTTTCTTCTTTATTGCAAGTTTTTGAACTATACAATTCCACTTTACAAAAGAAAACCTTGAAAAAAAGAAAAATACAAAACATACTAAGCAATAAAAGGAATGCAAGTTAAGCCTACATCACGGGAAATTTACGCCATTATTAACAAAAGAAAAATTCACTTTGCAAGAAATTAGGCAAAACATGCTAAATATTAAAGAGCAGTAAATCCTAATGAATACCAATCCTGAGCATCTATAATCATTTCTTCCTATCTAACAAGAATTTCTCTAAATGGGAAACATTTTGAAACACCAAGGTATCTTCTTGCAAAGTTATTATATACTTGCAGGGGAACCGTAGGAAAAAAAGTAGTTCCTAAAGCTAAAACCTGGGATTTTAAATCCAAAAATTGCTTCCTGCGAGGTTGCGTGCTCCTAGTGACATCTGGAAAAACAGTTCACTTGTATCTGCAAAACTGGATATCCTTACTCTTAAGCTTTAGGAACTTTAAGTTTAATTGCTTCAGAAGAAAATGTAACCAATAATGTAGCATGCCTGGAAAAAGTATCAGTAGAGTCTTCCAGAAAAGAGGAAAGATCCTGACTCTCAGATCGTTTAAGCATAGCCAGACCCCCTTCTAGGAAATTAATACCCTGGGACTTGTTGGGAACATCATAAGCCTACACCACATCAATATCATCAGTAAAGTATTTCTTTAACAATATCTCCGAAGAAAGCAAATTTGTATAAGGAAAATTAAGAAACCTCAAGTTCCTAGCTGGGAGAGAATTCTCAAGTGCTTCCAGTTTAAAATAAATAGAAAGGGAATCTTTAATTCGAGAAACATTAGTTTTCTGGATTGTTAGCACCTGAGAATCAATCCATTGCACAACCTTATCAAGAACAGACACTTTACTGTCTAAATCTTGTAATTTAAACACTGTTTCTTGAGAAAAATAACATAAAGATAAAACAGTCAAACTTAACTTAGAATCAATACCCTTAATAGCACCCCGCAAATCCTTCAGGGTAACCTCCCTCTCCAAAGAAACAGAAGGAGGCATGGAAAACTCCTGAGACCAGCTTAGCAATCATCAATACTTGAGGATTCCCTTCAGACTCCTATTTGGAAAAATCATTCTCTACCATAGTAGAGGACATGGGGAGAGTGGGTGGGGAGGAGATGTTCTGTCCTCAGAGCTCAAAAGATGCTCCCTGCAGAGAAACTTGAATCACCGGCATAGGCACAACATGCTGTATCTAGGGGTTCAACAGTTTTAACAGATGACATATTGGAGGACTACAACTTTGTCCCACCTTTGTTCCTCCTCTTCGCCATAAAGAAAAAAATCTCACCCAGGAGCAGATGAAGGTAACATGTCTCTATAACAGAGTTCCTGCTGGCACTCCAAAGGGGCGTGATCTTCCCCTTTGGGCACACCACTTCCGGTCATGCCTCGTGACCATGACCCACAGATGTGTGTATGGGAGCAGCAGCTCTTATGGGCTTCTAAGGTCCTACCAATGACATCACTAAGGGTGGCTATTCTGCCTGCAGTGAAGACATGGTAACAGCCCTGCAGGCCCAACACCAGGCAGGATGGTACCTCTCACATGGACCGATGGAAAGGCCCCAAAATGCTTTCTCCTCAACAAAGGCACTGGAATCTCCTTTGAATTGTTTAAAATTACTGGGGAGTACATTTGATTCAGATCTTACCTTCAGCTCTTATTAAGAGTCCATGACTAAAATAAAGGTCTAGAAGCATGGAGGCAGACCCCACAAATTAAAAAAAGCCCATTTTGAACCTAATTCTGCTTTCATGGGTCTAGATGTGGCTGCAGGTCCAGAATTGGAAAAGTAGATGTGTCCGGTGCAGCACAGGCAAAGCGCTATTCAGTGGGCCCGTCCATGCATTTGGCATGTGGTCTGCGCATGATTACAGAAACGGGCCATACGATATAATGGAGAAATGCGTCCATCATCAATACTATGGGACACTGGTAAATGTTTTGGATATCCCTGCACCCACTGTATTCTGAAAAGTTACATGTTTTGGATCCTGCTGGCCTCTGTGATGTACCTTTGGATCCACACCTCCTCAGTGAAAATGTGCATCTCCTAAACTGCTCTTCACACTGACCAATGATAAATCACTACTGATGCAAGCTAGACCATATACCAGTCCTCTTCATGCCATGAACAGTGCTAGATAAACCCTGTGCACCCTAGTATGGTACAAGAGAATGTAAATATGTACCTGTATGTCATGATATACCATGCATCAAGTGATACTTGGCATTATAAAATGGCCCAGTAATTCCTGCCTTGATCTTCTGTACAAACATGTTTTAAATTGCTAAGGATGGACCCTTACCAAGTGCACACAGCCCAAAAATAACATTGCAGTTCCCCAAAGGATGCATAATATTGCTGAGCAACAAATGTTTGCCCATTTTTTTGCCTATGGCTTATAAGTGCACTCTTTCTGCTACTCCGCACTACCATTCATCTCTTATCTCTCCTTATATTGCTCTTCAGGAGCCCTCTTCTTCTGGCAGATCACGTCTATCTGTGCCCTTCTCTTCTACTGCCAACTCCAGATTTTGTTCCTTTCACCTTGCTGCCCCTTATGCCTGGAACAAACTGAGAACATAAGATATGCCATACTGGGTCAGATAAAGGTCTATCAAGCCCAGTATCCTGTTTCCAATAGTGGCCAATTCGGGCCATAAGTACCTAGCAGTTTCCCAAAAAGACACACAGGTTCAATAATGCTTGTATTTATGGAAACAGTGGATTTCCTGGGTCTCCTTAATAATGGTTTATGGACCTTTCCTCCAGGAACTTGTCCAAACCTTTTTTAAACCCAGCTACACTAACAGCTTTTATTAGATCCTCTGGTAATGAATTCCAGAGTTTGATTATGCGTTGAGTAAAAAAATATTTTCTCCTTAGTCTTAAATGGGTTACACTGTAGCTTCATTGCATGTCCCTAGTCTTTCTACTTTTTTATGGCGTAAACAATTGATCTGCATTTACCAGTTCCACTCCATTCATTAATTTATAGATCTCTATCATATCTCCCCTCAGCCGTCTTTTTTCCAGGTTGAAGAACTCTAACTTTTTAAGTCTCTTCTCATAGGGGTATTTTTCTGTCCCCTTTAGCATTTTATTGACACTTCTCTGTACCTTTTCTAATTCCACTATATCCTTTTTAAGATATGGTGACCAGAATTGCACACAGTATTCAAGGTGCAGTCGCATCGTGGTATGATATAGAGGCATTATAATATCCTTTGCTTTATTCTCTATTGCTTTCCATATGATTTCTTGTCCTTCTTGGCCGCAGCTGCACACTAAGCAGAGGGTATCAATGTGTTATCCACGATGATGCCTAAATCTTTTTCCTGGGTGGGGTGCCTAATGTGGAACTTTGCTTTGTATAACCATAGTTTGGTTATCATTTCCTAGGTGCATAACTTTGAACTTGTCAACATTAAATTTCATCTGCCATTTGGATGCCCAGTCCTCCATTTTATCAAGGTCCTCTTGCAATTTTTCACAATCCTCTTGAGTTTTAACAACTTTGAATAATTTTGTGTCATCTACAAATTTATTTACCTCACTCATTACTCCCATTCCAGGTCATTTACAAATATGTTAAAAAGAAGCAAACCCAGCACAGATCCCTGGGGCACTCCACTATTCACCGTTCTCTATTGGGAATATTGGCCATTTAGCCCTACCCTCTGTTTTCTATCTTTTAACAAGTTCCTGATCCACAATAGTACATTGCCTCCTATCCCATGACTTTTTAATTTTGCCAAGAGTCTCTCATGAGGGTCCTTATCAAAGGCTTTCTGAAAATCCAGATACACTATATTGACTGGCTCAACTTTGTCTACCTGTTTATTCACACTTTCCAAAAAATATAACAGATTAGTAAGACAAGACATTCCTTGGCTAAAGCCATGTTGGCTTTCTCTCATTTAACCATGACTATCTGCATGGTCAGTAATTTTGTTCTTTAGAATGGTTTCTACCATTTTGCCTGGTACTGACACCAGGCTCACCCGGATCACCCATGGAACCCTTTTAAAAAATTGGCGTTACCTTGACCATTTGCTAACCTTCATGTATTACAGATGATTTTAATAATAGTTCACAGATTCGTAATAGTAGATCTGCAATCTCATATTTCAGTTCTTTCAACATCCTTGGATGTACACCATCCGGTCCAGGTGATTTGCTACTCTTTATCAAATAGTTATATTACATCTTCTTGGTTCATCAATATTTCTTTTAATTCTTCTGATGCATCACCTTTAAATACCATTTCAGTCATGTATAACTTCCCTATACCTTCTTCAATAAAGTCCAAAGCAAAGAATACATTCAGTCTCTCCATTATGTGCTTGTCCCCTCTTAGTGCCCCTTTTACCTCTCTATCATCTAATGACCAACTAACTCTCTCACAGGTTTTATGCAATGAATGTACTTGAAAAAGCTTTTATTATACATTTTTGCTTCCTCAGCAAGCTTTTTTTAAAATTCTCTCTTTGCCTGTCTTACCAGTGTCTTGCATCTAGCATGCCATTGCTTATGTTGTTTCCAGTTTTCATCATTTGGCTCTTCTTTCCATTTCCTGAATGATGCTTTCTTGGCAATAACAACCTCTCTGACCTCATGTTTAAACTATGCTTACAGTTTCTGGACTTCCTTCCACTTTTCCTAAGGCATGGAATACATCTCGTCTGGGCTTCCAAGATAGTATTTTTAAACAACACCCATGCTTGATGTAAATCTTTAACCTTTGCAGCTGCTCCATTTAGTTTTTTTCTTAACTGTTTTCCTCATTTTATCATAGTCTCTGTTTTATTTTATTTTATTTGTGAGTTTTATATACCACTAGTTGGGGTAATTATAGTGGTTTACAATTGAAGCAACAGATACATCAAAACATATTAACAAAAACAGGTGCAATACGATAATCATTTAAATTTACATAATTATAAACATTGTAATTTATTTACAATTTATTTGATTACAGGGGATGTTGATGTTGGCTGAGGGATATAATGAAAGTTAAAAGGTAGTACTGTGGATTTCCTTACCATCCTTCCTTCATTTATTAAATCCAACATGATCATGCTATGATCACTACTGCCAAGTTGCCCCAGCACCCTTATCTCTTGCACCAGATCTTGGGGTATGTTTACTAAACCGTCTTAATGTGCACCCGGCGATAGTGTGCAGGCTGCCATATAAGGAGTGGGCGTTTCAGTCATAAAGTAGCAAAACGGGATTAGCGTGCGATAACGTGCGCTGCTGCGCACATTATCGTGCTAAGCACCGCTAAGTGCATTACCGGGCGGTAATCTTATATAGGCGCGCAGACATCCAACATAGAAATAGAAGTGTAGCACAATGGTTAATACACTGACTGATGATACAGGGGTCATGAGTTTGATCCCCCAGTGTGCCTAATGCATAAGGCTGGCTGAGGCATCAGCTTTGACATGTAAGTATTGTTTCCTGAAGCATTTTATGTGTATTTTAATTATTGCTGCCAGCAAATACATCCTCACGTGCCCTAACCTAAGGTGCTGCAGAAGGCACCCTATAAGGCACTCCATAGGGCACATTATAAAGTGCACTGTCCGCCACGGCACCCTATAATGTCCCCTATAGGGCACCCTATAAGGCGCTCCATAGGACACCTTATACAGACTGTAACCATAAGGAGCCTCAGAAGGCGCTTTATAGGGTGCCCTATAAGGCGCCTTATAGGGCGCCTTCTGAGGCACCTTATGGTTACAGTACCCTGAGGGTGTTTTGCTGGCAGCACTGATGTACATTAAAAAAAGACAATGCTTTGGACAGCCCTATCAAATAACCCCACTGTGGGTTTGAACCCATGACCTCTGGCTCCACAAGCAGTGAAGTAACCAGTGGGCTACAGCTCCATAGCTGCTAACAAGCTCCTGGCTGGCTGAAGAAGGACTGCACGTCACCACACAAACAGTCTGCTGTGGTCACCAGGATAGGGTTAACCCACCCATACCCATGATGCACTGCACATGCAAATCAGCAGTCTACAGATGATCACAAGATGGGGTATGCACCCCCACAGCACCTCGGCCTGGTAGGGGGAACTGACCGTGTGTGGTACTAGCACAGAGTAGCTACACACCGTCACATTGTGCAGGTACTGCACTCACCCTGAGGGTGAGGTGGGGCGCCCAGCACCAGGTCCACAGCAGAGATGAGCCATACTGCAGGTCCCCAGCAGTGCTAATGTGTGAGATAGGTAGTTTCTGCTGACACACCTTGGATATATCTTTATTTCTCAGTCAGGTTTAGCCTTTATGGACCCATAGGAGGATTATGTACCACCACCCTCCTCCCCCTCCGGGGCTGAGGGTGGTAAACAGGGTCTCCCATCAACAGATCCACATTCTACCTCCCTGCAATGGTGGTAGTAGAGGGGACCATCAACCCCAGTCCAGCTGGGGAACAGACACCCTACAGGGCAGTCAATGCAGCTCTGTACACATCCATAAAGCAATAGCAGAAAGACATTAGGCCTGGATATGCTAAGCTGCACCCCACCACTATCTGATATTCTCCAGCACCAAGCCTTCAGCCGCTGCACCCTGCAAGGTGTTCCATCAAGACACATACCAGCTGCAGACAGTCTGCTAGCTAGTCCATAGTGCATGTTCCTGGTGGAAATGCGTGCACCCAGAACTGGGATGTCAGCATACACACCAAGCAGATAAGTCAGTGACTGGGCCCCAAAAGGGAACCCATAAATATCACATGAAAAAAATACTATGTAGCACTATGGGGGAGCCTAGCCATGCCATGGTCACTGCTCAGTCAGGGTGAGAGTGATCTCCCAGCAGAACATGCTGTGGCCACCCTGTCTGTGCAGTCCTGGGCACAGTGCAGGCATGGATATGATACGCAATACTGTTGGGGGTCACTCCCCAGGGTGGTAAACACTGTCAGAGACCAGACCTGAAGCACACTCCACAGACATCGGAAAGGTTGCTATGATGGAGCTCAATCAGCAAACTGTGCTTAACGTAGGAATTGCTATCTGCCAGTAATCATAGCAACCTTTTGATAGCTGTGTACCGTATTCCCAGGTTTAGGGTGGCATTGCTAAGGTATGCAAGTGCTAGTATTGGGAGAAGCACGCAGGGCCCTATGTCCTGCCTCTCCAGGAGGCATTGGCTAATGGAGCCTGTGGGTGTGGGTGTGTCTGCCCCTGTTGGCTGCTGCTTTACGGCAGAGGTTCCCAACTCCAGTCCTGGTGTGCCAAACACTGTTCGGGTTTTCATGCTGTCCCTCATGAATATGCATGAGATATAACTTCATACCATGGGGGTGGTGCATAGATATGCAGCACAGGCATCTTTATTAGAGGCAGCATGGAACCTGAATGGTGTTTGGCCCTCCAGGACTGCATTTGGGAGACTCTGCTCTAGGTAATGCGCCTGTTTATGGTGTCTGTGCTCTGTAGGGTAAAATGTAGGTGTTTTGGGCATGTTTACGTCATCTGCAATAAAGGTTCTGTCTGTATTAGCACGTTTTAGTAGTGGGTAAAAAATGGGGGCTGGGTTGGCAGGAACCACAGCTGGGACTTGAACCTGTGACCTTCTGCTTCTGAACACACTTGCTGTATGCACTGCACCACTGTGTTGCCACAGAGACAGTACGTTCCCTGGGGATACCATGACTGTTCATCAGACAGGGCCTGTCTGTTACAGTGCATGGCACCCACCTACACAGGGCTAGGCCACGGTCTGCTCTGGGCAGCTGCCACTGCTCCCTCCACCACCAGTGCCCCTCTGCCACCCTGCTGACATGTCCTTCTGCTGGTGGTGCTGGTGGAGCGCAGTCTCAGGCCATCCAGTGTGCGGGTAGGCGGCTGCCTATGGTGCGGGTTCTGGGGTAGGGGTACCTGCATAGGTGTCCAAGCTTCCCCCCAGCACCGCCTGCCACTGTTCTGTCCCTACTGGATACTATCCCCTGTGACACTGTGGGAAGCACACTCGTGCCCATGCTGGGCCCTCATCAGTTGCTGTCTGGCTGCTCTACTGTTTCAGCATTCCTATGGGCCACCTAGGCATCACCCTAGTCTGCAATGTGGCCCAGCTGCAGTACAGCATTTATTTATTTATTTATTTAACAGTATTTCTAAACCGCCTTATCTTATTAATCAAGGTGGTATCACAGCAAACAATTGGGTAAAGTGAGAGTGTTAAACATGCAGTGAGGGTGATATTTAGTTGAGTGTGTGTTGTATTGTGTGCTAGATTGGTTTGAGCTATGTACAATGTGTGTTGTATTGTGTGCTAGAGTGGTTTGAGCTATGTACAATATGGGCTATATACAGTGATGCAAAAAACATTTTCTATACATACAGTGTTTAGGCGGTATCATGTGCTGTTATACGTTCTCTGAGGTTATGTGATGTGTCCATAGTGTTCTATGAACAGCATGGTTTTTAGCTGTTTTCTAAAGTCTTTGAGGTCTGTAGTTGCCCTCAACTCGTCCGGTAGTTTGTTCCATATTGTTGGAGCCGCCATGGAGAGTGCTCTGTCTGTTGTGTCCTTGCGTGTGTTTTTGAATTCACTTGGGGTGCTGACTCAGTTGTGTGTTTGTTTTCTTCTAGGACGTGTGCTGGTGTCTGGTTGTATGAGGGTGTGCAGGCTGTTGGCTGATGTGTGCTGATTTATCTTGAATAGGTTTATGATAGTTTTGTATCTGATGCGTGCACCGATTGGGAGCCAGTGTAAGTCCTTTAAGGTAGGTGTGATGTGCTCCTGTCTTGCAGTACCGGATATTATTCGTGCTGCAGTGTTTTGTGCTAGCTGGAGTGGTTTGAGGGCTTGTTTCGGGAGTCCAAGGTATATCGGATTGCAGAAGTCCAGTAGTGGGGTTATCAGTGCTTGACAGACGGTACGAAAGTGTTCTAGGGCGAGGAGTGGTTTCAGTCTCCTGATGATTCGCATCCTGTAGTAGACTTTTTGGATTGTTTTGTTGATGTGTGGCTTGAGGTTTAGTTTATTGTCCAGAGTAACTCCGAGGTATCTCACTTCTGATCTTATTGGTATAGTAGTATTATTTTGTATCTTGATATTTGGCGGGTGTATGAAGCTTTGGTTCCGAGTGATGATTAAAGCTTCGGTCTTGTTGTAGTTTATTGCGAGGTTGTTGTTTTGACACCAACTCGTCATTTGGGTAAGGCAGTCTGTTATCTTAGAGAAGTCCGGGTTGTCGATTGATATCGGGGTGTATATCATGATGTCGTCTGCATATATTGTGTATTGAATGTTGTTCTCTTTCATGATGTTGCAGATTGGTTGGATGTAGATGTTAAATAGGACTGCTGAGAGTGCGGATCCTTGAGGTACTCCTTGACGGACATTTATGGGTCGGGAGGTGTTGTGTCCCACCTTGACCTGTAGCTGTCTTTCGGTTAGGTATGAGTGGAACCATTCCAATGTGATACCGTGAATACCAGTGTTTTTTAGTCTTTCCAGGAGCGTGTTGTGGTCCACTGTGTCGAAGGCTGAGGAGATGTCGATGAAGACAGTCACCCAGGAGCGCACGGTTCGGACAAAGGTATCCTTGAAGGATACTACCAAAAGCAGTGAGGTTCCAAAAGGGAGTATAGTAGCCCAAATGCCCTTGAGTAAGGAGCAGACAGAGCATAAAGATTCCCAATTATCCATGCCTACCAATAGCCAGATTAATATTAATAAAATACAGTCTCTAAAATGCTTGTATGCCAATGCTAGAAGTCTAAACAATAAGATGGGAGAATTAGAATATATAGCATTAAATGAGAGGTTAGATATGATTGCACTCTCAGAGACATGGTGGAAGGAGGATAACCAGTGGGACACTGTGATACCTGGATACAAACTATATCGTAATGATAGAGCTGAACAAATTGGTGGAGGGGTTGCACTCTATGTTAGAGAGGGCATTGAGTCAGAAAGGATTAAAGTTTTGCAGGGAACAAAATATGCTGTAGAATCTCTATGGATTGAAATTCCATTTATGAAGGGGAAGGTGATGGCAGTGGGAGTATACTATCGACCACCTGGCCAGAATGAACAAATGGATGATGAAATGCTCAAAGAAATCAAGGAAGCTAACAAAAGCCACAACAGAGTAGTAATAATGGGTGATTTCAATTACCCCGGTATCGACTGGGACAGTGTCACAGCAGGACAAGCTAAAGAGATAAAGTTTCTAGATGAAATAAATGACTGCTTCTTGGAGCAGCTGGTTCATGAACCGACCAGAGGGGAAGCCATACTGGACCTAGTCCTTAGTGGAACGCCAGATCTGGTGCAAGAAATAAGGGTGTTGGGACCACTTGGCAATAGTGATCATAGTATGATCATGTTTGATTTAATCAGTGGAGGACAGATAGTAAAGGAATCCACAGTACTACCTTTTAACTTTCAAAAGGGTGACTATGATAGAATGAGGAATATAGTTCGGAAAAAACTAAAAGGAGCGGTTCCAAAGGTTAAAGACTTACAGCAAGCTTGGGTGTTATTTAAAAATACTATCCTCGAAGCCCAGACCAGCTGTATTCCACGCATTAAGAAAAGTGGAAGAAAGTCCAAAAAACTGCCAGCATGGTTTAAAGGTGAGGTCAGAGAGGCTGTTGCTGCCAAAAGAGCAACCTTCAGAAAATGGAAAAAAGAGCCAAATGATGAAAACTGGAAACAGCACAAGCACTGGCAAGTTAAATGCAAAGCATTGATAAGGCAGGCAAAGCGGGAATTTGAGAAGAAACTTGCTACGGAAGCAAAAACACGAAATAAAGACTTTTTCAAGTACATTCGTAGCAAAAGGCCTGTGAGAGAGTCAATTGGACCATTAGATGATAGAGGGGTAAAAGGGGCAGTAAGAGGAGACAAGGCTATAGCAGAGAGACTGAATGAATTCTTTGCTTCGGTCTTTACTGAGGAAGATGTAGGGGTGTTACCCAAGACTGAAGTGGTATTTAAAGGTGATACTGCAGAGGAATTGAGAGAAATATCGCTACACCGGGAAGATATATTACAACTATTTGATAAACTGAATAGTAGCAAATCACCTGGACCGGATGGTATACATCCCAGAGTGTTGAAAGAACTGAAATATGAGATTGCAGACCTGTTATTGGTAATCTGTGAACTTTCATTAAAATCATCTGTAATACCTGAAGATTGGAGGGTCGCCAACGTAACACCAATTTTTAAAAAGGGTTCCAGGGGTGACCCGGGAAATTACAGACCGGTGAGCCTGACGTCAGTACCAGGGAAAATGGTAGAAGCCATCATAAAGAACAAAATTACACAGCATGTAGATAGTCATGGCCTAATGGGAGACAGCCAACATGGCTTTAGACAAGGAAGATCTTGTCTTACTAATCTGATCTGTTTTTTTGAAGGTGTGCATAAACAGGTAGACAAAGGTGAGTCGGTTGATATAGTGTATCTGGACTTTCAGAAAGCTTTTGACAAGGTCCCCCATCAGAGACTTTTGGCGAAGCTAAAAAGTCATGGGATAGGAGGCAGTGTACTATTGTGGATCGGGAACTGGTTAAAAGATAGAAAGCAGAGGGTAGGGCTAAATGGCCAATATTCCCAATGGAAAAAGGTGAATAGTGGAGTACCCCAGGGATCTGTACTGGGTCCGCTACTTTTTGACATATTCATAAATGACCTGGAAAAGGGAATAACTAGTGAGGTAATCAAATTTGCAGATGACACAAAACTGTTTAAAGTTGTTAAAACCCAAGAGGATTGTGGAAAACTGCAGGAGGATCTGGATAAATTGGAAGACTGGGCATCCAAATGGTAGATGAAATTTAATGTGGACAAGTGCAAAGTTATGCACCTAGGAAAGAACAACCCACACTATAGTTACAAGATGCAAGGCTCCACATTAGAAACCACCACCCAGGAAAAAGATTTAGGAGTCATCGTGGATAACATGTTAAAACCCTCCGCCCAGTGTGCAGCGGCGGCCAAGAAAGCAAATAGAATGCTAGGTATCATAAGGAAAGGGATGGAGAATAAAACAAAGGATATTATAATGCCTCTGTATCGCTCCATGGTACGACCGCACCTTGAATATTGTGTGCAATTCTGGTCACCGTATCTTAAAAAGGACATAGAGTTATTAGAAAAAGTACAGAGAAGAGCCACCAAATTGGTGAAGGGGATGGAAGGCTACTCCTATGAAGAGAGGCTAAAAAGGTTAGGGCTCTTTAACCTAGAAAAGAGGCGGCTGAGGGGAGATATGATAGAGGTGTATAAATTAATGAATGGAGTGGAACGGATAAACGTGGATAAATTGTTTACGCTATCAGAATATAGAAGGACTAGGGGGCATGTAATGAAGCTACAGGGTAAACTATTTAAGACAAATAGGAGAAAATATTTCTTCTCTCAACGTGTAATCAAACTCTGGAATCTGTTACCGGAGGATGTAGTAAGGGCTGTTAGTATAGCTGGGTTTAAAAAAGGTTTGGACAAGTTCCTGGAGGAAAGGTCCATAAACCACTATTAAAAAGGGACCCAGGATATCAATGCTTGGCCTAGTACAAGCACTGCAGAACCTGTGTCTTTTGGGGAAACTGCTAGGTACGTATGACCTAGATTGGCCACTGTTGGAAACAGGATACTGGGCTTGATGGACCTCGGTCTGACCCAGTATGGCATTTCTTATGTTCTTATGTTCTTATCATTATGATTCCATTCCTGGTGTTGTCAATTATTCTTAGGATGCTGTCGAAGAGGTAGATCAGTAGCGTTTCGACTCCATGGTTGGGACGAAAGCCGTGTTGGTTGTCGTCGAGTGTTTCATATTTGTCGATGTGTTCCTGGAGTTGTAGTTGAACCGTTTGCAGCCCTCTGTATCCCCTTTCCCAGCATCTGTCCAGTTGCCCATTCCGACATGTCCGCCCTGCTGTTGTGGAACATGTGCACCCCATAGGAAACCTGTCCAATGGAGAAGGAAACCCTGATGAGCGCAATTGCACTGTGGGATCATTCACCTTGTAAGGGGACAGAGCGCAGACCCTTCCACAATTCATATCTTTTTTTTGGAACCTTCTCGGGAGTGCTTTTTGATGTTTCCCATTAATATCACTATTGCCCAGCTTGGTTAAGTTTTTTTTATATTTTGTTGGGGTCATTTTCAATGTTTATTTGCACTTTTGTTCACTTTTTTATAGGTTTCCCTGATTTTGCTGTACATTGCTGACAGAAATGGTTTTTCTTCCCTTTAGATCAGCTCTAACGCCAGGGTTTCACTGGCGTTAGTTTTGAGCCTCGAATTTCACATCGTTAGTGTGCGGGGAGCCTCTCCCCTCCCACTCTCCACCCATTGACCCCTTCTCTCCGCCCCTGGGGAGCCTTCCTCCACCCTCAGGGAGCCTTTACTCCACCTTCAGTGCTCGTTTGCGCCGCTGAGCGCTGCTGAGCGCCGCTGCGCATGTTAGCACGCGATAAGGCGCCATTATCACACGATAAGGCGCCTTATCGTGCGATAACGTGTCAGAGCACACATTAAGATGGTTTAGTAAACATGCCCCCTTGTGTTCCACTAAGGACTAGGTCCACAATGGCTTCTGCTCCTGTCAGTTCATGAACCAGCTGCCCCAAGAAGTAGTCATGTATTTAATCTAGATCCTTTATCGCCCTAGCATTTCCTACCATTACACTGCTCAGTTGATACCGGGGTAATTGAAATCACCCATTATTAGTACTGTGCTTTAACTTTTATTAGCTTCCCTGATTTCTTTGAGCATTCATCATCCATTTGTTCATTTTGGCCAGGTGCTTGGTAGTACACCCCAAATGCCATTGCCTTATACTTTTTACATGGAATTTCCATAGAGACTCTAGAGTGTATTTTGTTTCCTATATGTTTATGTTTATTAAAAAGCTTTATATACCGCCCATTACAGTAAGTACCAGGGTGGTTTACAATCAAAATAAAATACAAACGTTTAAAAAAGGAGGCTGCAGAAAAGGAAGGAGGAACGCCAATAAAACCTCTAAGAGGAAAGGAGAGAGACATATGACTCAATGTTTTCTCTAACAGAGTGCAACCCCTTCACCAATTTGATCTACTCTATCATTATGATATAATTTGTATCCAGGTATCACAGTGTCCCACTAGTTGTCCTCCTTCCACCAGGTCTCTGAGATATCAAGCATATCTAACCTCTTATTTAGTGCTATATATTCTCCCATCTTATTTTTTAGATTTCGAGCAGTTGCTGCAAGCATTTTAGAGTTTATATTTTTTCATATGAATCTGGTTATTGGTAGACAGGGGTAATTTGGAATATTTAAGCTCTGTCTGCTCTGTATTTAGGGGCATTGAGTCTGTATATCAGATTTCTTCTCTGGCCCTTTTTAAATCCAGGCTGAATTCTCACCTCTTCGTTGCCGCTTTAGGATCTCTTCCGCCTAATCTCCCTTATATTTCCTTACCATTCCTCCTAGATATATCCTGTCCACAGCTACTGTGTTGTCTGTCTTGACTAGATTGTAAGCTCTGCTGAGCAGGGACCATCTTTTATGTATGTCTGTGCAATTCTATGTATGCCTTGTAGCACTATACAAATGATCAGTAGTAGTAGTAATAGTGGTAGTGGTATAGTATTCTGGCTGGCTATGGCATCTGATTCCCACATACCTGTGTACTGGCATATCTCACAGCAGCTACACCTGTTACATCATGGCATATGTCAATCTATATACATCCACCATCTGCCTTCCCACAGTCTGCTTTGTGCACTGTTCCACTGGTCAAGCCTGTGTGGGCATGGGAGGGGAGATCCCTGTGCCATCATAACCAGGTAGCCTGCCTCCAGAAATATCACCAAACTCGCAGCTTGTATAGATCCTGGACTGAGGAAGGATGTAGGTCTCATGGCACAATCTGGGGGATGTTGGCACAACATCAGTAATGTCTCCCAGTGCCTGGCATAGCTGATGTATGGCTGCCCTATCACAATTCCACTTGGTGACAATGCGATCATCCATATGGTCCAGATACTGGCCAGCCATTCATGGCCTCTCTGGTTTGCAGATCAGCATACCAGATTCTCCCATGCTACCCCCAAACCACACATTCTCACTTGAGGTCACAAAATACATCATTCTGCCATGAACCTATAACTAACAGCTGCTATATGATAATGGCATGATGTCCCAGGACTACATATATGATCTCCCTTTCTTACTCCAAAATGATTTGTTTCTAGACTCACTCGCATACTATTCTTGCATCAACAGTCCCAGTTTTCAGAACACAGGATTTGTTAGAGTCCCCTGGATTAGCTCTTTTAGTACAAACAGCACATTTATGCATAGCCAGAATAAACACTATTACTCTTCTTAATATATCTGTAAGGGTGTTAATTAATGTTTCTTTACCTTACAACATTCCCTCACCTCTGCTTTCTGGTCTTTTTAACTGCATCTTGTGTTTTTCCAGACTGCAGTCACACCAGTTCAGCACTTACTTGTCACAACCATTCTTCAGTATGGGACAAATTGAAGAGCACAGCAGAATATTTTCTAAATCATGGCTTAATTCCATGTTTGCAGCAGGACTAATGGGAATGTCTGTGAGAATATCACAGAACATACACTGGCCTTTCCGGAATACACTATGCACATCTCTGCGGCTGACCATGCACCCCCATTGCACCCCTTCTGGGCACATTCTGAGATCCCTGTGCTATCACTGTGAATATGCATGACATCAATGTTTCAGAATACGGTCGAGGACGTTTTTGACAGGTACGTTTCCCTGCCGTACGTACAAACCCCTTATTTGTGTTCTGGAATTTTATTTATTTATTTATTATTTATTTATTTAACATCTTTTATATACCGCACTAATGACCTCCTTTGTCTCCTGTGCCTAATTTGATACTATTTGGCACAGGGATATTTTAGAGTGTTCAATTAACTATATTGACTCAGTTTGACTATTATAATATAATCTACTTTGGGATGACAGGGAAATTAGTGAGCTGGTTTCAGGCATTAAAACTATCTTGCTGACAAATTAATTTTAAAGGAAAGAAATAGGAGCATATTACACCTTGTTTGACATAACTGCATTGGTTACTTATAAATGCTAGGATTTGTTTTTTTAAGTTTCTCTGTTCTGTTTTTAGAATGCATGATGGGTTAGCTCCTTTATACATGATTGAGCATGTGCTGCTTCTGTTGCTACACACTTGGGAAGACTTTCAGATACAAGAGACTTGAGATTCCCTTCACGAACGGATTTTGTCAAGAAAAGAATATTAGGCAAAATGATTGTTTATAAAGTGCCTTTGTGGGGGAATGAATTGCCAGATGCTATAAAATTGACTTGATTATTTTTAATGGAATTTCTACTAGGAATTGATTTTATATTTTAGTTTATTTATTTTATTATGTTTTGTTACATTATTATGATTTGTAATGTGTACCATTAATTTATTGTTCTCCACCTTGAAATAATGTATGGTTAAGTGGAATATAAGTAATGTGAATTAAATGGCATTAAATTCCAACTATGGATGCTTGTCCTTGTAAGCTTATGTCTCTAAATTGCTTAGTCTATAAATTGTCACCATCTCCTGTCATTTAGAAAGGGCATGACAAGACAGATCCATCTTATGGTGAGACAGATACATCAATCTCTAGCTCGATGAGATGACTTTCTGGAGACTTTTGAATATAGAAAGGGAAGGCACTTCCTACTAGATGCCACCCAGAAAGAATGGAACAAGCCCAAAAGGGCTGGATGTCAAGTTTTTAGTTTAAAAGTAGCTAGTGCAAATATGAAATTCAGAAGTCCTTGTACTCATGATTCAATTGCAGCAGTGGTCGTCGTGTTATGAGTTGTGTTAAGAGACTTCAGCCATCCAGATGTCACTAAAGATTATGTTTACTAAAGTGTGGCAACAATTACCATATGTTCAATCCCTGCTAAGCGGTTAACACGGGATCATGGTAACTGTTACTGTGCTCTGAAAATGTGGACATGATAAAAATCTCACACTAACTGCAGGATGAGATGGGAATTGGGTAGGTTTAAGGCAGAAAATGGGTGCTGAGTGCATCTCATGGTTAGCACATTCATCATTACCTTGTGCTAGCCATGATTGGTGCAATTAGTGTGGATGCATATACCGCTACCTCAATGGGTGGTGTTAAGTGTATACTGTATGTGTTTAGTGCAGCTACTGTTTTAGTGTATCAAGGTCCTTTGACTCACACTAACAACATGGGGACATGCCAGAAAAGCCCCCAAAGTTATCACAGGTCTGGCCTTGCCCCCACATTAATTTTCAGCTCTTAGAGCACATTAATACCAATGTACTTTAGTAAATATGTCCATGCATCACTATTGGAATTGGCATCCTACTGATCAACCTTAGGGCTATAGTCTTTTGGCTGGCTTGATACTCTGATCAAGACAAGCCAGTTTATCAACAAAGACTTTTCAAGTTACTTGCAAATGCAATGTGTGCCTTCAGGTCAATGCTGACTCCTGGTGACCCAGAGGTTCCTGGGTTTTCTTGGCAGTGTTACCAGAAGTAGATTGTCAGGCCTTTCTTCCAAGACAATGGAGGGATAAGTGACTTGCCCAGTGCCACAAGGAGTGCTTGTGGGAATCAAACTGTGGTTGCTTGGTTACCAAGCCAGTGTTCTAACTGCCAGGCTACTCCTGTCTTAGATCAGTCATCTCCCTGAAAAAATGCTGAAACAACCAAGTTTTGAGAAGTTTTCCAAAATCTCAATGAATCAGAGGCTATCCTAATTTTTCTCAGAAGCTGATTCCAGAACTGCGGGGCCACTCATGTCTTTAGCATTTGTGTAAGGTTGTGATTATTTGGACCATGTAAGTAACCTGCCTGAACAAAAATGTCGCAAGTATATTTCCACATAAATACCTATCTAAACCAGTCCCCATTAACTGAATGTGCTGAAACTGAGATTAAAGATCAGAAACGTTTTTTAACATCTGCATTGGTTAGTACCTATCTCTTCTGGGTTGACTTTGATGATTGCTTATGCCTTCAGCAGGTGGCAAGGTGTTTGGACTGGTGCAGCGGTACAGATAGGCCTGATTCTCAAATACTGCTTGGTGCCCTTGTTTCCTGGAATGGACAGCTGCCCTGGTCCTAGATCTGTTTCCTATGGGTTACAGCACTGGTGGGCCAAAGGAGCAGAAGGACCCTATGAGGCTTCCAAGGAGGGCTAGTAAGTCAGACCTAGGCCCCCCTTTTCTCTTGCTGTCCCTAATATGCATGTTTGTATATTTAAAAAAAAAATCTTTTTCAAAAGCCCATTCATTTATATTTGGTTGTTTATGACTCTCTTTTGTCTTCATAAAGCAAGTTATCAAAAAGAAAAAGGCTCTCAGGCCTGTTTCCCAGCCAATGGGCCTCCTAGGACTATTTAGGTAGTAGGGATAGCATAGATACAGTTTCTCCTACCAACCTTTCAAACACTGGGCATCCCTTTTCGGGATCCCTTTTTTGCCATGGCAGTGCCGTTTTTTGGTGTGTGTGTGGGGGGGGGGGGGGGGGGGTTTACACACCCTATAAATGCCTGTTTTGGTGGTTTTCTTGGCAAGTATGCCAAGTGCCTAGTGTTGTGTCTCCTACAGCACACATAGGGTCAGTTCTGTAGCAAGCCCTTTTTGCCCCCTATGTGATGAGGATGGCAGAAACTGGATTTTTCAGCATCATTGGGATCCCTCCCCAGGGCATCCAGGAGCTAATGCTGTTTCTGGGGCTACTTATGGGTCCTCAGGGCAGGCAAACCCCTTGGATGAGCATTCAAAGAGGGCTAGAGAGTTTGAGGAGGCCTCCGGGATGAGCTATCAGACTCATTAAGGCCCTTTGGGTCAGACTTCAAGCAGGAGCTCCTGAAAAAGATTATAGACTGTTTCCAGTCTTTTTTAGCTGCTTGGCAACCCCCTTTAGAGGGTTCAGGACCAAGACTTCCCCTGTGGGATATTCTGGAAACTTGGGTGGTGCTGCTATAGCTGTCCAGGGAACTAAGCAACCCTGCCTTACCCTTTCTCCTGGGCCTTCCTCCAGGAGTTCAGCCTTAACCTCTATGGGGGTTCCGTGGAGCCTGAGCTGAGGTCTCCTTTGTTTTTGAAGCTGAGTCTTAGGATATTTCCTCTTCTGGAGGACGATAATCTATTAGTGAACCACTTTTTTCACTGTGAGGACCTTACAGTATTTATTCAGGATGCAAAAGTGGCCTTACACATTGGACCTTCAAGTGGACCTTCATCAGACATCCTTTGGGCTTTTTCTTTTGTTTGAGCTGACAGAACAACTCCTAGTCTCACAGTTGGAGACCCCAGAGATAGACCTGAAGAGCCTGAAGGTCCTCTCAGGCTGTATCCACTGCCTCAGAGCAAGCTGGATGAGTTTTATAGGCTCCATAGGGTGGATGCCCTGGTCAGGGCACATAACCATTCTAATGAAAGGAGCTCAAGGAATTTCAAGATAGGAAGGTAGAAGCCTTCCTGAAAAATGCATTTGGGCCTTATCCTTGAGTTCCCAAGCTGACCTGGTGGTCAGTATTTTTTGCCCTGGATTCCAAAATGCATTTGAGCCTTATCCTTGAGTTCCCAAGCTGACCTGGTGGTCAGTATTTTTTGCCCTGGATTCCACAGCTGTCAGACAACCCAATGACTGCCAAGTTGGAGTCTGGATCTGTGTATGTGGTGGATGCCTTATATGAATTCATCAGGATATCCTCTAAGTCTATGGTGGCAGTAGTTGTGGCTCAGCAGTGCCTCTGGCTTCACAACTGATAAACAGATTCAGCTTCTAAATTGTTTTTAAGCTCCTTGTAGAGGATCTCAAAAAGCAAGCAAAGGACTTGGGTGAGTCCTCTCCATAGAGGTTTCCAAAAGACAGACCAAGGGTGCTACATTGGTCTCTTGGAGGGCCTTGCATGGATCTTGGACAAGAGCCCAGGTCGAACATTTTCTTACTACAGAAACTGGCCCAAAATAAGGGCAGTCCTTTTAGAGCTAATATTGCTCTTGTGACTTGTCAACAACTGCTCTTGGAGCCATTAAACCTTCACAATCCAAATCCAAATGGTCTTTTTAAGGAGCAGTCAGTTGGGGGGGGGGGCTTCAACTGTTTAACTCAGAATGGGCCTATATCTATCAGACCAGTGGATTCTGGAAGGTTAAGGGTAGGCATTGGAATTTCCAGAACCCCTAACAGACACTTGTAGGGTCCCTCTGTGGCAGTTAAAGAAACCCTACAACATCTTCTGCAGTTTCAGACTATTAGACCCATGCCTTCCGCAGAGAAAGGTCAGGACCATTAATCCATCTACTTCATGATGCCCAAGAAGGGAGATTCCTTCCAGCCTATTCTGGACCTGATTGCCATCAGTTTGAAGCTCCCAGTTACCTATTTCCACATGGAGCCTATAAGATCAGTCATTTTGTCCATTTGGACAGGGGACGTCCTAACTTCTCTGTATATGGCCAAGACTCATAAAGTTTCAGTTCTTTTTGGGGACAAGGCAGTTTGCATGTTCTTGGACAATGGCACAGTGGTGGCATACGTTAACATGCAAGAAAGGACCTGGAGCACCAGAGTGGCTTTCAAGAGTGATGCTCTATCAGTTGGGTGGAGAAACACCTGGTTGCTCTGTCAGCAGCCCACATAGAGGGTATTAACAACGTTCAAGCAGACTTCTTGAACTGGAACAAAGTGGATCCTGCAGAATAGTAGTTGAGCCTTCATGTGTTCATCCTGATAGTAAAAATTTGGGACATTCCAGTGTTCGATCTGATGGTCACATGAGAGAATACCTAAGTTGAGAACTTTTTCAGCCACAGGGGAGATCTCCATACATCAGGTTTGTATGCCCTACTTCAGGTATGATCCCAGGAGGGGCTTCTGTATGTCTTTCCTCCTGGCTCTTAGTAAACTGCATCCTACACAGGATTCACCTCTCTTGTTGCCTCAGGATAAAGGCCTGCTTCATCAAAGGCTCCTGATAATGGAAGATCCTGTTCCCTTTTTGCTTGTGGCCTGAACCTTGGAAGGTACCAAATAAAATGAAACTGCAGAGAGATCATTCGTATCTCTGGAACTAAAGTGTGCCCATAGTTTTCTGTTTCGTTACAAGGCCAGAGACTTATCAGCTCCCACCCCTTGTATAATCTATCTAAGAGAGGCTACTCTTGAGCAGTAGTAGATATCTTTCTCAAGGTCCACAGGACATTAATCTCTTTAGCCTACGTGAGCGTATGAAGTGTTTTTGAGGGGTGGTGTTTCTTTAAGGCCCTAGAGGTAGGTTCAGGTGGTGGTTCTGGCATGTTTCCAGGGACATGTTCTAAGCATATCCTTGGTAGAACACCCTGATGTTTCTTGCTTTCTCAAGGGAGTTAAACAGCTTAGATTGCCAGTACATCCAGTGGTTCTCAAGAGAGGTCTCTCTGGTATTAAAGGTGTTGAAAGGGCCCCTTTGAGCCCATTAGTAGGACCTGTATAAAGTTTTGACCCTTAAGTTGTTTTTCCTGGTGGCTATTGCATCCACCAGCCTTACAGTGGAGCTATAGCCCTTGTCCAGTCAGGACCTCTTTTGGTCATTGCGACAGCTTTGGTCTTTTTATGGATTGTGCCATCCTTTCTTCTGAAAGGACTGTCCCCTTTTCACCTTAATCATGATGTTGTCCTTCCCTCCTTATCAGAGGAGGGCCATTGGATCCCTCTTTGCATCTGATAGATTGAGAACAGCATTACTCTGTTACCTGGAAGTAACCGACCCCTTTTGTCGGTCACAGTTTTCTTTAGTGGTCTGAGGAAAGGGCAGGCAGTGGCCAAGTCCTTGATTTCCTGCTGAATTAATGAGGTCATTGGTTCAGCATATCTATTGGCTAGAAAGCGAGTGGCAGAGGGAGTCAGAGCTCACTCCTCTAGAGCATAGGCCTCCTCCTGGATGAAGTCCACCTTGGTGTCTCCAGAAGATATCTGTAAGATGACTATGTGGTCATCTCTGAATACCTTTATGGATCACTGCAGTTTGTATATGGGAGTCAGAGCCCATGGTGCCTTTTGCAAGCCTGTTTTGATGGAGCATCATATTCATCTTTCTCTGGGTCCTTACTGCTTGGGTACATCTCACTGGTTTGGACTGGTATAGCAGGATGTTAAGGAGAAATTTTAATCATGCTTGATAATTTCCTTAAATCCTGCTAGACCAGTCCAGACCCCACCCTGGAAAATTTCCTATAGATGGAGAAGTCCTGCTATCTTTCATTTAAGTAGTGGTTTTCAGTACTTGATAGAGAATGCTAAGAGAGACAAATACTTGTTCCAAATGATTGTTCCAGTTTTTGATACATTAATGTTCATTGTTTCTGAGTTTTTAAGTCTTGCTTACTGCTTGGGAAGCATTATGCTGGCTTCTCTCATTACTGCACTACTAGATATATCTTCTGATGACATCATTAAAAGATGTTCATGTCTGCCTCCACTTGCTATCAAGAGAGAATAACCCACTCATCTGGACAGTTTTAGCAACGTTTTATGGAAAGGAAATTTTCGGGTATAATTAAAATTTCTCCTTATGTATGTTTATAATTTTGTGATTCGGTTGATTTAAATTTGTTTTACATTTGTGTTTCCTTAGCATTGTTTTGGTGTGACTATTGTTACAATATTGAAATATTTAGAATTATTGATGATGTACTGTTGTTGGCACTTTATTGTTTTGGTTTTTATTGTTGTTAGTTTTACAGCATTTTTATTTTTTCTGTAATTATACCCCACTTATGGCAATACTATGATGTAGTAAGTAAGAATCATTTTATATAAATAAATAAATAAGACTGAATTGTAACTTGGTGAAATGATAAGTTTGTTTAGGGGTAACTCACGAGTTTGTACAACAAATATTTCAAGATTCTATCACATGAGTTTGCAAATTCTGCAGCAGATTTTTTAAACATTTATGACAGTTAAGAAACATAAATTTGCTGACATGCATAGCAGGAGGAGCCGTTTTACAGTGGACTTAACTAGACATGCTGCATTCCGTTTTCTAGTCCTACTCTGTGGAATAATTTGCCGCTTAACCTCCAGTTTGAGAGCTCTACCAAGAACTTTAAAAAAGGAATTTTTGATAAGCTCCTCAAGAAAACCTTTTTGTGGATAGGTAGGCTGGAATCTTTGGCCTTTAATTGTCTTTTGCATTTCATTGTTTTTTTAATTAACCATTATACATTAGTGAAAATTGTCCAATTTTCATGTTTTAATTATGTTTTGTTTTACTTATACTTTATTTTATTGTGACTGTATATTAATATTGGTTGTAAACCATTCTGATAGTTCTTGGCTAAAGAGTGGTATTAATAAAATAAAATAAAATCTACACATGGAAAAACCAAGAGGTATGTTTACTAAACCGTCTTAATGTAGCAGCGGCGATGTTATCGCGTGATACGTGACGTTATCGTGCGATAATGGCGTTTTACCGTGCGAGAATGTCACGTGTGATAATGTCTGCGGCGGCATTAAGGTGCGCAGGGAGTGGAGTAAGGCTCCCCAGAGGGCATAGTAAGGCTCCTCAGGGGCAGAGATGAGGGGTCAATGGGCGGATAGTGGGCGGGGAGAGGTCCCATGCAACTAACGCCGTGAAATGAAGCTCTGAAAACTAGCGCCAGTGAAAACCTCACGCTAGAGGCACATTTGCACGAGAGAGAAACCATTTCAGACAGCAATGTACAGAAAAGGCAGGGAAACCCAAAAAAATGATAGTAGTGATACATGTGCAGGAACCAAAAAGGCAAAAAAACATATAAAATGACCAGAACTACATTTGAAATCCCCATAACCAAGCTGGCCAATGGTGCTACTAATGATAAACATAAAGCAACACTACTGACAAAGCATAAAAAGGAAGATATCATGTTTGGAAGGGGCTATGCTCTGTCCCCCTATAAAGTGAATGATCCCACAGTGAAATAGCGGTGATCAGGGTTTTTGCCGTCTATATTGGGCAGGTATGTAATGCTGTGGTCCAGCACGGGCACAGTGTGGACTAGGCAGATGCCTAGGTGTCATATAGGAATGCCAAAACTGTAAAGCAGCAAGACAGCAACTGACGAGGATCCAACATGGGCACGAGTGTGTGTCCCACAATGTCACAGGGGATATTACCCAGCAGGTACCCCCAAGGGCACATAACATTGGCAGGTGGTGCTGGGCGGAAGTGCGCATGTCCATGTAGGCACCCCTACCCAAGAACACACACCATAGGCAGCTGCCTACCAGCACACTGGATGGCCTGGGACTGCGCAACACGAGCACCACTGGCCTAAGGGCATGTCAGCATGGTGGCGGAGGGTTGCTGGTGGCGGAGGGTGCAGTGGCATCTGCCCACAGCAGACCAAGGCCAAGCCCTGTTTTGGTGGGTGCCATGTGGTGCAACAGACAAGGGCTGTTGAACGAACACTAATGGTATCTCCAGGGAATGATCTGCCCCTGTGGCAACAGTGTGGTGCAGTACACACAGCCAGTGTGTTCAGGGGCAGAAGGTCACCGTTTCAAGCCCCAGCTGTGGCTCCTGAATACCATGTCTCCATATTTCACCCAGTGGTAATAAAGACATAACTGTCATTGCAGATTAAATAAGCAAGCCATAAACGCCTATATTTTACCCTACAGGGCACAGACACCATAAACATGTGCAATCCCTACAGCAGTTTCCCAACTGCAGTCCTGGAGGACCAAACACCATTCAGGTGTCATGCTGTCTCTAATAAATATGCCTGTGCCGCAATTGTATGCAACGCCCCCATTGTACGCAAATGTATCTCATGCATATTCATTAGGGACAGCATGAAAACCTGAACTGTGTTTGGCCCTCCAGGCCCTGAGTTGGGAAACTCAGCCCTAGAGCAGCAGCCAACAAGGGCACAAACACCCACACCCACAAGCTCCACTATCCAAAGCCTCATGGAGAATCAGGCTGGTGGGCCCTGCGCGGAGCAGCATCTCCCAATACTAGCACTTGCATACCTTAGCAGTGCCGCCCTAAACTTGGGAACACGTTACACATATATCAAAAGGTTGCTATGATTAATGGCAGATAACAAATCTGAACTTAAACACAATTTTTTGACAGAGCTGCATCATAGCAACCTGTCTGATATCTGTGGAGTGTGTCTCAGTTGTGGTTTCTGACAGTGTTTACCACCCCGGGGAGTGACCACAACAGTATTGCATACCATAGCCATGCCTGCACTGTGCCCAGGACTGGTGTGGTGGCCAGGGCTGCCAAAAACCTCTATATTTGCACAATGATGGCATAGGTGTGGGAGTATGTGTATGTCTATCTAGTGTGTTGTGGCTGCCTACACCTTACTGAGACCACACTGCTTGCACTGTCTCCAGTGTTAGCCTGCCAATGTGCATAATGAGGAGCAAGGTACTGTGGGTATGGCCTGGACAGGGTGGCCAGGGCAAGATGCATCTGCACAGGGCATAGGGCAATGTGTGGGACATTGTAGTGCCCGATCACCACCTGCACGGACAGGGTGGCCACAGCATGTCATTCTGGGAGGTCACTCTCACCCTGACTGAGCAGTGACCACGACATGGCTAGGTTCCCCCATAGTGCTGTATAGCATTTTTTTCAAGTGTTATTTATGGGTTCCTTTTTCTGGGGCCCAATCACTGACGTACCTGCTTGGTGTGTGTGCCAGATACCATGCCTGGATGCACATTGTTCCTTTTGGAACATGCACTATGTATGTGCTAGCACACTGTCTGCAGCTAGCATGTGTATGGTTGCAACACCCTGCAGGATGCAGCAGGTGCATACTGACCAACCTCTGCTGGTTCATGTCAGAATGTAGTGGAGGGCAGCTGAGCTGACCAGGCGCACTGCCAGTGGTCCAGTTCCATGTGCCTATCTGCATCAGCTCTCTGTTGGTCAGTTGGCTGGGGGTTGCTGGTCCCACACTCTGTCATCAGTTAATTCAACTGGCCCTATTGCAAACAGTGATAGTATGTCTGTTGTTCGCAGATCATGTTCCCTACCCTGACCTACAGAGGGTGGGCTTGCTCTGTATATCTTTGTCGTGTGAGTCCAGACACACTCCTGCTCCAAAAACAGGTGTCCATGGCACCCTCACTCAATACGCATTGTGTTGCAAGCATCATGGTCCACACAGGCTACACATCATTGGCATATAGAAACAGACATAGAAAACAGCCAAGGTGGTCTGCAAAGAATACCCCACACACTGGCAGCAATGGTGAACTGTAGCAAAACCTACCACAAACAACCCGGGTACTGTGGACCTGGTGCTGTCTCCATGACTTTACCCTCAGGGTGATCACAGAACACGCACAATGGCATGGTCAGTAGGCACACTGTGCCAGTAACATGCATGCTCGGTCCCCCTACCCAGTTGACGTGCTGCAAAGGTGAAAACCACATCTGGTAAGCAGATGTAGACTGCTGATCTGCATGTGAATTGCATCATAGGTACTCTTCTTGTTAACCTATCCTGGTAGCACACCAGACAGTGTGTCTGGTGACCTGAACTGGTTGAGTAGCTAGCCATAGTTTAGTTACAACCAATAATGTTATAGGACAATGGTGAAGATACTGACCTCAGTGGGAGAGGTCATGGGTTCAGTACCCCAGTGGGCCTGTATATTGATGTATCTGGATAGATAGAAGATAGTGAATTTTCATTACCTCAGAGCATTTTACCACATGAGAATATTTTTAAAAGTGTGGCCAGTTGCATGCAGTGGGTATGTTGGAGAGTGGTGTGGGCTGCAGGTTGCTAGATTAGCTGGTGAGCTGTATACAAAGTGTGTCCGTCAGTCTAACTGTCCGAGGATATGGCCGTTTATGCCTTTAACAGTCTGACATGGATCTGAAATCTGTGTGCTGTCACCCAGCAGACCTGGTTGAGAGAAAGGAAAATGTTTTAAATAGAGAAAAAGGTACATACAAGCTGCAATATCTGGAGGAACCAGATAGAGGGAGCAAGAGGGACTCCAGAGTGACTGAGGAACCATGCCCCACTGATCATGAGGTAATGCCAGCCAGCTTCCAATCCTCGAGCACAGAAGGACTTCTTAAGGAGGGTGTGGAAGACTGGAAAGAGAGCAGCGGGAAAGGCAGCGGTGAAGGCAGCTGGAGAGACGGCTGGAGAGGAGGCAGCAAGAGTGAATGCAGCAGGACAGCGTGCAGCAGGAAGGAAGGAAGGCAAGACAGAGGAAAAGAGGTTAGAGTGCAAACCTGAATATTCTACTGCCAGAAGATCACCCAGAGTGAAAGGTGATTGCCTGAGAGCTAAGGAGGAACCTGGGAAGGTCTCAGCTCAAGGAGGAGTAAAAGCTGGTTGCCCAGAGAGGCAAAGACATTGCTGCAACTGTTGTCCAAAACCAACAGGGTCACAGCCTGAAGACCTAAGCCGTGCTGTACAGGCAAGCCAACGGAGAAACTGGTGCAGGCCTCAACCTTCACTGGAAACAGAGAAGCCAAATTCCCAAGGTAAAGCTTTTTATGATACAAGCTATAGGAAAAGTTTACCTGATAAGAGAGTTTTGAATAATAAGTGTTTTTATAAAGCTGCCATAAAACCTCTAAGGAGAGAGGAATTTCCTCAATATAAAACAGCACAGAGCCGACGCCCTACGAGTTACCCAGAACATTGGGCTGTGCTAGAAGAGCTATATAAGAAGCCTGACTATAACCTACCTGAACCCAGGGACTCAGAGTCAGAGGCTTCCGCCTATGAGCCAATGCAAGTGGATCTGGCAAATGAGGTTTCAGATACAGAAATGGACTGTACGTACTGTACCACGGGAAGCCTAGAATCTTTGCCAGGCTTGTAAGCTGTATGTGTTGCTGCCTAGAACATTCCTGTTGTGTGAATACCAGAGCTACTGTGAAAGTAACAGTTTTGCTTTAAACTTTTGTTTTACTTTTTCTTGCCTGAAGTAAGGATATTTGCGTTGTTGTTATTGCCCAATCATTTGAACCCTTGCGAGAAAGGGAAATAAAAGCCTTTATTTTCCCACCACTTGTGCAGTTGATTCTTTGGAGATTAGGATCCAGGAAACTAACAGGACCAAAAGCCAATTGGGCCTCTGGATTACTGGCCAATCTCCTCCCTATATAGTTATGTCCGACCTGCCCTGACCGCTACTTACCGCCAGGGTAGTGCTCGCGACAGTGCACATCCCAAAGCACCCTCAGCTCAGTTGGCAAACTGAGGTGCCCTGTAAAGTGCCCTAGCTGTGTCTATACACTAGCCCGGTAAGCAGAGCAGAAAGTGTGTGTAGATGACCTGGTGTAGCTGTGTAGCCAGCCATTACTATGTTAAAAGGCATAGCACACTGGTTAATACAATGCCTTTCCAGCCAGTGGTGATGGGTTCACAACCCCAATGTGCCATCCCCAAGATAAATACCTAATACGCAAATTGTGGTAAGAAATGTCAGACACATCTCTGCAATGTGTGTCTACAGCATAAATCTTAATATATATATAGACGGCGCCACTGTTTGCCGTGTACCGGCAGTGGCAGTGGCACGGGCACGTAGCTAGCGCACCGTAATGATGTGCGGCAGTGCACGTTGAGGCATGGCAGCGCATATGCAGCATGCGTGCATCAGCAAGGCATCAGAGAAAATGGCGACATGGTCCAGAAAGCCTGCCTTCACCCGTCGGAAGCTACGACACCTTGCTGGACTGATCTGCACTAGGCAGCATAAATTATTCCCCGGCTCCTCCAAACGTCAGGACCTCAGCCGGGTTAGCAGGGCATTGGACCGCGTCACGAGGCGGTACAATCGTCTTGCTGACTACCCACGTGAGGTAAGTGTATGGGGACAGGTCACACAATGTAAGGTGTTCAACACATTATCCAGCAATAAACACACATCATACAAGTACAACATGGTATAGACACCAGTCTGTGGGTTATCCAGTGCTGAATGTAGCTGCGTATGCTGCTGTGTGTAGGTATTTCATTTCATTTTTTTTTCATTTTTATTTCATGTGATATACAGCCTATTTATCACATCAAAGCAGTTTGTCCAATCACCAGGAGGCTAAGGACCTGATCACAGAGATCCAGTTGTCAGCCTGGTGTTATGGTACCTGCTGCTGTTGATGTGTTAAAATCCACCCTAACCCCAGGAGCCCCTAGATCTGCCTAAAGAGGTCTGGTAAACAGCATGCTGACATGGTAGGTTCTGCAGTTGCAGGTTCACACATCTGCCCTACCCCTAGGGGTCCTGAGACCTGATTACACATGTCTGTGTTTAGTCCTGTCAGTATGGTAGTGTATGCACTTGCAGGTTCACACATCTGCCCTACCCCTAGGGGTCCTGAGACCTGATTACACAGGTCTGTGTTAAATCCTGTCAGTATGGTAGTGTATGCAGTTGCAGGTTCACACATCTGCCCACCCCCAGGAGTCATGAGACCAGATTACACAGGTCTGTCATAAATCCTGTTGGTATGGTAGGTGCTGCTGTTGATGTGTCCATATACACCCCACCCCCAGGAGTCCTGTGACCTTATTAGAGAGATCTGTAATAAATGCTCTTAGTATGGTAGTGTATGCAGTTGTAGGTTCACACATCTGCCCATTCCCAGGAGGCCTGTGACCTGATCAAAGTGGCGTGTTAGTCACCCTGGTGGTATGGTTGTATATGTATTTGCAGGTTAAAACATCTGCCCTAACCCCAGGGGGCCTGAGACCTGATCAAAGTGCTCTGTCAGTCACCCTGGTGTTATGGTATGTGCTGCTGATGAAGTGTTCTAATCCACCCTACCCCCAGGAGTCCTGTGACTTGATCAAAGTGATCTGTCAGTCACCCTGGTGTTATGGTCGTTTATGCATTTGCAGGTTAAAACATCTTCCCTATTCCCAGGGGGCCTGAGACCTGATCAAATTGGTCTGTCAGTCACCCTGGTGTTATGGTGTATGTTGCTGTTGAAGTGTTCTAATCCACCCTACCCCCAGGAGTCCTGTGACCTGATCAAAGTGATCTGTCAATCACCCTGGTGTTATGGTCGTTTATGCATTTGCAGGTTAAAACATCTGCCCTACCTATAGGGGGCCTGAGACCTAATCAAAGTGGTCTGTCAGTCACCCTGGTGTTATGGTGTATGTTGCTGATAAAGTGTTCTAATCCAACCTACCCCCAAGAGTCCTGAGACTTGATCAAAGTGGTCTGTCAGTCACTCTGGCGTTATGGTGTATGTTGCTGATGAAGTGTTCTAATCCACCCTACCCCCAGGAGTCCTGTTACCTGATCAAAGTGATCTGTCAGTCACCCTGGTGTTATGGTCGTTTATGCATTTGCAGGTTAAAACATCTGCCCTACCCCCAGGGAGCCTGAGACCTGATCAAAGTGGTCTGTCAGTCACCCTGGTGTGATGGTGTATGTTGCTGATGAAGTGTTCTAATCCACCCTACCCCAGGAGTCCTGAGACCTGATCAAAGTGATCTGTCAGTCACCATGGTGTTATGGTGTATGTTGCTGATGAAGTGTTCTAATCCACCCTACCCCCAGGAGTCCTGAGACCTGATTACAAAGGTTGGTATGAAATCCAGATATCACGGTAGTGTATGCAGTTTCAGGTCACACATCTGCCCTATCCCCAGGAGGCCCATACCTGATCACAGAGGAACATTATAGATGCTGGTGTAAGGGTACTTGCACCTGTTGGGGTTTCACAGCTCTGCCCTAACTCCAGGAGGGCCCAGACCAGATCACAGATGTTAATAGCTCTGCTAGGTGTGGTGGGCCATGCTCCTGTTGCAGTTGCCCACAACTGCCCTAATCACAGGAGGCCTTAGTTGTGACCATAGAGGTATAGTAGAAAGCCTAGTGTCATGGTAGTGGTGCCTGGCAATGTGTACAGGGTCACCCACCTCCCGCTCTAACTCAGAACACATCACCCATGTGTTGTAAGGATATCATGGTGCCATGGCGGGTGTGTCGGATGATGTGTGTAGGTCAGGCAAACACACAGGTGTTTTCCGGACCACACAGGGAGTTAGGGAGGACCTCCCCTGGACATCAGCATGGTCAAACCACACGTGGCATGGTTCTTCCATGTCATGCAAGGAGAGTATAGCAACAGGGTATGGGGTGTCTGGGGGGTTATGCACAGTACACATAGGTGGCACCTCACACATGCCCAGACCCACAGCCTCACATGCAGGGGGTGGTGGCAATAGGTAGTAGAGGACACACTGGCCAGAGGAGCAGGAGCAGCACGATGCTGCTCACAGAGATGTGTGATATGTGTTGGGCACCCACCAGAGATATATGGCCCCTAATACTCCCACCCATTGCTTTCCCCCCCAGGTAGAGGATCTACGGAAAAAGGGTCGGGAGTTGCGGTTGCACTGCCCGGAGGTCCTTGCCAGCCTCCAAAGGGGGGCAATGGAGCAAAGTGGCGGTGAGTGTTGCGGCCTCTGCAGCGCAGTACAGCATGTCACAGTGGCCCACCAGCCTGTGGGAGGCCAAACTTTGTACATGTGGTATGTGACTCACATGATGATGTGCTAATGACTGTCTTCCCCCACAGAGGATGCTGCTACTGGTGAGGGCCCATCCACATCGGGGCACACCAGAACAGGCCCCACAGTGCCAGTCCAGCCAGAGGAGGAGGAGGAGGAGGGGGGGCAGATGGTGAAGAGGAAGAGGACAACATGGAGGGGGTGGAGTATGGGGTGCTGTGGGAGGGAGGGGAGGGGAGGGGAGGGGAGCTGTATGAGACAGGGGCTGAGGAGGGTGAGGGGAGGTGGAGGAGGTAGAGGAGGAGGAGAAGGAGGAGATCGTGGAGGGGCGGCAGAGAGGGTGGGTGGGAGGGGTCAGGGGGAGGAGGAGGGTGTGGAGGGGGGGTGGGTGTCTCTGTGGGTGGGAGGTGACACAGGACAGCACAGGGCACTGTGGGTCCCTGCCAGCTGCCACATGTTTGCAGCGATGGTGTCCGCCTGGGAGTTGCATCCCCACCCATTGCCACACACAGGACCCACGCTCATGCCACCACACAGACACCGGGCACCTTGTGTGGATGTGGTAGCAGGTGTGTGCGGGACCTGTATGTGGCAGTGGGTGGTGTGCTGCAACAGCAGCGGACCAAGGACCGCACCATACGGTGGCTGGCAGGCACCATTCAGTGGTTGGCTGCCAAAATGCACATGCAGCATGCAGCTGCTATGGGTGGTGCATCTCAAAAGCCATCCCCTGATGGGAGTCCCTGGAGCATTTAAGGGGCATAGGGGTGCCCACACACGTGTCCTGTGCTGTCCTGTCACCAAGCACAGAACATGGGGTGGGTTTTTTTTTTGTTTTTATGTTGAAAACTTTGTATGGTACTTTTTCCTCCAATCAAGGTGGTCACGTCACATCACAATTGGAGGTTTACATTTAACATTAGGGTACGTGTAAACATGTAGACAGTACAGTTACTTTCCAGTGATTAGACAGTACAATGGAGGTAACATTTAACATAAAGGTATTCTATAACGTGGTATGATAGATACGTGTGTGTGGATGGGATAGGGGTGTGTTTAGTTTGCGGAGGTAGTAGTGTTACTGTTTGGGTAGGGAATGTTGCCTGAATGCTCATAGATTTCCATAAATAACAATGTTTTGAGGTCTTTGCAGAAGTCTGTGAGGTCATATAATACCCTCAGTCTCATTGGTACATCTTTAAATATGTACAAATGTAAATATGTAAACAAAAAATGTTGTATGTATGGCACAATGGTCATGTGTCTCCCCTACAGACAGACTGTGGACGTGAGCATGGGATATGTGTGTAGATCCCTATGTGTATGTGTGGTAGACATAGGCAACATACATGGACCGTCTCCACATGCAGGTGTGGGGGCTGCCCATGTGCGTAGAGATCTGTGTCCCATGGTGCCCCTGTGATGTGCCAATGTGCAGTGTGTCCCAACAGCTATGGTCACATGCATGCTGCCTGTGATGTGTGGGCACCATATCTGATGCACCATGCTTGTGGGACAATAGGGGTAAAGGCTAGCAGCAGGTATGTGGCAGGAAGGGTAAGAGGGAATGCTGTCCCAGGAGCTGCACAGGGGGATTGCTGGTGAGGGCGAGACAGGTCAATGCATGTCCCGAGGATGAGTGGTGGGGGACTACAAGCGCTGGTGAACAGTGATCAGCTGACTGAAGCGAGCTACCTTTGTCTGCCTGTGCCGCATGCAAGCCTATGTGGGTAGACAGCCACATAGTCCCTGGTGTGGGCAGGGAGGATGGTCACACATGTGTGTCTAATGATGGAGAGCATATGGGGTAGGAGAGGGTGACAGATCCTTACAACAGACATGTACCACCGTGAACATCTTGCTGGGCAATGGGTGAGGTTGGGTATACCTCCATGCATGGGTAGGAGGGTGACCACCTGCCACAGTCCATGGCGCACAGGGCATGGTATAACCTATGTTCGATGATTGGTGGCAGTACAGACACCACACCCTTTACGGATATGGGTAGGCACATGTGGGCAGGGTGACAACATGGGGTGCAGGGTATGTAGGGGATCACAGTGCCACACATTGAAAACAAATACATAGGTTGTAATAGGTTGTGATGTCTTTATTTATAATGTTCACATCCTCCGTGGCCAGCCACAGCAACCACGGCCCAACCCACCCCTCTATCCCGGGACTGCTGGTGCCACCTCTGGTGCCGGTGCTGGCTGCTGTATATGGGCAGCCATGGCCTCCTGGGCATCCGCAATACAGAGGAGCGCCACTGCCATTGTGTCCGCTGTGGCACACAGCTGGTGGATCTCCTGGTGAATGGCCAACAGAGCCTGACGAGTGCCTGTGGGTGGGACACAAGGTTATGTGTGAGACACCTGTTACAACCCCCACTGTGACACATGCACATGTCAGGCATATCCCACCAGATCAGTCTGAAGATAAATCATGCATGCAACAACTAGCAACGCATGACCATGTTTACATCTGTATGTCCCATGAGCCATTCTCATGCCAGGAAAGGGTCCTGATGAGTGGTCATGTGAATCACAGATCTCACACATGGTACAGTGTCGCAGTTCAATGTGTCAATGCTTGATCTGTGCACTGGTCGTATGAGATAAGCCAGATGACGTGAGGAGTCATGGCACACACATACATATATCTGGCTGGCCCTGTTTTCTATAATGCTGGTGCACAGTACAGATTATGCTGATAAACTATGCAAGGTACCAATACCCATGGGGAGGGGTCAGTCATGTAAGCTGTCTAGGGGACCTGGGATAGGTGTTTACCGCTGTGCGCTTCCTTGGGGTATATGGCCGTGAACAGTGAGCTCCTCACACATGCTGACACCTGACAAGCCATGCTACAAGAGGGGGGAACGCACATGGCACAGACCCCCCCCCACACACATATGAGACTATCTGCTTTGTTGCCAACATATTGTGGTGCATTGTGGATGTTACAGCAACCCCCATGGGAATTGTTGTGTATGCTGTTACCCACCTTCGGCATCATGCCTTGCTGAGGCACTGTGGGCCCGCAGCTCTGCCAAGATGGTAACCATGCTTGTGGGAGGGGTGGTTGATGTCCCTGGTGCCTGCACTGTGTGGTGACTCCCCTCCATCTCCATACCCTCTAGAGCCTGTGAGTTGCTGCTAGTGGCCCCCACTGTAGCGTTGACATCCGGTGGCGTGTCCTCTGCGTCGGCCAGCACATTGTTTCCTGTTGTGCCCTCGCCATTGCTGACAGTGTCCCTGTACATTGTGGCCTCTGGCCCCTCCCCATCCTGAGGCCCTGCCACATATTCCTCCTCATGTGCCTCCATGGTCCTGTAGTCACCTGGGGATTGGAAAAGGGTACACAGCACAGATGAGTTTGCGCAGTGCACCTCTGTACACCTGTGTAGTACATCCCCGCCAAAAACAATGTCTTGTCCTCCTGTGCCTGCTCTTGCTGTGCCTTCAATAGCGACAGCACAGGTGACTACAGTGTGCTGTACCTGGCAGGGGGTGGGGGGGTAGCAGCCTCATTCCCTGGTATAACTGTGCCACATGAGATGCGGTATGTGGGGGATGGTGTGCTGAGTGTCGTGCCCCTTATCTTCAGTATCAGGTATGGACTGGCCACCTGACCTTGGATTTGGCCTCAGCAATACATGTGGCCGTGGCACATGTGGGAGTCCTGAGTGGGATTGTGTGCCGTCATTGTGTGTGTGAGCGATGTGCTTGCATTGCCCTGAGTGGTATGCATGTTAGGTGTTGCAGGATGTGTCCATGTCAGCCAGATGTGTGTGGGGGCCCTACCTTTGCAAGACACTGTGCGGTGTGGGTGGACAGCTATCCCATACTCCATGGGTGTGGTGGGGTGTCTGGAGGGATGGGTGGAGCACTGCTGGGTATGGGGTATAGGGTTGCACCGTGTGTGTGGGTATGGGAATGTGTGTGTGGCACTGTGGGACATGTATAAGGGCTGATCCCAGGTGTTGTGGGGGTTGTGCTATGTGCATTTGCTATGGGTGTGGCAATGTGCCTTCCAATGTCTGGTGAGAGTGGGTGGAGTATCCCCACTGTATGTGGGCCCCAACAGAGTGTTAAGTGTGTGACATGTGTGTGATGTGTTTGCTGCCGTTTGTTTGCATCTACATCATCATCCCCGTGTGTTAGGCCCTTCCCTGTCAGTGGCCTGGGATATGTCCCTGGATAGGTAGGTGCATACAGACATCATATGTGTTTTGGTGGTGTGTGTGGGTACCCACAGGCCACTGTGTTCTGGGCTAGTTGTATGTCCCTCTTGTATGTATCCCCCTGTCACAATGTGCTTGGTGACTGGCTGCAGAGGTATGATGACTGGCTGTGACCTATATGCCAGGTACTATTTTAGCAAGTAGACCTCAGGGGGACAGAGAACACAGGCTGGTAATGATGAACACACCCCAAAAGGAGTAGGCACAAAAACATAACTAAATGTAAGCCCTCATAAGCCATATGTGAGGAAGGCATGCTAGATCAATCTGGGTAGGATAACTCCAGTAGTAGATGAATCAGACCTCAGTTAGTCCCCCAACCACATATCCTTAGGAAGAGGAGTACTTCAAAGGACAGACAAGCCCTGTAATCGCATGAACTCTGCATACATCAGTGGCCAAATACACCTATATGAAAGGTCCAGAGGGTCCAGCAGCACAGCCAAACTTCACAGCACTAGAGAGCAACAATGTAAACGTGATACAAGGAGGTTATCTGTGCATCTCCCACCAGGTAACTCTCACGATCGGTTTTTTCAGCCCACTAAGTTCAGTTTTACCGACTTGCAAACTAACGTGTTTCATATTTATCACACAGAGCCACTATAGATTTCACCGTACAGCACAGTGTCTTAGCACTTAGGTGCCTGTCCCAGTGAGTAGGTTATTCTAATATTTTTTATTCACACAAATATCAGTTGATTGCGATAAAAATCCTTTAAGCACACACTGTTTATACAGTAGAATGAATGCTAAATAATGTCATTCTAATTTAATTGCTAATTGAGGCATGGTTTATTTTTCTCTAAGAGCAGTTGTTTTATTTACATTTTGAGAAAGGTTTACAAAGTATGACCTTTTCATTCACTGTTTCATCCTTTTTTTAGTCACTTGGTACTAACATTTTTTCCAAGCTTCATAGTTTTAACAATTTATCCTCTTCCTTTTCCCTTTTTGTACTTCATATAGTGGCACAATAAGGAATCTAGTGTCCTTTAAATTCCAACGGCACTTCGGTGCACTATTCAGTGAGTAGTCTTTTGCCTCCTCTGCCCTGCATCTGTTTGTCTTTGTCTTTTAATCATATAAGTATATTTTTTAATTATGTTTTTTTTGCTTATGTTTAATTATGTCTATTACTGTTTTTAATTATGGTACATTATAGATATTTATTGTGTTTTTTCTTTTATTACATGGATTTATTATATTAAACGTGATTAATTTATTGTATATGTATATATATATATATTCCTTTATATATATATTTTTTAATTGTTATGTTTTAAACCCTTGATTTCACATCAGATTTATTTATTTTAAATTATTTATTATATAAATGTCACCTGGTGTCCTTTTCAAAGTGATGTTTATGTATACATTTAATTGTTTTTATTTGTTCTCTGTAAGCAACTCTCCCCTTGAGAAAGGCGCAAGCCGAAACGCGTCGGGGATCTACAATAAAGCTTTTTGAGATTACATTAAGCAACTGGGTCGTCCATTGCTTCTGCTCTCTGTGTACTGACTGATCCTTGCAGGAGCCCTGCTCTCCTGTGTGCTGTCCCCCACCAATCCCCTCCATGTGCCACATGTGCTTGGGCGTGCCCTGTACATGTGCTGCATATCTACTACTACTACTCCTACTACTACTAATAAGCATTTATAAGGTGCTACCAAGTGCACCCCATACTGTAAACGTGAAAACACAAAAAGACAATCCCTGCTCAATGGAGCTTATGATCTATAAAGAGAGAGCACTAACAGGTGTGGAAAGAGGTTTGGAACAGGAGCAAAGAGACAAGAGCAAGGGGGACAGGACAAAGGAAAGAGGTAGGAACAAGTGTGAGAGGAAGACAGAAAGGTGAAATGAAAAGGGCAGGAATGGAGAACAGCACACTCATGAGCCAAAGGTAGAGGCAAATATATGAGCTGTGAATTCAAGTGTGAGGAGGGGCAAAGAAGATGCCTGACGCATAGACAAAAGACGTTTATTCCAAGCGTAAGGAGCAGCAAGGTGTAGGGTGCATACCCACCTGCCTGTGGATGGGTGGTGTCCAGCACTTCTGTCAGTCAACGCAGGTAGATGGGCCCAAGACGGGCTGTGAACTCCTGCTCCAGGGATGTGAGAGTTGGGGCAAAGGGGACACCCCCACCGATGTCCATGGCATGTTGCCTCTCCGCCACCATGTGTGCACGGACTCCTCGCTTAATGTCATTGAATCTCTTTCTCAGGCTGTCCAGGTCCCTGGTTGGTCTCCTTGCCTGGGCTACGGTCTCCTGTACCTCCTCCCACACGTGTGTACGTGTTGCCACAGTGGTGCTGTTGCTCAGCCGGCCATAGAGCACCTCATACCGCTCCAACACACTGGCCAGCAGGATGTGCTTTTCTTGCTGACTGAATCTCACAGCCCTCCTCCGTTCCTCAGCTGGCACCGGTATATGCCTTCGTTTGGCACTGGGTGGCCCCTGTGTGGGCTGCGACACACCCGATGGGCCTGCAGCCACCACCACAGGCTCAACACTCCCTGCCGGCTCTGGGCCCTGCTGAACAGGTGTCCCCCTCCTCCCCTCCTGCCATGTCCTGTCGCTCCATCTCCATGCCCTCTGTGCCCTCTCCCTCCCTGTCACACATCCCTGCTCCTCGGCTCCTCTGCTATACCTCACACCTGCTCCTCGCCCCACCTCCTCTCCCTGCTGCCTGCTCCTCAACTCATCTCCTGTCTCTCGGCTGCCCCTCGCCTCCCCTCCTCTCTCTTTCGCCTGCTTTGCCACACACCTCTCCTCATCAAACCTGCCTCTGACACTCTCCACCACCACTTACCAACCTGCTTCTGATACTCTTCACCACCAACAACCAACACCGCACGCCTTCTCTCCCTCGCCTACACAAACCCCTCAATGTGTACCAGGTGTGCATGTGTATTTATAAGTTTTTTTACGTTGCGCGCATTGCGCATGCACCGCAGAGACGCGGAAGGTGCATGTGCGGGACACCATGTTATGCATGCACTGTGCGTGAGCGTGAAGATTGGCGCATGTGCATAACCTCAAGCAGCACATGCGCCAAGCCGCATGCACATGCACAGCGCATGCATAACATGGTGTCCTGCACACACACCTTCCTCATCTCTGTGGTGCATGCGCAACGTGTGCAGCCAATGTACTTGCGCCACTGTGCATGCGCAACACACGCAGCATAAAAACCCCATAAATACACATGCACACCTGGTACACATTGAGGGTTTTTTGTAGGCGAGGGAGAGAAGGCGTGTGCTGTTGGTTATTCGTGAAGCAAGGAGAGTGTCAGAGGCAGGTGTATCGTGGGGAGTGGCTGGGTTCGTGAGTGGTGGTGGGGTTGTGTGGCTGGATTGGTGTGTGGTGGGGGAGGTGTGTGGCTAGGTTGGTGAGGTGGGTGTCTGAGTTTGAGTGAGTTAGAGGAGTTGAGGGGGTGGCGTTTATGGCGGGCTTTGTGGTTTCTGTGTGTGCAGTGGGAGGTGAGCAGGGGCTGCAGTTGCCTGACAGAGGAGATGGTGTCCATGGGGCTGAGGCACAGGGCATGGGTGTAGTCCCGCTGCAACATAGACCTGCAGCTGTGGGGGCAGGCCAGGCAGTGGCTGTGCTGGCACGGCGCAGGAGGCGTGTGGAGTTGCAGGCTCGCCAGCCTTGCCTCTACAGGCCCAGGGCCCAGCTCCAGGGCTTGCGTGAGGACCAGGTCATCTCCCTCTACCGTCTGAGTATGGGGTCTATTAGGGAGCTCTATGAGGATCTAAGACCTGACCTCGAGCCCCTGACTGGTCGGTCACATGCCATTCCGGGTTTGGTCAAGCTCCTTGGTGCCCTACATTTCTTTGCCTCTGGCTGTTTCCAGTCATCTGTGGCTGCAGTGGGTGGCATGAGCCGCCCCACCTTCTCACACTGTCTCCACCAGGTACTGTGTGCCATGATCAGTCGGGTGGGGAATTATATTGCCATTCCCAACACTAGGCAACAGTGGGGGACCCTGAACCAGGCCTTTGAGGCGTTTACCAGGATACCACACATGATGGGAGCTATTGACTGCATACATGTTGCCCTGGTCCCGCCAAGAGACAGGGAGGTAGTGTTACGCAACTGCAAACACTACCATTCCCTGAATGTTCAGGTTGTATGTGATGCAAATATGCATATTCTGAATGTGGTCCCTAAGTTTGCAGGGTCCACCCATGACTCTTGTATCCTGCATCACTCGGCACTATTCAGATATTTTGAGGCAGGCCAGTATAAGGACTGTATACTGCTGGGTGTGTATTTCTCATCTCTGACATGCACATGGTAATCCTGTGACTAACCGTATGTGCAAATGTCTGTCTTTGAGGTGTATCCCTAGTTGTGTGTGTGTCTCATCTGTCTGTGTGTGACCTAATGTTGGGGGGCAGGGATAGTGCCCTCCAGCTGTACCTTGCTAGGGTGCTGTGTGATGATGGTAGAATGGATGCTAGTATTTGTGTCGTGGTTACAGATTATGTTGTTTGCAATCCGTACACCTACCCCTTGTTTTGTGTGTCATAACTTCACACGCTGATGCATAGTTGTGGTGTCCCATCATGTGATGTCATATGTTTCTGTCAGGATGTTTTGTGCATTTGGTTTGCACATACATACTTGTGTCCACTTGGGTAGACATCAGCTCCTGCTTTAATGTTCCACATTTCTTTCTGCAGGTGATTCAGGATATGGGTGTCGCTGCTGGTTGCTGACCCCTGTGCATCAACCACGGACACGTGCAGAGAGGAGTTACAATGAGGCCCATGCCTCCAGCTGCTCCATCATAGAGCGCACCTTTGGCGTTTTAAAGAGTCGCTTCATGTGTCTGGATAGGACAGGCAGGGCCTTACAATGCAGACCACAGACTGGCAGAGATCATTATAGCCTATTGTATCCTGCACAACATTGCTCTCAGGCACCATATCCCTGTCCAAATTAATGAGGATCTAGAGGATGATCCTACATGCCCTCCTGTACATGGCCGTGGTGACACATGTGAGGGCACAGCAGTCAGGCGGCAGGTGATTGAGGAGGTCTTCTCATGTAAGTACTGCATATGTTGCCACATACATTTGTTTAGATATGTGTGTACTACTACTACTAGTGAACATTTGTATCCCAATAGCAGTAAGATGCAACACTGCACTGAAATATAACAGACACTGCCTGGCCATCCCAGCTTACAATCTAGTCATGACTGAAATGCAGAAGATGTGAGCAGGGCACAACAGTGGGTGGAGGTGGATTATGTGTGTCAGGAGTAGTAGGCTTGTGGGAGATGGTAAGCTGACACACATGATTTGTGGCTGATTGGGATAGGGGCTGCTGTACAGCCACAGGTAGTTAGTTTGGGACTTTGGGTGCAGCAAGGTGAAAGGCGTGTAGTATGGGGTTAACAGTAGGAGGGCGGCCCATAGATGGGACCAAATGCCTAGACGTGTGTGTTTCACATTTTGTAATATGAGCTGTTGATTGGTTGGTATGCTCTGATGAGCAGGGACTGTGTGTTAGTTGTTTCTGTATAGCGCTACATGTGACAAGTAGCACTATATACATACTCAGTAGTAGTTGGATTACTGGTACTTGAGATCAGTAAGTGAAGTTACTGCAACACCACAGTGTGCCTGCATATATAGGTCAGCAGGAGAGCCTTGACATGGATGCTGAGACGGATAGGGAACCTGTGAGGTGTCCTGATAGGGGGAGTATTATTGCCATTATGTGTGTGGCTGTAGAATGGCCATGCAGTGCAGTGTTGCATATTTTCAGGCAGACAGAGATGATTCAAAGCCAGATCAGCAAGGTGTAGGTTACAGTAGGCAAGCCGGGAGCTGATTAAGGGGGTGGATTTGGGTTTTAGTTGTGTGTTCAGGGAGGACTGGGGAAATATAGCTGATGACATCTAGACATAAACCACAAGCCTCAACTACAAGCTGGGTATGTGTGTAGAGGAGGAAAGTGCAGTCCAAGACAACACCTACATTGATGACCCTGGAGAAAGGAAGATATGGCCACACACACAAGGATGCTCTGATGGGAGGGGAGGGTTTAGGTGCACATATAGGATATCCATGCTTTGCCATTATCAGTTTCACACAGTGGGATGACATGCAGCCATCAATGTCACGTGGAAAGCAGACATGGGGGTGTGGTTTGGCAGACATAACGCAGGCATGGAGAGATATATTTGCAACTCATTAGCACACAGCTGGTAATGTAAGTCAAGGGATGAGATAGCCACACCAAGGAAATGTGTATCGACAGAGGATAAGGAAGAGGCCCCTCGATATTTCCCTGTGGTACAGGAACTGACTGTGGGGTAGCAGAGGACATTGAGACACCATAACACACACTGAAGGGGCAGTGGCCGCGATATGGGGATAGTACTGCGGTCTTAGAGCCGAGCAGGGACACAGTAGCAAGGAGACGGTTCCGTTCAACAGTGTGTACGGCAGCAGAGAGGTGAGGAAGGGGATGGACAGAGTACGGGCCCTTGTAGTTTGCCACACACACTTCAGTGATAACTTTAGCATGAAGCACATCTGTACAGTGTGATGGGGAACAGTCTGTAAAGGATCTTGGGGGGGGGGGGGTCTGGGAGCTGAGGACGTGAAGGTGCAGTGTGTGTTGCACAGCTCCAACATGACATACGTATGTTTATCTTGTGTTCCTCAATCCACAGGACATAGTTGGTGACCCTCCTGGTGCTGTGGTGCATTGGCAGCTGACTGTACGTCATCCAACATGCAGTAGTCTGTGGTAGGTAGACCTACAGCTACTTTGTCTGTGACGATAGTCAGGGGGAACACATGTCTGCAGTGATCTGTCATATTGTACATATGTTGTTGTTCACCTCTTTACCCTGCACCCCCATACCCCATATGTTGCTGTTGGCACACATATCCACATGTGTTCCTGGCCAGTTTGTCTTCTCCAACACTGTCTCTGGGACACGTCCAACAGAGCTGCGAGTGTGTGCAGGTCCTAAGTGTTTGGGTGGTGGGCTGCACATACACCCTTCCCTGACATTGTAGCATCAGCCAACAGCAGTGTATCATTGCATTTGACAAGCCTTTATCTCCACTAATCTCCAATTGTGCACATACAGGCCATATTCTACTGCTGGCATGCTCACCTTAGTATACTGTGTGGGTATGTGTTTTTTGGTAGGCTGTGTGATGATGCAGCGTGCAGGCAATTTGCATTATCATGTGGTGTGAGGGTTCTGTACACCTGGGGAGCAGTGGTGACTGTGCTATCCCTACCTTACTGCTGTTTACCTTGTGCACATTGTGGCCATGTGTTGTGAGCTGACCTATCTCTTGTGTGCTGACAGACCACTGCGCAACGCATTATTGTATCACAGATATCGCCATAATGTGGACATGCATCAACAATGGCTGGACATGGGGACATGGTGATTCTACACATTTCAATGACATCTTCTTCCTTTACTGTGACGTGTTGTGGCCTTTGAGAGCCTCAGGGGATCCCAAACTGACACTTGCTGCAAACACACGGTAGGTTGCACCTTTGGTCTTTTGGGAATGACATCAGCCTTTACATGTTAATGATTTACTGTTTGTTTCATGGACATTTCATGTTGAGTCTCTGTACACGAACGCTGATGCACATTGGGTGGAGCTGTGAAACGCCTGTGTAACATGGGCATGGACATGATCATATCCATGTGACATCCTTGTCTGCGTTTCCAATTCCAAATGTCCACAACATGCACTGTGTTCTGTGTTGTGATCATGTTATGTTTGCCTGTGTGATGTTTCATTACATACATATTGATGTTTGACTCTCTGCAATTTGGGCTGATGTTGCAAGCAGCATACCAATTGATGAAATCTGAGTCATTTTCAATGCATTCCAACAACTCCCTGGCTGCACAGTCAATTCTTTTTAGTCATGGGGTAGGCGTTTTGGCACAAATTTTGCAGACACATGTCTCATCCCCAAATAGACAGTAAGAATGGACTGTACCAACTCAAAACTGTTGCCCATGTCCTCAGCAAGCTCCTTGATAGTTACTCAATGATTTGAGTGTATTCTGGCATGCACTGCTTCAACTTTGTCTTCATTCCTGCTCGTGGATGGCATGTCCAGAATCCACTGGTCTGATGTGATATGGAACCATTCTGAGTTAAATAGTTGGAACTGCATCCAACTGACTGAACCTTTAAAAAAAGAGCAATTGGATCTCATTGTGGAGGCTTGATGGCTCCAGCAGCAGTTGTTGACAAGTCACAAGATCAATGTTAGCTCTAAAAGGACTGGCCCTATTTTGGGCCAGAGTCTGTAGGAACCTATGTACCTTTCTGGGAACCTGCCAGGGACTTGTGACCTGGATTGGCCACTGTTCAAAACAGGATACTGGGCTTGATGGACCTTCATCTGAATCAGTATGGCATTTCTTATGTTTGTATTTCTTAAGGGATTTAGATCATGCCTTTTTCAGGTCAAGTTGAGTTACATTTGGGTACAGTAGGGATTTTCTATCCCTTGGAGGGCTTACAAAGTTGTAGCTTTGATGATTGCAGTTTATAGAGTTGACTTTAAAAGTTAATTGTACAGCATAGTGAACGGATGAGAGACCAGTCTTGTCATAAAATAATGATGCAAAATTATAGAACACTGCTGGACTGGGAGAAGTTAAATAAGATTCTATAACTCTTGCAATTTGTGACCAAAATTATGAGGAGTATTAATCCATGAAGCAGATGGCCAATTTTTGGATGTTTATGACTGTCAAAACATGAATTCATGCCAGACATGTGGCATTCTTATCTAAAAAAGGACAATTGATAACATTCCCTAATGTCTGAAGTTTGGACTTCAAATCAAAGAAATGATTGAAGAAAGCATTGGAGAAAAATCGTTTTAAATATGCTTTAGTAGGGATGTGCATTTGGTTCATTAGTGAGCCTTAAATATATTAGTGCATATTGAATTGATTTAATGTGTTCACCAATGAATTAATACATGTTAAATCAGTTTATGCCATTTTAAAAAGTTTTGGTGTGCATGAAAGCATTTGTACTCAAATGAATGCATGAAACAAACAAAAATAAATCATGATAAAAGACCAAACAAACTGAAAATGAGCCTAAACATTTTGCCCTGTGCACATCCCTTCTTTTCAGGCCATGTTATGTTTGTTTATACTGATAAAACATGATTGTATTAGGTGTATTCCTACCATGTTGTGTTGCAATCATAATATCCACTTTCAAAGTTGATTTTCTCTTACAATAATAAATGTCTTGGCATATTTCTTTTGATGGGGGAGGGAAGGGGTGACAGATATGAGTTCCAATACTAACTGCACATCGAATGCTGTGTAAATCAGTTTAGAACAGAACCAAAAATGCAGTGTCATCTATTCTGAAATACTGGTGTCATTTGTTTTCCACGATCCTTAAAGCATGATTGAAACTGAAAGGAAAAGCATAAAAGCTGAGAATATAGATCATGTTTCATTTGCAAACATAGGTCCATAATAAACATGGAACTCATCGCAAACTATACAAATGCCTGTAGTTAGTTCCCTGATAAATAGGACAGGAACGGTTTAATAGCAAAGGCCATAATTATCCAGAGCTCTCAGTTTACAATTAGTTTTCTTAGACAGTTATGGTCATAAATGCCAACTTTAATCATGTGTTCATGTTGAATTAGGGTCTGCCAATGCTGCGAGAGATCTAATCCTCTCTTTCTTCCCCTCTCATAATGAAATAATAATGCAAATTCACTTCTTTGATAGGACGACCTGTGTGAATTTATTAAAGGCTCAGAGAAGTCTCTTGAAAGGGATAAATTCTTTCCGGGTGCAGACTCGAGGTAATTCAAACCACGGAAATAAAAATAGAGCTGTCATCAGAGGCTGGGATATACAATGGATTTAATGTGTCTGAATGGGATATTTAATAAGTATAACAGGGCTGTGCTCCAGCTTTACTCAGAGAATATTACCACTGTTTGTTTCTAAAAATGGATGCTTCAGCTTTTATTCGGGAAATGCATTACCAGCTTTCATTATATGTAACTGCACAGCTGCTTTAGTGGAAGAAAAATTAGGCCTGTGTGATGACATGCCCAGAACAAACATATAAAAGATATTCATGAAATAGTTTACTTGCTAAAAGTACAGCGTTCTCAGGTCAGTGGTTTGTATGAAGGTCAAAGATAACACCTCCCCTGCTACAGCCCAGATAGAGTTTCAAAAGGAAAGCTGTCCAGATCACAGGAACACAAGAAATTTGCATCTGTAGTCTTCTAAAAAATGTGAAAAGTAGCACATCATTAACAAAATTGAAATTAGGAGGCAGAAGACACCATCTCAAAAATGTTTCACATTTTTGCAGACTGTTAAAGATCGCATTTTATTATGATACAGGGATAGTATATCAGTGTTGGAATGATGACTTTCACACTTTTTAAACCCAACCATATGTAGGTTTTCAGGATTATAAAAGGGATGTCAACGTTGGAGCAAGAGTGGGTGGGGTGTGGGTGGAGAGTGGGAGTGTCTATATAATGTAGTTACCATGGGCGCTGGCAGCTCGCGGTAACCGTGAGTTTTGCAGACATTGTGGATGCAGCTAATGTCTATGAGTGGCATTAGCTGAATCAGCAAAGCTGTCATGCTGCAATCCCTGTAATCTGCTGGGGAAATGCTAGGCACACCCCAACAGCTAACGTGTGACTTTTGCAGCTAACTTGGCGTTTTCTTCACTAATGTCTCATGTGAGCTGTAAACGTCTAATGCACATTAGTGAACATATCCCACTGTATGTGTAGTACAGTGGCATAAACAGTGAGAAAAGCCACTTTATTTTAAAACAAAGCATATTCCAAAAAGACCGGACATTATTCAGGGCTTTATACATCTGTAGCAAACTTGTCTGAGAAAAACGTCACTAGCCTATGAGAAATCTTGTAGATTAGTACCCTATTCCCTTAGACTACATGCCATAAATATAACATCAAAAGCAATTTTTTATTAACAATCTATAGTACGGATGGTAATTGATGTGAGCTAACTTAATTAAGGAGAGGGGAAAGTATGATGACTTTATTAATGTTTTTTCTTAAACTGTGTTTTTTTCATTTTACAAATGGACCAGAGACCAAATTATTCTTTATAAAGGATAGCAATCCATCAACTTTCCTTTCCTCCAATTGTGCAAAGGAATGCAAAGAAGAATGGACCTATTTAATTCAAATAGGAGTCATAAGGCTTTGTGGACACCAAAAAGGTGCATCTAGCAATTACCCTGTGTATGGGTTTAGGACTGAGATGGCCATCTGTAGAAATCTGAAACATGTTTTAAAAAGATGTCCTGATATCAAACTCTCAGACTGGTACAAAATATGTAAGTTTTGCAAATTTGTGTGAACCTTTCTGTGCTTTCCAATGTATGGGATCTTAGAAAGAGTTCTGGGAGAAATTTTCCAAAAGCCTGCATCATTGCAAAGGCTAGGGGACGCTTTTAGTGTACATACTTTATGCTAATTTTCAAAAAGAAACTAGTCTATCTTGAAAATTGCTAGTGGAAAGAATGCCATGTCTAAAGGTCATGGTTACTTTGCACTCACTATCTGTGCAATTGGCCAAGTGGGAGCAAAATAGTACACACACATGTGGAAATCAAACATAGGCGCACTGCTTTCCTCCCCTGACCTAAATATGTCTACCACAATGCTCATTTTTTCCACAGCTACAAGTTCTCATACTATGGAAGTTACCCATACTTTTAAGGGGATGTTTACAAAACAGTGGTACTTGATTCCATGTTATATCAGAGCCGCGGCCCCATTGAAATCAATGGGGCCGTGGTTCCGATGTCGCACGGAGTCTGTTACTGCTGTTTAGTAAACACCTCCCTTAGTCATTTTGAGGAGACAATGTTTAGACTTAGAAATTTACTTGAGCAACTTATTTACTAGTTTAGTTTAATTTTGTTTATCATTTAGTTTGTTTGATCTACACTTTTCTCAAGATCTACAAAGTGTCATAAATTGAAAAAAGAACATATATAAATTGCAATGGAGATAGACTTAAGACAAGGTAGCATGTACAACAAAATTAGGAGATAACCCAAGAAGAATGAACAGATGGGATTTAAAATAAAGTTCAAATGAGAAAACATAGGCATGTTTAGTAAAGTGTGTTGAGTTTTTGCACTTGCCATGCATTAGGAGCAAAACCTAGGGGTATGTTTACTAAAGCACGGTAATGTTACCGTCGATAAGTGCCATGCTAATGTTACAGATGCCCATATAAAGAAGTGGGCGGTGCGGCGTTAAGGCAAGCCTGGTCCGGTAACAAGTGGTACAGGACACCCTGGCCATGTAACGTGCGGTACAGGGCGCCCTGGATTACCGCGCGTTAACGTCACAGCCGACGCTAAGCAGCAGCGTGTTCAAAGGGGTTGCAATCAAAGGCACGCAGACAGTAGAAGACGTGCTGAGGGAAGTGCAGACATGGTGTCACATAAGAAATGGAGCTGTAGGTGTAAGGCTGTAGACCACAGGCAGCTGATATCGCAGTTCGTAAGTGGGACGTGAGCCACATAGAAATACATGCACACACACCATGAAATGGTGTGCAGTGAAAACAGCATGCAGAAGAGTAAACAAAGTAAACTGAAAGGGCATCAGGGGCCGGTCTGAAGGGCCAGCCTTGTGGATGGTGTGTGTACAAGGGCAAAATGGGAAAGTGATCCAAAAAGGGGTATGTGAGAACTGAACTGGTACACTGAAGTGTCCAAACACAGCTCACCAACACCAATACCAAACCACTGAGACAACTGCCCACCCAGACAGCCCAAAGAAAGAGACCATATGTAACAGCTAATATGTGATGGATAGGCTGCATGGAGGGCACACTGTAGTGCACAGTGAAGAGCGGGAAGGGCATGTGGAGAAGCTACAAAGCTGCAGCCATTGTATGGGAAGGTTAGCAGAACACAAGAAAAGAAAGATGTGGGAATCAAACCCACAACCTATGATGGCTCAATGCACGTCTGCAACCACTATCCCAAACAACCACAACAAGTACAATGCAAATATGTTCCACCATGTGGCCATCATGTCTGCTATATTATACACGTTATGTTATGACACAGTATTGCAGCCTATGCATGTTGCGGAAAACGCGCGTTGCAGAGCCACTGACGCGCAGCTTGCAAAATAACGCACATGATGTAACAGACGTTCTTACGTGCCTTATGAGATACATTTAGGCTCCTTAGGTTATGTGGGCAGGTTATGGTGCGTAACAACACATGCCCCAAACAAACCCTCCAAGCATTATTGTGAGCGCTCTGCGTCTGCAGCACTGCAACGCACGTAGTGCCACAGTACCGCACACACTACAGTAGACAGGATGAGGCACCTTACTACCTGTCCATTGCCCTGTTCTTCTGCCGTCCAGCTCATGCCTGTCAACCTGATGCATCATACAGTCCTTGGGCTACCCTAGACCTAAGGTGCCTTAGGCTGTGGATGTCACCAGGGGTCAGACCAGATTTGGGCCTGCTGCTAGGTCACTGGCAGACCAACAGTAGTACTAGGAGCCTCCAACCATAGTCTGACATTTACCAGCAGCAGGCACAGTCAGACTGTACCTGTTGCACCCAGCCAGGTGTTCCAGCCATGCACAAACTAACTGCAGACAGTCCGCTAGCCAGTCTACATTGTATGTTCACAGAGGAACTATGCACACCCAGAACTGGGATGTACAGCACAGACACCCAGCAGGTGCCCCAGTGATTGGCCCTCCAAGAAAGGAGGCACACATATATCATCTAAGACAAATACTATGTAGTCCTATGTGGGTACATAGCCGTGCCATGGTCACTGTTCGGTCAGTGTGAGAGTGTTCAAACAGCAAGACGTGCTGTGGCCACCTTGTCCATGCAGGTGGTGGTTGGGCACTACAATGTCCCGGCCATTGCCCTACCCCCACTGCAGACGCTTCCTGCCTGATCCACCCTCTCTGGTCCATACCCACAATACCTTGCTCCTCAGTATGCAGATTTTCAGTCTGGCGCTGGCAAAAGTGTACATTTTGTGGGCCCAGTGCAGAGTAGGGTGTCACACCACAATGGATGGACATGCACTCACCCACCCCTATTGCAGCATTGTGCAAAGATAGGGGTGGTTGGCAAACCTGACCGCCACACTGGTCCCGATCAAAGTGCAGGCAGTGCTAAAGGATGCACAAGCTAGGTGTGGGCTCTGCTGATAACTGCTGCTCCGAGCTGGTGCAAACAGCCTGACTCTACATGGAGCTTTGGACAGTGGGGGCTGTGTGTGTGGATGTTTGTACTCCTGTTGGCTGCTGCTTTTGGGATTGCACATGTTGATGTTGTATCTGCTATGTAGGGTAAAATGTAGGGACATGCATTGCAGGGTCCACAGCTGGGATGTGAGCCTGTGACCCTCTACTCTAGGACACACTGGTCATGTGTACTGCACCACACTGTTGCCACAGAGGCAGTGCAGTCCCTGGGGCTACATTTGCTCTTTCTTAGACAGACCTTATTTATTGCACTGCACACGGCACACTGGGGCATGTCATGACCTTGATCCACTGCAGGCAGGTGCCACCACCACTGGCACCCCCCTGCCATGCCGACATGCCCAAACACTGTTGGTGCTGGTTGTGTGCAGTCCCAGGCCATCCACTGTACAGGTAGGCGGGTGCCTAGGTTCAGGGTCTGTGATGCGGTGGCATACATAGACATCCACACATCCCTCCCCATCACTGCCTGCCACTGTTCTGTCACTTCCATATGGGGGTGAGATGGCTGTGGGGTGTGCGGTGTGTGATCTGGCAACAATTGGCTAGGGTGAACCTGGTTGATTGATTGTGTTCTGCCGGCAGACTGTGGTCAGGCTGGGGCATGCAATGTGGGTCCTGTGTATCCATTATGGACTACTGGGTGTTTATATATTTCACCTAACATGTGGTCGCACCCTGTACTGCCTTACCAGTGGTTGTGGAATTGGTGTTCATTATACTGGGTTTACAGACAGTTTGTGACTTATCCTGGGGAATGTCCATAGACCCTTGTTAGAGTGGTGCCCAGATGTGCACTACTAGCCCCATTACAGGCATTGTGGTTCCTGTGTGATGTTTGGGGTACCTGCTGGGCATGTGTCCCCTGGATGGGACACTGTAGTACACAGAGTACTGGGCATTTTGACCTTGATCGGACACTATCATACTGGTTTCCTGTTTCTGTATTCCTATGTGCCACCTAGGTGACAGCCTAGTCGCCCTGTGCCCCAGTTGCCACCACTGCATGTCCCGCCTTCAGCCCCCTTTGCCCCATTTGCACCATCACCATGGTGCCCTTTCATACTTGGGCACTATGCTGTTGCTGCATTTGGTCACTGCTATCACTGTTTTGGGCTCCCTGTCTGTGCTCTACATTGCTGTGCTCTCTCTCCTGCAAATGTGCATCTACCGACCGACAGGTTTTCACTCGCGGTAATGTTCGGGCCTTCATGCTCCCACATTAGTGTAGCAGGAGCCTCTCCCCACCCACTCCCACCCATTGACCCCTTCTCTCCGCCCTCTCTCCACCCTCTGAGAGAGTTACCCTGGCCGGAGATGTTACTGCGCATTAACGTTGCCGCTGCTACGTTATCGCGCTTTAGTAAACATACCCCTTAATGTGATAAATGCAAAGCTTATGCAGTAAATTTCAGGGGTGTGACAGGCGTCTATTCTGCATTTACCATACAGGGCAGATTACTATATGGGCGCCTGTTTCATGCAACAGCAGATAATGTGGGTGCACTAAATCCACACAACCTGCCAATGGATGTAACATGGGCACCAGTGTTGCTAAAGCCAAAGTAAAAAAAGTGACCAGTCAATCCTCCAAAAGACCCTCCCTAATCATCAACCCTTCCTCAGCTCAGCTAACATACATTCTTCTCATCTCACAACCTGTCTCTCCCCTATTCCCCACCTATCCTGGGACTTACCCAGGGTATCCCAGATAGTCCAGTGTACAGCATAGGCATGGTCTCCCTCCACTCCTGCCTCATTGCTGTTGGGGTACAAAGTGGCAGCTTTGACCCTAGTGGTAGTCTCCCAGTACTACCACTAGAATGCTCAGAACTTATAAATGCCTGGTGTGATTATGTCCATGTCACACAGGGGCATGGTGGAGGCATGTCTGGGGCGTTCAGGAAAAGATAGAAGGATATGCCTGATTTCAGAATGAGACTGCACGTGCAAAATTGGTGGCAGATAAGACCATGGCTATATCAGCTCCTGGACGCAAACAGACTTTTGAAAAGTGCTCATTTATGCCAGCTATGAAAAGTAAAAGAAGAGGATAATATCCCCTCACTCCCACTATATTTTTCACCAACTCAAAAAAACTTATTAGATACATAGCAAGGCCTTATTGCCTGCTGCTGTGTTGCTGCACTCCTCTATTTCTCAAATAGCAGGCCAGGACATGTATGTCACAACATATTTATTTATTTTTTGTTTATTTAACCATTTTTTTATACTGCTCTGTCCTTCACTCAGAGCGGTTTACATTGAAACTCAACATAGTACATAGAACGAAAAACAATATACAAGAATACTCGAACTAGGGAGGGGAGAAGGGAGGTTGCAGGATTAACTATGTACAGGGTTATAATTACATAACAGAATTATATACATTTTGGTAAGTCGTGTTTATCAGGTTGGTTGTACATGGCTATGGGTCCATTTTGGAGGACTGTGTCATGCATTCATTCAGGTGGTTAGGTGATATGTCCCAGATAATCTGTGTACAGAAGTGTTTTCAGTTTCTTTCTGAAGTCCTTAATGTCTGTAGTTGCGCGCATGTCATCTGGGAATGAGTTCCATACTGATGGAGCAGAAAGTGATAGTGCCCTTCCAGATGTAGCTTGTATGGTCTTATGGTATCCACAGGATGTGATGATCGTATGCTTGTTGTTGTTCCTCCTGGGTCGGGTTCTTGTGTCTCTTATTATCATGTCTTGTAGGCTATAAGCCGATAGTTGGTGTATGATTTTGAAGATGACTAAGATTGATTTGTATCTGACACGGGATTGGATTAGGAGCCAGTGTAAGTGATTGAGTATGGGGGTGATGTGTTCATGGTTATTTGTTTCTGAGATGAGTCAGGCTGCAGTATTTTGTGCAATATGCATTGGTAGGATGGTTTGCTTTGTGAGCCGCTGATAAAGTGTGTTGCAGTAGTCCAGTTTTGGTGTGATTATTGAGTGGCTCCTAGTGCGGAAGTGATCAAAGTGTAAAATTGGTTTAAGTCTCCTTGTTATCTTCATTTTATGGTAGCCGTTTGCAGTAGTTTTTGCTATGTGGGGTTGCATGGAGAGGTGTTGGTCCATGATAATTACTGTTATTTGCCTTTGTTGTATGCAAATTGTTTGTGGTAGGGTAATTGCGGTGTTCCTGGTAATAAAGAGTGCTTCTGTCTTTTTGTAATTTATGGAGAGGTTGTTGCTATTGAGCCAGATGATAATATCCTCCACACACGCGGTTATGGTTGCCAGATCAGGGTTGTGTATATCGACTGGTATGTATACCATGATATCATCTGCATATACTCTATATTGGTTTTTGTGTTTTTTAATAATTTCGCATATTGGCTGTATTTATTTATTTATTTATTTATTTAAAGTCTCTTTTATACCGCGCTATTCAGCATCAGTGCGGTTTACAATAAACAACGAACATACACATTTCCAATAGTACTTTGTGTTTACATATGAACAGGATGTAGTATGTAGTTGTTAAATAACATTGAAGAGAGTGAGGAACCTTGTGGGACTCCTACGTGCATTAATGGAATTGGCCTCAGATTGTCTGTGACCTTTGGCAAACTACTTTACCCTACATTGACTTAGATAGAAGGACAGGGAGATAACTTTTGCACCTGTCTGTAACTCGCCTTGAACCCATATTTGGAACAGCATATAATCCAACCACAACATATTTGTTTGTACATATACATATGCAAGGCAAATTTGAAAGTATATTTTAGAAAGGCCATTTAGGCAAAATCAAGGACGTCTTTGTTAAAATGTTTGAAATTGAGAATGACTCATGCATTCATCGTCATACACTTGCTGTAACTTTTGCAATTTAATGCAAATTTGCAGTTCAATTTTTTCACTCATCGTAAATCTGACGAACTGCTTTTATATGATACCAAACATTACGTGATTTAAAGAAGTACAGATATGCTGCAACCACGCTACACTCTGCACAAGCAGAGGACATTACTAGGTCACTGCTTACTTAATCGTGGTGCAACATATTGTTATATAGCTAAGCAACAAGTCTCGATACTTTTTGATCACACCTTTTATTAAGTGAAATGAAACTGGAAATTTCATGTATAATTTCCAGTTTCATTTCAGCAGGAGCATGTCCATATTTTCAGTTTTTGGGGGCTAGGGAGGCTCCTGATGTCTCTCAGATAGGGCCGGTGTGACCATTAGGCAAACTAGGCAGCTGCCTGGAGCACCAAAGTTCCAGAGGTGGTCTATTGCTGCTGCTGCTGCCCCTCTCCAGGACCTGAAGCAGCAACAATGGCCTCAAACAGCCCTTAAAACTTCAGTGTCATGGGGCTGTTTGGCTTCCTCTCCCTCCGATGTCCGATGCTGACTTCTTTTTTTATGGAGGAAGAAGCCAGTTCTTCCCCCATGCAAGCAGGAAATCATCATCAGACATCAGAGGGGGCAGAGGACAAACAGCCATGTAGCACTGAACTTTTAAGGTAAGCGCTGTGGGGTTGTTTGAGGCCACTGCTGCCACTGCAGGTCCTGAAGAGGGGTGGCAGTGGGGGCCAGAGAGGTGGAGGGGGTGCAAGTGATGAGGTTTGCCTAGGGCACTTCATCTCCTTGCACCGGTCCTGCTCTCAGAAGTCCCTTGTTGAATTATTTAATGAAAACAGACTAGCATACTGAGTGGAATGATAGTGATGAAAGCTCCTTGTTGGCTAAGTGAGCCTTAGAAAGAGCTTAAGGGGAGACCAGGATGGTGCTGACCTGTTTCCACATGTGAGTCTCTGTTCCAAAGCAGGCTTCTTGCTTTCTTTGAGTTTCCCTCTTGCAATGTGTTGAGCTATTTGTAAGATTTCTCTGTAAGTGTTCTGCCTTGTATAAAGATGTGAGATATCTTTCTTTGACTTCCCCTGGTTACAATTTTATCTCAGTTCTGAGAAGCTATCTGTGGCTAGTGGTGAGGAAATTAGATCTGAGGAGACTTGATGAGAACATTTTAGTGTCTTGTATGAGTTTAATGTAGTAAAGTATCAGGTCTGCTGTTATTTTTCCTTTTGCCTTATTTCCTTTACTTTCCCTGCCTTCAGAGATTACTACTTGGTCTCTCTCCATTCCTTTTCTTCTTTATTACTGATTAGTGATAAATGTTAGATTAAATCATTTCTCCAATGTTTTTTTTTCACAAATTGTATTTTTAGCTTATATTCTCTTTATCCCCTGAGTATTCTCATGGTGTATGAGTCTATATTGAAAAATAGATTTGAAAAAATGTCTGAGTGATATGAAGAATTGGTTACTTCACACTGATGGAACTACATCTGGAGAACCAATTGAAGTGCGTTCTGCTTCAATACAAAACTTTATAGAGCTCCTCCTCCTTTCTTGTATGTTTCAAATGTTTTCATTGACATTTATGAATCTGGATATTAGATATAAATAGCTATTGAGATGGGTAACAGACTTTTTAAATATTGCCCCATAAATGTCCTATAATTTGAATGTACTACTACTACTACCACGTATCATTTGTACATCGCTACAAGGCGTATGCAGCGCTGCACAGAGATAAGCCAGAAACCGCCCCTGCTCATAAAAGTGTATAGTTTAGTCAGATAGACAACAGTCAAGACTGATAACACAACAACTGGGAACTAGGATAAATCTAGAGGAACAATAATGAAACACATAGAAGGTGAACGGGAAACTAAGGAGACTGCTTTTGGATCCCCTTAGTCTCCCATTTACCTCCTATGTGTTTCCTTCCCCCAAGATTTATCCTAGTCCCCATGTCTTTTTACAGCGCTGTGTATGCCTTGTAGCGCTATACAAATGATAAGTAGAAGTAGTAATAGTAGTAGATTCAAATTATAGGTTATTTATGGCATAGCATTGCCTATATAGTCATCATATACATTGACAACTGTCCTTCAATTAGGTGTTACACCCACCTTTATTTCCTTTTATATTTCTCCTAGGACCACTTTATAACAGTCTTATTCAGCATGTCATGTATTCAGTGCAATAAATGTGGTGCTTTCATTTTCAGAAGAATCATTTGGATCCTAAAAGCTTGCCCTATATGCCTCAAGTTAGCTGCTATGCATAAAGAACTGACTCTACTAAGGGAAGAATTAGCTGCTATTAAACACACCTTCTCAAGAGTACAAACTGTACAAAATCTATCACCGCTTCCACAAAGAATCAAACGGTCCAGGAACAAATGGATCACAGTGGGCTCTGGGAGGTTGCGACCTGTAACACGGAGACACCCTCTACATCAAGAGATATCCTTGCATAATGCCTTCTCTGCCTTGGATAATGACGGTGCCCAATCCTTGGAAACTGCAGCACCCTTACATGAGGGAGACAATGTCCAACCTACTGATAATGCACCAAATATGAAGAAAAAAATCACAAAACAGGAAACTACTACTACTTGGAGATTCCATCATCAGAGGCACCAACTTAAGAACACAGTTCACGCCCCTTAAGAACACGCCCCGCGGTCACGCTCCACAGTCGCAAAAGGCAAAGAAAATATAAAGAGAGTAAAGACCCCTCCAGAAGGAGACTGTCCCGGGCGTGCCTGCCCGATGTTACACTCAGCAGCGTTGCCTCCAACAGCACAGTCCAGCAGTCTCAGGTCCCGTTCTCACAGACCAGCTCCCTTCATACGCTCTCCAGGTTCACTCCGAAGGTAAAGCTCCACCAGGGCCCTTAAGTCCCCCTCAAGGCACCTCCAGAAGGAGACTGTCCCAGGCGTGCCTGCCCGATGTCACACTCAGCAGTGTCGCCACCAACAGCACAGTCCAGCAGTCTCAGGTCCCGTTCTCACAGACCAGCTCCCTTCATACGCTCTCCAGGTTCACTCCGAAGGTAAAGCTCTACCAGGGCCCTTAAGTCCCCCTCAAGGCCCCTCCAGAAGGAGACTGTCCCAGGCGTGCCTGCCCGGTGTTACACTCAGCAGCGTCGCCTCCAACAGCACAGTCCAGCAGTCTCAGGTCCCGTTCTCACAGACCAGCTCCCTTCATACGCTCTCCAGGTTCTGCCCCTTTGACGCCCCTTCGACGCCATTCGAACGCCAATGTGTCTTGAGGGAGTAATTTGTTCCCCTTCAGTGAAGCTTCCTGGGGGTAGGTGATTTACAACTGTTTCGCCTGCGTTTGTCTTGCCCTCCCTACTGTATTTATATCCCTTGTTTTATTGGTATTGTGATTATGGGGAAGAGGAAGGCAAAGGCCGGGAATAAATCCTCGGTGGCTGATACTGGCGGGTCTAAGCCGGTGGGCCCCATGGATAAGCACCTTGTGTCTGTTCCTGCACCTTTAGCCCAGTCCTCTCCTGATGGGGTTTCGTTGAGCCCTGATGGAAGAATTCCTCCCCCCTGCCCTGGCTCTGTTTTTTCTTCCGTTTCTGGTATTTTTTCTTCGGTGAATAGAGAGTTGAGGGGTGGGATTTCTCTGCTAACTCCAGTTCAGGGTTTAACCCCGGGAGCATCCTTGGAACTCCCAGAGTTGCCCCCTGAGGGAGATGTCACCTTGAAGGATTTGTGGGGTGCCTTAAAATGTATAAATTCGAAAGTTTCCTTGAAATTAAATTCTTTATGCACTTTCACCCAAGAGACTGCAGAATCTCTGCGGCTCTTGGATGAAAGAGTTTCTTCTTTAGATGTAGCTGTTTCTAAAATAGAATCACAGGTGCTTTCTTTGCATTCGGCTAATGTTGCTGGTATCAAGGATTCCTTGATTGTACATTCTAAATTGGAATCACTGGAAAATTCTATGAGGGTATGCAATCTACGATTTTTAAATTTTCCTCATTCTTCCTTGCTATCCCCTAAGATTCTTTTGGATAAATATCTTAAAGAGATTTTAGCAATATCTGATCCTATTGAGGTCTCCCAAATTAATTATATCCCCTCGTCTGTGAAAAAGGTTAACTCCTCGGAGGGCGAATTGGATGAGGTGGTTCCCTCTATCACTAATCTCACCGCCTTTATTGAGGATTCTTTAGAAATTATTACTGTACGGTCTACTCTGCTGGTCACTTTTCTGTCGGTGGTCATTAATCAGCGTATCCTTAAAGCTTACTTCAAAGCTAAAGCACTTAAGTTTTGTGGGCAGATAGTAAATGTTTTTCCCGATGTTGCTCATGCTACCCAATTGCGCCGGAGGCAGTTTTTAATCTTGAAGCCCTGGGTATTGGCTTTGGGAGCCACGTTTTTTCTAAAGTTTCCCTGTAAGTGTGTCATCAATCGTGATGGCGCTTCTTTTATTTTTATGGATGTTGCACATCTGGAGAAATTTTTTTTTTGAAAACTTTATTTAAACCCATACACAGTACAAACATTAAAAAAAAACAGCATGCTGACTCTGAGCGGGGTTGGTTCTGATCCCCAACCCGGAGACCAATGAACGGTACAGGTACATTTTCAAATTATATCCTCCCCGCCCAAACCCATCCCACCACCCCCCTCTCCCCTTCCCATAGTCACCATCCAACAGTCAAAGTAGACCTCCAGGGTCGGCACCGCAGAAGCCACCAAGAGAGGCCTATGAGGATAGGCTTCATTAAAGACCCAGTTGCAGCACTGCATTGCGACTACCAGGGCTCAGGTTTTGGATGTAAGGGTCCCATAGTCTCTGAAAAGCCGGCCATCTCCGAGCACTACCCCGGGCGCATCTACACTCCAAGAGCATTAATTGATGGAAGCTATTGCGCCACTCCCAAAAATAAGGTGGGCACCGTTCCCTCCAATTACATAACACGGGCCCTGTACCCACCAGACAAGCCTTACGGAGCAGTAAGCGAGCCCAAGTCCCTTTGGGTTGCGTGGGACGTAAATTATCCAACACAATAAGAGAAGCATCCCACCACACCCGCTGCCCCAGAATCTCAGCCAGGAAGGAACCAATTTCCGCCCAATAGGGGCGTATGAACTGACATCCCCACCACATATGCAGCAAGGTCGCCAGTGGCTCAGAGCAACGCGGGCAACTCCCATCGGAAGTAATATGACAACGAAAGGCCCGTCGCGGGGACATATGAACCCTGGTTATGCATTTAAATTGTATCTCCCTCCAGCGGGCTCCAACCGCCAGCTCCCCGATCCTACGGAGAGCTCCCAGAACCATACCAGGGGGAAGCTCAGACCCCATCTCCGATGCCCACGCCAGTTCCACACCCCGGTAATCGGGAGAAGCCCTAAATTGAGCTATCCGAGTTTTCAACACTTTAATAGATGGCGGGATCTCACCCCCCAAATCCAGAAATTCCAATATCTGTGCCGAACGCTCCACTCGGAGTTCCCCCTCCGGCAACGAGGCCACATAATGAGTAATATGCAGGTAAGCAAAAAAATGACCAGGCTGCAAATCATATTCCCCAGATAAAGATGTAAATCGCTTACATTTCCCCGAAGGGTCCACCACATGGCCAAGATTGCAAATTCCCTTTCGATCCCATTTCCGAAACGTCGCTGAGTCGGTACCTGGGGTAAACTGTGCATTGCCTTGAATAGGTAACCAACTCGAAACCCGCCAGTTCTTCCCCCAATAGATATTAAACTGCTTCCAGGTTCGCCGGACTGAACTAAGCAACGCACTATCCCCAAAGGTACTCCAAAGTAGACGGTTCTCCTGATGTAAGAGGGCCAGTAGGGCATTAGGTGCTACCAGCGCTTCCGCAAGGGCCTTAGGCGTATACACTTCAGTCCCTCCTAACCAATCCCCCAAGTGCCGAGCCTGGCAAGCCAAGGCATAAGCTCCAAGATCGGGAAGCCCCAGCCCCCCCTGACGCCAGCTGCCCACCAGACGGCAAAAGGGGATTCGCGCCCTCCCTCCCCACCACAAAAACCCCCGAAGTACTCCCTCCAGGCGCCGGAGATCACGTTTCAGTAGCCAAACAGGAAGAGTCTGCAGCCAATAAAGTATCCGCGGTAATACAATCATCTTGATCGCCGCTACCCACCCAGGCAAAGAGAGGGGAAGAGACCTCCACGCCTGAAATTGAGCCTGAAGCCGAATAATGAGCCGGTGAAAATTACACCGATATAGGCGAGAGGGTTGACTGGTCAACACAATCCCTAAATAGAGAAATTGGTTCTCTGCCCATTGCAAAGGGAAATTCCCTGGCCAAACGTCCCGCAATTGCCCCGAAACATCCAGGGCTTCTGATTTTTCTTTGTTAATGGATAGACCAGCAAACTGTCCAAACGTACGAAATTCCCGCAACAGGAGAGGCAAGGAATGACTGGGCTCTGACAAATGCACAGGAAGATCGTCTGCAAAGGCAGACACTTTAAATTCATGTGAACCTATACGGACCCCACGGATCTCTCGCGACAGCTCCACCCGACGTATAAAAGGGTCAAGAGACAGGACAAAAAGAAGGGGGGAGAGAGGACACCCCTGCCGAGTCCCACGTTGTAAATAGAAATCATCCGATAAAACCCCATTGCAGCAAATCGCCGCTGACGGCGTAGCGTAAAGGCCGTTGACCATATTACAAAAGGAAGGCCCAAGACGATAGCATGGGAGTAGGTATTGCAAATACTCCCAGTCTACGCGATCAAAGGCTTTTTCTGCATCAAAGCTCACTAACAACGAATGTTGCTTTCTGCTATGTACCCACTCCAGTGAGGCTAAGATCTTACGCAAATTGCGCACCGCGTACCGGTTTTTCACGAAGCCAACTTGAGAGTCATGGACCAAATGACATAAGACTCCCGCCAGTCGATCTGCAAGAACTTTCGCCAGCAATTTAAGATCAAAATTAAGAAGGGAGATGGGACGATAGGAAGACGCCTGTAAGGGATCTTTTCCTGGCTTGGGAATAAGGGTGATAATAGCATGATTACCCCCCCACTTAAAATAGCCCTGCTCAGATCTTTGAGTGTGGAGTGCCACTAAGGTTGGAGAAATGAAGTCACTAAGGATCTTGTAAAATTCAGCACCGAGCCCGTCAGGTCCCGGAGTTTTATAACAACTGGTCTTAGAAATAACAGTTTGCACCTCTTGGACCGTCAACGGCTGATCTAATAAGTCCCTCTCGGCCGCGCTCAACCGAGGAAGGTCAGCACCCCTCAGATATTCCTTCATCCGGGTAGGAGAACCCGGCTCTGCTGTATAGAGTCGCTGAAAAAAAGAACGAAAGACCCGGGCTATCTGCGAGCTGTCTCTATGAAAGATCTCCTGACGATCACGAAGAGCGGGAATCAGATTCGATGTCTGAGGGCCCCGTAAACAGCGAGCCAATAACGTTCCCGGTTTATCGCCGTGACAGTACAGTTGGTATCGATAGTACATCACGGATTTCTTCGCCCGCTGGTGTAAAAGCTCATTTAATGCTAGTTGGGTCTCCCAAAGTTTGGTCTTAAGAGTGGCGCTCGGATTACGGGCATTTGCCCTCCTCAACTGCACAACTGACTTCTCAAGGCGGATGATATGGTCAGCCTGCAGTCTCCGCTTCCGCGCCATAAAGGCAATAATATCCCCTCGCAAAATGACTTTTGCGGTTTCCCACACCAATTCGGGATCCCCTTGATGCCCGCTATGATCAGACTCAAATTCCTGCCAGCGTCGTGTAAGAAAGTGATGGAACTGGACGTCCTTATAAAGCTCTAGTGGAAAATGCCAAATCCGCGTCCGAGGGCTATCGCCACCCCAGCTCAGCTCAAGCCAAATGAAAGCATGGTCCAAGATCTCGACCGGCCCAATCTGCGCGTCCTCTACAGCTCTAAACAGGCCTCGAGAAATCAACAGATAGTCAATACGTGCACTAGTGCCATGGGCTCGAGATTGGTGAGTATAGTCTTTCTCTTCCGGGTGCAACAACCGCCAGGGGTCGATAAGCCCCAGCCGAGTACAAAATCGGCACATTGCCTGAGCCGTCCGCTGTCGCTCCCTAGGCCTCCTCCCCGTAGATGTATCAACCTCCACATCCATCACGCCATTAAAGTCACCAGCCAAAATCAGTGGGAGTTCCGGCAATTGTTCGATTTTAGCTGCTAATCGACAATACAAGGCAGAATCTAGCACATTCGGGCAATAGAGGTTCCCTAGAATAATAGGCTTCCCATCCAATACACCATGCAGCAAAATGAATCGCCCAGCGGGATCAACAATATCTTTCTTAACATCCAATCGAACATTTTTATGTATTAAAACCACCACACCACCTTTCTTCCCAAGGGCTGGGGCCCCCCACACCTGACCCACCCACCCCCAGCAAAGCTTACTGTGTTCTTCAGCTGTCTGGTGGGTTTCCTGAAGTAGAGCTATATCAGCCCATTGCCTGGCTAGAGCCTGTAAGATTTTAGATCTCTTAATTGGGCTCCCTAGACCGCAGACGTTCCAGGATACAATCTTCAGGTTAAGTGGGTACTAGGAGGCCTGCTAAAAAGATACAGAGCAATGTCCCAGAGGGAGCCCCCCCAGCCTGGAGCACCTCCATCCAGTATATAGATGGCTGCCGCAATGCCTACTACATTTGTTGTGGATGTGACTAAACCCCCCTCCCCCTCCCCTCCCCCCCACCTCCCCTTACTCGCTGCCTCTCTATCTTCCCCTGATCCAGGAGCAGAAGAAGATTACCACCCAGAGATCACTTAGATGCGTACGGTCCCCCCCCCCCACACCCTTCCTAACTGCCAAAAGACAATACTACTACTCCCCATGACCCCAACTAGCAAATAGGCCTCAAGCAAGTCCAGGGGTCCAATACCCACTTGATATGACAGACAAAAGCAAAGCTCTAACAATAGTCAAATAACATACTTAGGGCAGAGCAAACCCCCCAAAGTACCCCCCCGACCAGAACAAGTCCCCGGGGTGGCGACAGACCAGCCAGCCATTCAGCCCTCCCCCCAACCCCAACCAGGAGCCAGGTGAATGGAAGACCCCTTCCCCCCCAAGCCCCCGACCCCAATCAACCAAGGCCAACCGAGTGCAAATTAACTCGACAGGCCTTAGGGGGTCCGGGGAGCCAACCAAAGCTCCCAGCGCCACCCAAGGGGGGACCAGCCAGCAACATCATCCCTCTGGATTCCGGTGGAGGCTCTGGTACAATTAACAGGCCAGAATCTAGCTCTCTCCCAGGGAGGCAAGGAGGAACCCCCGCACGGGACTCTAGCCCCAATTCCATCCCATATATAGGGGGGGAGGAATACTGCCCATACATTACCACAGACAGAGACCAAATATGAGAAAAAGGAAAAGAAAACAAGTAGAACAGCAATTTATCGCAACAGACAGATAGAGCAGTTCAAAATCCAGAGCAGTTCAAAGCCCATATGGTAAGTAGAGCTGTCCAAGTGAACGATTCCCCCTTCACCGCCATCACCATTTGGGGGAAGGCTAGGCCCACAACTATGGGCTAAACAGAATCAGCTCCCGAAAGCATACACCGTCCCAGGGCTCTTCGCGCCCATCCAGGCACCTGCCCCCGGGGTTCACAAAGAGAAGAAGGGGGGGAAGGAGCAGGGAAACAACAGCGGACTCCCAAGATCTCGAAGCTAGGCCAAAGTTTGCTTTCTCTCTGTGCAGCCGAAGTATGCGTTATGTAAAATCCGAGCTTCAGTGTAAGCACGGCCGCTCAGGAAGCAGCCGGAGATAGTTGCTCTTCACGCCCCAACGTCGCAATATAGGGGCCTGCCTCTTCTGCAGACTCAAAGGAGCGACGACCACCAGCATGGAACACATGCAGCTTCGCAGGGTATTGCATTGAGAATTTGATATGCAAGTCTAGCAGCTTTTGACAAAGGGGAGCGTATGCTCTACGTTTCTGACTCACAGTCGCAGAGTAGTCTTGTGCAAATCGAAGCTTCATGTTATCATGCAAAATCTCCCCCTTTTGCCTCGCTGCTCGAAGGATGGCTTCTTTCTGAGGGAAATATAAAAATCTCACTAGCACCACTCTCGGCCTCTGATCTCGAGATTGAACTCCCACACGATGAGCACATTCTATAAGCAATTTACCATCATTTTCAATGCCCTCAAAGAGCTGGGGAAGTAAGGTCTCTAAATGAGTCTTCAGCTCCTTACCCGCAATCGAGTTCGAGATACCCATCACACGGAGATTATTCCGTCGGGAGCGGTTCTCTAGATCGTCAATTTTCATTTCTTGTGCCTGTACCTGTGATCGCAGAGCCCCCAGATCTTGGTTCAGGGCCTCCAGGCCATCTTCTGCCTGCCCAATGCGGTCTTCCGCTTCATGGAGGCGAGTTCCCAAAGCACTAACCGAAGTTTGCAAAGTATCCATTTTTCCGTGGAGGGCAGTGAATTGAGTGGAGAGTGCTTCTGCCACGGCCGCAGAGACCTCCTCCAGAAATTCTGGAGAGGTTGGCGATTTAGGCATGGCCCCGCTGTCGGCCATCTTAGGAGCTGGGGTTCCACGCTCCCTCTTCCGCCGCATGGTTTTCACGGCTGTTGCCATCTCTCCACCTCTCCCCCGATGACAAATCTGGCCAATTCGCCGGGATGGCTAATTAAATAATAGTTTTAGCTGGAAATGGCAATATAAACGGCATTAATCACCCGGTATAGGTTGGCGAGGACCGGAGCGCAAGCAGTGTCCGTCTGCTGTCCTCACCGCATAACGTGATCTCTGGAGAAATTTTTGGGAGACAGACAGGGTATAAATGGTCAGGAGGAGAATGTTGCAGTTTGATTTTGAAATCCCTTTGAAGAGTGGGTCGATTTTGTTTGACCTTGGTTACTATTTTGAGATTGTTTACTTTTGTTTTCTCCAGCTTTCACTTTCATGATGTGGACTAAACTACCGGTATGTCTTTATTTCTTGTATAAATTGAATTTGATGTGTTTATCAATGATATGTTTCTGATTTTTCCTACTTTGTATTTGGTCATTATATTTGACTAAAAAATCAATAAAAAAAAAAAAGAACACAGTTCGAAGGAGAGAAGATGGTCAAATGCCTCCCAGGCTCTTCAGCCAGCAGTAATATGAACCAAATTGTTGGTATAGTTAGTTCAGAAAGTGAGCAAAATTTGACATTGTTATCCACTTGGGTACAAATGACCTGGCTAGAAACAGTGCCTCAGCAGTTCAAAGGGACTTCCAAACTCTGGGAGAGAAACTCAAGCCCATTGTTAACATTATAGCATTCTCAGAAGTTCTACCTGTTCTTGGTAAGGGGGCAGAAAGGTTGCATCGCATAAACAACTTTAATACATGGCTACAAACCTGGTGAAAACAAGACAGATTTGGATATATAGGCGACTGGGGAAACAGATGGACCAACAAGATACTATATTGTGCTGATGGACTACATCTCTCCATCCCAGGGAAAAGGATCCTAAGTGAAAATTTCAGTCTGTATGTGGACAGGCTTTTAAACTAGGAAAAGGGGGTGAAGGATGGAGAACAATAAGTTCAGGATGTCACTCCCAGCAAAAACATAATAACATTGGAAACAGCCAAACTTCTAAACCACACATCAATGGCAAGCAGGAAGGGGCATGTAGAACAAAATCCATGCAAAAAAAAAAACAATCAGCAAATGCTAGAAAGCAATGAGCACAAATGCTTGAAGCCTAGCCAACAAAGTTCCTGATCTGGAAGCCCTAATGGTGGAAATGGACTTGGATATTGTGGTCATTACAGAAACATGATTTAACGAGTTGCATGAATGAGATATAGCCATAGATGGCTATAATCTATTTAGAAGAGATAGAGAGGGTAGAAAAGGAAGAGGAGTAGCCCTATAAGTCAAAAGCAATATTAAAGCTGCTAAAATGCAGGGGACATGCGGAAAAGAAGAAGCACTTTCAATTGTGTTGGAAAGAGGAGATGGCACTGTCATCCATACTGGTGTAGTCTACAGGACCCCAACTCAAACCAAAGAAATAGATAGGGAATTGATTTTGATATTGCAAAGATAGCCATGAAGGGGGAAGTGATCATATTGGGTGACTTTAATTTACCCGATATGGACTGGAAGATTCCTTCTGCAAATCTGGAAAGAAATAAACAAATGGTAATAGAACTGACCAAGGAAGGCTCCATGTTGGATTTAGTACTCATCAACGGAGATAGCGTGTTGAATATCTGGGTGGGTGCCCATGTGAGCAGCGACCATCACATGGTGTGTTTTGAGATTAAAGCCAAGGCAGAGTCCAATCACAGCAAGCTCAAAGTTCTAGACTTCTGAAACACTGACTTAAGTAAAATAGCTAAATACCTGAAGGAGGAGTTGGCAGGGTGGGAGACAATATGGGAAGTGGAATTGCAATGGGCTAAACTAAAGGAGGAAATAAAAGGGACAACAGATACATATGTAAGGAAAGTAAATAAAAACAAGAGGAAAAGGAAACCTATTTGGTTCTCCAAAGAAGTGGTTGCATAAATAAAGGCAAAAACCACAGCTTTCACAAAATTCAGAAGTTCGCAAACAGCAGAACACAGAAAAGAATACAGGATAAAACTAAAAGAAACAAAAAGAGAAATAAGGATAGAAAAATCAAAGGCAGAAGAAAAGATGGCAAAAAATGTAAAGTGTCGTGACAAAACATTTTTCAGGTATATTCGGGAGAGGAGGAAAATCAGGGGTGGAATTGCAGCACTCAAAAGTAATGAGAACTGATTTGTGGAAAGTGATATTGAAAAAGCGAACATGCTAAACAAATACTTCTGCTCTGTTTTTACTAAGGAAAATCCTGGAGAAGGACCACCTGTGATTAACAAATATTCAAATGGGAATGGAGTAGTTACCACACCATTCACAGAAGATGATGTGGTTAAACAGCTTGCAAAACTGAAAGTGACTAAGGCCATGGAATTAGATGGGATACATCCCAGGATACTAAAAGAGCCCAGAGAGGTTCTTGCAGGGCCTTTAAAGGATGTCCCCCCAAGCGCTTGCTGACCATTTTGCAAATAAACTCAAGCAAAATAACCATTTCACACCACCCATCCTATCTCTTCCAGACAACAACCACTCTGAATGGAAAGCCTTCCATAATATCACAAACAGCTACTCCAGACAATCTCCAAACTAAATACGACAACTTCCCTGCTAGACCCCTGCCCAGTGGCATGGATAAAGGCAATGAAATCAGAACTTGCTCCTGACCTACTGAACATTGTGAATCAATCACTTCAACAAGGTTGCATATCAGAAGTCCTCAAAAAGTCAGCAATTCGACCATTGCTAAAGAACAAAGCACTAGACAGCAATGACCCAACATCATACCGACCTATTGCAAGCATTCCGTTTCTTGCCAAGATTGTCGAGAAGGTTGTACAATTCCAATTGCAGGACCATATAGACTCATCAGCTCCATTAGATGAGCACCAATACGGATTCCGCCCTCACCATGGTGTAGAAACCCTCCTATTAGCTTTATTTGACACCATCATCAGAGGTATTGATAATACCAAACAAGCCTTCGTTCTTATTTTCCTCGATATCTCCTCGGCATTCGACAACGTAAACAATGCCACACTCATCTCCAGACTCGCTCAAATAGGCATTAAGGATAAAACCCTCGACTGGTTTAAATCCTAATTCACTAACCGGACAGAATATGTGCAAATAGATCAAGACGCATTGTTGCCATTTCCACAAGAGCAGGGCATCCCACAAGGCTCTGCCCTCTCGGCACTATTGTTTAATCTGTACCTTCAACCCATCTGTACAATATTTAAATGCTTCAAGTTATATTACCACATCTATGCAGACGACATTATGTTGTACTCACCTTTTGATGTGTCTAACCCTGATTATAACAACATATATCAATGCCTAACTGAAGTGGAACTGTGGCTGAAATCAATGAACATGAATATTAACTTTAAAAAAACGGAAGTGTTATTTGTAACAAGAAACCCCAAATTTCACCCCACCGTCAGAAATCAACATCGGAAAGAACTCCCTACCAGTTAAAGAAGTGGTCAAATACCTAGGAGTCACGCTGGACAGGACCCTCAGCCTTACTCAACACATAAAACAAACTGTTAAAACAATATACTTTAAAATAAGGACAATCCAACAACTAAGGTCGATTATAGATAGCACTGACTTCAGATCGGTGGCCCAGACATTAATAACACCACATCTATATTACTGTAATGGTATACTTCAAGGAACCTCTAAAAAAAATCTACACACACTTCAACTAGCTCAAAATGTTGGATCATCTATAATGCGAAAGTAACAGACCACGTATCTCCTATTCTTTACGCTCTTCACTGGCTACCCATCTCATGCAGAATTATCTATAAATCTTTAGTTACTACGTTCAAAATCTTTAATAACTTAGCACCACCATTCCTATCTACCCTCATCAACATCCCACACGAAAACAGGTCAAGAAGATGAATGAACCTACACATGCTCCTAGTCCCGGATACCATTCGAAAGACAAGTCAGAAGACAAGTAACACTGCCTTCTCATTTTTCGCTCCTACATTATGGAACAACCTCCCAATTGAACGTAGAGAACTCAAAAACCTTCAATCGTTTAGAAAAGAACTAAAACCCCATCTTTTTACTCTGCACTATCACAACCTTCAATTTGATAATGTTCAGAACACACAGAACAGCACTGAACAACAATTATACTTAGATCCTACCTAATCAAGGCACTCACCTGCTTCTCACTCAGTCATAATACCTACCTAGATCAACTAACTCTTGAATACTTGTTATTACTAATGTAAATAGTTACCTTTTTAATATTGAATGCAATCACTTATATGAAATGGCATATTATTATGCACCCAGTTCCTCCTGTTTTGATGTCAAGAGTTAAATGTTAAAAATGTTCTTCAATTGTTCTCTGTAAAAATGATAAGCTGCCATGCTATTACTAATGTTTTTGTTACCTGTAAACCGCCACTGATCTCTGGAAGTGACGGTATAGAAAAATTTATAAATAAATAAAATAAATAAATAAATGTTTTTAATAGATCCTTGGAGACGGGAGAAGTTCCACAGCACTGGAGAAGGGCTGATGTGGTACCTCTTCATAAAAGTGGTAATAGGGAAGAGGTGACAAACTACAGGCCAGTAAGCCTTACCTCAGTGGTGGGAAAAGTAATGGAGGTGCTCCTCAAAGTGCGACTAATGGACTTTCTTGAAACCAACAGATTGCATAACTCAAGACAACATGGTTTTACCAAAGGATGATCTTGCCAAACAAATCTGATTGAGTTTTTTGACTGGGTGACCAGAGAACTAGGACAAGGGCATGTGATGGATGTGATCTATCCAGATTTCAGCAAAGTCTTTGATACTGTTCCTTATTGGAGGCTTATCAATAAACTCAACAGCTTGGAGATGGGTCCCAAGGAGGTGAACTGGATCAGAAATTAGTTGACTGACAGACAATAGAAGGTAATGGTAAACAGAACTCACTCAGATGAAAGGAAGGTGAATAGCGGCAGAGCCGTACCAATCATGAAATAAGCCCTGTGAGACTTGCACATCGGGCGCCCCCCCCCCCCCCCGCACCTCCATCTAGCCACTTTATGGGGGCAGGAGAGAAGAGGTGCACCCAATGTGCAAGTTGCTGGCATGCTAAGCAGGTCTGTTCCCTCCCAGAACCTGCTTAGCGTGCCGCAAGAAGGCTTAAGGGGAACATTTCAGCTGTCTGCCGTTGCCTGCCGCCGCTTAGAGAAGAAAAAGTGGCAACAGCAAACAGCTGAAATGCGCCCCTTAAGACTTTGGGCCCTGTGCAGCCGCACTGCTCGCACAGGGCTAGGTAAGGTCCTGATTAGCCGTGTGCCCCAAGGCTCAGTCCTGGGGCCGGTACTGTTCAATGTATTTGTGAGTAATATTGCTGAAGAACTGAATGGAAAAGTCTGTCATTTTTGCAGATGACACCAAAATTTGCAACAGAGTGGATTCCCCTGAGAGAGTGGAGAACATGAGGAAAGATCTACAAAAGCTAGAAGAATGGTCTAATTCTTGGCAGTTAAGATTTAATGTGAAGAAGTGCAGTGTCATGCACTTGGGAAGCAGAAATCCAAGGGAATTGTTTGTGATAGGGGGTGAGAGGTTAGTGTGCAAGGACTAGGAGAAGGACCTCAAAGTGATTGTTTCTGAGGATCTCATGGTGGTGAAACAGTGTGAAAAGGCTGTAGCAAAAGCCAGAAGGATGCTGGGTTGCATACAGAGAGGAATTACCAGCAGAAAGGAAGAGATACTAATGCCACTGTACAATTCGCTGTTGAGGCCTCACTTGGAATATTGTGTTCAGTTTTGAAGACTATATCTCGCAAAGGATATAAAAAGACTGGAAAAGATTCAGAGGAAGGCAATCAAAATGATTTGGAGCCTGCATCAGGAGACGTATGAGAAGAGACTTGAAGACCTAAATATGTACACTCTGCAGGAGAGGAGGGACAGGAGAGATATGATTCAGACCTTTAAATACTTAGAGTATTAATGAATAAACAAACCTCTTCCAAAGATGAGGAAGCTGTAAAACTAGAGGGCATAACATGAAGCTGCAAGGGGGTATATTGAGAGGCAATGTCAGGAAATACTTTTTCACTGAAAGGGTGGTGGACGCTTGGAATGCCCTCCCGATGGAAGTGGTGGAGGCAAAGACAGTGACAGAATTCAAAATATCATGGGACAGACACTGTGGATTCTTTTATAGCAACAAGATAAAATCAAAATAAACATAACTAACTATTTCAACAAATAGGGGTGACTTACATGGAGCAGTGGGAGGGAGGAGTGGTCTAGTGGTTGGGACAAGGTACCACAGGCTGGAAGGTCAGTAGTTAAAATCCCACTAGAGGACAGCAACCTTGGGCCAAAAGGACTGGGATTTCTAGTCCTACAGGTACTCCTTGTGGTCTTGGGCAAGCCACTTAACCCTCCATTGCCCATGTTCCCTGTAAGTATTAGTGTATGTGTCTCATATCCCCTCATGTCAAATGTATCCCCCAATTGTGTTGTGACCACTTTGACTGAAGGATAAGGTGGTATACAAAACTGTCTAAATAAATAAATGAAATAAACAAAGACATGCAGAGGGGTGACCTGCAAAAGCAGCAGGTGCACCTGCTCTTGCCTCCTTGCTGGGCAGACTAGATGGATCATACTGATCTTTATCTGCCATCATATACTATGTTACTATGTTACTATTTTACATGGATAAATGACTTGACAAATTCCCTCTTAAGAACCTATATATTAATCATGATGTGCTCAAATTAGCACATATTTCTTAGCATATGGGCTAAATATATTTAAGATTTACTAGGTTAATGATATGCAACTCACACATGCTCGAAAGGTCTGAATTAAAGTGAGTGCAGCCCTCCGAATTTGTGTAATTCTGATGAAGTTAGCTGAATATATATATATATATTCCCCTGTGCCAACTGACACAAAGAAAAGGGTGAGTTAACACTTTTTGCCCAACACTGATGGAGGAGCAAGCACAGTTGTTAGAGGACAATACCACTCTCACAGAAGTACACAACATGATTAAAGCACTATCATGCAATAAAGCACCAGGGATAGACTGCCTTCTGGTAGAGTTCTATTGTGGGTTTAATGAGATTTTGCTTCTTAAAATGCTTTCCCTTTTAATAATATGGTGGCTCTTGATGAGTTAACAGGCTCTCTTGTGGAAGTCAAGATGATCGGAAATGAAGTAGGAATTATCTATATGCAAAAGAATTATCAACTCATTTCTTTTATTAAAACAGATTACATGATCTATTCAAAACATCTAGTCAGGGTATATGGAATATGATCTCGGTCTCTCAAATTTACTGCTAAAGGTGTGGTATGTATAGTTTGTTGTGTGTTGTTCATTGTGTGTGGTGTGTTAGTGTTGTGTTGCATTGCATGTTGTGTCTTTTTTTATTATGTTGTATTTTTTTGTTTTGTTTGCATTGTGTTGTTTATGTTATATTGTGGTGTGGTGTGGTGTGTGTGCATTCCTCAGCCTTTATTCATGTCTCCTTACCCTTCGCTTTTCCCCTTATTCTTATCTTTTGTCTTGTCTATCTTAATTAAATTGTAAGCTCTAATGAGCAGGGGGCGTCTTTATATATTTCTGTACAGAACTGTGCCTTGTAGCACTATGCCTTTATATATTTCTGTACAGAACTATGCCTTGTAGCACTTTATAAATGTTTAATAGTAGTAGTAGTATGTGTTTGGGTGGGGGCGGGTCGGGGGCAGGGGCGGGGTGTTTGGGTCTCAGAGGGGCAGTGTATGTCTTCACAGTATCTCAGATCTGTGTGTGTGTGTGTGTGTGTGTGTGTGTGTGTGTGTGTGTGCAGATGCAGACAGATGGATAGAGCTTCCCCAATAGGCAGTTTTGCTTAAGCAAAATGTGCCAAAAATAACATGTTATTTTGAGTATTGACCAATATATTGATTTTAAGCCTCAGACTACCATCCTAGCTTTTAGCTAATGATCTGATATAACACTTCATACTCTTCACTTGGTTACAAACTATTTAAAAGAAGACTAAAGGAAAACAGATCTAAATAATCTAGGCCGCAGGGCTGGGTCCCGAGGCCAGTAGTAACTGGGTTCCCGGGACCCGGCTTTCGGCCTCATGCTTATTGCATGGGGGGGGAGGGGGGAGAGTGTGTGAGGGACATCGGCATCATTTTAAATCACTGCACGTCAGGCATGAGGGGTAATTTCATTGGCGTTCCGGAGGGGGGGCTGGGTGAGTGGGGCCTGGCGGGTATCCGGAGAGCGGTGTGCTCGCGTTTTTTTCCAGAGGCAGCGGCTTGTAGTTGGGTGAGTCGGAGCGGTTTTGTGTGTATTGTGCGGCTTTTCATTGGTCCGGGGGGTGGGGGGGAATTGCTGGAAAATGGAGGGGGAGGCTGTCAAGGAACGGAGGTGTTGCGGTGGCGTGGGGACAGGTGAGCAGGGGCGTGGACAGCATCCGGCTGGTCCGGTGACCATCCTTGCGGGGTGTGGGAGACTGTGGGGATAGGTGTGGAGGCAGGGCTGGCTTGCGGGTAGCGGCTCGTGTGTTTTCTGGTCGCGGGGAAGATGCGGCAGCGGTGACAGTTGCTGGGTGTGGGGGAAGAGCAGCAGTTTGAGCCGTTGCAGAGAGCCTTTTTTGTTATTGGCTGGTGATTGAAATCTGCTCCTTTCCATAAGCACAAAGGGCCACTACAGTCACTAACATTTAAAGACCACCACAGTATAGCAGTGGCTTTACTTAATTTAAAAAAAAAAAAAAAGATAAAGCGAAGAAGAGGGGTTGCAGTGGTGTTTGGCTGTCAGTCCAGTTGTGTCGGGGATATATTTAAAAAAAAAAAAAAAAAAAAAGGGAAGAGAGGCAGAGTTTCTGTAGGGCTGCGCTCAGCGTGGGGCAGTTGCAAAAGGGGCCAGGTGTGAGGGGGAAGCGGGGGGATTTAAGCACCCAGGCAAGGGGGAGGGCTGCTCGCGGGCAGGGTGGTGTGTCACATGGTACCGTCCGGTCTGCGGCGCCGGGAGCTCGTGGGGTTCGGGGGCGGTGAGAGGAGGTTCCCGAAGGGGAGGTGGGGGGAGGGCGCGTTTGGCTCCTGGAGGGGGGGGTAAGGCGAAGGGATTGGCAAGGGGTTGTCGGGGGGAGCCTCCGAGGTGGAGTAGGTATGTAATGGACAGTTGGGGAAAAGTGTTAATACTTTTGCTGTGGGGCTGGTGTCAGGAGTAGAGATGTCAGGAGCTGAGGGAGGGGGACGGGTGTTTTGGGTGGCATTCCGGTGAGTTCAGGTGCTGATTCTGTGGGAGTCAATGCAGGTGGGGTTCATTTCCCTTTGTTTCTTCCGGGTGGTTTTAGTCAGTGGCACCCTGGGGGGCATTTTATGTCTCCGTCACCTATGGGGGTATTGAGGGGTTGGTCTGGGGGGGCACCAAGGTGGGATAGGGCCTTGGGGGTATGGTTGGAGAGACTGGTCTGGGGTGGGACCTGATGGTGTGGGACAGTGGCCCGGGATGGGGGGTGCTGGGTGGGTGGCTGGGAGTTTGGATGCTTCGGTGTGGGAATTGGGGAGGTGGGGGGGGGGGGTAGAGGGAGGAGCAGTTGCGGGGCTGTTGCTGCTGGTGTTTCTACTTCTCTTCCGCTGCAGGTACCGGTGGATGCGAGTGTGAGGGCTGGTACATCTGATCTTAACCAGACCGGAGGATCAGCATCACGGTTGCAGATGCCAGGGCAGTTGGGTCTGAGTGTGGAGGCGACGGGCATGGGTGAGCCAGCAGCTGGCATTGCAGCGGATGGTGAGTGTGGGGGGGGAGGCTCCTGGGTTAGGTGGGGTGGTTCCGTCCACGGGAGCCGTGGTTGGGACGGGCCGCAAGGCCAAGGCTAAGCATAGACATGGGCATCACTGTCGTCGCGAGTCATCTTCGTCATTCTCCTCTTCTTTGTTGGGGAGTTCTTCGGTAGGATCGGCGACAGTGGTGGTCAATAAGGGTGATTGCGCATCCTCCTCGGTGGTTCATTGTGCGGAGTTGTGGGAGGGTGTTCCGCGGAAGTTGTGGCGGCGGATCCGGAGGCATCAATATATTGATATATTTCGACTTCTTGAGGGGAGGAAGCGGTCAGGGGAGAGCAGGAAGAAGTAAAAGGAGGACGAAAAGGCGGGGTGGGTCTGGAAGGTCTCCCACAATATATTGAACTGGACGAGGGCCTTTTTAAGATTAGCCAGTGTATGGGGGCATCATGACCCGAGCCAGTATGGGGCATCGCTGGCATATGCGGATGCTATATTGTCGGTGTCCCAGGTGCATGAAGGTTGGGCCTGGCTCAACTACGATGAGGAGTTCCGTGGCATGATGGAGGAGAATACCCAGTTGTCCTGGGGAACGAAGGATAATAATTTGTGGCTGACACAAATGTCGGCCAAAAAGGGGGTGGGTGATGGTGCGGGAGGTACAGCGAAGGCAGGATCGCAAGCAGCAGTGGCACGTCTTCGGTCCTTTTGTGCCCCAGCAGGGCCTTCCGCGCCGGCTAAGGGGGGGGGGGGTCAGCTGGGGGGACCTCTGTTGGTGTTTCAACAAATCCTCCTGCCCCATTCCAGACTGTAAATTCCGACACGCCTGTTCACTTTGTGGAGGGGGACATCCCGCCAGGAAGTTCAGTAGGAAAGGAGTGGCGGGGGTGCCAGTTGGGGGTAAGTGAGGTTTGGAATTTGGCATTGGCACCAATGCCTATCAAGGTGGAGGCATTGCGCCCGTGGTTGGTTCGTTTTGGTAGGTGTCAACAGGGTAAGGCCTGGAGGGTTTGTTATCGGGGGGGTTTGTATGGCTTCTCAATACCTTTTCATGGTGAGGTAACTGACGTGTTTGCCAATAATAACACTTTGGTCCGGACGTTGGGTGATGTGGTAAGTCGGAAGATTGCGACTGAAAGTGAGTTGGGAAAGATAGCCGGTCCTTTTGTTGATCCACCATTTTCGCCTTTTGTTGTTTCCCTGCTGGGGGTGGTCCCTAAGAAAGAGCCGGGGCGTTACAGGCTAATACATAATTTGCCTTTTCCGCCGGGGCAGTCAGTGAATGACCACATCCCGCATGAACTGTGCACAGTGCGTTATGCGTCGTTCGATGCCGCCGTGGAGTTGGTGCGGCGGTGTGATGTGGGTGCCCTGTTGGCTAAGATGGATATTGAATCCGCTTTTCGGCTACTGCCAGTTCACCCGTCAGCCTTTCTGTTGTTGGGTTTTCAGTTTGATTCTTTATATTATTTCGATATGTGTTTGCCGATGGGTTGTGTGATTTCATGCGCTTATTTCGAGGCATTTGGTTCCTTTTTGCACTGGGTTTTGGGGCAGCGGACGGGCTTGCGATCCATAGTTCATTACTTGGATGATTTCATCTTTGTGGGTCCAGGTCAGGGACATGTGCTACCTTGTTGGCATTGTTTCAGGAGATGGCAAGTGACTTTGGCATTCCGTTAGCGGAAGGGAAAACGGTAGGGCCAGTGACTTGTCTCTTTTTTTGGGGGATACAGATAGATTCGGTGGACATGGTGGTGTGGTTACCTGCTGAGAAGGTTGAGCAGCTGAAAGGTTTGGTTTCTGCTGTGGGGTCTTCTTCCAAGGTTTCGCTCTGGGAATTGCAGTCTTTAGTGGATCATCTTAATTTTGCTTGCCTGGGTTATCCCAATGGGGCGTCCCTTCGCCTGGCGTCTGTTGCTGACAATGGCGGGGTTTCAGCGGCCTCATCATCAGATCCGCATGTCGGTGGGAATGCGAGAGGACTTGCCGGTATGGGAGTTGTTCTTATTGGATTTTAATGGCTGCACAGTGGTGCAGTTACCCGAAGTGGCGAAAGCGGATTTGCAGCTGTTTTCGGATGCGGCGGGTAGTTCTGGTTTTGGTGTATATTGCCAAGGGTCGTGGTGCTCTGCGACGTGGCCAGCTGACTGGTTTGAGTCTGGGTTGCCGCGTAACATAGCTTTTTTGGAATTGTTTCCCATTATTGTGGCGTTCTGTGTGTGACCTGAGCGATTGCGGAATAGGAGGGTTGTGTTTTGGAGTGACAATGCGGCAGTAGTGGAAATAATTAACAGGTACTCGCCCCGGTGCCCGCGGGTGGCGGTGCTGATGAGGGTTTTCGTACTAGCTTGTTTTTGCCTCAATGTTACAGCCAGGGCGTGTCATGTGCGGGGCGTACAGAACTCAATTGCTGATGCTTTGTCTCGTTTTCAGTGGTCACAGTTTTGCCGGTTGGCCCCAGGGGCAGATGTGGCAGCTTCAGCAGTTCCGGATCATCTTTGGCAGTTTGGGACTCTGGAGTGATGGCGTTGCTGCATTTCTCGGTGGCACCGGAGACCTGGTCCTCATTTTTGCGAGGGTACTCCAAGGTGTGTGAGTTTTTGGGAGGGCAAGATTGGAGGGGGGGGGGCAGAGTTGCTGATGGGTCTGTGGGTTTGTTCATAGTATGGGCAAAAGGGGAGGGCTCGTCCAGGATGGCAGTCCTGTCGGCGTTAGCCGGCTTTTTCTTTTTCTGTAAGGCTGCTGGTTGGGGCAATCCTAGAGCTTCCTTTTTAGTGTGGCATCTGTTGGCTAGATGGGCAAAAGAGCATCCCAAAGGACAAGATTGGCATCAGCCGGTGTCGCACGAATTGCTTTTGCGGATCTGGGAGGTGTTGCCTGTGGTGGCGGTATCTGACTTTGAGTCAGTGCTGTTTAGGGCCATGTTTGTCATTGCCTTTTTAGGGGCATTTCGTGTTTGTGAATTGGTGCCACGGTCCAAAAAATGGGGGGCATTTGGGGGATTGGATGTTAAGCATGTGGCTTTGTTGGCTACGCAGCTGCACATCTTCCTTCCTCAGTCCAAAACTGACCAGTTGGGCAGAGGGGGATGGGTGGTGCTGAAAGCGATCCCCAACTTGTGTTCTTGCCTGGTGCAGAATTTTCTTTCGTATTGGCACAAGCGGCCATGTGGTCTGGGCTTCTTATTTGTGCACGAGGATAGCAAGCCGGTGATGCATTTTCAGTTCACTGTGGTGCTGCAGTTGGCTTTGAGGCAGCTTGGCATTGATGAAACGCAGTTTACTTCACATTCGTTCAGGATTGGGGCTGCAATAGTGCAGCGGCGGCTGGGCTGGAGGGCGAAGTCATTCAACGAATTGGCAGGTGGTGTTCCGGGGCTTATGCTTGTTATGTTCGCCCGGAAAAGTTGTGACCTGGCCAGGTGAAGGGAGCTGCCTGGGCTGGGTATGGCCGGGCTAAGGGAGCTTCCTGGGCTGGGTATTTTGGGGGGTGGGGGTATGAAGGGAGGATGTGGGGGGGGGGACATTAATGCTTTTCTTCATTTTACAGGATCTCCAGTGAGTGGCATGCCGCGGAGCGCGGTCATAGGTGGCGTCCCTGGCGGCGAGTGGTGGCTCATTGGTCATTCCTTTGTGTATTGGGCGGAACGCAGGGCCATCTCGTGTCCAATCAGAGTGCACTTGGGCCTGGTCTCCTATAACATACGGCTGATATGGATGGGCGAGTGTGGTATGTGCTGGTGGCAGCTTCTACCATTGGTGCAGCAGCGGGCCATACAACAACAGCGACCTGTGTGACTGGTGCTTCACTTGGGTGGCAACGATCTTTCCAGCTGGTCCTGTAGACAGCTTATTCTCGCTGTCCAGCGAGATGTAGTTTTGTTGCGGGACTTGTTGCCAGGGGTGGTGATTGTATGGTCGGACATAATTCCTCGCCTGGCTTGCCAATCGCAGCGTCGGTGGTCTCTAGATTTGATTAAGATCACCGGCAGGTTGGGCGATGGGTTTAACAGACTGGCGGTCGGCAGGTGCAGCATCCTTGGGTGGATGTAAAATGTGTTGGTTTATATCGCACGGATGGTGTACACCTCTCCAGTGAGTCAGGATTTGTTATTAAATGACTGGCAGGAGGCACTGGAGGAGTTGGTTGGTCGCAGCTTTGATGAGGGAGGGCGGCACAAGGATGGACAGGCCACCTTGTGACGGTGGCGGGGTATAAAGCTAGCACTCGCTGAGACGGCGGGGCTTAAACTGATTAAGTTTCATTGAGGGGAGCGAAGGGCTTCCCGGGGTGGGCGAGACATTCCGGTTGGGGGTCTGTGCCCGGTAGAGGGTAGTGGGGCCGGCCTTTGCTACTAACATGGCAAGGCAGGCGGCAGGAGTGGGGTGAGGATGATGCACCATCTTGCTAATAATACGGCTGGTGGGGGCATTGTCCGGAGTTGCGGGGGGAGGGTTATGTTTGAGATGTTAAATGTTTGGCCAGTGTTGTGGGCCAGTGCTTCTAAAGCGGATAATAAAGCTGCAACCAAAGTTTTGCCAGAAATGTGGTGTGTGTCTTCCATTATGACAAAGGTGTGTGTAGAGGAATAGAATGTTGAGGATTGTTGGGGGGGGCGTTGAGGATGTATTACTTAAGAGGAGGAGGAGGGCCTCCGGGATACCCTGGTTAATAATCGAGGCCTCAGGGCTGGGTCCTGAGGCCGGTAGTAACCTGGTTCCCGGGGCCCGGCTCTCGGCCTCGTGCTTATTGTGTGGAGGGGGGAGGGGGGAGAGTGTGTGAGGGATGCCGGCATCGTTTGAAATCACCCCACGTCAGGCACGAGGGGCGATTTCATTGGCGTTCCAGAGGAGGGGACGGGGCAAGCGGGGCATGGCGGGTATCCAGCGAGCGGTGTGCTCGTGTTTTTTTTCTGGCGACGGCAGCTTGTCCCTCTCTCCCGCCCTGTTTTGAGGGATGTTCGTGGGATTGTTGCAGCTTGGGGCGGGGTATAAAGCTAGCTCTCGCCGAGACGGCGGGGCTTAAACTGATTAAGGCGCATTGGGGGGAACGAAGGGCTTCCTGTGGTGGGAGAGACATCCCGGTTGGGGGTCTCTGCCCAGTAGAGGGTAGTGGGGCCGGCCTTTGCTACTAACATGACAAGGCAGGTGGCAGGGGTGGGGTGAGGATGATGCACCATCTTGCTTATAATATGGTTGGTGGGGGTATTGTCCGGAGTTGCAGGGGGGGGGGTTATGTTTGAGATGTTGAATGTTTGGCCAGTGTTGTGGGCCGGTGCTTCTAAAGCGGATAGTAAAGCTGCGACCAAAGTTTTGCCAGAAATGTGGTGTGTGTCTTCTGTTATGACAAAGGTGTGTGTAGAGGAATACGGTGTTGAGGATTGTTGGGGGGGGGGGGGGCGTTGAGGATGTATTACTTAAGAGGAGGAGAAGGGCTTCCGGGATACCCTGGTTACAGTTAAGGGTACTGTATGCTATAATTTCATATAGCAAACTGGTCTACTAGGAGAAACATTGACAATTTATTTAGATGTTAAAATATTTATGATTCAGATATTAAAATATTTAATATCTGCCTTAAAAATCAGCGCTAAGTATAGAGATTATATAGAGAGTCTAAATAATCAATAAAGCTATAGAAAATATATTTCAAACACTATATTTGCAAAACCATGATAGAATTGTGACATACAATATAAAATATCTTTCTTATTCAGGAATAGAAGTTTCCTAGTATGGGAATGAAAAATTGTTCTTTGAAAAGAAAGTCAAACTAGATCAAATTTCCTCACTCAATGCACAAGGCTAAATTGAAATCCCAGCTTGTCAGCAAATGTTTAACTACAATGAAGTTCATGCCTGCCTACAATGTACTAATTGGATATCTCAGCATAAGTTAAGTATGGGAAATTCCATATGATAATCCCAAAGCAGACTAACATTAAAAATCTCCTTTCCAGTCTGAATGCAATTAAAAGGATTTTTTTTCTGGTGTCGATTACCTTAGAAGATCCTTTTTTGTTAAGAAAAAGAAAACATTATTATGTGGGTTTAAATTTGGAAGCTATTTAGAATGTAGTGTTACATTGGTAGGCAAACACTTTATGAGTCTGTGAAAACTCTTTTAACAGAATGGAAAGCAGTTCTAAAGTGAATAACCTTTACAGAAATATTCTTAAGCCATACTGACATGTTTTTCTCTAACAGGTAGAATTACTGGTCCTTTTTTCTTCATGCTAAATATAGGTTAGTATGGTAAAATAATTGAGAGAAAATGCTTTTCTCCTTAGGATATTTTTACCTTTAAGAAGCTTTATTTCATGCCTGTTTTGTCATTATCCAATTTTACCTTGTTTTGACTTTTTTTCTTTAGTAAAAATTGTTACTTCAACCAACAGAAGTGGGCATGCATTGTCTTTTACCAGGATGGAAAAGTTGACCAAGTCTTGAAGGACTACCAAAAGGGACTGTTACTGCTGGAAAGAAATCTGCACTTGTATTTCTTTACGTCTAGGAAATTCTCTAAATCTTTGAGAATAGGGAATTCTTTAGGTTAAGTTGATAAATTTGTGTATTAGAATCTGGCATATTTGCTAACTCACTCAGGGGTCAGTAGCCTCAGAGAGCTTTTAGCTTCAATTTAAACCTCAGTCAGTAGCCCCAGAGAGTTTTTAATTTAAATCAATTTAGAATATAGCTTAGCACAGAAGCAAGCATAGGGTAAACATTTTTGAGTAGAAAGAAATAAGTTGTTGCTAGAGGCCTTCACAAAGAAGCTTTCCAGTTAGGGGGCAAAAGATCTGTGAAACTGTTTTAAATAGGTATTAAAACCAAGTGACAGGTCAAAGGGGCAATTTGAAAGGTTCCATCTATCAAGCCAAGGGTTGTGTGAATCACCCAGGAATCACTCAGGAAATTGTTAAGAGATTATTTTAGAAGCACAGGTCTTCACTGTGTAGCAAGCCAGTTTTTACTAGATGTTCTTTCTCTCTCACTGACCTCAGGCATAATCTTAGCTTTATAGGCTCTTAAACCTATTAAAGGGGAAGAGGTGATCAAATTTACTTCGGGTTCAGCTGGTTATCCTCATCAAGAATATATTGATTAATCATTAGGTAAACTAAGTCCTTTAAACTTATTAGGTACAGTTGTATCAGTACAAGTATCCCTAGAAACTTTAAGTAAGTAGGCAACTTAAACAGCTAAACAAAACCTTAAAACTAAGCTGCAGACAGCACTCCAGCAGTGAGAAGGGGCTATCATAGTTTTTGCATTGAGTAGCACATGTACAATTTTCTCCCAATTGGTGAGGGGTCTTATGTGTGCACTAGATAGAAGGAGCTTTTTGCCCTCAGGGAATGAGTCCAATCTCTGGAGGCTAGAGTGACTGACTTGGAGGACATAAGGAAGACAGAGAGGCACTGTATATAGACGAGACCTACAGGGATATAGTACTGAAGTCCCACTTCCAGTCTGGCAGCCTCTCAGTTGCCATGGAGGAGAGAGGTTTTGTGAAAGGAAAGCATCACCTTGGTGTGGCAGGAAGTGATCCTATAGCTAGGACCTGTCCTCCAGATAATGTAAAACCATCTCTCACTGAGGAGGTTTCTCCAGGGCCAAGTGCCCATGAGGAAAGGGTTAGGGCAGCCACTATAGTTGGCGATTTGATCATTAGGTATATAGATAGGTGGGTGGCTGATGGATGTAAGGATCGCCTGGTAATATGCTTGCCTGTTGTGAAGGTAGCAGACCTCATGTGTCACCTAGACAAGGTTTTAGAGGGGGAAGGAGTCTGCTGTCTTTGTATATGTTGGTACCAATGACATAGAAAAGTGTGAGAGGGAGGTTCTGGAGGCCAAATTTAGGCTTTTAGGTAGCAAGTTGAAATCCAGATCTTCCAGGGTGGCATTCTCTGAAACACTTCCCATTCCATGTGCAGGACCCAAAAGGCAGGCAGAGCTCCAGCGTCTCAATTCATGGATGAGACGATGGTGCAAAAAAGAGGGTTTTGGATTCATTAGGAACTGGGCAACATTATGGGGAAGGGAGGGACTTTTCTGAAGGGATGGGCTCCACCTTAACCGGGATGGTACCAGGCTGCTTGCATTCACCTTTAAAAAGGATATAGAGCAGCTTTTAAACTAGATAATAGGGAAAAGTCGATAGTCTCCCAAGAGCGCATGGTTTGGAAGGATGTATCCTTGAAGGATACTAGCAAAGGAGGGAAGTTAGGACATCCTGACAGAGAGATTCCAATAAAGATAAAAGTAACCCAGATGCCTTTAAGTACAGAGCTGAAAGATTCCAAATTACCCTTATCAGCTGATAACCAGATTAATATGAATAAAGTGCAACCTCTAAAATGCCTGTATGCAAATGCTAGAAGTCTAAAAAATAAGATGGGAGAGCTAGAATATATAGCACTAAATGAAAGGTTAAATATGATTGGCATCTCAGAGACATGGTGGAAGAGCACCAATGGGACACTATGATACCTGGGTACAAACTATATTGCAATGATAGGGTAGATCAAATTGGCAGAAGGGTTGCGCTCTATGCAGGCGGTACATAAGCTGGTGTGAGCGGTGCAGCCACAAAGGGCGCAAAAATCTGGGGATGCATTCACAAAGGGAACAGAAATTAAGCCTTTACTTCCGTTGGGGATTTCACCATTAGACCTCCGTGCCTTCCCCCTTCAGTTATTCACTCCTTATTCTCCTGTCTCCCGGTGGACTGGACCTCTCTGTGGCACTCACCACACAACCGCAGGACTGTTCTCCTTCGTTCCCACGGCTGTACTAAACTGCAGCTGCTGGCACGAGCAATTTTAGATGGGCTGCATATAAATTTTAAAATTAAATATATGCAAATGATGCCCAGTGGTTATGGAGGTGCCCCAAGTTTGCAAGTCGCACAGAACGCAGTTATAGCTTGGCACGACTCTGGCTCTATATTAGAGAGATTGAACCATCAAATTCAATGGGCTCTTGATGAAGAAACTCTACTCATGACCCTAGATGTCACAGCTTTGTACACGAGTATACCCCAACATGAAGCTTTACTCACAATTGAGAAATCTCTACGTAGTAGGGAAGATCTCTCTGAGATTCACATTGCATTTCTGTTAAGTTTGTCTCAACTGGTGATCACAAAAAAAAATTTTCGGTTTGGAGATACGTTGTATCTACAGAAATCAGGGGTAGCCATGGGAGCATCATGTGCCCCATCGATAGCGAACCTTTTTATGGGTATGTTCGAACGAAATTGGCTTGATTTATCCCCCTGGTCTCATCAAATCAAACTATGGACCCGCTTCATTGACGATATTTTCGTCATTTGGAAAGGATCAGAAACAACAGCCAAAGAGTTTGTAGCCTGGTTGAATGATCGAAGCACGGCCATCAAGTTTACCCATACTATACATTCCTCAGAGATTGTCTTTCTGGATTTGGAGGTGAAAAAGGGTCTGGAGGGATGGACCACTACAGTGTATAAAAAACCCATTACGCGCAACACTTTTCTTCACTACACAAGTGCTCACCCAGAGAAATTAAAAAATAGTTTACCATTCTCTCAGTTCCTACGATTCAGACGTAACTGTTCGGAAACAGCTGACTTCAAAAGGAAATCTAAAGGCCTGATACGAGATTTCACAGCTCGAGGTTATCCTCTACAGACAACACGTAGGGCCTATAAACGAGCCCTTAATAATGACAGGGCCTGGTTACTACATCCAGTACATCCAGCACAATATGATATGGGATCCAAAACAGACAGTGTGAATCTTGTCACCAGATTCTCACCTCTCAGTTACAAAATTCAAAGGATACTAACTAAAAATCTTGCTGTACTACGACTACTCCCAGGCATGGAAGAAAAAACAATAAGATGTGTCTGGCAAAGAAACAGTAATCTTAAGGAGCAACTTAGTCCGCTCAATAACTGTTCACCTTTGGCCACTGCAGCTGGCATTCAACCTAGAGGTCATACGGCCTGTGGAAGCTGCACGATCTGTCACATCACACAAGACACTGAAGAGTTTACCTGGGGAGGTAAAACTTACACTCTAAGACATAGAACTACATGCAATACAACAGCGGTGATTTATGCTATCAGGTGTCCTTGCAACAAACTTTATATAGGGAAGACGATCCGGGCATTCCGAGTACGTATGCAGGAACACAAAAGCCGATTGCTTAACAAGGTCATTTCAGCGCCAAGGGTCCAACACTGCGGAGAACACAATCATGTTTTTTCTCAACTTAGATGTTTTTGTATAGATCAGGTCTCGCGACCGAAAAGAGGAAAAACTATAGATGAGACACTGCTATTTTATGAACAAAGGTGGATTTTCTTATTGAATACAGTTGAACCTTCAGGTTTAAATGCCTCCATTGAGTGGCAAGCCTGTAAATGACGTCCAAAACCAATTAACAGCAGGTTTAAAAGGAAGGCGAATAGCTGACCCGCATGCGCGGTGTTTTCGTAAAGAAATCTAAAACTAATTTGACAGCGAGACGTGGGCAGCAGTGAACAGTGAGTGTGGTGGATCACTGAAGTATGTCAGATATTGTTTGATAGGTTTTAACAGGTTTAAATATGTTTGAACTCCGCATTTCAAGTTCTCACGGTAGTTTATAGGCTTTTTAGGTTTAGTTTTTAAACAAGCGTGGTTCATATGGTTGCTTCTTTTCATAGACAGATCTCCTGATGAAACTCCACAACGGAGTGAAACGTAACGGCGCCGAGTAAGGCGTAGAGAGAGATAAAGAGAAGATTCAACACAACAGAGAGACCCCCATACCAGCGGGGACAAGAAATTAAGATAAGCTTGTGTTATTAGAAAATCACAATTATATAAATGGGTTGGAAACACGAGTGGTGTATTTAACAAAGTACTCATAAAAACCAAACAAAAAAAGACAGCTTCCCTGTAGTCATTGATGTTAAGCAGCGCCATTTGTTTTCACTAGTGTATGTGATCAAGAGCGCGATGTTTGTCTGAGACTACATAGGGGAAGGCTGAACTTGTTTTAAGATTACACCACAGTTTCTTCTCAATATAGCCGTAAGTTAAGATGGAGTAAATTAGTTTGTTTTGAAACATTGATCTATATTAGAGAGGGCATTGAGTCACACAGAATTAAAGTTTTGCAGGAAACAAAATACACTGTAGAATCTCTATGAATAGAAATACCATCTAAACAGGAGAAGGCGATGGCAGTGGGAATGTACTACCGGCCACCTGGCTAGAATGAACAGATGGATGATGAAATGCTAAGAGAAATCAGGGAAGCTAACAAAAGTTACAACACAATAATAATGGGTGATTTCAATTACCCCAATATCGACTGGGTCAATGTCACTGGCTCCCTATCTGTTTCTGTATCCAGTTCAAACTTCTCCTACTGACCTATAAGTGCACTCATTCTGCTGTTCCTCACTACCTTTCCTTTCCCTATATCTCTCCTTGTGAGTTCTGCCCTTCTGACAGAGCTCTTCTGTTAGTGTCTTTCTCTTTTGCTGCTATCTCCAGACTTTGGGGCTTGTTTACAAAGCTGCGGTAGCGGTTTCCGATCGTTATCGGAGCCAAGGCCCCATTGAAATCAACGATAACGATCGGAAGCCGCTACCGCAGCTTTGTAAACAAGCCCCTTTGATCCTTTAACCTGTGCATCAGGCTTCATCTCTGGTCCCTTCAAATCTAGGCTGTAAGTTCATCTCTTCAGTGCTACTTTTGAATCCTGATCTGCTTATTCTCCAATGTGTTTCCTTACCATTCTCATAGATGTATCCTTGTCCTCAGCTGTTGTGCTGTCTTGACTAGATTGTAAACTCTAATGAGTAGGGACTATCTTTTACATGTGTCTGTACAGTGCTGCATATCCCTTCTATGTTATGTCTGCCTTCAATTCAGTGCTGATTCCTGGCAACCCAGCAGCTCTAGGGTTTTCTTGGTAGTGTGACTGGCAGTAGATTGCCAGACCATTCTTCTGAATCAATTAACCCCTAGAGTGTGTGTGTCCATTAACTAAATCCTGTCTAAGAAACTTTTTTGTCGGAAGTTTTTGCCATGGGAGGTTTCCCTCTCTTGAAGCGTAACTTCCCTTTTAATCAAACTATGGCTAAATATACCATTAATAAAGAATCGTGAAATATTGCACACTTTCCAGAGCTATATCACAGTAAAACTCAGAAGAATAATTTGAAATACTCATCAAGCCCAAATGCAAGGTGAATCTGCTGTCTTCGTAATGAATTAGGCTGACAAAATTCGCCATCTTCACGGTTCAGATAAATGCATCGCGCAGTTAAATCGGCAAACACAGTACTGCGTTTGGGACCAAGTCACTGTATACTGGTCCTGTTTCAACGCTTAAGATTACTGCAAAATCAAAAAATCTTCTTTTCGTGCTGTTTCAAGCGTGGAGCTATCTTACGCCCTCTAAAACGCTTAATGTGATTCAGTCCAACGTCCTGACCCACTGAGGTATCCTGAAGATTTTTAAAAAAAACTTTGAAGAGCCCATCAGCTAGTGACACGTCATAAAAGGCTAGACCAATCCTGTTCCAAATTGAGTCCATTCGGTACCACCGATGACAAACGAAAAATCCAAGTTTGTTCAAGTAATTGAAGTTTCTGCTCCCTATCTCCCCCTCTCGGGTTCTCTGGAACATGATTTAAAATTCTCCACTTAAAGTCCCCAAAAGTATGTTGGAAATCCAAGCAATGTTGTTCAATAGGAGCAGATGTAACTTTATTCCGCACCCTTGAAGCATGTTCTTGCAAACGCCGCCGCACCGCTCGAGTAGTACGACCAATATATAATTTTTGGCAAGGGTATAATAACATGTATACCACAAAAGACGATAAGCACGTAGTGGACCATTTCAATATATGTTTAAAACCTGTAGTTGGAATGAGCCATTCCTTTCCCTCTATGGTCCTTGCACAAAAATCACATCTAGTGCAAGAATAATGCCCTAAAAACGTATCCTTAAGATCCTTCTCAGTATTGGTCAAAAATAACGTGCTCCCTATCAAATCATCTATATTAGGTCCTCTGGTATATGCAATCCGTAATGGTTTCCGAAAGCAAGGATGCAGTGCTAATAAATGCCAATGTTTTTTCAAAATGTTACAGACTTGAATGACGTTTGACATATAAGGTAACACACCCGTAATTTTTCGTTATTCGTATCCGCATTCTTCTCACGGGTATCTGAATTGAATAGCCATTCCCTGTGAGTGAATCGAGCTCTTGTCCATGCTTGTTTTATTATGTGAAAGGGATATCCCCGATGCAATAACCTTTGCATAAGTTCCCGAGCATGTAGATCAAAATCACCAATAGAACTATAAATGTGTCTCAATCTCAAGAACTGTCCATATGGCAATCCACGTTTCAAAGCAGCCGGATGAAAACTGGAAAAATCAAGTAAAGTATTTCTCTGTACTGCTTTCTGAAAAAGCGTGAAATGTAATTTGGAGCCTTCTTTGAAAATTTTCACATCTAAAAACTCCAATTCTGAAAACTTATGATGCAATGTAAATTTCAAATGCTCTCTGTGGTAGTTTAACCAATCTACAAAGGAAAACAAGTTAGATTCAGTATCATTCCATAGGAAAAAAATATCATCCAAAAATCTGACCCATAATAGAACTGCTGAAAACCAAGATGAAGGAAAACCTATCTCTGTTTCAAATGCTGCTAAGTATAAAGTAGCAAATGAGGGGGCTACTGTAGCACCCATTGCTATACCATGAACCTGGTGATAAAAATTACCATCAAATTGAAAAAAAAATTTAGTCAACACTAAAATCAATAATTGCTGGAAAAAGCCCCTCGGCGTTTGGGATGGCAAGGAAACATCCAGTTTCTCAACAACTTCCAAAGCTTCACCCTGAGCTATGTTGGTGTATAATGCCATAACATCAAGGGAAACCAGCCATACATTATCAATGGGAAAAACAATGGAATCCAAACGTTATAGAAAATGTGTTGTATCTTTAATTAAAGAATCAACTCTCTGAGCACAAGGTTGAAGAAAGATGTCACAATATTGAGACAGGGGTTCTAAAAGCGAACCCCTGCAGGACACTATTGTTTGGCCCGGTGGTGCAACCAAAGATTTATGAATCTTTGGTACTACATAAAAATGTGGTGTTAAAGGATGTAAAGGTGTCAAAAACTTAAATTCCCGTTTAGTTATCCACCCCTGATCCAAAGCCATTTGCATTAAATCCACTATTTTGGCTCGCAGTTGAACAGATGGATCATTTGGTAGCAACCGATAATATTTTGTATCGGTCAACTGTGCCAAAGCAGTCTGACGATATTGTTCCGCTGATTGCACCACCTTTGTCTGTTCTGCGCACTACGATATTAGGGTCATTACGCAAAACCAATGTGTTATTATGCCCTTGCCAAAAATTATATATTGCTCGTACTACTGCACTTTAAGGCACCTTAAGACAGACAAATGTGCTTTGAGGTGCCCTAAGGGGTTTCATGTATCCTAAGGGGTTAAGATGCCCAAACATAAGGTACCCTAAGGGGTTTAAGGCATCCTAAGGAGTTAAGGTGCCAAAACATCAGGTACCCTAAGGGTTTAACATACCCTAAGGGGTGTTAGGTGCATGAAGTTGACAAGCATGCACCTAAAGGCACAAAAATGGCTGTAATCCTAATGCTGGATAGAGCACCATGGAAAGTCAATGTAAAGGTGATGGAAGGAAGGACGGGTGGGAGCTGATAGACTTGCCATAGTGGTGGGCACCCTATGTGGTAACCAGTAAAGCGGACGAGCATGTGGGAGGCAGCTGTACTGATGCACAGGGTGGTGCCAATGTAAAGTGCTGTGATGTCAGTGTGTGGCATAGGATGGGGGAGACGTGTCCCACAGCAAAGCCAGAAGTAGCAGGATATTTACAGCCACAGGAGCACAGAGTGGGAGTGGTGATGTGCAGATCAGGCACAGGAGAGCCCTGACTATCACAGGCATGAAAATGACCTGAGAAGTACACAGTCACAAAAAAGAGCAGGTTGCGATCACACTGCACCCCCCTCCCCTCCGCCGGCAGGAATGTTGCCGGCAGACCCAGCACAGCTTAGAGGGAACATTGCCTGTGACCCACTGCTCATATATACACCAGCTGTGGGCAGTGTGCTACAGTGCTGCCATATGGATGCAGCAGTCCATGGGGATGACATGCTTCCCATCAGACAGATCTTGGCACATGTTGCACTGCACACTGTGCAATGGACCACGGCATGGCTTTGGTCTGCTGCAGGCAAGTGTCGCTGCCCCCTCCACCAACATCCCCCATACCATGCTGACATGCCCGTGTGCTGTCCATGTTGGTGGTGTGCAGTCCCAGCCCATCAAACATTCAGGTTGGAGGGTGCTTAGGGCACATGGTCCAGTTGCATGTGGGGAGCAGAGGCATACATGGATGGACACACAGCCCCCTCCCTAAACATTTGCCTCAGCAGGGACCCCATCATCACCTGCCTATGATACGTCTCGGTAGGAGGATGACAGACACTGCTGTGGTAGTCCCCTGGGTGCCTGCATTTGCAGCTGCCTGGGGGCTACAGCTTCTGGCACTATTGGGCTCTTCCCCCACAGTTGGGTTCTGCAGCAATAGGGGGGGGGGGCAGCTTGTATCTCTGCCTGGAGTTCCAAGACCCTTGGACCGCCTCATGTGGCACATTGACTTTTTGCAGCAGTAGCAAGACTGTGTGCTGCCACTGTCACTGTGGGATCACAGATGGTACCGCAAATGGCAGAATACCCCTTTATGGGGGGCTCATCAACTTTGGGAACAGACGGCTGAGAGGAGATATGATTGAGGTCTATAGATTATTGATGGAGTGTAACACAAATGTAGGTCACTTTTTTATGCCATCAGACTGTGGACAGACTAGGAGACCTGCAATGTGGCTACAGTGTAACCCATTTGGGTCTTTTAGATGAAAATATTTTTCAGTCAATGCATAATCAAACCGTGCTATCCATTACCAGAGGATGTGGTAACAGTTGGCAGGGTAGCAGGGTTTTAAAAAGTTTGGACGGATTTGTGGGTAACGGTGCACAAACCATTGCTAAAGAGGACCTGGGCTATGCACTGCTTGTCCCGTTACAGTTAATGGGGATCCTGTGTGTCTTTTGTGGAAATTGCTAGGTACTTGTGCCCTATATTGGCCACTGTTGGACACAGGATACTGGGCATGATGGACCTTGGTCTGACACAGTTTGGCTTATTTTATTGTCTTATGTTCCTATGTGCCATCTAGGCAGCTGCCTGGTCTCCCCTGTGCACCAGCAACCCCCACTGCATGGCCCATGTGCCACCCCCTTTGCCCCTCTTTGTACCATCAACATAGTGTCCTTTTATAGTTGGGCACTATGTTGTTGCTGATAATGGAGCACAACTATCACTTTCTTGGGCTCACCTATCTGTGCATCACATTGCAGACATTAGATAGGTTCTCTCCTCAAAAAGCACCCTTTCTGAGAGGTTTTGAGTTGCGTTAGGGTTCCTGCTGCTAAGGTGCCTGCGTTAAGGGAGCAAGCCTTGTTCCTGCCTACTCCTCACCCATTAACCCCCACTGTCCTCCCCATGCACACCTTCTCTCTGCCCACATGGCACTTTAGTATGGCGGTACCGTTGATGCACGCTAAAGCAGCATTTAAGACACACTAAGCACTCCTTGTGGCCTCGGGCAAGTCACTTAACCCTCCATTGCCTCGGAAGAAAGGCCTGGCAATCTACTTCCGGTGACACTGCCAAGAAAACCCAGGAGCTTCTGGGTCGCTAGGAGTCAGGACTGACTCGAAGGCACACATTGCATTTGCAAGGGTGCAGGTGTGCCGTTAGCATGCTCTAACGGCACACTTGCTCCTTTACCATGGTTTAGTAAACATACTCCTAAATGTAGTTTAGATTTCTGTTAGGATCTTTCATAACATTTGAATTAATTTAGATTAATTTGCAGGTTTTGTAAATAATATAAAGCTTGTGATAATTCATGAACGGAAACAAACTATTCTATATTGAATGAGCACAGATGTTTGTATTGGCAAGATGAAGAGCTATACAAACAGCAGGTAAGATCACTAGAAAGAGGCTAAGCAATGTCTATAGGGATGCACATTTGTTGGCACGTTTGGTCCATTAGTTTAGTGCACCTTAAAAAATGTACTTCATGCAAAATTGATTTAAGACAGGCAGCCTAAGAATTAGCAGGTATTAAGTTGATTTGCATGCGTTAAAATGTTTTTATTAAAACAAATGTGTGAAACAAATGATGACCTCTTTAAGCTGCGTGTGAGAAGAGAAGTAGAATAATGATGTCTATTGCTTCAACTAAAATCAATACTGATTTTTAAGTTGAAAACAGTAAACTTTTGATATGTTAATATTTTGGAGGGTATTTATATTTTTTTAACTGTTATTATACTCTACTGTTTCCTTCCACTTTATTGTTTTTGTTTTAACTCTGTCCATTACTTTGATTAATAGTTTACATGTACTTTGAAATAAACAAATGTAAATAAATGAATCAACTTTGGCAGAAACAGAATTCCACTTAACTGTTGACAGGCTGTATGATGTGAATTGAGCTCCAGTATAAACATTTAGGGCCTGATATTCAAAGGCATTTACACAGTTTACAAAGGCATTGACAAGGCTAGTGCTCCTGAATATCACCAAGTAGCGCCGCTGTACTCTCCGATGCTAATCACTTAGCATCAGGATGTGTTGGAGGTGTTCTGAGGTCAGTACCCAGGGATAGCCATGCAGCAGCAATATTCAACCACTGGCAGGTGATCCCTCAGCGGCAAAATTTAGGCACAGCAAAAGCTCTCCTAACTTTCACCGCTGGTGCTAACCGGGCTGCATATCGCTGCATGGTTAGCTTCTGCATCATCTGTGGCTGTGCGGCGACCCCAGATATCCAATGCCAGTGGCCAGATATGGCCCCGGATTGAATATCTGGTGTTAAGGCTATGCATCTTAGAGGCACATAGCTGTCACAAATAAATATCAGGCCCTTAAAATTGTATTCTTATTAGTGAAAGTGATTTATAAATTCTAAGTTGTGTAGGATTAAGGGGGATGTGTACTAAAGTGCACTAAGCAGTGAGTATGTTTTTCACATGCACTAACCATTAGCATTGGTTGGGGTGGAATCAGGGCAGATTATGGATGGAGATAGGATGTTATCAGCATTGACAACTAGCTCATGGTAAATTACCACATGCCTTCAGGACTGCCAAAGCATGAGTACAAGATAGCAGGAGGTGGCATTAAGTGCAGCCATGCCACTAGAAGGCAGGTAGTATGGATTCTGCCCATATTGGTAAAGTAAACCCATCCCCATGATTGCATCATCCTCCCATGAATTAAGACCCTCCTCTGATCAGCATACCTGGGATCAAAGCCCCCTGCCCCGACTCAGTCAAGGCCCTCATATTAATGGACCCTCATTCAAACAAACTTCCCACAAGAAACACAACCCAACCCTCTTATCACCCCTATCCTCTGCAGGACTTGCCCAGGGCTATCCCTAGTAGTCTAATGGAAGGGGCAGGGATAGTCCCTCTTAAATTCTGCCCAGGTTTAAAATAGTGCATCTGATCGCTATCAGTAAGGTTCAGACATCCAAATGAGTGATTTCCATTATTCAGTAGATTGACCCCTAGTGGTAGCCCCGTGAGATTACTGATATATATGCATAGAGGCACATTCTGACCTGGCTGTCTAGCCCTTTGTGCGGCTGACCAGAAGTGGGATGCCCAAAGGCAGATATGATTCTGATTGCACTGGGGCTAGATGTGCTCGTGGGATCAGAATCGGGTCTAAGGCCTGAACGAGCAGGCTGGGCCCTGTTTCTGGTCAACCTGCATGCCCAGCAGATCCCCAGCTACCTCAGTCAGGAACCACAAATGCCGGCCGCCGCAGATTTTCTTCTTTCCCCACAGCCAGACTCTTGATCCGGCCTCCCATGGCCAGGGTCCAGCTGCGGAGATCTTTCTGCACTCTCCTACCTCTTTGTCCCAGCTCAGCTGCAGGATCCCCTGACGTCCAGGGGGACTTATTCCACTCTGCAGTGGAATAAGTTCCCTGTCCAGATAAACAGCCCCAGTTGTACAGGGCCGACCTCAGAATCGGCCCTGTATGTCCGAGGTCGAGGCCCATCCATGCCTCTCCCTCACTCCACCTTGGACATACCCCCTCCCACCCCCATCTAAGCCTTCCCATACAAACGAGCTGTTTATATAGGGAGGCATTAGTTGGGACCAGCATGGGAACGAATTTGATGTACTGAATGACCCATATTTTATCTATTTAAAATGGTATTTGTTATACTGAACTATAGAAGACAGGTTATGTCAGAATAGTTAAAAAAAGGCAATTATGAAAGCAGACATCATGTATCATAAAAAACAACAACAGAACAAACATAAACCAGTCACTAGCAGGAAGGGAGTGGAGGGGGGGGGGGGGGGAACCTCAGCCAGTGAGCTGAAAATCTTGCTCAAATAGCAAAGTTTTTAGACCAAATTTAATATTTGAATGAGAAGTTTCAGAGCATAAATAGAATGGTAGGGAATCTACAGAGCGTGGATCTCAAGTGGGAAAATAGGAATGCAGTTCACCCAAATAGTCGACGCCCCAATGCACAGACACGGTTCATCCCCAGACCTCATCTTCGCAACCAGCTACCTAACATCGAGAGGTCTAATATCAACACCCACCATCACCCCAGTTCAATGGTCAGACCACTACATGATCAAGATAAAGTTGCAACTACAAAAAGACAATCTAAACGAGCACTCAGACAACACACACACACACAAAGACGATTCAAGACCTTCGACAGAGACACATTCCTACAGGACACGATACAACAACTGACCATAGAAACAGATGACCTGAAGGCTCAAATCACCAACTGGAACAGCACTCTATCTAAAGCCGCCAAAGCAACAGATGCCAGATCCAAGAAAAAACATCACAACAAGAGACAACACAAGCCGTGGTACTCAACAACCTTACGTCAAGAAAAGAGGGAACTCAGAAAGATAGAACGGAGATGGAGAAAGAACAAGGCTTCTGAAAACCAGCAACTATAACCAACAAAGCAAAAACAATACAATGAACACATCAACCAATCAAAGAGAGAATACCATACAAATATGATAAATACCTCGATAAACAAACCCAGAGAGCTATTCGAAATAGTGAAAATCCTCACAAAAGAGCAAAAGACAGAAGATGAAGTGCAAATAGACCCGCAAAAATTTGCCGATCATATCAAGGAAAAATTTCACTCTGCAGAACAAACAAGACCTAACGCACCAACTCGACCTAACCCACACCCCAAGACCTGGGACACATTCTGCTCACCATCAACAGAGCAGCTCTCCCACATCATCTCCACAATCAACACAAGCACCGCTCCTACAGACCCTTGCCCAGTGTCATGGATCAAAGCCACCAAATCAAGCTTCAACCACATCATACACAACATGGTGCACAACTCCCTCACTCAAGGATTCATGCCAGATCAACTAAAGCTAGCCACAGTAAGACCGATACCAAAGAAAACAACCCTCGACAAGAACAACCCAGCAGCATACCGACCAATATCCAGCATACCCTTTCTGGCAAAAATCATCGAAAAAACAGTACAACACCAACTACAAGAACACATTGACAACCATGCACCACTGGATGACAACCAACATGGCTTTCGCCCCAACCATGGAGTCGAAACATTGCTGATTTACCTCTTCGACAACATCCTCTGAATCATAGACAACACCAAAAAAGGAATCTTAATGATCTTCATTGACATCTCCTCAGCATTCGACACAGTAGACCACAAAACTCTCCTGGAAAGACTAAAGATCATTGGGCTACATGGTCCCACCTTAAAATGGTTCCACTCATACTTAACCGACAGGCAGATACAGGTCAAGGTAGGCCACAACACCTCTCAACCCATAAAAGTCCTCCAAGGAGTGCCTCAAGGATCCGCCCTCTCAGCACTACTGTTTAACATCTACATCCAGCCAATATGCGACATCCTGAAAACGAACAGCATTCAATATACAATCTATGCAGATGATATCTTGATATACACACCTATCTCAGTTGACAACCCGGACTCCTCTAAAATAACAGACTGCCTCACACAAATGACAAGATGGTGTCAAGACAACAACCTCGCAATCAACTACAGCAAGACGGAGGCACTAATCATCACACGCAACCCAGACTTCATCCGCCCACCGGAAATCAAGGTACAAAACACAACCATACCAATAAAATCGGAAGTACAATACCTCGGAGTGACCCTGGACAATGAACTGAACCTCAAGCCACACATAAGCAAAACAATCAAAAATGCATACCACAGGATGAGAATCATCAGAAGACTTAAACCCCTCCTTGCCACTGAGCACTTTCGTACCGTATGCCAAGCACTAATAACCCCCTTACTGGACTTCTGCAACCCAATCTACCTTGGACTAGCAAAACAAACACTCAAATCACTACAATTGGCACAAAACACGGCGGCCCGCATAATATCTGGATCAACAAGACATGAACACATTACTCCTGTTCTGAAAGACCTACACTGGCTCCCAATTAACCCACGCATCAAATACAAAACAATCATAAACATATTTAAGATCAAACAACACACTTCAGCCAACAGCCTGCACACTCTCATACAACCAGACACCAGCACACGCCCAAGAAGAAAAGGAACCTCCAACCGAGTTAACACCCCTAGAGACTTCAGAAAAACACGCAAAGACACCACAGAAAGGGCACTCTCCCTGGCTGCCCCAACAATCTGGAACTCCCTCCCAGATGTGCTGAGATCGACAATGGACCTCAAAAACTTTCGCAGAAGACAACGCTGTTTATAGAACACTATGGACACGTCACTTGAACTAACTACCAGGAACTACCAACTTACCCCCCTCCGACCTCCTGATAAGTAAATGTATAATGGCACATGATGTTTCTTAACACTCAATGTATAAAAGAATGTATTATAGCACATGCTGTATCATAGAGCACAATGTACATAGTTCAACCTAATCAAACACACTATAACATCTTACACTCAAATCGTGATATATCCTTCACTGCATGAAAAACACGCTCACTACTTTTGATTGTTTTGCTGTGATACCGCCTTGATTGTAGGATAAGGCGGTATAGAAATATTGTTAAATAAATAAATAAATAAATGTTTCAAAACTAAAATTAGTATGAGAACGAATGTCTAACAGATGGGCCTGAGAGGGCCTAAGCAAATGCATGGGTGTGTAAGGGATTAGAAGAGAATGCAGATATACAGGGGAACCAATACTGATGGTCTGATGGGTTAACATTCAAATGTTGAATCTTATTCTATTGAGAATTTCAACTCAATGCTGCTCTATCAGTGAAGGGTTGACGTTATACAAGATTTTTAAAGTTGTTTTTTGTAGAACTTGAAGTCTTTTTAAGTGAAGAAGAGGGACATTTTCCAGAAGCGAGTTGCAGTAGTCTAGTTCATTCATTATCAGGAAATATTTAGACTCTTTAGGGCTGAAGTGTCTAATGAGGAATGCAAAGATCAAATCTGTCTAAGTACAAAGAAAGTTTTCTTTATCAAGGCTGAAATATGTGTGATAAGAGTAAAATTACATCTAAGATAGACCAAAGAGAGCAAATAGCATGGTTGAAAAAATAAAATATCCCTCTATGTGACTTTATGAATTACTAGTGGAAATCCAGCAGCAATAGCAATGACTCAAGGCACAGACATTACAACTACTCAGCTGCATACATACCATCTCAATCTATTTCCAGATATCAAAGACCTCTTTCTGGCATGATATTAAGGGGATAATTTTATAAGGAGTTGCCCAAATGTATGTGGCAAATACACATGTAAATGACCCCTTATAGCATGACGCACATAGTTTGAATCACTTGTACTTTCACTGTGGGAGTGCACATGGGTGGAGTTTGGATAGAACATGGGTGATGTAATCAATTTCATGTGTAGATTACATAATTTCTTAATTTAAGTGTATAATTTCAAATAGTAGGCATGGTTATTTACACTAGCTGTACGTCTGGTATAAGTGATCGTGCCTTATCATATGCATTTTACCCTTATGTATTATGATCCCTGTTACTCCTGCCTCATCGCTGCCAGTTTCAAAACGGCATCAAAATTCCTTAGTGGTAGTCATATGGTACAACTACCAGTGATCAAGTTACCAAATAAGGAAGCACAGCCTGATCTTCCAGGGAGCTTCTTAAAGGGGCCTGTGCTGTAATATTTGTACTCTCTCTGACTTAAAGATCTTTAGATGGGATAGGAGGCAGGGCAGGGGGTCTGAAGAGTCTTGCACAAGCCTAGAAGAACCTAAATTCCGAAGTATGTAAGGAGATTTAGGCAGTGAAGGCTCAGGACCTGATTTTTTGTTTTGTTTTGTTTTTTTATTTTGTTGGGGCTTTGATCAGAGACTGGAGGCTTTGATTAGTTTCAGACTGGGGCTGATCTAGGGATTGGAAGATTGGTGGGTGCAATTGTCCCAGCACTGGCCCCTTGAAGAGGATCCCCCAGGAGCTCAGGCTAAGTGTGAGTGGTCCAGTGCTCCTAGGGAAGAGGGATAATGCCAGCTTAAAACTAGCATCATCTTTCCATGAATTACACAATTTTTAAAATCAAGTGCAAGCTGCAATATTCATTTTGCATAATAATGATTTCCTTTGCATGCATTTGAATGTTTGGATCTCATTATTCTTATCCTGCACTGCACTAAGAAAACATAAATTAAAGGGAAAGGGAATCAGATTTAGCTCATGCCTTTCTCAGAAAGTCAAGGTGAGTTACAATCAGGTGCAGTAGGTATTAGGGGGATAACATCTACGTTTGTACCTGAAGCAATGGAGAGCTAAGTGACTTGTCCAAGATCACAGGGAATAGCAGTGGGATTCAAGCCATGGTTTCTCTGTTTCTCAGCCTACTGCTCTAACCACTAGGGTACTCACCCATTCCACTAAAAGCAAATAAAGCACAATTTTCCATTTAAAAACATTTTATTTGGCAAAAAGACATGTGCTATTCCCTTTACATATGTTAGTAACTACAATACATAGATTGTACACCCTCCAGAAACATAAAGAAATATTTCCTTGTGTTAACCCTTTCACTCTCAATACATGGTCTCTCATTCTAGAACCTCCTGTGCCTTTATTCCTTGGGGGTATTTAAATATTTCTATCATATTTCCACTTTCCATTCATTTTTGTAGCTGTCATTTGTACTGTCTATTCAATTTTTATTCTTTTGAAGGGGTGTGAACTCTGGAATTATACATAGTATTTCAAATGAAGTCTCATCAGAGACTTATACAGAGACAATCTCATGTCCTTTCCCTGACAGCTACAGTGCATTGCAAAAGTATTCATCCCCCCTGTATTTGTCCTGTTTTGTCACATTACAATCTGGAATTAAAATGGAGTTTTGGAGGTTAGCACCATGTGATATACACAACATGCCTATGACTTTCAAGGTGTAAAATATTCTTTCTCCAGGACCAAGCAGGAAGTCAGTCCTCACTTATGGGTGACGTCGGCGCCGACGGAGCCCTCGCGGAGCAATTTTCCCCAGCTTTCAAAGAAAGCCTTTGGGAATTGCAGCGCGCATGCGCGGTCGTCTTCCCGCCCGAGGGTGCCATCTTAGCCAGTCTTCTTTTTTCCGCGGAGCCCTACAGACGTCCCCGTCTTGTCCCCGCGAAAAAGTTGATTTTCTTCTTTGTTTTATCCTTTTTTCTTTCGGTTCGACGCCGATCGTTTTCCCGCCCGGACTCGCGACGCCGGTCTCGAGTCCTCTTACTTTTTTCGGTTTTTCTGACTTAGTCAGCTTTCGTTTTCGTTTTCCCTGGCAGCCCGGTCCTTTGACCTCGCAGGGGCCCTTTTTCCCCCGATGGCTGCCAGTGGGTTTAAGCGGTGTGGTCGGTGTGACCGAAATATGTCACTAACCGACACACACGACTTTTGCCTCCGCTGCCTGGGCCCGGATCATGAGGAACTGATCTGTGGGCCCTGCAGCAAACTGTCCTCAAAGGCGTTGAGGAGTCGGCGGCATCAGCGTGTGAGAATCTTCGCTGACCCCAGCCGTACCCGGACCTCGTCGGAGGCCTCCGTGTCGAAAGGCTCCAGCTCGGACCGTCGCCGGAGCTCCTCCGACCGGGGTTCTCCCTCCGGGGACCATCGTCGGAAGGAAAAACCCGCGAGGGCGGCGTCGGTGGACGCTCCTGGTTCCGCGAGGGCCAGGTCGCATAGCCCCGACAGCCGCCCCGGGTCCTTGGAGAAGGAACACGTCCCGAAGCGACCTCGCCTGGAGTCGGAGATGCCTGCCCGGGTAAGTCCTGTGGTCCTTCTGGACTCGCCTCCGCGACAGCCGACGTCGGGCCCGACGCCGTCGGGGCCCGAGTCGGGGGCTGCTGGGTCACCTGAGCTCGGACTCAGGTTGACGGCCTTGGAGAGCAGACTGTCTGCCTTCATGGACCAGCAGAGGGCACTGCTCGCTGGCTTCGCTGGCGTCGCTGCCCCGACCGCCGGGACGTCGACGTCCAAGTCGACCCCGGAGACCGAGCCGATCCTCGAGTCGATGAGAACTCGAGTCGATCCTCGGTCGAGGTCGCCCTCGGCCTCCCGTTCGGGACCGAGGTCGCCGACGCCGACTCCCTCGGCGTTGGGGCGGCTGGCGCCGCACCCTGCCCGGGCCGACCCCACCGAGTCCTCGTCGGAGTCGGTCTGGGAGTCTGAGGAGGAAGAGTCACCTGATTCTTTCCGGACTCGGTGTGTCCCATCGGACTCACCGGAGTCCGAGCCTCGGAAGCAGTCCCCCCCGGAGGATGCCCGGTTCTCGGACTTCGTTAGGGATATGGCCAAGGCTTTGGCCTTCCCTGCGGATCCCGAGGAGGAGCCTCGAGCCGAAGAGCTCGACGCCCTCCAGTATGACTCTCCCGCGAGGGAACACTTTACTGTGCCGGTTCCTCCTATGCTGGAACGACTACTCTTCCGCATGTGGGAGAGTCCGGCCTCCTCGCCGGTCCTGAGCAAGCGGGTCGATTCTATCTATCGAGTCCGCAAGAGCCCTGGCTTTCAAAAGGCACAGCTGCCACACCATTCCATGGTAGTGGAATCGGCCATGCACCGTCTTAAGAGCCAGAAGATGCACTCCTCGGTGCCTCCTGGCAGGGAGGCCCGTAACCTGGATGGCCTTGGCAAGAAGTGCTTCCAGGGCTCTATGCTCGCATGTCGTGTCCAGACTTACCAGCTATACATGGGCATGTATCTCCGGGATCTGGCTAAAGAGCTAGCCGGATTCTCCGCTGGTCTCTCCGAGGAGCCCTTGCGGAGGTTCCTAGCCTTGTCCACTGGCATTCGGGAATGCTCAAAGTTCATGTCCCGAGCAGCCTATGATGGCTTTGAAGCCTCGGCTCGAGTGGCCGCAGCCGGCATCGGTGCCCGCCGACAGGCTTGGCTTCAGTCGTCAGACCTTGAGCCCTGGGTGCAGGACAAGTTGGTCGATGTCCCCTGCCGAGGCGAAAACCTCTTTGGCAAGCCCATGGCGGAAAAGGCTGCGCAAATTGAGACTGAGACTCTCACCAGGACCAGGCTTTCTAGGAAGACCTCCGCCCCTTCCCAGAAAAAGAAGGGCTCGGGGAAAAAGTCCTTTTACCCGAGGAAGGCGGCTGCCTACAAACAATACCCCCATTATCAGGCCCCTGCAGCTCCCCAACAGGGCCAGCAGGTCAAGGGAGGGGGTAACGGGTCCCGTAGGCAGCAAGCCCCCAAGCCTGCACCACCAGCCCCTGCTCAGCAGGGTGGGGGCTTTTGACTCGCTAAGCATAGCCTCTCCCCCCCCCGCTGGTTCCCTCCAGCACCGGAGGCCGGCTGGTTCACTTCGCCCACAGGTGGTCCAGCATCACCGCAGATGCCTGGGTGCTTCAGGTCGTGCGAGAAGGCTATCTTCTCCACTTCCATCAGGTCCCTCCCTCCTATTTTCCGGGAGAACCTCCGCGCCCCCCTCTGCACAGGGAGTTGCTCCTTCAGGAGTTAGCAGGTCTTCTGCAGGAACAGGCGGTGGAACCGGTGCCACACCACCTGAGAGGTCAAGGCTTTTATTCAAGGTATTTTCTGATACCAAAGAGAACAGGGGGCCTCAGACCCATCCTGGACTTGCGCAACCTCAACAAGTTCCTTGTGCGGGAGAAGTTCAAAATGCTTACCCTTGGAATCCTTCTGCCCTACCTCCAGCAGGGAGATTGGCTATGCTCCTTGGATCTAAAGGATGCCTACACGCACATCCTCATCCACCCAAGCCACCGCCAATACCTAAGGTTTGTGGTGGCAGGAAATCATTACCAGTACAGAGTACTGCCCTTTGGCCTGTCCTCCGCACCGCGAGTCTTCACAAAATGTCTCGCGGTCGTGGCGGCCCATCTCCGGCTTCACGGCCTCTATGTCTTTCCGTACCTCGACGACTGGCTCATCAGAGCAGCGTCCGCTCAGGAGGTCACCAACGCCACGTGCCGCACGGTGACTCTGCTGCAGCACTTGGGCTTTGTCATAAACTTCGCAAAGTCCACTTTGCTCCCCTCACAGGATCTCGAGTTCATCGGCGCAAGGCTGCACACTCCTCAGGCGCGAGCATTCCTACCGCTCGACAGGGCTCAACGGCTCATGGACCTAGCCGACCGCTTTCGCAGCCAGCCCCTGGTCTCCGCCAGGCGCTTCCTGAGACTGCTCGGCCATATGGCTTCCACCGTCCATGTGACCCCCAATGCCCGCCTGAATATGCGGTCTGCGCAATGGTGTCTCCGCCAGCAGTGGCGACAAGCCACGGGCGGCCTAGCAGACCTAGTGCGCGTTTCCGAGCCGCTGGTCTCGTCTCTCCGGTGGTGGCTCCGGCAGCCGAACCTGATATTCGGAATGCCTTTCCAGTCACCTCAGCCGACCCGGGTGCTGACCACCGATGCATCCCTCCTGGGCTGGGGAGCACATTGCCAAGAGGCACGTACTCAGGGCCTCTGGACCACGTGGGAGTCTGCTCAGCAGATCAACTTCCTGGAGCTCAGGGCGATCCGCCTGGCTCTCAAGGCCTTCTCCCACCTGACTTCCCAACAGTCCGTCCTTGTCCAGACGGACAATCAAGTTGCCATGTTCTACGTGAACAAGCAGGGGGGCACGGGCTCCTTCCTCCTCTGCCGGGAGGCACAGAAGCTCTGCTCTTGGGCCGTCAGTCACGGCATTCTCCTCAAGGCAGTTTATCTCCCGGGCCAAGAAAATTGCCTTGCAGACAAACTCAGCAGGGTCCTCCAGCCGCACGAGTGGCGTCTGGATCCCTTGGTAGTTCAGAAGCTCTTCCTCAAGTGGGGTCTCCCCACGGTGGATCTCTTTGCCAGTCCTCACAACCGGCAGCTTCCTCGCTTCTGCTCTCGTCGGCCACACCCCCTTCGGGTGGCGGCGGACGCCTTTCTGATCTCGTGGTCGGGGAGCCTTCTGTACGCTTTCCCTCCCATCCCGCTGGTCTCTCGGACTCTTTTCAAGGTTCTCCGAGACAAAGCCTTCATGATCCTGGTGGCCCCTCGCTGGCCCAGGCAGCCGTGGTTTCCGCTCCTGCTGCAACTGGCGGTGGAGGATCCAATCCCTCTGGGGGTACAACCGGATCTCCTCACTCAGGATCAGGGGTCCCTCCTGCACCCCAACCTCAGGTCTCTCAACCTCATGGCCTGGCTGCTGAGAGGGTAGTCCTTGCTCCCCTTCTCCTGCCTGCGGAGGTGGAGGAGGTCGTCTTGGCTTCGCGACGGCCTTCTACCCGCAAATGCTACGCCCTTAAATGGCGTCGCTTTGCAGTCTGGTGTACCCAACAGTCTCAGGATCCCTTCTCCTGCCCGGTGTCGGTGATCTTGCAGTACTTGCTCCACCTCTCTAATCTGGGACTTAAGTCCAACTCTGTCAAAGTTCACCTCAGTGCTCTTTCAGCACATCATGTGCCGGTGGACGGCAGACCTCTCTCCAATGACCCTCTCGTAGCGAGGTTTCTCCGAGGTCTCCTTCTACTTAAACCACCTCTGCGCCCGCCAGCGCCTGACTGGGACCTGAATGTGGTTTTGCAGCGGATCACCTGTCCGCCTTTTGAACCTATGGCTACCTGTTCTCTCCGTTTTCTGTCTTGGAAAACACTGTTCTTGATAGCCCTCACTTCCGCTAGACGCGTGAGTGAATTGCAGGCCCTCGTGTCTGATCCCCCTTACACTAGGTTCTACAAGAATAGGGTAGTCCTACGGACTCACCCAAAATTTCTGCCTAAAGTGGTCTCCCCTTTTCACATCAATCAGGAGGTGGTACTTCCAACCTTCTTTCCCAGACCACACTCCAGCCGAGCTGAAACGGTCCTCCATACCCTGGACTGTAGAAGGGCATTGAACTTCTACCTTGACCGTACGCGGGAGCACCGTAAAGCTGCTCAGCTTTTTGTGTCTTTTGACCCCAATAAATTGGGGCTCCCGGTCTCCAAGCGTACTCTGTCCATCTGGGTTGCGGACTGTATCTCTTGGGCTTATGGGGCAGCCGGACTCTCCTTAGAAAGTCGAGTCACGGCTCATTGCGTTCGGGCAAAGGCTTTCAGTGGCTTACCTCCGCTCTGTTCCGCTGGCAGACATCTGCCGGGCCGCTACTTGGTCTTCGAGCCAGTCTTTTGCGGTCCATTACTGTCTCGAGAGGGAGTCCCGTAGGGACAGAGCTTTCGGACAGGCAGTCCTCCGTAATCTCTTTGAGGTCTGAGCAACTCCTACCCTCCATCCCGGATGTGGGCTACCGGTGGGTGATAATTCAGCGAAGATTCTATCCTTCTGTGCTGCTGAGCTAGAGGGAGCTCATTTTTGTGCTTAGGGTCTCCGGTAGCCTTGAGCTTGGGAGTCCCATAAGTGAGGACTGACTTCCTGCTTGGTCCTGGAGAAAGCGTAGTTACTCACCTGTAACAGGTGTTCTCCAGGAGCAGCAGGAATCAGTCCTCACTACCCTCCCTCCTCCCCTTGGAGTTGCAATCGTCTGCTTATGTTCTTTTTGCAAATTTTTATGCTGTCTTTTTTAGCTATGTCATCTGACTGGCTAAGATGGCACCCTCGGGCGGGAAGACGACCGCGCATGCGCGCTGCAATTCCCAAAGGCTTTCTTTGAAAGCTGGGGAAAATTGCTCCGCGAGGGCTCCGTCGGCGCCGACGTCACCCATAAGTGAGGACTGATTCCTGCTGCTCCTGGAGAACACCTGTTACAGGTGAGTAACTACGCTTTATTGTGACATAAACAATAATTAAGACAAAAAAAACAAACCCCTGAAAGCAGAAGTGTGCATATGTATTCACCCCCCCCCCCAATTCAATACGTTGTAGAGCCACCTTTTGCTGCAATTACAGCTGCGAGTTTTTTGGGGTATGTCTCTATTGGCTTAGCACATCTAGCCACTGGGATTTTCATCCATTCCTTAAGGAAAAATTGTTCCAACTCCTTCAAGTTAGATGGGTTGCGTTGGTGTACTGCACAGCAATCTCATTTGGATTGAGATTGCTGGGCTTTGACTAGGCCACAAATTCTCAATTGGATTGAAGTCTGGGCTTTGACTAGGCCATTCCAAGACATGTAAATGTTTCCTTTTAAACCAGCTTTAGTAGGATGTTTAGGGTCATTGTCCTGCTGGAAGGTGAACCTTCGTCCCAGTCTCAAATCTCTGGCAGACTGAAACAGGCCTTTCTCAAAAATTGCCCTGTATTTAGTGCCATCCATCGTTCATTCAGTCCTGAACAGTTTTCCTGTTCCTGCCAATGAAAAACATTCCCACAACATGATACTGCCACCACTATGTTTCACTGTGGGAATGGTGTTCTTGGGATGATGGGAAGTATTGGGTTTGTGTCACACATGGTGTTTCTCATGATGGCCAAACGTTCAATTTTCATCTCATCTGACCAGAGAACCTTCTTCTATGTGCTTGGGAGGGTCCACCACATGCTGTTGTGCAAACTACAAATGTGATTTTGTATTCCTTTTTTCAAACAATAGTTTTTCTGGCCAATCTTCCATGAAGCCCCACTCTGTAGAGTGTATGGCTTAAAGTGGTCCTACGGACAGATACTCCCATCTCCGCTGTGGATCTTTGCAGCTCCTTCAGTGTTATCTTTGGTGTCTTTGTAGCATCTCTGATTAATGCTCTCCTTGCCCAGTTTGTGAGTTTTAGTGGGCAGTCTTCTCTTGTCAGGTTTGTAATGGTGCCGTATTCTTTCTATTTTGTTATAATAAATTGAATGGTGCTTTGTGGGATATTCAGAATTTGGGATATTTTTTATAATACAACCCTGGTCTATACTTCTCCACAACTTTGTCTCTAACCTGTTTGTAGTGGTCCTTTGTCCTCATGTTGCTTGCTTAGTGGTGTTGCAGAGTCAGGGGCCTTTCAGAACAGGGATATTTATACAGGCAACATGTGTCATATCATGTGACACTGACTGCACACAGGTGGACCCTAATTAGCTAATTATGTGGCTTTGAGGTTAATTGGTTGGACCAGATCTTGTTTACGGGTTTCATAGCAAAAGGGATGAATATATATGCACTCACAACTTTTCAGTTTTTACTTGTTTGCTTGTTTTTTGATAAATATAAGGTATTTTATTGTCATTTCACTTCACCAATTTGGACTATATTGTTAGGTCCATTACCTAACACCCAAATGAACCTCCATTTTCATTCCAGGCTGAACGTAATGCGACAAAACAGGACAAAAAACAAGGGGATGAATACTTTCACAAGGCACTGTATTCTTCTGATATACTTTAGCACCCTTCTGATTTCTGCTATTGGTTACCTGTTTGAATAACTTAAGATCATCAGATATGAATCTCCCCAGATCCTGCCCTTCAGTTGTGCACTAAAGAGCTTTACCCATATACTGTACAGCTCTTCTGGATTTGTGCTGCCCAGAGGTATGCTCCTGTATATTTTAGCATTAAATCTTAATCTGCCAAATACTAGATCATGCTTCAAGCTTCACTAAATCCTGCCTCATATTTTCCACAAATTCTGGGGTGGAAGATTTTGGAATTATCAGATAAAAGCTAAACATTTCCTGATATTCCTTCTGCAATATAGTATACAGTATAAAAATGTTGAGAACAAAACCAGGAAGCTATCCCTGTGTACACCACTGAGAACTGCACTTTTCTCAGCATGAGCACCATTCATCACTACTCTTTGTCTCCTCCTACTCAATCAGTTTCTAACCCAGTCAGTTTCTTTAGAACCATACCAGTAGTACTTAGCTTGTTATAAATCATTTATCTAAAAAAAAAAAAGCGACAAAGGCCTTGCTGAAATCCAAATATACTGCATCTAGCACTCTTCCCTGATTTAACTCTTTGGCCAATCAGCCAAGGAAATTGTGTAGCTTTGTCTCTGTTGAAACTAGGCAGCCTCAGGCTGTATAACCCATTGGATTCCGGAAACCTCATTCTCCTCAGTTTTAGCAGCAGTTCCAAAGTTAAGGATGTGTTTTCATTTGAAGCAAAAAAAACAAAATTCCCAGTTTCAATTCATCTTGAAATGAAATGAAAAAAAAAGAATGAAACTCCATTCATTTTCAAATCTAAATTAGCTACCTCCCCAGTGCACACACCCACCCCCCACACACAAAAATTGTGGGTTTTTTTTAATTAATTTTAAAAACGTCTTCAGGCTTTTGACTAGCTTCAAGGTAAAAGAGTGATCCCCAGTCCATTTTGCTATTGGTGCCTTTTTCATAATGTTATCAGCAAAACTGATACTGGACCACATCTAGAAAATACCAGTCCCCGGATCCCGCTGGTGTGGAAGCAGGGTTGAAGGCTAAAAATGCTGGTGGATGTTCCCAGGTCCCATGGCATGAAGAGTGTGGTGCACAACCTGGGTGTCTCAAAGCAGGGAGAGGACAGAGCATAAATAAAAAGGATAGGTCAGGGACAGAGCATGGAAAGAAGGGATGGGGATAGAGAACGTCACTAATTGTGTTAGTGCTGCTGAATATCCCTCTCAGTGACAGGTACACAGTTTACAGGGCTGTAAACCGTGTAACTGCCCTTCGAATATCGAACACAAAGACATCATAATACCATTTAAAGTAATTCAAATCTTTAAGTTTGCAAAAATATTGACATACTGTTAAACAGCTGATTTTAAATTCAAAGAGTTGAATTTAAATTTAAATTTAAAGGACCCTCCGTCAGGCTAAAACTCCTTTCTTCATACTGTATTGTGCCAAAATACCATCCTTTTGTCTAAGTACTTGATCTCAGTCCTTCTTTTTAGGTGCATTTTGCATAAGCAATATAACCTATTGGAAATGCTCAGTCTGAGGGAGGAAGCGATGTCAGGGACCTGAATGGACAGCTGAAGTTGCAGTTCCATCATTTAGAGCACCAAAGTGGTTCTAAAATACTCCCCCGGGTGAGATTTTTGTGAGGTTTGAGACCACCTTCACTAGCTGAGAGCACCCCTAATTGGAAATGAAGAGTACGAGGCAGAAAACAACTATTATGAAAGAATTTGCAGGGATCACATGGACAACATAGCAGTGACAGCAGGGACAAGCTAAGGAGAGGCCACATCGAAGGGCTATATCGCAGATCTACTGTCCAGGAAGGGCGCAATTGTGCAGATCACTAAAAAGTAGCTGAGAACCAGGTTTGGGGATCAAAAGTGAAATTGGAGTGGTACACAATGAGCTGGGTGACATGGTGAAGAACTGAAGATGGAAGTGATGGACTTGGGCAGGCATGTGGAAGAGAAGGAGGGGCTGGTTGAAGAATGCCAACTGTGTGAGGAGCAGCTTGTTAAAAGATTTCAGGCATTGGAGGAGGGAGCTAAGCAGATGATCCTCAAAATGGCAGACCTTGAGAACCACACACGCTGGAACAATCTGCGTATCAAGGGATGCTAGAGAACCAAGAGTTCCAAGACGGCAAAGGGTGGCAATCTCCATCTTTCAGGTACTATTGGGAGAGTATACTGGAGAAGGGGCAGTGCCAGCAATCAAATTGGATAGGGCACATAGGGCATTGGGCCACGTGCAAAATGCAGCCCTAGGGATATATTCACATGCCTTCATGACTTCACGGTGAAAGAGAGGATAGCGGCAAATATGTAAGGGGTGGGGAGGTTTATGTGGCAGGGGCACACGGTGGCGGTGTTTGCTGATCTAGTTCCTGGCACCATCATGAGGAGGAAGGCCTTTCAGCTGGTGACAGAGAGGTTTCAGACAGAACAGATCAAATATCACTGGATATATTCCTTTGGACAGGCATTTACATTTAATGGGGTAACCCAGAAGGTTTCAATGGTGGAGCAAGCAGTGCAGGCAATGGAGGAGGTAGGCATGAAGGAGGTGGCAAGTCTGTTCCTCTAAGCACCACCAGAGGAGTATCAGAGAAGGGTGTTGAAAGTGTCAGAAAAAGAGATCAGATGGAAGATAAAGCAGAGCGGTAAGCAGGAAGAGAGTACCTGAAAGGACTGAGACAATGGGATACTTGAATATGAGACATGCTGGGAGGGTTGGTGATCCATGTGCCAATGGATTATTGCCTTCAACTATGGAAATAGGAGGTGTGTGTTAGAGGGAGAGGCACTGTAAAGAAAATTTGGAATGTGATGTGGTTCAGAAGAGGGTGGGGAGGAATGTTTGGGAGTATAGATATTATGGGAAGGGATGGTGATTGTAAAGAGGATGATTGTGTAAGAGGGAGTGAGCTGGCTTGGGATATGGGGGATTAGTGGGGGGTGGGAAATGGAGAGTATACATGGGGGATAGGGGTGTTCTGGGATTTGGGTCCTGGTGTTACTACTCACTGGAGAAAAGGGCACAAGAATGAGTGCCAGGTTGGAGGGGAAAGAAAGGGGGTAAGGTTGTAGGGAAGGAAGAGGGGGAGATAGAGGAGGTCCCCGCTGATTGTGGGAATGAACAAGTAGAGAGGGGTCTAGGGGCCAATGAATAAAAGGGGGGCAGGCAGTTGAGGTTGTTACCCTAAATGTGAATGAGATAGAGCAGCTTTTAAACTAGATAGTAGGAGAAAGTCGACAGTTGACCAAGAGTGCAAGGTTCGGAAAAATGTATCTTTGAAGGATACTAGCAAAAGATTGAATTTAGTGCTTATCAACAGAGATTCCAATCAAGACAAAAGTAACCCAAATGCCCTTGAGTACAAAGCAGGCAGGGTTTAAAGATTCCAAATTACCCCTGCCTAACGATAGCCAGATTAATATGAATAAAATACAGCCTCTAAAATGTCTGTATGCAAATGCTAAACATCTAAAAAATAAGATGGGAAAGTTAGAATATATAGCATTAAATGAGAGATTAGATATGATTGGTATCTCAGAGACATGGTGGAAGGAGGACTACCAATCGGACACTGTAATACCTGGGATTCAAACTGCATCATAACGAAAGAGCAGATAAAATTGGTGGAGGAGTTGCACTCTATGTTAGAGAGGGCATTGAGTCACAAAGGATTAAAGTCTTGCAGGAAGCAAAATTCACTGTAGAATCTCTATGGATTTAAATTCCATTTAAAAAGGATAAGGGGAAGTTGAGGCAGTGGGGGTGTACTATTGACCGTCTGGCCAGAATGAACAAATGATGATGACATGTTCAAAGAAATAAGGGAAACTAACAAAAGTTACAGCACAGTAATAATAATGGGTAATTGCAATTACACCGGTATCGACTGGGTCAGTATTAAGGCAGGATATGCTAGGGAGATAAAGTTTCTAGATGAAAGAAATGACTGCCTCTTGGAGCAGCTGGTTCATGAAAAGACCAGAGAGGAAGCCATTTTGGACCTAGTCCATAGTGGAACACTGGATCTGATGCAAGAGATAAGGGTGTGGGGGTTAATTGGCAATAGTGATCATAGCATGATCGCGTTTGATTTAATAAATTGAGGAAAGATGGTAAGGAAATCCACAGTACTACCTTTTAACTTTCAAAAGGGAGACTATGATAAAATGCCGTTTTGGTCGGCAGCCAGCATCGTGGCTTTTAAATGGAGCCGCAGTGCCATGGCAACATGACGCCATGGCGCCACGGCTCCATTTAAATGCTCTGAGTGAATTAGCTGGGTGCAGTCTTGCATATGAAGGCTTGACAGAATCTCTGTCCCGGCCTGCACGTGCAGGACTGTTCATGATTCTAATCCCACGGGGCTTGACATGCCCCACGGGCAGGGGCGGCCCAAGGGGGGTGCGGGGCCATGTGCGGAGATTAATTGCGGGGCCTCATTTGCATAGGGAGCCTCATTTGCATAAATATTTGCATAATGTTAACATGCATTTTTAGTAAACATGCTTCTTAATGAGTGTCTGGATAAAGAAAGACTAATAGATTTCTACGTTACTATATTCCAGTGCCAACCGCCAGGCCCATTAGGAAGTACTATAAACACTGACCTTTTAGAACTCATAGCAAATCCACCATATCATAACAGCTCTGCCAGGACTCACAAAGCACCAAACCCTACCTATCAAAAAGCAACACTGCAAATATTAAACCAATACATCTCAGAGAATACCAATGCATCTCCTACTGGGGAAAGAGAACAAGTGACACGGTCAAATAGAAACTACATGAACAGAATACCTCAGCTTGGTTAAAATGCAGAATATAGACCGTCACCAAAGAACAAGGGATCACAATTTAGAAATAGGAAGACAATAATTAAACTGGGAACCCCAAAAGCCAAACTTGGGATGTACAACAACACTGGAGAAATAAAACTATAAATTAATTTCCTCTTGTACTAAACAAAACACAAAAGATGTTAACAATGCACATTTCCCAGAGCTGATATATTCCAGTTAATAAATTCAAAATAAAAAAGTATTTTTCTACTTTTTGTTGCTTGTGCATTTTCTTTTCATTTGCAATTGCTCCAGTCACTTTCTTCTGGTTTCTTTGTGTCTTCTGCGAGCTATCCATTTTCCTTTCTTCTCTTTTAGATTTTTTTTCCAAATTTTTTCTCTATATCTGCTTTAACATACTGATCTTTTCCCTTTTGCTCTTTCCTCCATTTCTTTCCTTATTGCTTTATCATCCACTCAAATTTCACCCTTCCATTCTCAATCTACACTTACTCTTCCAATACCCGGCCCTTCGTAGACTTTTCTTCCCTCCCACACAAATATTTTTTCCCCTCTCCATTCTCATTTCCCATCCCTTTCTAGTCCTCCCCCAAAATCAGCTCTTTTATAGTTCTAGACCCACCCAGCATCTGCCCCCTTCTAGTCCCAGTCTCCCAAGCTTCCACATCAGCCCATTTCCAGTCCTAGCCTCCCATATGCTGTTTTCCAGTTCCATTCCAGCCCCCCCCCATCAGCCCATTTCCACTCCAAACTCCCCATCAGCCCATTTCCAGCACTTTTCCAACTCCCATCAGCCCACTTCCAGTCCTATTCCAGCCCCCATCAGCCCATTTCCAGTGTCCTATTCCAGCCCATCACCCATTTGCAGTCTACGTTCCCCCCATCAGCCCATTTCTAGTCCTATCCTAGCTCCTCATCAGCCCATTTCCAGTCCTAGCCCCCATATGCTCTTTTCCAGTTCAATTCCAGTCCCTCATCAGTCCATTTCCTCCACGCTCCCCCATCAGCTAATTTCCAATCCTAGCCCCCTCGTCAGCCCACTTCACCCTATTCCAGCCCCCATAAGCCCATTTCCAGTCCTAATCCAGCTCTTCATCAGCCCATTTCCAGTCCAAGTTCCCCCCCCCCATCACAGCCCATTTCATCCATTCCCCCCACCATCACAGCCCATTTGCAGTCCTCTCCCCCATCACAGCCCAATTGTAGTCCATTCCCCCATCACAGCCCATTTCCAGTCTGTTCTCCCCCCCACCACAGCCCATTTCCAGTCTGTTCTCTCCCCCACCACAGCCCATTTCCAGTCTGTTTCCCCCCATCCCAGCCCAATTTGTCTGTTACCCCCCATCACAGCCCATTCCCAGTCTGTTCGCCCCCCCACATCACAGCCCATTTCTAGTCTGTTTCCCCCATCCCAGCCCATTTTCAGTCCATCCGTCCCCACCATCACAGCCCATTTCCAGTCCTACCCCCCCCACCATCACAGACCATTTGCAGTCCTAATCCAGCTCTTCATCAGCCCATTTCCAGTCCAAGTTCCCCCCCATCACAGCCCATTTCGTCCATTCCCCGCACCATCACAGCCCATTTGCAGTCCTCCCCCCATCACAGCCCATTTACAGTCTGTTCTCCCCCCCACCACTGCCCATTTCCAGTCTGTTTCCCCCCATCTCAGCCCAATTCGACCGGTCCCCCCCCCATCACAGCCCATTTCCAGGCCCTTCTCCCCCCCCCCATCACAGCCCATTTCCAGTCTGTTTCCACCCCCCATCACAGCTCATTTAAAGCAGAAAGCAGGTTAGCAGTCAGCACAGGGTCCTTTGTGTCAATGTGCAGTGAGTGCTTACAGACCTCAGTACTTAGGGGCTTGTTTACAAAGCCGCGGTAGCAGCTTCCTCCCAATATCGGAGCCAATGCAATAAAATGGGGGGGATAAGACATTTTTCAAATATGTTAGTGAGAAGAGGAAGGGCAAAAGTGGTATTGTCAGACTCAAGGGTGAAGGGGAGGAATATGTAGAAGCTGATGAAGATAAAGTGGAATTGCTTAACAAATATTTATGTTCTGTGTTCACAGATGAAGGGCCGAGAGCAGGATCTCAGACAACACCTACAAACAGGAACAAAAATGAGGGGCATCTTAATCGATTTTCAGAAGACTATGTTTGTGAGGAACTACTTAAACTAAAAGTGGCCAAACGATGGGACCAGATGATATATACCCGAGAATACTGAGTGAACTTGGGGACATTTTAGCAGCTCCACTGACCAACCTTTTCAATGCCTCTTTGGAGTCGGGAGTGGTGCCAGAGGACTGGAGACAGGCTCATGTGGTCCCTTTACACAAAAGTGGAAGTGACGATGTGGTTGAAAACTGCAGGCCTGTTACTCTAACCTCTGTGGTGAGTAAATTATTGGAAATGATGCTGAAAGAGAAAATAGTGAGGTATCTGGAGTCCAACGGATTACCAGATCCGAGGCAGCATGGATTCACCAGAGGCAGGTCTTGTCAGACAAATCTGATTAATTTCTTTGACTGAGTGACCAGGGAGTTGGACCAAGGGAGAGCCCTCAATGTGGTGTATTTAGATTTCAGTGAAGCATTTGACACTGTTCCGCACAGGCAACTTATAAACAAACTGAGCACCTTAGAGATGGAACCTAAAGTTACTGCTTGGGTTAGAAATTGGTTGAGTGGGAGGTGGCAAAGGGTACAAGTAAATGGAGCTTACTCTGAGAAGAAAGTGGTTACCAGTGGTGTGCCCCAGAGATGTGTTCTTGGTCCAATTCTTTTTAAAATTTTTGTTAGTGATATTGCGGAAGGGCTGTCGGGTAAGGTTTGCCTCTTTGCAGATGATACCAAAATCTACAATAGAGTAGACACCCAGGAAGGTCTAGATAACATGAGAAGGGATCTAGCTAATCTTGAAGAATGGTCTAGAATTTGGAAGCTGAGATTTAATGTTAAAAATGCATTTGTGCTGCAGCAATCCAAGGAAGCAATATAGCATAGGCGGTGAAGTAGTACTGTCCACAAAAGAAGAGCGGGGTCTAGGTGTGATTGTGTCTGATGATCTTAAGGTGACTAAACAGGTAGAAAAGGTAACAGCAAAAGCTAGAAGGATGCTTGGATGCATAGGAAGAGGAATGGCCAGTAGAAGAAAGGAGGTGATAGTGCCTCTGTATAAGTCTTTGGTGCGACCTCATTTGGAGTACTGTGTTCTATTCTGCTCTGTGATTTAGTAAACATATCCCTAGGACTCTGAGCTTGCTGTGATTGGACTCTACCTTGGTTTTTATTTGAAACCACACCGTGTGATGATCGCTGCTGCTCACATGGGCACCTACCTGGACATTCGGAATGCTATCTCTGTTGGTGAGTACTAAATCCAGCATCAAACTTTCCCTGGTCAGTTCCATCACCTTTTGTCTTAGCAATGCAACTCGGAAGGCATCCACAGTTCTTCTTTTTTTTACTTTTTTCCAGATTTGCAGAAAGAATATTCCAATCCACATCAGGTAGATTAAAGTCACCCATTATGATAACTTCCCTCTTCATGGCTTCCTTTGCAATATCAATAATCAAGTCTCTTCCATTTCTTCAGTTTGAGTTGGAGGCCTGTAGACTACACCAGTATTGGTGACAGTGCCATCTCCTCTTTCCAACATAAAACACAGCGCTCATTCTTTTCCCCATGTCCCCTGCATTTCAGCAGCTTTAATATTGCATTTGACACTTAGGGCTACTCCTCCTTTTCTGCCTTTTCTATCTCTTCTAAATAAATCATAGCCAGCTATGGCTACATCCCATCCATGCGACTCATTAAACCATGTTTCTCTAATGCCACAATGTCCAAGTCCATTATTAGGGCTTACAGGTTAGTAATTTTGTTGGCTAGGCTGCAATCACTTGTGCTCATTGTTTTCTAGCAGTTGTTGATTGGCTTGGATATATTTTGCATGGATTTTTTTCTGCATGCCTCATCCCACTTGCCATTAGTGTGTGGATTAATAGTGTGGCTGTTTCCATTGTTGGTACGTTTTTGCTGGGAGTGACATCCGACACCCCCTTTCCCTAGTTTAATTGCCTGTCTATGTAAAGCCTGAATTTTTTCACTTAGGATTCTTTTCCCTGTGACAGAGAAATGTAGTCCATCCACAGTGTATAGCCTCTTGTTGTTCCATCTATTTCCCCAGTCACCATTATATCTAAATCCTTCTTATTTGCACCAGGTTTGAAGCCATGTATTAAAGTTGATTATGTGATGCAGCCTTTCTGTCCCCTTACCAAGAACAGGTAGAACTTCTGAGAATGCTACAGTGTTAACAATGGATTTGAGTTTCTCTCCCAGAATCTGGAAGTCCCTCTGAACTGTTTCTAGCCAGGTCATTGTACCCTAGTGGATGATAACATCAATTTTGGAGTGCTCACTTTCTGTACTAACTATGCCAACAATTTGGATCATATTCCTGCTGGCTGAAGAGCCCGGGAAGCATTTTCCCATCTTCTCTCCTTTGAACCAGGTTCCCAAGTTGGTGCCTCTGACTATGGAATCTCTAAATAGTAGTAGTTTCCTGTTTTGTGATTTTTTTCTTCATGTATTGTGCATTATCAGTAGATAGGGCATTAACCTTCTTATTTAAGGGTGCATCAGTTTCCACTCTTGTCATTAATGGAGTGAAGAAGTAAGCTTGGACAAGACTTTGCATAGTAAAGGACAACCACTATTCTTCATAGTCCAGTGCTTCCTCCTTTGACACATTTTAGTGATTTAGAGTAAAATAGATATCCTGGAATCTAGCTAAAATCTCTGATTTGAACATATCTTCTACACAGAATTTACATGTTGAACATAGTTGGATTGTGTTGGCTGAGTATTTTTTCCTGGTGCTTAAACAATTCTCTTGTATATAGGACATACCTACCAACCTTAGGGCTTTTATTTTGGACCCAAAAATATAGATGAGAGTAGGTTACTATAATTTTCCATTGAGACGGTCCACTAGGCTTCCCCATATTGCCTTCAAATTGAACTGCTTGCTTAGTACTAGCACTAGAGAGGAGAGGTTCCCAAAATTCATCCACCAGAAATCTGGTAGCCTTAGCCCCTTTCCTTCCTTCCTACTGGCAGGAGCAGAGCATCTCTTCTTACCTGTGCACCGGCTTCAGGCTGATGGTAGAGCGTATGACCTTGCATATACTCACATCAGATTGATGTCAGAAGAATGAGGCCACATTGGCACAAATTTCTATTCTCCTTCCGGTAGAGGGAGCAGCTGAAAGTGAGGATCATGCAAAATTAGGTTTGGTGTGCCATGGAGAATTGAATGAATTGAGAAAGTGTGCCACAAAATGAAAAAGGTTGAGAAGCAATGGTCTAGAGTACCTGAACAGCAGAAATCCCCCTTGCTCCTGTCTAGGCTGGTGCCAGATTCAAAATGGCACTCATAACCCCTAGTGGTATTCTCATGCTACTATTGCTAGGCACTGCCACATTAGGTCAAAAGCATTTTATTTATATCTCATCATCATTTCAGTCAAAGTGGTTTATATTGTAACTTAAATTTGGTAATGTACATTAAGCAGAAATATTGATAACTTGGATTTTGTTTCTGAGGCAGTGGAGGGTTAAGTGACTTGCTACAAAGGGCTCTAGTGGGAATTGAAGCCTGTCTTTTGGCTTCTGAGTGCTCTAACCATTAGGCTACTTCTCCACTTGCCGTCTAGATGGGCTGTACCAGAAGAAAGAGTTCAATCTACCAATTTTGGGACAACACTAATGTAACTGTATGGTTTTGCTGAGAAGTACTAAAGACACCCATAGCCAAAAGACTTCCAAAACTAATCTTGCTTCTCTGTTAGGTAGAGCCAATAGTCTTATAGGGTGCACATTTTCTCCAAAACCTCTCAAAGTACCCTGGAATCAGAAGAAGAAATAGAATAGGGATTACAGTTGCTATTTTCTATATTTTTCTTTCTTTTTGATGATCTCTCTGGCCTTAAAATCAGCTTTATCTTGTCCTTAGATTTGTACATTCATGAAACACAAGTACCGTTTGTCACTGTAATATTAACAGACTCGGGTAGTAATATGCCACTTGGATCACTAGAGATTGATTGAAAGATAGCACAATTCTTTGTATTTGGGTAAAATACATTGCATAGTTTTGTGAATATAAAGGCACCGCTTGCCTGCTAGAAGTCTTGGAGACAATGTTTGAACACAGAGCAATAGACTCTGTTAAAACACTAACACAGGTCCCTATTCACTGAGGATTTTTCCCATACTGTACAATGAGAAAAATCCATTCCTATAGAGTAAAGGGCCCCTTGAGAGTTTACAGCTAAGGGTGTATTTCATTCACATTTTAACTCATTCAATGGCATACAGATCCTAAAAGCTTTGAGAAAATCTATTCGGACTAAGGCATCTTGAGTCTATCCTTTATAAAGTTCTTTGTAAAATTCTAATTCATATAAATCGAGGGCAGCATAATGGAAACAGTAAACAAATAATTTTAAAAAATCCAATTAAAAAGTAAATTCTACTGAATGGAATATAGAGGGCTGAATGTTGTGAAGCTACTGTACAGATGACTACAGTATTCTAACAGCCTGATTTATGGAAATGAAAGAGAGAGCATGAGAGAAAGAAAAGGAGGACACTACTAAATTCCAGTTTAAAACTGAGATGCACGGCCAAGAAGAGGCAGATAATAAAACCTGTGCTGTTTGAACATCTCTGAATCAAGTGAGATGCAAGGAAATCACTGCAGAATGCAGTTTTTCCACTGTTTACAATACTTGTCCTGAGTGTGTCTGCATACATAGCATTTTGGGGTCAGGGGTGGTGGGTTGAAGCCCACTGGATTCAGCAATGTTTTAATGGTGAATTGGCTAGTGGGGATGACACTGGGATTATTGGGGCCACCAATGAATTTTTGAGGAGATCGAGGGTGGGGGAGGGGGTTGGAGCATGTTGGGAACTTATTGTCTGCTTGGTTTATCTGAGGTGGTGTCAAACTGTACCTTTACTCTTTTTTTCCAAAGACACCTTGCCAAACCATTGTGCAAGATATAGGGGCTGTTAAGCAGTCCTCTGTGCACATGTGGTTGTCTTGCTCTCCTTGCTTAGCACTGATTTTTTGCTCACAGCTCATTTGCATGCTGTTTGCTTACAGCATCAGTGAGCAAAACTCTGTTAAATTTGCATTAGGAAACCCTGTGCTACAGCTCTGACCCCCTATCCCTACCCCCCCCCCCAAAAAAAAAAAACATTGGTGACCCTAGTGGCTGCTAGATATCCCAGTCTGGCATCCCCCAGTAAAAAAGAATTCCTGGCCCCTGGACCCCCCCAAACCCATCCCCTCACAGTACCTCAAATGATTGGAGACAGGAGCATTGCCCACATGATCTTGCCAAGTTGCCATCTTGCAAAATGGCATCCCTGACCCCACTCAGTGCATTCTGGCCCCCATGGCTTTATTTGGCAGACTGAAAACACCCCCCCCCCCATGGTGCATACTGACTGACCCTTACTATGTACCAGGATGCACCATGGGGGGTGGGGTCGGCCGGTCTGCCAAATAAGAGGCACTACTCAGGGTCAGAGTTGCCATTTTATAAACTGGTAACTCAAAGACAGGTGTATGTGGGCAACACTTCTGCCTCCCATCATTTGAGGTACAGGGGGACATGAGGGGGTAGAGAGAGTTTGGGGACCCTGCCAGAAATTCTGTTTTTTTTTTATTTGGGTCAGGGTGAAAGATCTAGTAGCCATTAGGGTGCACCAATGGCTATTTTATGTAGGATCAGGGAGTGGGGGTGCCACTAGGGTCAGCAGGGGATTTGGGGGGTCTGGGACATCACCTACTTGGATCATCAGATGCTCCCAGTTTTTTTTTTTTTTTTTTACATCATCCCCGAGTTGGTATAAAGCTACAGCGTAAAGAGAACAGTAAAAAACTGTGCTAAGTTTTGGTGCAGCTTTTTATGTTAGGATCAATCAAAAATTCAATAGTTTGGATGTGATTAGCATGTCCACTATGCTATTCTTTAGCACAGTGAATTTGCTCAGAATTTTCTTGTACTACATAAGAACATAAGGGGAGACATTTTCTGTGCTGCTTGCCACTGAGGAAATCATCTGTGTGTCTGCCTGCAGCCCGACATCGCCGCGGTTACCACTGCTCTCCCCGGAGACCTATAAAATCTGGACCTTCCCTAAGCATGCAGCTGTTGGTGTGCGGCTGGGGGCGTGCACTAAGGGGTGTGCAACAAGGGCCATGTTTGCCCCTTGGGAGCCCCTTAGGAGCATTGAGGAGCATGAGGAGCGTGTTGGTGGACTTTGAGTTTGGTTTCTGTAAGTTTGGAAGGTAAGGCAGAGCAGTGCATATATGATGCCTGGGAAATAGAAAGTTAAAGGCAGCAAGGCAGCTATAGGGTTGGGACATATATTTAGTAATGAAGATTGATGTTTTAGAACAGACAAGGCTGAAGTCAGTGTCATCGGGTGAGGGAGGTTTTTTAAGCTCCCCAGAGCAGACTCTGCCCCCTCCTCCCCAGTCGCTTTTGCAAGACTCTCCTTTGGGGGATGGATTGATATTTTCTTCTGGAGGCCTTAGTGACGTGACACCTTGCCCTATACCTGTGCAATGTAATTTGGACATAGTTCCTGTTTCTGTGGTGGGCTCTACCGCTTCTTTACAGGATATATGGCAAATAGTGTCACGCACAGAGGCCCTTCTTACTACTGTAATTCCTCAGTTCTGTACATTCTCCCAGGAGGCTACTGCTATATTCCATCAAGTGGATACCATCTTGGGGACTCTAGGGAAAAAGCTCTCCAGTTTGGACTCTCGGGTTCTTTCCTTGAGATCAGCGGGCGTATCCTCTATTAAGGACAGCCTGCTGATACACCATAAGTTGGAGTCTCTGGACGACAAATTTTGTAGTAAGAATTTGCGTTTTGTTAATTTTCCTAAGATGCATTTGTTATCACCTGATATCTTGCTAAGAAAATACCTTAAAGAAATTTTGTTTTTACCTAATGCTGATGAGATTGTGATCTCTAGGCTATATTCTCCAGGACCAAGCAGGAAGTCAGTCCTCACATATGGGTGACGTCGGCGCTGACGGATCCCTCGCGGAGCAATTTTCCCCAGCTTTCAAAGAAAGCCTTTGGGAATTGCAGCGCGCATGCGCGGTCCCCTTCCCGCCCAAGGGTGCCATCTTAGCCAGTCTTCTTTTTTCCGCGGAGCCCTACAGACGTGGTCTTCCAGTCCCCGCAGAAAAGTTGATTTTCTTCATTTATTTTCCATTTTTTCTTCGGTTCGACGCCGGTCTCTTTCCTGCCCGGACTCGCGACGCCGTTGCGAGTCCTTCTCTTATTTTTCGGTTTTTCTGATTTTTTCTTGTCAGTTTCGTTTTCGGTTTTTCGCTGGCAGCCCGGTCCTTTGACCTTGCAGGGGCCCTTTTTCCCCCGATGGCTGCCAGTGGCTTCAAAAGGTGTGTTCAGTGTGACAGAAACATGTCTCTCACTGACACACATGATCATTGCCTCCGCTGCCTCGGCCCAGATCACGAGGAACTGATCTGTGGGGCCTGCAGCAAAATGTCCTCCAAAGCCTTACGGAGTCGGCGGCATCAGCGGGAAAGAATCTTCACAGATCCCACCCGTACCCGGACCTCGTCGGAGGCCTCGGCGTCCAGAGGCTCCAGCTCTGAGCATCGCCGGAGTTCCTCCGACAGAGGTTCTCCTTCGGGGGATCATCATCGGAAGACGAAACCCGCGAGGACGGCGTCAGTGGACGCTCCTGGTTCCGCGAGGGCCAGGTCGCATAGCCCCGATAGCCGTCCCGGGTCTTTGGAGCAGGATCGTCTCACGAAGCGACCTCGTCTGGAATCGGAATCGCCTGCTTGGGTAAGTCCTGTAGTCCTCGTGGACTCGCCTCCGAGGGGTCCGACGTCGGGCCCGACGCCGTCGGGGCCCGAGTCGGGGGCTGCTGGGTCACCTGAGGTCGGACTCAGGTTGACGGCCTTGGAGAGCAGACTGTCTGCCTTCATGGACCAGCAGCGGGCACTGATCGCTAGCCTCGCTGGCGCCTCTGCCCTGACCGCCGGGACGTCGCCGTCTAAGTCGACCCCGGAGACCGAGCCGATCCTCGAGTCCATGCGGGCTCGAGTCGATCCTCGGTCGAGGTCTCCCTCGGCCTCCCGTTCGGGACCGAGGTCGTCGACGCCGACTCCCTCGGCGTCGGGGCGGCCGACGCCTACACCCGCCCAACCCGACCCCACCGATTCCTCCTCAGAGTCGGCCTGGGAATCTGAAGTGGAAGAGTCACCTGATTCCTTTCGGACTCGGTGTGTCCCCTCGGACTCCCCTGAGTCCGAACCTCGGAAGCAGTCCCCCCCGGAGGATGCCCGGTTCTCGGACTTCGTCAGGGATATGGCCAAGGCTTTGGCCTTCCCTGCGGATCCCGAGGAGGAGCCTCGAGCTGAAGAGCTCGACGGCCTCCAGTATGACTCTCCAGTGAAGGAGCACTTTACTGTACCGGTTCCTCCCATGCTGGAACGACTACTCTTCCGCATGTGGGAGAGTCCGGCATCGTCACCGGTATTAAGCAAGCGGGTCGATTCCATCTATCGAGTCCGCAAGAGCCCTGGCTTCCAGAAAGCACAGCTACCGCACCATTCCATGGTGGTGGAATCGGCCATGCATAGGCTCAAGAGCCAGAAGATGCACTCCTCGGTGCCTCCCGGCAGGGAGGCCCGCAACCTGGATGGCCTCGGTAAGAAGTGTTTCCAAGGCTCTATGCTTGCTTGTCGGGTCCAGACCTACCAGCTCTACATGGGCATGTACCTTAGAGACCTGGCTAAGGAGATAGCCGGATTCTCTGCTGGACTTTCCGAGGAACCTTTGCGGAGGTTCCTAGCCTTGTCCACTGGAATTCAAGAATGCTCCAAATTCATTTCTCGAGCAGCCTATGATGGCTTTGAAGCATCGGCTCGAGTGGCCGCAGCCGGCATCGGTGCCCGCCGACAGGCTTGGCTTCAGTCGTCTGACCTTGAACCCTGGGTGCAGGACAAGTTGGTCGATGTCCCCTGCCGAGGTGAGAACCTATTTTGCAAGCCCATGGCTGAGAAGGCTGCGCAAATCGAGACGGAAACTCTCACCAGAACAAGGCTCTCTAGAAAGACCTCTGCCCCTTCCCAAAAGAAGAAGGGCTCGGGAAAAAAGTCCTTTTACCCGAGGAAGGCGGCTGCCTATAAACACTACCCTCAGTATCAGGCATCCTCAGCTCCCCAACAGGGTCAGCAGGCCAAGGGACGGGGTAACGGGTCCCGTAGGCAGCAAGCCCCCAAGCCTGCACCACCGGCCCCTGCTCAGCAGGGTGGGGGTTTTTGACTTCATCGACATAGCCTCTCCCCCTCAGCTGGTTTCTCCCAGCACAGGAGGCCGGCTGGTCCACTTTGCCCACAAGTGGTCCAACATCACATCAGATGCCTGGGTGCTTCATGTTGTGCGAGAAGGCTATCTTCTCCACTTCCACCAGGTCCCTCCCTCCTATTTTCCGGGAGAGCCTCCACGACTCCCTCTGCACAGGGACTTACTCCTTCAGGAGTTAGCAAGTCTTCTTCAGGAACAGGCTGTGGAACCGGTGCCCCACCACCTGAGAGGTCAAGGCTTTTATTCCAGGTATTTCCTAATACCAAAAAGAACAGGAGGCCTCAGACCCATCCTGGACTTGCGCAACCTCAACAAGTTCCTCGTGAGGGAGAAGTTCAAGATGCTTACCTTTGGAATCCTTCTGCCCTACCTCCAGCAGGGAGATTGGCTATGCTCCTTGGATCTAAAGGATGCCTACACGCACATCCTCATCCACCCAAGCCACCGCCAATACCTAAGGTTTGTGGTGGCAGGAAATCATTACCAGTACAGAGTACTGCCCTTTGGCCTATCCTCCGCACCACGAGTCTTCACAAAATGTCACGCGGTGGTGGCGGCTTATCTCCGGCTTCAGGGCCTCTATGTCTTTCCTTACCTAGACGACTGGCTCATCAGAGCATCGTCCTCTCAAGAGGTCACACAAGCCACGCACCGCACTGTGACTCTTCTCCAGTACTTGGGCTTTGTCGTAAACTTCGCAAAGTCCACTTTGCTCCCCTCGCAAGATCTCGAGTTCATCGGCGCAAGATTGCACACTCTTCAGGCGCGAGCTTTCCTGCCTCTCGACAGAGCTCAGCGGCTCATGGACCTAGCTGGCCGTTTTCGCAGCCAGTCCCTGGTCTCGGCCAGGCGCTTTCTGAGACTACTCGGCCATATGGCTTCCACCGTCCATGTGACCCCCAACGCCCACCTGAATATGCGGCCTGCTCAGTGGTGCCTTCGCAAGCAGTGGCAACAGGCCACGGGCGGCCTCGCCGACTTAGTGCAGATCTCCGGCCCGCTGGCCTCTTCTCTGCAGTGGTGGCTTCATCAGCCGAACCTGGTACTCAGAATGCCTTTTCAATCTCCTCCGCCTGCTCAAGTGCTGACGACCGATGCTTCTCTCCTGGGATGGGGAGCGCATTGCCAAGGGGCATGTACTCAAGGTCTCTGGACCTCGTGGGAGTCTGCGCAGCAGATCAACTTCCTGGAGCTCAGAGCAATCCGTCTGGCTCTCAAGGCTTTCTCCCACCTGACTTCTCGCCGGTCTGTCCTTGTCCAGACGGACTATCAAGTTGCCATGTTCTACGTGAACAAACAGGGGGGCACGGGCTCCTTCCTTCTCTGTCAGGAAGCGCAGAGGCTCTGCTCTTGGGCCGTCAGCCGCGGCATTCTTCTCAAGGCAGTTTATCTCCCAGGCCAAGAAAATTGCCTGGCGGACAAACTCAGCAGAATCCTCCAGCCGCACGAGTGGCGACTGGATCCCTTGGTAGTTCAGAAACTTTTTCTGAAGTGGGGCCTCCCCACGCTGGATCTTTTTGCCAGTCCTCTCAACCGGAAACTTCCTCGTTTCTGCTCTCGGCAGCCGCATCCCCTCCGAGTAGCGGCGGATGCTTTTCTGCTCTCATGGTCGAAAACCGTTCTGTATGCCTTTCCTCCCATACCGCTAATCTCTCGAACTCTTTTCAAGGTTCTCCGAGACAAAGCTTCCATGATCCTGATAGCTCCTTGGTGGCCCAGACAGCCGTGGTTTCCACTCCTGCTGCAACTGGCGGTGGAGGCTCCGTTCCCTCTGGGGTTTCAACCAGATCTCCTAACACAGGATCAGGGGTCCCTGCTACACCCCAACCTCAGATCTCTACATCTGATGGCCTGGTTGCTGAAAGGGTAGTCCTTGCTCCCCTTCTACTGCCGGCAGAGGTGGAAGAGGTCATCCTAGCTTCCCGGCGACCTTCTACCCGCAAATGCTACGCCCTTAAATGGCGTCGTTTTTCCGTTTGGTGTACCCAGCAGTCTCTGGATCCCTTCTCCTGCTCGGTGTCGGTGGTCTTGCAGTACTTGCTCTACCTCTCTAATCTTGGACTTAAGTCCAACTCCGTCAAGGTTCACCTCAGTGCTCTTTCAGCACATCATGTGCCGGTGGACGGCAGACCTCTTTCCAACGACCCTCTCGTGGCAAGGTTTCTCCGAGGTCTCCTTCTCCTTAAACCACCTCTGCACCCGCCAGCACCTGACTGGGATCTGAATGTGGTTTTGCAGCGGATCACCTGTCCGCCTTTTGAACCTATGGCTACCTGTCCTCTCCGTTTTCTTTCTTGGAAAACCTTATTCTTGATAGCCCTCACTTCCGCTAGATGCGTAAGTGAACTACAGGCCCTCGTGTCTGATCCCCCTTACACTCGGTTCTACAAAAATAGGGTAGTCCTACGGACTCACCCTAAATTTCTTCCAAAAGTGGTCTCCCCTTTTCACATCAATCAGGAGGTGGTACTTCCGACCTTCTTTCCCAGGCCACACTCCAGCCGAGCTGAAATGGTCCTGCATAGCCTGGACTGTAGAAGGGCATTGAACTTCTACCTTGACTGTACGCGGGAGCACCGCAAAGCTGCTCAGCTCTTCGTGTCTTTTGACCCCAATAAATTGGGGCTCCCTGTCTCCAAGCGTACTCTGTCCATCTGGGTTGCTGACTGTATTGCTTGGGCTTATGGAGCAGCCGGACTCTCGTTAGAAAGTCGGGTCACGGCTCATTGTGTTCGGGCGAAGGCTACGTCAGTGGCTTACCTCTGCTCTGTTCCATTGGCAGACATCTGCCGGGCCGCTACTTGGTCTTCGAGCCAGACTTTTGCGGTCCATTACTGCCTCGAGAGGGAGTCCTGCAGGGACAGTGCTTTCGGACAGGCAGTCCTCCGAAATCTCTTCGAGGTTTGAGCAACTCCTACCCTCCATCCCGGATGTTGGGCTACCGGTGGGTAATAATTCAGTGAAGATTCCTTCCTTCTGTGCTGCTGAGCTAGAGGGAGCTCATTTTTGTGCTTAGGGTCTCCGGTAGCCTTAAGCTTGGGAGTCCCATATGTGAGGACTGACTTCCTGCTTGGTCCTGGAGAAAGCGTAGTTACTCACCTGTAACAGGTGTTCTCCAGGAGCAGCAGGAATCAGTCCTCACAACCCTCCCTCCTCCCCTTGGAGTTGCAATCATCTGCTTTAGTTTTTGCAAATTTTTATGCTGTCTTTTAGCTATGTCATCTGACTGGCTAAGATGGCACCCTTGGGCGGGAAGGGGACCGCGCATGCGCGTTGCAATTCCCAAAGGCTTTCTTTGAAAGCTGGTGAAAATTGTTCCGCGAGGGCTCCGTCGACGCCGACGTCACCCATATGTGAGGACTGATTCCTGCTGCTCCTGGAGAACACCTGTTAGAGGTGAGTAACTACGCTTTATGTTTCTGATAAGATAGTGCAGACGTCTTCAGGGCATAAGGGTGAGGGAATTCCAGAGTCTAAACCAGAGTTCAGTCTCTCTGCCTTTCTTGAAGATTCGCAAGATTATAAATACTAAAGCTACCTTGGTGGTTTCCTTTATGAATGATGGTGATAAAGCTTTATTTTTGCGGAGTTACTTTAGACATAAGGAAGTTACCTTTTGTGGAGGGAAACTTCAAATGTTTCCAGATGTCTCCAGAGCTACCTGAGGAGGAAAGCTTTTTTTGTTACTTAAATCTCGTGTGCTGGGTTTATCCGGCACTTTTTTTTTTTTTTTTTTAATTTCTAGTTATTAATTTTCACAATGATCCAAGCAAACACACTTGAAATGAAAATAAGGTTACAGGTAACAAAGGTCAGCAAAACATCCAACCCAAAAGGAAATCAACATAACAAGTAAACAATCAAAACCTGTTCCATCCACAGCCCTCAAAAATGGGGAAGAATCCAACTAAGAAATATAATCACACAAATAGTGAGGAAAATAAGACTAAAGGGAAACAGTCAGGCACTATCCTATGCAGTGAACTATTCTATCTCAGAGGGACGATGGGAGTTAATGAAGGCAAGCAACTGGGATGGATCATAAAAAACATAAGTAGCGGAAGTCATTTTGATAATACATTTTGAAGGAAATTTTAGGAAAAACTGAGCTCCCAACAGTAACACAGCAGGACGTAGAAGTAAAAATTCCCGTCTACGTTTCTGGGTTGCTCTTGCAAAATCAGGGAAAAACCCGAACAATCAAACCCAGAAAGGCAGTGTCTCTTTTCCGAAAAAACATTTTAAGAAACCAGTCCCTGTCTGAGGCTAGTGCAAAAGTTACAATTAAAGTAGCAGGAGTTACAGTATCCACTAAAGAGGTTTGCAACAAAGCTGAAACATCCAGGGAATCAGCAACATTTACCCCAGGTATATCCCCTCCCCCCTCTATTTTCTTTCTAACAGGGAGATAATAAACCGTAACCATCGGGGGATGCGACTCCACAGGAACCCCCAATACTTCCAACATATATTTCTTAATCATTTCCTTGGACCCCACAGAGGGGGCCTTTGGAAAGTTAACCAACCGCAAATTGGAGTAGCGGGAATGATTTTCCAGCATTTCTAAACGCAGTTGCATTGCCATAGAGTCCTTTTGAAAATTTTGGTTCAAATCTTCAACCAAAGTTATTTTCTGCTGCAAATCAGAAACCGAACTCTGCACTGCCGAAATTTCCAATGTGTGTTGTTGCAAAAGTCCTGTGTGATCCTGAAGTTGTGTAGAGACCGACGAAATCTGAGGAACCAAAAGTTCACCTAATTTAACAATTGCCGACCAAATCGTTTCAAGGGTAAATTCCTCAGGTTTCTGGATAGGAAAGGAAAATGAAACAGCTACTCCCTCTACTCCAGCCTCCATTCTCCTTCGTCCAACCTCCGAGAGAGTAGATACCCCTAAGGCCGCCGTAGATGACTCACTGGATGCGACGGGGCTAACCGCGGCAAACCTGCCGCTCTGAGGAACCGGCGTCCCTCCGCTCCCCACTCCCCTTCCAGAAGCCAGGGGAGGGCTCGCCGTCGGCACCGGGCTTCCGTTGAGCAAAGGCACTTTAAGGGGCCGCCACTGCTCCGGCGATGAGATGTCGGGTCCGGAGCCACCCGCCGAACTCAGATCAGCCGAGGGATTCCTAGGACCACCAATCGCCGGTTCTTGACCTGACCGCTGCCGCGGGACTAGAAAAGCATCAAGCGGACCAACCGCAGAAGGTAACGGGGTCGAGGTAGCAGGGGTAGAGGAGGGCTTCTTTGCCCCTTTAGCTTTCCTTTTCCCCATAAATCAGGAACAGTGCCGCGCAGCACTCCCTTCAGAACGCCATCTTGGAAACTCCCTATCCGGCACTTTTTATTTATGATTCCCCTGTAAATGTTTAGTTACATTGTCGGGAGTGAAATATGTTTTCCTTGATCCTTCTCACCTGGAAAAACGTTTGGTAAGCAAGGAGGCGACTGTACCTATGGCTGAGGAGGGTTGAGGAGTTTATGGTAACCATGTAAGATACATGGTTTTATTTAGGAGTTATTGAAGATTTAGCAGCTTATTATGAGGTTTCTTTTGCCTCTTTTTTCCTTTATTTGTTGTTTTCTTTTCTTTTTCTTATTCCTGTTGATGTGGGCTAATATTCCATTTCTTTGTTTTATTTACTTCTGATAGATGTTAATCTTGTGTTTTTTCTTTTCCTATATGTATGGAAGAATTTACCTATTTTTGTGTTTTTGATGTATACTGTATGAACATCAATAAATATATAAAACATAAAAGAACATAAGATGTGCCATATTGTGTCAGATCAAAGATCCATTGAGCCCAGAATCCTGTTTCCAATGGTGGCCAATCCAGGTCACAAGTATCAGTCAAGTTCGCAAAAGGTATACAGATCCCATGCTGTTTATCCCAGGGGTAACCAATGGATTTCCCCAGTTCATTTTAATAATGGTTTATGGACTTTTCATCCAGGAACTTGTTCAAACCTCTTTTAAAATCCAGCTACACTAATAGCTTTTACTACATCCTCCGGCATCGAATTCCAGAATTTGATAATGCTTTTAGTAAAGAAATATTTTCTCTGATTAGTCTAAAATGTGCTATGATATTGTAGCTTCATTGTGTCTTTCTACTTTATGAAGGACTAAACAACCAATTTACATTTATCCGTTCCACTGCACTCATTATTTTATAGACTTGAATCTGCATTGGGGAAAAAGACTAGCATGGGAAAATTTTGAGCAAAATGCTAAGCTAGAGTATAGCATTGTTTGCTGCATCGGTTCCTAAGTTAAAGACTTAGCTGACTAGATCAAAGATTTTGAAAACTGGCCAAACTAGCCAGTTAGGTTCAGTCACCTTAATTTCACTTGACTGCTATATTTAGTCATTGAATTTTGGGAGGACATGGGCCTAGTTGTTTGGTGAGAGTGGAGGGAGAAACTAAGGGGCTTGTTTACAAAGCCGCGGTAGCGATTCGCGATCATTATCGGAGCCGCGGCCCCATTGAAATCAATGGGTCCACGGCTCCGATAACGATCGCGAACCGCTACCGCGGCTTTGTAAACAAGCCCCTAAGAAACCTAACATATATTTTCAATATTAGTTGCCTGCTTTAGCTGGCCAAAGCTAGGTCCCGCCAGAGCAGGCCTAAATCTAGTCAGCCAACTAGGCTTCACTAAAAAAAAACAAACCTGTGACAATTGTTCTTATCATCCTTCCTTCTCTCTTACAGTTCTTTTTGGTTACAAAATGACCCCATCCAACTCAAATCCCCTGCCCCCTTACTGGACTGTAATTAAAGAAATATTCTTACCAGATCCCTTTGCCCCCTCCTTTCTGTATTTCATTTTGTTATCATACTTGATCTGATTGCCCCTGATTCCTCTTTACTGGCTCTTAATTTCCATCCACTCCTGACTCCCTCCTGAAGGAGCTGGTAGGAAAAATTGCTCTTCTGTTGGTTTTGCAGCAACTTGACTTTAACCCGATGATTCTCAAACTTGGCGTGAGGACCCCAAATGGGGTCACATCATCAGTGGATGGGGTCACGGAAACGGCCATTTCCCTCCTCTCTGGACTTTCACTGGGACCTATGTCAAGTAGTGGCAGTCACCAGTCAGCAAGTGGCCTATGAGTCAGTCAACATTCATAGGTACTTGCTCCCTTCTGGGTAATCTTCCTGTTACACTGGAAACCCACACTAAGGGGCTTGTTTACAAAGCTGTGGTAGCGGCTTCTGCTCGATATCGGAGCCGCGGCCCCATTGAATGCAATGGATCACGGCTCCGATATCGGGCGGAAGCTGCTATCGCGGCTTTGTAAACAAGCCCCTAAGTACTGAGGTCTGTAAGCACTCACTGCACATTGACACAAAGGACCCTGTGCTGACTGCTACTGCTTTCTGCTTTAAATGAGTGAAGGGAGAGGAAGGAGGCTGGAGACCTGCTATTTTGATTTCATCATTATCTGGGCTCACGTGAATTTTCAGTTGCTAAAAAGGGGTCATATGGGATAAAAGTTTGGAAAACACCGCTTTTACCACTACTAAAATGAGTATGCATTTATTCATTCTGCTCTGTGGAGTCAATCGTATCTCTGAAGAAAAGGGAAGGGAATCAGAGTAGCTGAGGTGTTATGCATATTTCAACTTACTGTATATATATATGAATAAGTTCTCATTGGAGATCTGCATATAACTTTAAATGCATTAGTTATACAGGGATCCCCAACCAATATTCCTGTTATAAATATCTAACCAATATTTATGTATAAATCTAATAGACAGGCCATCGGATCAGGAATTTTTATCTATGGCATCTTTGTCCATTATAGCATCCCAATAATTCATTAATCGGTCTTCTCTGTTAACTTTTTATGATTATGTATTGCATATAAAAGTCACTTAGCTCCAAAGATGGAGTGGAGGAGCCTAATGGTCAGAGCACTGGCTTAGTAATCAAACAGCCAGGATTCAATTCCAAATAGCATTCCTTATGGCCTTGGCCAAGTCACTTAACCCTCTAATGCCTCGGAAAAAAGGCCTGGCAATCTACTTCCAGTCACACTGCCAAGAAAACCAAGGAGCTGTTGGGTCACCAGAAGTCAGCACTGACTCAAAGACACAGATTGCATTTTAGTAGGCTACAAAATAAAAGTTTTTTTTAAAAGAAAAGAACATTTGGAACTCTTTCTTGTTAGAAAGGGAGTGCAACTTAGGAGAAGTTTAATTTGGGAAATGCCCTGTGTTTAATGTTTCCCTGAGTGAATAAGTAAAGTTATTGGGAAAAGGAGTTTTATTGAAAAAGGAAATTGGAGAATATATTATTAACATTTTATGTATGTGTTTATGTTGAAATTTTAAATATATAAAAGCTTTAATTTAAGAAAATATTGCATGTCGTGTTTCTTCTGGTGATTAAGAATTGAAGTTTTTGTGAAGCCGTCCATTGACAGAAGGTAACATTGTCATTTCTTGGTTAGTTTATTTTCCTCTTATGATTCTTACTACACCATTGTAGGAGAAACATAAGGCGAGGTTAGTGTACTTCCTGATAGTCTTCCCCTGTCCCCTGTGAAGACATTCCAGACTCTGAAGCGCAACCCTTGGCCTGAAGACTACACTGGTAACAACAGCAGGAGTCTGTCTTTATTTAAAATAATTATATAAGTGTCATCATTTTCACCATCTCTTTCCCCTTCAGGTGGCTGGGGGCTACATCAGCTTCAAAGAATCCAACACTCCTGACATAAATCTGTTTCAAGTGTCTTGTTTTGCAGCAAGGGAATTCTTCAAACACCATTCGGTCTGCATCCAACTTCCATCACAGCTCATTCCCCTCCTCTGATCATGGCTTGGGCAGCGACTTAGTCATTGGAAGTGAGTTTCTCAATGTTGTGGTAAGGGGTGCAAGGGCTAGGAGACCAAGCACAACCAGCTTATTGCTCAGGGCAATCTACACATGGGGGCCATAGCATCGAACACTAACCCCGTGGGCCATCATATAAACACCTACCCCTATAGTCTAACAAATACCAAAGGAGAAGGGGGGGGGGGGGGTATGCCACAGTCATCTACACACAGAGGGCCCCCATACTCTCTCTTTCTGAGAGCACACCACATGGACGTGGTGAATCAGACACAGCTTGAGCATCCTAGCAATCATGGCTCTCCAGGTTAGTAGATTGCTATGACCCGAGTACAAGGGAAACAAGCAAGGGACATTAATGAACAAGATCAAAAAGTTGAGACCCACATTCAGTGATAGAAGTATGCTGCAGCTCAGAGTTGGTAGGTATCAGCCACATCCTTCCTCAAGCAGAGTGAGGGGCCATCAGCCCACAGGTACATGACCCATGGCTGTGTCATGGCCTCCCAGCTGCATATATTCACTGCTACATGCACCCCATGCATAGGGGTCAGGGGTCAGACAACTCCTGTACTGCCACACTGTCATGTAGCCATGTAGTGCATCTCTAATTTGCATGCCCCTTCCCCCACTGTAGTCTTCTGACTAACTCTGCCTCAGAGGCAAGTACTGACTGCATCACAGAACACAGGATCTATTTCCTTACAGCTCCACAGCACACAACACCAGCAGCCATTTGAAACCTACCCATGCATACAGTATGCAAATGTGAACAGCAGTCTGTCACCACAGCTTTTGCTGTGTCTATGGATGTTTGCCCACTGTCTCAGAAGAGTGACTGCAGACCTGCAGGCCATGGTGTTGAGGTTGCCAGGCTGGTATGTTCCACTACCATGTCAGTTGCACCTTGCAGCACTCCCAAAACCATGGCCTAAGTGAGTTCCTGGCTATTCAGCTTCCATGTCCTAAAAAAATGTTTTATTTATCACAATTTTAAAGTTGTTACACATACAAAAGGGGACTGCTACTTCTGGAGAGAGATCTGCAATTGTGAGTATATACTTCTGGGAGTTTTTCTGAATCTTGGGGAGAAGGGAATTCTTTGGATTAAAGCTGATTAATCTGTGAACCCAGTGTATTTGTTAAATCAGTCAGGGCCTACTCGCAGCAAAGAGCTTTAATTTAAATCAACTCAGAATATAACTTAGCATAAAAGGCAAAACAGGGTCAGTATCCTTTGAACAATAAATTATTCTAGAGACCTTTACAAAGAGGCCTTCTACCTAGGGGGCAAGAGACCTGTGAAACTTTTTAAGTAGGTGTTAAAGCCAGATGGCAATTCAAAGGGCCATTTTGAAAGATTCCTTCTAGCAAAGCAATTCTCTCAGGTGCAGCTGTTTATCCAAATCAGGCATGCATTAAGGACCTGAGATTAATTAAGCTTTAGGTGAACAAGATATATTAAACATATTATTTATTTATTTATCTATTTCTTCTATACCGCCCCTTCCAGAGATCAAGGGCAGTTTACATGTAACAGCTAACAATTGTATACTTAAGTATACTTTACATAGAACGGTGTTTGTAACTATGTACAGGTAACATTACATGGAACAATAACAGAACTAATTACAGGGAACTATTTACAATGAGCAGAGATCAACGTTATGTATATGACATTTTGCATGGTCAGTGTCTTAGAAGTGAGAGGTCTGACTGAGTTAGTCAATCATTATTTCATGAGCTTTGTGGGTAAGTTTTTGTGATTGCTGGGGGGGTGGTTCCCTGGTGGTAGGGGATGTCAAAGTGGTCGGAGAAGAGTTAGGTTTTGAGTTCTTTTTTGAATTGGAGAAGGTCTTTTATCAAGCGAAGGGATATTGGTAGTTTGTTCCAGAGAGTGGGGGCAGTGAAGGAGAAGGCTCTAGAGCAGGGGTCTCAAACACGCGGCCCGCGGGCCGCATGCGGCCCGCGAGAGCATTTTCTGCGGCCCGCGACGCCACGGAGAATTGTTGTGCTGTTTCTTACCTTTTCAGCGTGATTCGTAATTCCCGGGGCTGCGTGGTGTTGGTCTGCTTACATGACCAAGTCACGCGCCTGCCGCCTGCCCTCCACCAATCAGGGACAGGCAGGAGGAGGATAAGAAGGAGAAGGGGGGGGGAGCCGGGCCCAGCCTAAAAGCAATCTGAGCAGCCGCGAGGCATAACGTGCTCTGGAGGATCGCCGCCCTGTTGGAGGATCGCTGCCCTGTTGGAGGATCGCCGCGGTAGGTAAGGAAGCACCCGAAATTAAGCCAGCCCTGCCTTCCTCAGTCCCTCTCCTCTTCGGCTTTCAGAGTCGCGAGGGAGGAACTCTCCCTTCGCGGTTCTAAGCCGAAGAGGAGAGGGACTGAGGCAGGTAGGGAGGGAGGGAAGCAAGGAGGGAGGGAGGGAGGGAGGGCTGGCTGGCTGGCTCGGGGGGGGGGGGGCGGCAGCGGGCCCTGCGGGCCATGAGATTTTTGCCGCGATTGGGGGGGGGGGTCAGAACTGCTAATGTGCTGTGGGGCTGGGGTCAGAACTGCTGGGGTGGGGTCAGAACTGCTGGGGGGGTCAGAACTGCTAATGTGCTGTGGGGCTGGGGTCAGAACTGCTGGGGGGGGTAAGAACTGCTAATGTGCTGTGGGGCTGGGGTCAGAACTGCTAATGTGCTGTGGGGCTGGGGTCAGAACTGCTGGGGGGGGTCAGAACTGCTAATGTGCTGTGGGGCTTGGGTCAGAACTGCTGGGGGGGTCAGAACTGCTGGGGGGGGCACAGAACTGCTAATGTGCTGTGGGGCTGGGGTCAGAACTGCTGGGGTGGTTCAGAACTGCTAATGTGCTGTGGGATGGGGTTTTTTTAGAGCCGGTAATTTGCTGTGGGGCTGGGGGGGGGGGGCGTCAGAACTGGTAATGGTTCTGACCTCCCCCCCAGCCCCACAGCACATTTACCAGTGTGCTGTGGGGCTGGGGGGTTTAGAACTGGTAATGTGCTGTGGGGCTGGGTTTTTTTTGAGCTGGTAATGTGCTGTGGGCTGGGTTTTTTTTAGAGCTGGTATGTGCTGTGGGCTGGGGGTTTTTTAGAGCAGGTAATGTGCTGTGGGGTTGGGGGGGGGGGGTCAGAACTGGTAATGGTTCTGACCTCCCACCCAGCCCCACAGCACATTTCCCCGTGTGCTGTGGGGCTGGGGGGTCTAGAACTGGTAATGTGCTGTGGGGCTGGGTTTTTTTTGAGCTGGTAATGTGCTGTGGGGCTGGGTTTTTTTTAGAGCTGGTAATGTGCTGTGGGCTGGGGGTTTTTTAGAGCCGGTAATGTGCTGTGGGGCTGGGGGGGGGCGGGGTCAGAACTGGTAATGGTTCTGACCTCCCCCCCAGCCCCCCAGCACATTTACCAGTGTGGTGTGGGGCTGGGGGGTTTAGAACTGGGAATGTGCTGTGGGGCGGGGTTTTTTTCAGACCTGGTAATGTGCTGTGGGGCTGGGGTTTTTTTATATCTGGTTATGTGATGTGGGCTGGGGTTTTTTTTGAGCTGGTAATGTGCTGTGGGGCTGGGGTCAGAACTGGTAATGGTTCTGACCTCCCCCCCAGCCCCACAGCACAATTACCAGTGTGCTTTGGGGGGGGGGGGGTTAGATCAGGTAATGTGCTGTGGGGCTGGGTTTTTTTTCGAGCTGGTAATGTTCTTGGGGCTGGGGTTTTTTTAGAGCCGGTAATGTGCTGTGGGCTGGGGTTTTTTTAGAGCCGGTAATGTGCTGTGGGGGCTGGGGGGGGGGGGTCAGAACTGGTAATGGTTCTGACCTCCCCCCCAGCCCACAGCACATTTACCAGTGTGCTGTGGGGCTGGGGGGTTTAGAACTGCTAATGTGCTGTGGGGCTGGGTTTTTTTTGAGCTGGTAATGTGCTGTGGGGCTGGGTTTATATTAGATATTGTAATATGCTGATGGCTTCTAATATTATTTTAACACACACCTCTCTTTTCCAGACCACTGTTTCATCGGAAGGGCAGAGATTCAATTGTGATTGCAATCCTAATTTATAATGAAGAGATTACAATCAGAAAAGTCTGGATGCAAGGACAATGGAGATAGCAGTAAAAAGAGAAAAATCGCGAGCGAAAACAGAATTTTTCAAGAAAAATGGGAGGAGTTATATTTTTTCACTGAGATCAACCGTACAATTCAATGTCTCATTTGTCAACAAACATTAGCTGTTCCGAAGGAGTATAACGTGCGTAGGCACTACGAAACAAAACACCATGAGAAGTATGACGTGTACGTGGGCAAAGTTAGAGAAGACAAAGTTACAAAACTTAAATCAGCATTATGGAAACAAAGACGTTTATTTACCACTAGTAATCAGTCCAACGAAGATTCAGTAAGAGCAAGTTTTGTTATAAGTGAACTTATTGCAAAGTCTTCACGGCCCTTTACAGAAGGTTTGTTCATAAAAGAATGTCTTTTAAAGGCAAGTGACATTTTATGTCCTGACAAAAAGAAACTGTTTGAAAGCTTAAGCTTGTCACCCAATACAGTTGCCACCAGGATTACAGAATTAGCAGATAATGTGGAGAAACAATTAATTGAAGTGGCTAAGGACTTTGAAGCATTTTCAATTGCTCTCGACGAAAGTACAGATGTGTCTGATACCGCACAATGTGCTGTATTCATCAGAGGTGTAGACTGCAGTTTAAATCTGACAGAAGAATTCCTAGAATTAATACCATTGAAGGGTACTACAACTGGACATGACTTGTTTCAATCCCTGGAAAAATGCATAGAGAAATATTGCTTACCATGGGAAAAATTTGTATCTTTGGCCACAGACGGTGCACCGTCAATGTGCTCTCAAAATGTAGGTGTAGTTGGATTGTTGAAAAACAAATTAAACAGTCTTGAAACAGTAGGAATCAACTTCACTAGTATACACTGCATTTTGCATCAAGAAGCTCTTTGTAGTAAAAGTCTACAAATGAAAGAAGTAATGGATGTAGTTGTTAAAACAATCAATTTTATACGTTCTCGGGGGCTGAATCACAGGCAGTTCATCTCATTTCTTGCAGATATGGACTCTGAGTATGGTGAACTTCTTTATCACACTGAAGTTAGATGGCTAAGTCGCGGAAATGTTTTGAAGCGTTTCTTTGCACTTAGAGATGAAATCGCTTCATTCATGATGATGAAAAATAAGGCAGTTCCTTTGCTAACTGATTCTATTTTTCAATGCAACCTTGCTTTTCTAACGGATATTATGGATCACTTGAATGGATTGAACTTGAAGCTTCAAGGTAAAAAACAGATTATCACACAGATGTATGACAATGTGAAATCGTTCAAAGTTAAACTACGTTTATGGATGAAGCAGGTGGGTGAGGGCAATTTGGTCCATTTCCCAACCCTGAATTCTTTACAAAAAGTTGAACCCAAATGCCTGAAAGAATATAGAGATTTGTTGTCTAACTTACTTCAACAGTTTGATGTGCGCTTTGAAGACTTTAAGATACTGGAGCCACAATTTCAACTTTTTTCAACGCCGTTTGCTGTAGAAGTTGATAATGTTGCAGAGGACTTGCAAATGGAGTTGGTGGAACTTCAGTGTGATACTATCTTGAAGCAAAAATATGTAGAATTAGGGATTCCCGAATTCTACACGTTTCTTCCACGAGACAGGTTTCCGAGGTTACACTCTGCTACAGCAAGGATTCTTGCAATGTTTGGAAGTACATATGTATGTGAACAATTTTTCTCATCCATGAAGATTAACAAGTCTGTGCTAAGGTCACGGCTCACTGATGAACATTTGCAAGCAACACTGAGATTGCTTTTTTCTAATAAATTAAAGCCTAATATCGACGTCCTTGTTGATGCAAAACGCTGCCAGCTAAGTAGCCAGAAAAAAACTGAATGAAACATAAAACTTACATAATTATTCACGTTACACATGTTATAATAAATGGATTAAATAAAATAATTAGTTTGTAAAGCGCTATGTTCTTATGTTTACTATAATTGAGTATTTTGTGGGCTAAGGGATGCTTGATACTGCGGTGGTGGAGGCAGCAGCAAGTTTCGATTTTTAAAATGTACCTGGACTGCATGAAAAAAAAACTAGAAGAGAGAAGAAAGGACAAATGGACAGCAGACGATGGAGAGTTAGCAGAAGAAACCATAAGAAAGTGGCCGGAACAATTGCAACTGAAAAAAAATGCACAAAAGGTAGGAAAATATCTCTTTATTTTGAGTTTATTAACTGGAATATGTCAGCTCTGGGAAATGTGCATCATTAATGTCTGTGCTTTAGTACAAGAAATTAATTTATAGTTTTATTTCTACAGTGCTGAGGTATTCTGTGTAATTCCTATTTGACATTGCTACTTGTTCTCTTTTCCCAGTAGGTCATGTATTGTTCTCTGAAATGTATTGATTTAATATTTGCAGTGTTGCCTTTTGATAGGTAGGGTCTGGTGCTTTGTGAGTCCTGGTAGTGCTGTTATGATACGGGGGGTTTGCTATGGGTTCTAAATGGGCAGTGTTAGTAGTAGTTCCTAATGTGCCTGGCGGCTGGCACTGGATTATAGTAATATAGAAATTTTCTAGTCTTTCTTTATCCATGCACTCATTATGCATCATTATGCAAATATTTATGCAAATATTTATGCAAACGAGGCCCCTTATGCAAATGAGCCCCCGTGTCTTATGCGGCCCCCGGGTTACTTTAGAAGTCCTCATTCGGCCCTCAAAGCAATTTGAGTTTGAGACCCCTGCTCTAGAGCTTGTGGGTTTTATTGTTCTTCTGATTGTTGTTTGTATGTTGAGAGAGTGAGTTTCGTTTTGTCTGCACAATCTTGTTTTTGATGGGGCGTGAAGTAGGGTGAATAAGTGTGATAGGGAGAGGTCATTAAGGAGTTTGAACGTTGTTAGTAGAATTTTATATTTTATTCGGCTATTTATAGGAAGCCAATGTAATTCTAACAGTATTGGGGTCAAGTGGTCAGTTAGTCGAGCTTTTGAAATTACCTTGGCACATATGTTCTGGGCTCTTTGTAACAGATATATATTCTTTAGTGGGAGGCTAATTAGGAGACTATTACAATAGTCGAAGTGGGGGGGTGATGAGTGTACTGACTACTGATCTAAAGTCATGTGTGTCAAGGAGGGGTCTTAGGTGTTGTATTGTCTTAAGTTTATAGAATATTGTTTTCACTGTCTGTTTTATGTGAGGGAGCATGGTGAGGGTGTGGTCTATTATTACTCCTAGGTATTTTACTTCTTTTTTAACAGGTATAGTTGTTTTGTTTATTGTGATTGTTGCTGGGTAGGTGTCATCAGCAACTGGTTTTCTTGATACGAACATTGCTTCTGTTTTTTTAAAGTTGATGCTAAGACAGTTGGTTTCAAACCAAGAGGTGGTCTCGTTCATGCATTCGGATAGGATGTCATATTTGGGGCTGTTAGAGTTAATGGGGATAGCGAGCATGATGTCATCAGCGTATATAAAATGGTTTATTTTGTGTTTTTTAAATATGCTTGTAATTTATTTATTTATTTAGTATTCTTTTATACCGCACTCTTTTTCATCAGCGCGGTTTACATTAAACAGAAATACTCATTGCAAGCAACAAACTGTGATGAGTTTACATATAACAGGAGAATTCAACTGGGAATTTAACTTTGGGAAACTTTGTACATATTTGTAAAATTTTTGTAAAAACTTAGTACATATTTGTAATGAACCTGTATACTTATGGAGACTTTATACATATTTGTAAAAAAACCTATATACAGAGGATAGAATTTCTTAGTAATGGGTTGTAGGTACAAGTTGAAGAGGAGGGCGGAGAGGGCTGAGCCTTGGGGGATTCCCTGTCCCTGGGGGAATGTTTCTGATGTGTCCTGGCCTATTTGAACACGTATTAATCTGTTTGAAATGTATGACTTGAACCATTCAAGAACTGTCCCTCCTATTCCTAAGTTTTCTAGTCTATTGATCAGTATGTTGTGGTTGATGCTGTCAAATGCAGCGGATATATCTATAAAGAGTAGTAGGAAACCTTGGTTGTTGTCATCTGTGCCTCTGATGAGAAGATCCATCAGTGCAATAAGGAGAGTTTCAACTCCATGGAAGGGGCGGAATCCGAATTGGTATGAATCAAGAGGTTTGTGCTCATCAATGTGGTCTTGTAATTGCAGTTGTATGTTTTTTTTCTATTATTTTAGCAATGAAAGGTATGCTGGCTATGGGCCTGTATGAATTTGGGTCTTTATTGTTTTTTATGATGGGGCAAATCAAAGTAAGTTTTAAGGCATTAGGCATGATGCCTTGTGAAAGTGATTGGTTAATTATGTAGTGAATGTTTTCAACAAGGTCTTCTTTTATGGATCTGATCCATGATGCAGGGCATGGGTCAAGCGGGGAGATAGTGGTATTGATCATTGTTATAATTTTAAGGAGGTGTTTTTGTTCGACCAATTGAAAGGTTGTCCATTCCTTGTTGCTTTTCGTATTTGATTGTAGTATTGTAGATGGAATAAGGGGTTTTCTCTTTAGTTTCTCAGCAAAATGTGTTGCTAGAGTTTGTACACTTATAGTGGATTGTTTGGGTTCTGAGTTTTGTGTTTTTGCCAATGTTTTCACAATCGCGAATAGTTGTCTCGGTCGATTGATGGCTAAATTTATTACTTTGAAATGGTAGTCTCTTTTTGATTTGTTAATTGCATTCTTATAATCATTGAGTATGCTTACGTGCTTGGTTTTGTCTTAATTTGATTTTGTTTTTCTCCATCTTTTTTCTTGTTTCCTCAGTTGTTTTTGTAACTTAGCGAGTTCTTTCATGAACCATTTTTCAGATTTTTTCATTTGTTTATATGTGAGTCTTGTGGGGGCGGCTGCTTCCTGGATTATTAGATTCCAATGATCTATAGTGGAGTTGATGTATGGTAGGTTTGAGGTAAGTTTGGGCAGTACCTTTTTGAGAAATGTATTCTTATCAAAGTGGGTGAAACGTGAGTGGTGTGGTGTTATGTTTGTAGTTTTTGAGGGTGTTTGTGCTAAGATGTGGAATGTTATCAAATGGTGGTCAGACCATGGTACTTCCATTATTATTGAGGGGGGATGTAGTTGGTGGTTATTAAAGGGGGTAGGGAGGAATATGAGATCTAGTGAGTTGCCCTTCGTGTGAGAGGGGTCGTGGATTATCTGATTATATCCCATTTGTGTCATAGAGTCCAGGAAGTTATCTACTTGGGATTGGTTTAGAGATGGGAGGTTCAAATCACCTAGAATTATGAGTGGTTTGCTTTGAGATGCTGTGCATGTGATTTCAAGGATGGGGGAGAGGTTTTTATGATCAGTTGATGGAGGTCTGTAGATGAGGGTGAATGCAAGGGTTTTACTTTCAATATTGATGAGGTCCATGCCATCAATATTGTTTGAGTTTGTTAGAGTGTATTGTAGGTCTTTTTTAGTGAGTATGAGAGCACCACCTCCTCTTTTTATGTCTCGGTGGCAGTTGAATACATCATATTGTGATGTAGTTAGCTGGTTTAATAGGATTGAGTCTGTGGGTGCAAGCCATGTCTCAGTAATAAAAATAATGTCTGGTTTTTTATCTCTTATCATGTCAATGACGATTGGTATTTTGTTTTGTATGGATCAAATGTTTATTAGGATGAGTTTTAATTTAGTAATTGTGTTGGGAGAGTCATTTACGTTGCCATGATATTGAGGGTTTATCTGAATTAGTCTGGGATAGTGTCTGTGGGAGTTGTAGCGTGGGTATTGATTAAAAGAGTGGGTGTATATTGGGGCGTGTGCTAGAATTCGGTTAGGGTTATGAATGACGGGGATGCTATTATAAGGGATGTGGTTGGCTTTGTATGTGTATGAGTGTTGTATCAAGAGAGCTGCTAGTAGGAGAGGAAGGGGAAGGCTTTTAAATTTTATGGAGGCCATTTTGTATTTTAGTGAGGTGATTGAGTGTAGTGGAGACCTATGTGGAAGAGAACTGGTAGAGGTAAGGTTAGGTACAGTATGGTAGTATCGGGTGGGTACAAATTTGCTTGGTACAGATTTACTTGGTACAATTTAAGTGGTACAGTTTCTATGTACAGTAAAATAGTATCAGGTGGGTACGAATTTACTTGGTACAATTTAAATGGTACAATTTCTATGCACAATTTCTATGCAGTTCTAGGATATAGGTTGGAACACAATTTCTATGCAGTTCTAGGATATAGGTTGTAAGGTAGATTTTTCAGGTACACTTCTAGTCAAATAAATTAAATTATGGTAAGTGAGTTTAAGTATAAGATTGAAACAGTACAGTTCCTTGTGTGATTTCAGGCATTTCTAAGCAAGCAAGTAATTATAGTAGTGTTGAGTGGATACAGAGTTCAACGGTACAATTCTTATTGCAATTTGAGGTAGTTCTAAGCGAGTCAATAGTTATAATGTAGCGTTGGGTGGATACAAAGTAGACGATACAATTCTTATTGCAATTACAAGTAGTGCTAAGCATGATTTTATAGCATGTAATTGTGATAGTCTGATGTGGTGGTCTTACTTTAAGGTATGGGCATGATATACCAGGAGGTTACCAGCGTATATTTATAGACACTCTACTTATCTTTAGTCATTTGTGCTGTTTCAGTCTGTCTTGAGTATCCATCTCAGGTTATAGGTGTTGGGACAAGTTTCCCTTTGCTGTTTTGGGGGACTGAAGACTATGTTGTTGACACGTGGCTAGGGGCAAGTTCTTCCTTTTTTGTTCCGTGGGATACTTTGGCTGGTGAGATTGAGGAGCATTCAAGCAGGGAGGTCACAGTTAAATGTCAAAGCTTTCAGGTTGGGATGTTCTCGAGGCTCAGAGGGTTCACGCCTAAGGGCCATGCCAAAGGGCCCTCTGGCGAGGCCCTCAGGCGCGGACCTGACAGGCGCGGGCGCGCCTGGCTGGTGCTCCTTTTAACAACGGCTTCAGGCTGCCCCGATTGGACAGCACGTGTAGAGGAGGCGGTCCGGTGCTCCGGCAGGCTCGATCCTCTGCAGGAGGAGAGCAGATGGACACCGGAGTGCAGGGATGCAGAGGCTGATGCGCTCGAGTAGCGCTCCTTTTAACAACGGCTTCAGGCTGCCCCGATTGGACAGCACGTGTAGAGGAGGCGGTCCGGTGCTCCGGCGGGCTCGATCCTCTGCAGGAGGAGAGCAGATGGCCGCCGGAGTGCAGGGATGCAGAGGCTGATGGGGGTTGATGGGGATACCTATACTAATAGAACTATATATTAGATATAGTTTTATTAGTATAGGTATCCCCATCAACCCTTAGTAAGTAAAGAACTTACATATCTAAACACAACCTTAAAACTAAGATGCAGACAGCAGTCCAGCAGCGAGATGGGGGCTTTACAGTCTTTTGTATTGAGTGTCACATGTATGATTTTCTCCCAGTTGGTGAGAGGTCTTACATGTGCACTAGGTGCAAGGAGCTCTTTGTTCTCAGTGAACGAGTCCGTTCTCTGGAGGCTAGAGTAGCAGACTTAGAAGACATAAGGAGAGGTACATAGACGAGACCTACAGGGATATAGTCCTGAGGTCCCACCTCCAGTCTGGCAGTATCCTGTTGCCATGGAGGAGAGAGGTCACATGACAGGAGATCATCACCCTGGTGTGGCAGGAAGTGATCCTATAGCTAGGACCTGTCCTCCAGGTGATGTAAAACCCCCTCACACTGAGGAGGTTTCTTCAGGGCCATGTGCCCATGAGGGAAGGTTTAGGACAGCTGTTATAGTTGGTGATTCAATCATTAGACATGTACAGTAGATAGCTGGGTGGCTGGTGGATGTGAGGATCGCCTGGTAACATGCCTGCCTTGTGAGAAGGTAGCGGACCTCACGCGCCACCTAGATAAGGTCTTAGATAGTGCTGGGGAGGAGTCTGCTGTTTTGGTACATGTCGGTACCAATGACATAGGAAAATGTGGTAGGGAGGTTCTGGAGACTAAATTTAGGTTTTTAGGTAGGAAGTTGAAATCCAGAACTTTGAGGGTAGCGTTCTCTGAAATGCTTCCCATTCTATGCGCAGGACCCAAAAGGCAGGCAGTACTCTGGAGCCTCAATGCGTGGATGAGACGATGGTGCAAGGATGAGGGGTTTGGATTTGTTAGGAACTGGAGAACATTCTGGGGTAAGGAGGGGCTCTTCCGAAGGGATGGGCTTCACTTTAACTGGGATGGAACGAGGCTGCTGGCATTAACCTTTAAAAAGGAAATAGAGCAGCTGTTAAACTAGATAATAGGGGAAAGCCGACTGTAGCCCAAGAGCGCATGGTTCAGAACAATGTATCCTTGAAGGATACTACCAAAAAAATGACGTTAGGGCACATTAGCATAGAGGTTCCAATAAAGAGTAAAGTAGCCGAAATGCCCTTGAGTATGGAGCAGGTAGAGCTTAAAGATTCCAAATTACCCATGCCTACTGATTGCCAGATTAATATGAATAAAATACAGTCTCTAAAATGCTTATATGCAAATGCTAGAAGTCTAAAAAATAAAATGGGAGAGTTAGAATATATAGCACTAAATGAGAGGTTAGATATGATTGGAATCTTAGAGACATGGTGGAAGGAGGACAACCAGTGGGACACTGTGATACCTGGGTACAAACTATATCGTAATGATAGAGTTGATCAAATTTGTGGAGGGGTTGCCCTCTATGTTAGAGAGGGCATTGAGTCAGAAAGGATTAAAGTTTTGTAGGAAACAAAATTTGCTGTAGAATCTCTATGGATTGAAAAAACCTGTGAGAGAGTCAGTTGGACCATTAGATGATAGAGGGGTAAAAGGGGCACTAAGAGGGGACAAACCCATAGCGAAGAGACTGAATGAATTCTTTGCTTCGGTCTTTACTGAGGAAGATGTAGGGATGTTACCCATGACTGAAGGGGTATTTAAAGTTGATACTGCGGAAGAATTGAAGGAAATATCTATACATCAGGAAGATGTATTACAACTATTTGATAAACTGAAGAGAAGCAAATCACATGGACCGGATGGTATACATCTAAGTGTGTTGAAAGAACTGAAATATGAGATTGCAGACCTGCTATTAGTTATCTGTAAACTATCATTAAAATCATCTGTAATTCCTGAAGATTGGAGGATGGCCAACGTAACGCTAATTTTTTAAAAGGATTCCATTCATCAGTTCCTTACTGTATGATTCTCCTGATGCAGCCAGAATTCTTGGCAAAACTCGAGTCCAGAGTGCACAAGTTTCACAGTGGGAATTTCTTGACATTGCTGGTTTGGGATGATCTAATTCAGATAAGTATAGTTTTTTAAAGTTTTACTTGCAATTAAAAATGTAATAAACATGCTGAAAATGGGGACAGATGAAAGATATTGGTGGGGAAAGAAACCCTGAGCCGTGGCTGTTCTATGAAATGGTGGGTGCTCCCAACTGAGGTCCCCATTTTCCCATTAACCATTTATGTATGTGTAACAACTTTAGAATTGTGATAAACAAAACATTTTTGAGACTGTTCCTTTGTACTTGGTTTCAATTTGATGTTTGGAACACTATTGGTTTGGAGTTTGCATTATTAGTATCTTCCTATGTCTTAGCACTCACGTATGAACCGTGCATCTGAACCACATGGTGGGTGTATGGGAGCATATTTTATGCAGCTAGTGCCTGGTCAGAGGCAGACATTAGCTGCCCCCTTCAATCTATACAAAATCACGCTACTCGACTAATCTTCTGCCAGTCTCGCCATGCTCACATTACTCCTCTTCTCAAGTCACTTCACTGGCTCCCTGTCCAATTTCGCATCCAATTCAAGCTTCTCCTACTGACCTATGAATGCATTTACTCTATGGCCCCTCAATACCTCTCATCTCTTATCTCTCCCTGCATCCCCTCTCGAAACTTCTGCTCCGCTAACAAATTACTTCTATCAATGTATTTCACCCACACCTCGAGCTCCCGACTGCGATCCTTTCACCTCGCTGCACCATACGCCTGGAACAGCCTACCTGCATCTCTGCGCCAAGCATCCTCCATGGCCCTCTTCAAATCCAGGTTTAAGACCCACCTCTTCACTGTTGCATTCAGATCCTGACTTCCATCCTCATCTTACCATAACCCCCATCAACGTTTATGACCAAACTATAGTCCAAACTGTACCACACCATACCTTCCGCAGACCTGACTAATGCTCTGTACTGTTCTAGCTAGATTGTAAGCTCCGATGAGCATGACTCTGACGGGCAGGGACTGTCTTTTGTGTATTGGCTACCTCTTGTAGGTTAGCTGTGCAGCGCTGCGTGCGTGGAGCTTTATAAGTGCTAAATAGTAGTAGTAGTAGTAATTTGCTGTGCATGGTCCTTGCTGCTATATGGCCCAACTATTGCCATCCACACGCAAAACCCCACGCAACCAGCTAGAATACTTTAATAAACATCCTCATAAGAACATGAGATATGCCATACTGAGTCAGACCAAGGGTCCATCATGCCCAGTACCCTTTTTCCAACAGTGGCCATTCCAGGTCTTAAATACCTGTCAGGTTCCCAAAGGTATTCACATTCCATGCTGCTTGTCCCAGGGGTATGTGGTAAATTTCACCAGTCCACTTTAACAATGGTGTATAGACATTTCCTCCATAAACTTGTACAAATCTGTTTTGAACGCAGCCACACTAACGGCTTTTACTACATCCTCCAGTAAAGAATTCCAAAGTTTGATTTCACACTAAGCATAAAAATATTTTCTCTGATTAGTTTTTTCTCCAGGACCAAGCAGGAAGTCAGTCCTCACATATGGGTGACGTCGGCACCAATGGAGCCTTAGTGTGGAGCATTTCCCCAGCTTTCAAGGAAAGCCTTTGGGAATGCAGCGCGCATGCGCGGTCCCCTTCCCACCCAAGGGTGCCATCTTGCTCAGTCTTTCTTTTTCCACGGAGCCCAACGGACGTGAGTTCGTGTCACCCAGGAAAAGTAGATTTTTTTTCTGCGATTTTCACTTTTTTCTTATCCGGTTCGACGTGGTTCCCCTTCCCGCCTCGGCTCAGTATACCGGTATCAAGTCCGGAATTTCTTTTTTTTGGTTTTTGTCCTTCGTGACTAGCGTTCACGCCTTTTTTCTTCTTTTCACTGGCAGCCAGGTCTTTTGACCTTGCAGGGGCCCTTTTTCCCCGATGGCTGCCAGTGGGTTCAAAAAATGTGATTGGTGCAAGAAACTTATGTCTCTCACCAACACACATGACTGCTGCCTCCGATGCCTCGGGCCCGACCATGACCCGCTGGTCTGTGGCCTGTGTGGCAAAATGTTGTCGAAGGCACTTCGGATCCGTCAGCATCAAAGTGAAAGAATTTTCTCAGAGTCCGTGTCCGGCCGGGATTGGACTTCGTCAGAGGCCTCGACATCTCGGGAGTCTGACCCTGAGCGCCGTCGGGGTTCCTCTGAGAGGGGGTCTCCCACCCAGGAGCAGAAAAGGAAGAAGAAGCTCATGAGGGCAGCCTCGGTGGAGGCCCCTGGGTCCTCGAGGGCCAGGTCGTGTAGCCCTGATCGCCGCCCTGGGCTCTCGGAGTTGGAGAAGCCGTCCAAACTACCTTGCATGGAGCTGGAGTCCCCGAGTCACGTAAGTTCTCTTGTCCTCATGGACTCTCCTCCGGGAGAACCGACGTCGGGCCCGACGCTGTCGGGGCCTGAGTTGGGGGCTGCTGAGTCTCCTGAGCATGGACTCAGGCTGACGGCCTTGGAGAGCAGCTTGGCTGACTTCATGGAACAGCAGCGGGTGCTGATCGCCGGTCTGACCGGTGCATCTGCCCTGACCACTGGGACCTTGATGTCTAAGTCGACCCCGGAGGCCGAGCCGATCCTCGAGTCCATCAAGTCTCGAGTCGATCCTCGGTCAAGGTCTCCCTTGACCTCCCGTATGGGGTCGAGGTTGTCGATGCTGGTGCCCTCGGCGTCATGGTGGGTGGCACCGAGGCCCACACGGCCGGAGCCGCTCGACTCCTCCTCGGAGGAGTCGGTGTGGGAGATGGAGGATGAGGAGTCTCCGGACACCTTCCGGACCTGGTGCATCCCTTCGGACTCCCCGGAGTCTGAGCCTCGGAGAAGGTCCCCCCCGGAGGATACCTAGTTCTTGGACTTCGTGAGGGACATGGCCAAGGCTTTGGCATTCCCTGCAAACACCGAGGAGGAGCCTCGAGCCGAGGAGCTCGATGCCCTCCAGTATGATTTTCCTCCGAAGGAAGCCTTTACTGTACCGGTTCCTCCGATGCTGGAACGGCTGCTCTTCCGTATGTGGGAGGCACCGGCCTCGGTGCCGGTTCTTAGCAAATGGGTCAATTCCATTTATCGAGTCCGTAAGAGCTCTGGGTTCCAAAAAGTGCAGCTACCGCACAATTCCATGGTTGTGAAATTGGCCATGCACTGCCTGAAGAGTCAGAAGATGCACTTCTCGGTGCCCCCCGGCCGGGAGGCCCGGAACCTGGATGCCCTCGGTAGAAAGTGCTTCCAGGGCTCTATGCTATCTTGCCGTGTCCAGACCTACCAGCTGTACATGGGCATGTACCTACGAGACCTGGCAAAGGAGATAGCCGGGTTCTCAGCTGGCCTCTCCAAGGAACCCTTGCAGAGGTTCAAGGCCTTGTCAACAGGGATCCGAGAGTGCTCGAAGTTTATCTCTCGAGCAGCCTATGATGGCTTCGAGGCTTCGGCCCAGGTAGCCGCAGCCAGTATCGGTGCATGCCGTCAGGCCTGGCTACAGTCATCGGACCTGGAGTCAAGGGTGCAGGACAAGTTGGTTGATGTCCCCTGCCGAGGTGATAACCTATTCAGTAAGCCCATGACTGAAAAGGCTGCAGAAATCGAGACTGAGACTCTCACCAGGACAAGGCTGTCCAGAAAGACTTCTGCCCCTTCTCAAAAAAAGGGCTCAGGAAAGAAGCCCTTTTTCCCGAGGAAGGGTGCTGCCTACAAATCCTACCCTCAATATCAGGCCTCTCCAGCTCCCCAACAGGGCCAGCAGGCCAAGGGGCAGGGGCATGGGCCCTGTAGGCAGAAGACCCACAAGCCATCAGCTCTGTCTCCTGCATAGCAGGGAGCGGGGTTTTGACTCCCACAGCATAGCCTCTTCTCCGCTGGTGGCTCCACTCAGTGGCTGACCCTGTTCACCTACAGGTGGCCAGCCATCACAGGAGATACCTGGGTACTGAGCATAATCCAAAAGGGCTACATGATCCACTTCCACCAGCTACCCCCCTCCTACTTTCCAGGGGAGGTTCCAAGACTCCTTCTACACAGGAACCTCCTCCTTCAGGAGTTGGCAAGTCTTCTAAAGGAACAGGCGGTGGAACCGGTGCCTCACCACCTGGAAGGGAAAGGCTTCTACTCCAGGTATTTCCTGGTACCAAAATGGACAGGAGGCCTCCAGCCTATCCTAGACTTGTGAAACCTAAACAAGTTTCTGGAGAGGGAGAAGTTGAAGATGCTTACCCTTGGGATACTGCTGCCCTACCTCCATTAGGGAGACTGGCTATGCTCCTTAGACCTAAAGGATGCTTATACTCACATCCTCATTCATCCAGACCACAGACAATATCTCAGATTTGTGGTGGGAGGAAACCATTTTCAGTACAGGGTACTCCCCTTTGGCCTAACCTCTGTCCCCAGGGTTTTCACTAAACGCCTGGTGGTGGTGGCAGCTCATCTCAGGAATCAGGGAATTTTTGTCTTCCCATACCTGGACGACTGGCTCATCAGGGGCCAGTCTTTCCAGGAGGCCCAACAAGCCACTCTTCGCACTGTCTCTCTTCTTCAGCATCTGGGCTTTGTCATAAACTACACAAAGTCCACTTTGCTCCCCTTTCAGAACCTAGAGTTTATAGGGGCAAGAGCCTACTTGCCAGAGGACAGAGGCCCACAGACTGATGGACTTGGCCAACCAGTTCCAAAGCAGTTCTCATGTTTCCACCAGGCACCACCTGTGGCTCCTGAGCCACATGGCATCCACTGTAAATGTGACTCCCAATGCCCGTCTGCACATGCGGGCTGCTCAATGGTGCCTCAGAGCTTGGTGGATGCAGGCCACAGGCGACCTCCGAGACAGAGTAGAGGTGTCCAAACCACTTTTGGACTCCTTACAATGGTGGCTACATCTCCCAAACCTTCCCAGGGGGGTACCTTTTCAGGCTCCAACACACACAAGGGTGCTGACGACTGATGCTTCCTTAAAGGGCTGGGGTGCAAATTTCCAGGGCATGTGCACTCAAGGCCTGTGGTCTCCTCGGGAGGCCAAGCAGCAAATCAATCTTTTGGAGCTGCGAGCAATCCGCTTAGCTCTGCAAACATTTTCTCATGCCCTCTTTCACCAGTCTGTCCTAGTTCAGACGGACAATCAAGTGGCAATGTTCTACGTGAACAAACAAGGGGGCACGGGATCCAGGCCCCTATGTCAAGAGGCTCTAGATCTCTGCTCCTTTGTGGTCAAACAGGGTATGTTTCTCAAAGCAGTTTACCTACCTGGTCAGGAGAATTTCCTAGCAGACAAGCTAAGCAGGATTCTCCAGCCTCACGAATGGCAGTTGATTCCACTAGTGGCCCAGCAGATCTTCCTCAGCTGGGGACTTCCTTCCATTGATCTATTTGCCAGTCCATTGAACCGTCAGCTGCCCAGGTTCTGCTCCAGACAGCCGCATCCCCTGCAGATGGCAGCAGATGCTTTTCTGATCTCTTGGTCTACGGGCCTCCTGTATGTGTTTCCTCCCACACCCCTGGTGGCCCAAACTCTGTTCAAGATCCTCTGGGACAAGGCCTTGGTGATTCTGGTAGCCCCCAGATGGCCGAGGCAGCCGTGGTTTCCACTTCTGCTGCAGTTGGCAGTGGAAACTCCGTTCCCTCTGGGATTGCAACACGATCTCCTGTCTCAGGAGCAAGGTTCCCTTCTGCACCCCAATCTCAGGTCCCTCAATTTGATGGCCTGGCTGCTGAAAGGATAGTGCTAGCTCCCTTACTTCTACCTAAGGAAGTTGAGGAGGTGGTCTTGGTCTCCAGGAGGCAGTCCACCAGAAAGTCCTATGCCCTCAAGTGGCGTAGGTTTACCTTATGGTGTGCTTAGTGCAATGAAGATCCTTTCTCTTGCCTTGTGCCAGTAGTACTGCAGTATCTAATTCACCTGTCAGACCTAGGCCTTAAGTCTAACTCTGTTCGGGTCCACCTCAGTGCTCTGTCAGTGCACCACTCACTGGTGGAAGGACAGTCTCTGTCGGTTCACCCCTTGGTGTCCAGATTTCTCAGAGGTCTGCTTCTACTTAAGCCTCCGGTTCGTCCACCGGCAACTGAGTGGGATTTGAATGTGGTCTTGCAGCAACTTACTCGCCCACCATTTGAGCCGATGGCTACTTGCCATTTGCACTTCCTCTCTTGGAAAGCGCTCTTCCTGGTGGCTCTTACCTCGGCCAGACATGTGAGTGAACTACAAGCTCTGGTTTCTGATAGGCCATACACACGGTTCTGTAGGAACAGGGTGGTCCTACGGACCCATCCCAATTTCCTTCCAAAAGTGGTCTCCTCTTTCCACCTCAACCAGGAGGTGGTTCTTCGGACCTTTTTTCCCAGGCCGCATACCAGCCGGGCTGAAACAGTCTTGCATACCCTGGACTGTAAGAGGGCGTTGTCTTTTTACATAGGACGTACGCGGGGGCATCGAAGGGCTATTCAGCTCTTCGTCTCCTTTGACCCTAATAAGATGGGGTTACCTGTCTCCAAGCATACGTTGTCCACTTGGGTAACAGATTGTATCGCCTGGGCGTACAAGGCAGCTGACCTTCCCTTGCAGAGTCGAGTCATGGCCCACCATGTCAGGGTGAAAGCCACATCAGTAGCTCATCTCTGATCTGTTCCTTTGGCAGACATCTGCTGGGCCACAACTTGACCTTCAAGCCAGACTTTTGCAGCCCATTACTGCCTTGAGAAAGAGTCCCGAAGGGACAGTGCTTTCGGACAGGTGGTACTCCATAATCTCTTTGAGGTTTAGGCAACTCCTACCCTCCGGCCCTTGTGTTGGTCTACCGTATGGGGCGTTCTCAGAGGATATTCTTATCACGAATGCTGAGGCTCTTGAGAGGGAGCCATTTTTTTCAGCTTAGGGTTCCCGGTAGCCTAGAGCTGGGGAGTCCCATGTATGAGGACTGACTTCCTGCTTGGTCCTGGAGAAAGAGTAGTTACTCACCTGTAACAGGTGTTCTCCAGGAGCAGCAGGAATCAGTCCTCACGACCCTCCCTCCTCCTCTGGAGTTGCAGTCATATACTTCATTTTGTTTTTTGCTGTCTTTTAGCTATGTCATCAGACTGAGCAAGATGTCACCCTTGGGTGGGAAGGGGACCGCGCATGCGCGCTACATTCCCAAAGGCTTTCCTTGAAAGCTGGGGAAATGCTCCGCATGAGGGCTCCGTCGGCGCTGACATCACTCATATGTGAGGACTGATTCCTGCTGCTCCTGGAGAACACCTGTTACAGGTGAGTAACTACTCTAAATGTGCAACATTGTAGTTTCATTGCATGTCCCCTAGTCTTTCTATTTTTTGAAGGAGTAAACAACCGATCTACGTTTACTCATTCCACTCTATTTATTATTTTATAGACCTGTATCATATCCCCCCTCAGCCGTCTCTTTTCCAAGTTGAAGAGTCCTAACCTTTTAAGCCTCTCCTCATAGACATATCCTTCAAGCCCCTTTACCATTTTGGTCTCTCTTCTCTGTACCTTTTCCAATTCTTCTATAAGATGTGGCAACCAGAATTGCACTATGGAGCAAAACAGAAGCATTATAATATCCTTGTTTTTATTTTCTATTCCTTTCCTTATGATTCTTAGCATTCTATTTGCTTTCTTGGCCATGACTGCACACTGGGCAGAGGGTTTCAATGTACTATCCACGATGACACCCAGATCCTTTTCCTGTGTGGTGATTCCTAATCTGGAACTTTGCATCATGTAACTGTAGTTTGGTTTGTTCTTCCCTAAGGGGTCTATTCCGATCTGCATTTAGTGGGGATATACATCTGGGGAAGATGTATATGCCTTGGTAAATGTCCAGGTCTGATTCCCTCTGAAGAGCTCTCTGCACATATAGTAGAGATGTGAGTGCAGCTCTGTACAAGGGAGGAAGGGGGAGGGCTGGAGAAGGAGCGAGGGCAGGCCAGAGGCATGACCTTGACCCTGGACATACAGGGCCTATTCCGGTGACAGCCCTATATGTCCAATTTGGACAGTTAGACAGAGGACTTATTCCAACTCTCAAAGGACCCCCCTGAAGAGGTGAGCCGGCCAGGGGGTTCCCACAGCCTGATCCCGGCTCCAGAGGGCCCGATTGGGGGTCGGGCTGTGGGTAAAATGCATTTTGCAGCTGCATGGACGATCAGGGCCTCTGCATGGTGTCCCAATGCCATGGCGATGGGACACCATGGCACCGGGCTCCATTCAGTGGCCCTGGGTGGATTAGATGCGGAGTTGCTGGGGCATCTAAGTTGTCTAAATCAGAGCACGTATAGCTCTGTGGGTGAAGAATCAGGTGCAGATCCAAATCGTCTAGATTTTGGACGTCTGGACAAACCAGACATGCCATGAATAGAATTGGCCTCTAAGTCCATAACTTCATTCTTGGTCCATATTCAATTTCATCTGCCTTTTGGATGCCCAGTCTCCCAGTTTATCAAGGTCCTCTTGCAATTTTTCACAATCCTCATGTGTTATAACAATTTTGAATAATTTTGTGTCATCTGCAGATTTGATTACCTCATTCATTATTCTCATTTTCAGGTCATTTATAAATAAGTTAAAAAGCAGTGCGCCGAGTACAGATCCCTGAGGTATTCCACTATTCACTTTTCTCATAGAGAAAATTGACCATTTAGCCCTTCTCTTTATTTTTTGTCTTTTAACTAGTTCCTAATCCACAGTAGTACACTGTCTCCTGTCTCATGACTTTTTAATTTCACCAAGAGTCTCTCATGAGGGACCTTGTCAAAGGCTTTCCAAAAATCCAGATACACTATGGGCCCGATTCAGATCCCGACGTATATCAGAATCTCGAACAAGCATGTACATGCAGGCCAGGACTGCGATTCAGTCTCTTCCTGCACGTACATCCATAGCCAGGCTAACTCAACCAGGGCTTTGAAATGGAGCCATGGCGCCATGGCGTCCTATTGCCATGGCACCGTGGCACCATTTAAAAGCCACGTTGCCGGTCTCTGCTAAAAAAGTTAATTCCCCACAGCCTGACTCCCGATCTGGGCTCCTAAGACCAGGGTCGGGATGCGGGGTATTAACGTTGTCCCCCAATAGCCCCTTCCATGCCCTGAGTCCGCCAAAAAGAAATGTCCAGGGATGTTTTTCCACCCCGGGGGTTTAATAACTTCCCTGGCCATTTCACTGGCCTTGGACATACAGGGCTGACATTAGAATCGGCCCTGTACGTCCAGGGCAGGTAACCACCCACTGCCTGCCCATTCTTCGCCCTTGGGCCGCCTCTTCCCCACCCCCGACTAACTTCCCTGCACAACTGGCGGGGATGTTAGCCGGGGCATGTAGCTGGCATGAATAACAGGGATGGATATCCCAACGGGACATCCATCTCCACTAATAATGTCTCAGAATAACCCCCTATATCAACTAGCTTTTCTTTATCTACCTGTTTATTCACAACTTCAACAAAATGTAATAGATTAGTGAGATGAGATTTTCCGTGGCTAAATCCATTCTTGCTTCCTGCCATTAAGCTAAGAGAGCAAGTCGTGCAGTGTCAGGGCCTGGAGTATCGACACAGGTAGTGGCAGCAGCAGAAGCAGAGAGAACTCACTGGAAAATAGAAGAACAAGGAGTAGCAAATGGGGGAGGGGGTAACTGGTTAAGTTAGAATACAAAGAGTAGGACGATGAATCATACCATGGAGCAGGATCATGAGTAGAACAATTTTTATTGATAAATCCAAATGCAAACTTAATAAAATCATAACTACATACAGGTAAAAGAATTGTATATAACATCTAAAAATAATCTAAAGAACACATATAAAAAATATTTTAAAAGAACATTAAAAAATGTGAGACATCTCAAAAACCATATAATAGAAGTGTTAAACAAAATATCATACAGTAACATATATAACATATGATATACAAGAGGTCAATCCAATGAATGCAATTGTATGAGGAAGGTGGCTGGCACTGCAGTCAGGACATGAGATAAAATGCAGGTTCATGCATAAACAGAATGAAGAGTACTTACTTCACAAGACACTCAACAAAAAGTCGGTATGAAAAAACTATTTAAAGAAGAAAAGGGGTGGCGGATGGAGAAGAAAATGTTAGTCATACCTGAAGAGCACAAATGCATTTTGTGGGGGGGACTAGAAGGGGGGACTCATCATGAAGAGATCTCCATCTTTAATTCCCACGAATTTATTAAAGCAATGGAAAGCCCACCAAAATGAAACCCCATTGCCAGGAAATCCTATCAACAAATATGAAATAGACTCCATGGCATTCTGTGTAAATCATGAAGTGCAAAAGAAATATTTAAAACCATGAAAACATCTGCTATTGAGTTATAGCTCAACAAATGATTGAATACACTAATAGGGGAGACAAGCAGAACCCCACCGGGGTCACCAGGATCAGTACATATTGTACAATATACTAGCCCAGGTAAATAACACAGGTACACTAAAAAAAAATTTTTTAAACTGCCTCTAATGTTTCGATTGATTTTTACGTTTTTTGGTGCGCTGAATCCAAATCTGGTAACCAATTTGCTCCATCACGTACAGATTTTTTGCTACATTGGGTTAGCAGTTTGAGGTGAACGTTTCAGATTGAGTACGATCGAGATAAAAGTTTCTTGGATGAATTCTTTATACTGTTTAGTAGTTATTCAAATAAGAATAAAGAAAATTGTAACAAGGCAGCACATAAGAATAGAGCAATGTCAACAAAACACACTGTGATGGTAGCAAAATTGTCTGCACTTAAAACAGCCACATACATGTGCACAAACATTGAGCATATAAGAGCGAGGTTAGACACAAAGCAAAGCAAAGAAATGTGCAAAAAATGTTGTACAGGTATGTATGTAAGAATAGAAAACGCAAACCGCACCATTGCAATACATGAAGACAAACACCCGATGGTGTGAAAATAAAATTCTAATAAATGAGATCCGACACTGTGGTAATAACTAGCAAATTTTTATTTCAAAGTTTAGTAAAAACACGATATTTGTCAACACAGTTTAGATTTTAAAGTCATTCTTGGGTCAATCAATCTCCTGGTGGGCCCGTTTCTTCTTCCCCCGAATGTTTCTCTTGGTGCGCTGCTTGGCGTATTTTTCATCTGGGGTTTCCCGCAGCAGCAACCAGCAGAAATCAGCCATCATAGTGGTGTTCCATCTTCCTTGGTACCTTCTCTCTGCGTCCTTGATGTCCTGGTGAAACCTTTCACCTTGTTCTTCACTGTACGCCCCCAAGTTTTCGGGAAAGTAGTTCACATGGGAGTGCAAGAAATGGACTTTCAGGCTCATGTTACAGCCTTGTTCTTTGAAGGCATTGAGCATCCTGGCAACAATATCCTTATAGTTCTCATCCCGCCTGTTCCCCAAGAATTTGAGAACAACATCCTTGAAGGAATCCCAGGCTTCTTTTTCCTTCTCAGACATCGTTTCAGCGAATGCTCCATCTGAAATGAGTTTCCTTATATCAGGGCCAACAAACACTCCTTCCTTTAGCTTTGCTTCAGAAAGTCGGGGGAACTTTGAGCAAAGGTACCGAAAGCACTCACCATCTTTTGGAAGGGACTTGATGAATTGCTTAATGAGACCCAACTTAATGTGGAGAGGTGGTAATAGAATTTTATCACGAGGTACCAAGCTCTCATGAAGAACATTTTTCTCACCGGGTCTCAAATACTCCCGAATTGGCCAGTCTTTTTTCCCCCAGTGTAGGTCGCGGGCCCGGCTATCCCACAAGCAAAGGAAGCAGGGATATTTGGTGAAACCGGATTGCTGCCCTAATAGCATGGATAGAATTTTAAAGTCTCCACAAATCATCCACTTATGCTCATCATACCGAATCTTCTGAAGAATCAGGGCCAAATTCTCGTATTTTTCTTGGAGAATAACAGAGTGAGCAATAGGAACTGAAGCGAATGTGTTGCCATTATGAAGAAGAACACCTTTTATGCTGTCTTTTGACAAATCAATGAACAGCCGCCATTCAGCAGGATCATACTTGAGTTTAAACTTTTCCATCACTCCGTATATATCGTTGCAAAATACCAACAGGCATGTTTACTAAAGTCCGTTGCTGTGCGGGTCCCCGTTAGTGTGCTGGTGCCATATAAGGAGTGGGCGGGCCAGGCAGAAAAAGGAAAAAAACGGACCGTAGGTTTGTGAGTCGCGCTAATGTGCGGGTCCCACATTAGCGCGTGAGAAGGCTAAGTGGGGCGCTGCTGCACAACCAAACAACAAAGCCGTAGTACAACGGTGAAGACATTGACCTATGGTGCAGGGTCCAGGGGTTCAAACCCCCATTGCACCCAACAAAAAAGACCAGCTGAGGCATCAAATTTTATGGGCAAAAGTGGTGTAGGAGGCATATTGATTATGGGCGGCAGAAGGCGGCGCACCTATTTTTTTAAACGGCATGAGACGGCGCACTGTTTATTGTGGGCGGCAGAGGGCGGCGCGCTGTTAAGGTTGGGCGGCAGAGGGCGGCGCACTGATAAAATTGGTCAACAGAAGGCGGCGAGCCGGTGGGCAGAAGGCGGCGCGCTGATGTGTGAGGGGGCAGCCCAATAGTGGGAGGGATAAGTGGCGCGCTGATGTGCAAATAGTAGGAATGGAGCCATAGGACAATGGTTAAGACACTGACCACCCATGCAGGCATCATGGGTTCAATTCCCCCCATTGAAGACAGCTGGCTGAGGCAGTATTTTAAGGGGCATGCCCATGTTGGGCGCTGTTAATGTTACGCGCCAGAAGGCGGCGCGCTGTTAATTGTAATTTTGTGCGCCACAAGACGGCGCGCCAATGGCTACAAGGCTGCGCGCTGCTGCTCAAACACAGGAACAGAGCCACAGCACAATGGTGAAGACGCTGAGCAATGGTGCAGGGGCCATGTGTTCAATCCCTCACAAAGCCCAGAGAAAAAGGCTAGCTGAGGCAGTATGTTTTATGTTGGGGAGAGCTGTAGGAGGCTCTATAATTTTAGTTTTATGATAACTACTAGCAAACGCACTCTCACAGCATATTAATATAGGGCCGCCCATAAGGCACATGTTACAGTGCACCGTCTGCCAAGGCACCCTAGAATGTCCCCTATAGGGCAGCATGTATGTTGCGACACAGGATAATGTATGGTGCACCCTATATGGATGGCAACCATACAGTGCCCTATAGGGCGCCCCATAAAGCACCCTCAGAGGCACCTTATGGATACAGTACACTGAGGGTGCTATTGCTGACATCAACATATGTACAGTAAACTAAAAGAATATGCTTTGAACACCTGTCTCACAGAGCCCCAATGTGGGTTTGAACTCAACACCTCTGGCTGCACAGGCAGTGACCTAACCATAGCTGTATGGAAGCCCCTGGCTGGCTGCAGATAGCCTGCACGTCATCTCACAGATAGTATGCCAGGGTAAACAGGATAGGGTTAGGCCACACGTACCCATGATGCACTGCACATGCAAATTAGCTGTCCACAGATGGACACAAGATGGGAAATGCACCCCCACAGCACCTCGGCCCTGTTGGGGGACGTTACCGGGTGCACCCACACAGCAACTCGGCCTGGTAGGGGGCACTGACCGGGTGTTTTACTGGCACAAAGTAGCTACACAACGTTACATCGTGCGGGTTCTGGCCTCACCCTGAGTGTACAATGAGGCGCCCAGGACCAGGTCTACAACACTTTCCATGGCTGATGGAGGCCAAGCGGGAGTTCCAAAGCAGTGTTAATGTGTAAGATAGCTAGTTTCTGCACAAACACCATGGATATCCCAGCCAGGCACAGCTGTAGCCCCCCCCAAGAGACAAACATGGTCCCCCATCAAGAGATCCACACTCTACCTCCCTGCAAAGGTGGCAGTAGAGGGCAACATCAACCCCAGTCCTGCTGAGGAACACCCCCCACACACAGCCATAACACAATAACAGACAAACATATGACCAGGTATGGTAGGTTGCACCCCACCACCAGGTATTCCCCTGCAGCAAGCCAACTGCACCCTGCAAGCCATTCCAGCAAACCACATACCATCTACAAACAGTCTGCTGGTTAGTCCATAGTGCATGTTCCCAGTGGAAACACATGCACACAGAACTGGGCTGCCAGCATACACAGCAAGCAGATAACTCAGTGACTGGGCCCCAAACAGATACCCATATGTATCACATGAGAAAAAGACTGTATAGCACTATGGGGGTGCCTAGCCATGCTGTGGTCACTGCACAGTCAGGGTGAGCGTGATCTCCCAGAAGGACATGCTTTGGCCACCCTGTCTGTGTAGGTGGTGGCCGGACACTACAGTGTCCCTGCCAGTGCCCTATGCCCGGTGCAGATGCATCCTGCCCAGGCCACCCTGTCCTGGCTATACCCATGGTACCGTGCACCTCATTATGCACATTGGCAGTGTGGGCTGTGGAAGGGGCTTGCTGCCAACACCCACGGTATAGACAAACACACACTTCCACACCTATGCCATCATGGTGCTACTATTGAGAAGGTAATCAGCCTTGCCCACCAAGACCGCTCCTGAGCACGGCAAGGCATGGATATGGTAGGCAGTACAGCTGGTGGCCACTCCCCAGGGTGGTAAACAGTGTCAGAGGCCAGGCCTGGAGCACGCACCGCAAACACCTAACAGATTGTTCGGATGGGGTCAACTAGCAGTATGTGTGGAACTAGCAAACATCTCAGAGCTGTGTATCATATACCTCAGGTGTAGGGTGACATTGGTAGGACATGCAGGGTTCAATGGTTTGCCTCTCCAGGAGACATTGGTCAATGAGGCCTGTGGGTGTGGGTGTGGGTGTGTCTGCCCCTGATGGCTGCTGCTTTACGGCACAGATTCCCAACTCCAGTCCAGGTTTGCATCACACTGTTCTGGTTTTCCTGCTGTCCCTCATGGATATGCATGAGCTACATCTACATACCATGGGTGTGGTGCATAGATATACAGCACAGGCATTTGTATGAGTGCCATCATGGGACCTGACTGGTGTGTGCCCCACCAGGACTGCATTGTGTGATTCTGCTCTGGGTACTGGCCCTGTTCATGGTGTGTGTGCTCAGTGGGGTAAAGATAGACGTATTGCCATTGCATATGTCCTCCCCAAGAAAGGTGTGCCCTTACTATCACTGTTTAATTGGGGGAAAAAGATTAGCAGTTGCCCCAGTTGGGCTTTGAACCTGTGACCCTCTGCTCTTATATACAGTGTCTGTGTGCACTGCACCACCGTGTATCCACAGATTGGGTGATTTCCCTGGAATGTCCATGACTGTGGATCCGGTAGGGCCTGTGTTGCAGTGGACTGTGCCAGCCTGCACATGACTGTGCCTCTGTCTTCTGTGGCTAGCAGCCACTGCCCCCTGCACCACATGTCCTCGTCCGCCAACATGCTGGCATGAGCTTCTCTCAGAAAAAGCAGATGACCTGATTGCAATGTGGCAGTACGGGACTGCATTTGGGTGACTTGGCTGTAGGTAATGCCCATTGTTGTGGTGTGTGTGCGCGTTGTTGGGTAAAATATGGGTGCTCTCCCCATGCTTATGTTCCCTGCAATACAGGGGTGTCTGCGCTATCTGTGTTCAGTGGTGGGTAAAATATAGGGATTGGGCTGGCACATACCCCAGCTGGGCTTTGAACCTCTGACCCTCTGGTTCTAGAGGTACTGACTCTGTCCGCTGCACCACACTATGGCCACAGAAACAGTGCAGCCCCTGGAGGTAGTAAGCTTAGCAGAATGGAGTCACAAACCCTGCTCTATGCAATTTTACTGTGGGCATATGCACCCTGTCTGGTGACAAACGTGCACATAAACCCCGGAAATGACTACGGGAAATGGGGGACAAGATATCACCGCGCTGGGCAACAGTGATATTAATGGGCAACCATGCCAAACACTCCCAGGAAAGCTCCAAGCAAAGGAAATGTTTTTTGGAAGAGACTCGGCTCCGTAAACCCTTCAAAAGTTCATTTCTTTTTTTCTGTAGCTTTGCTGGGTGTGTTTTCTGTATTTGCCCATCACTATAACTGTTCCCCAGCTGAATTACTGTTTTTAATAGTTCTGTTGTGGTCATTTTCTATTTATATTTGCACTTTTGTGCTGTGCACATGTATCACACTGCTCACGTTTTGCTGGTTTCCCCGGTTTTCCTGTACATTGCTGACGGAAATGGTTTCTCTTCCCTTTAAATGCTTTCTACCGCGAGTGTTTCACTCGCGGTAGTTTTTACATGCAAATTCGGGCCCGATACTGTGCGGGGAGCCTCTCCCCTCCCACTCTCCACCCATTGACCCCGTCCCTCCGCCCCTCCGGAGCCTTCCTCCGCCCTCCTTTCGCCGTTCCACGCCTCTATCGGAAATTTGCGGGCCGCACTTGTACGGGGCCCGTTAGTGAGCCGCGTACCTGTGCGGGGGTGACACGCACATGTGCGGGGCGTTTAAACGCGTTTCTGCGCGTTTCAGTGCCGCGTTGCCGTGCGCTATTTTGCGGGGCGCTATTTTGCGGACTTTAGTAAACATGCCCCCAAATCTTCCTCTTTGCTGAAATACTTCAAAAATTGTGTCTCGCGGTTGCGGTACCAATAAAAAGTTGTTCCTGATGACAATAGATTTTTCTGTTTAAGCCGAGAACCTAGCAGTTGGGCAGCATCTTTTGGGAGTCCTAAATCCCGGACTAAATCATTCAATTCAGCTTGAGAGAAAAGTTCAGGTTTCGGATCTGGTTCAGTTTCAAACTCGGAAGTACTGGACTCATCGGGAAAAGCCATCTGATGAGTCTCATCATGATCAGAACCGTCCACACAAATATGATCCAAAGATTTTGGTGGTTCAGGCACAGGTACTTCGTTGCTATGAGGCATAGGCCTAATTGCTGAGGGAAGGTTGGGGTAACTTATTACGTTCTTATTTTTTAAGTTGTATCCCTTCACAATGCAAGAGCAAAAATAGCAGTCACTGCTGTGGTCTCTTTGTTCACGCCACATCATAGGTATTCCGAAACGAAATGCTTGTTTTTTACCTTTCATCCATAAGCGTAGATCTTCCTCACATGTCTTGCACACTTTGTGAGGAGCCCACGGTTTGTCTTGATCGCCTAACTTCAAACCGAAATTGGCGAAATATACTTTTTTAATAAATGCAGAAATGTTCCTCTACTGCTTTTTCACGGTATATTCCCCACAAATAAACAAAAAAACTGTCCGGAGAGTTGACGCAACCTCTGGCTCTGTGAGCCATCACAAATACACAGCACTGCAAACTACAGCTGTAGTGAACCACTTCGGAATAAAGCTGGATTACGACTGAGCAAACAAAAGGTAATAATGAACTTGCAAGAAACTGAAATTTGACAGGAACGTTCATGTCGCAACCACCGTGTTTGAGCGAGCGAACGAGGCGAGGCGAACAGGAAAGAACATGCGCCAGCGCGAGTACTGGATTTAGCCCCCCGCCTCCCAATTGTCCTGTTAATGTATAAAATGAATACAAAACACTCTAAAATATCATGAGGGAGTGTTTCTAGTTAGTTAACCATTACATCCTCTATTTTGGGCCAAGAAAATAAACTGCAGTCGGCTAAAAAGAAATTATGTGAACATTCCTTATATGGGTAAGAAATCTAATTTTGCAAGAAAACGTGACGTGATGGAACATTTTGGCTATTTTTCCTGGATTCAGCACCCCAAAATCTATAGGAATCAGTTGCAAAACTGGAGGCAGATATTTGGTAGTGTACCTGTGTAATTGACGTTAAGATAGAGTGGAAGGTAAATGTAACACAATTGAAACCAACAGAAGTGGTGGTCATGGTATGCAAGGCAATCAAACTAACCCTACGTAACATGGGACTGTCAAACATGTGACAGATAAAAACGTCCTAAGGAAATACCACACCAAACCAGAATCCATATTGAAGAGATGATAATTAGAGAAATATCACCACTAAGAAAAACAGCACTGGAATAAAAAACATAGATGATACACCAGCCGGCAGACTAGTTCTATATAAACAAAACCACTAAAACAATACTGTAGATAAAAATGCAATCTAAAAATAAAATGCCAAATAAAGATACCGGACTAAATATATATGACCATAAAAACAAATAAAAAGTTAAAAAGAAGGAAAAAATTATTAGAAAGAAGGAAAAACAAATCCGGTATCATATAAAAAAGTATTAACAATGTACAATATATTGAATATAAGAACATAAGATATGCATACTGGGTCAGACCAAGGTCCATCAAGCCCAGTATCCTGTAACTGAGGCACGGCGGACGCGGTGCCCCTCCCCTTCGCCCCCCCCCCAATAACTCACAACACTCCAATATTGGCATAAACCACCGGTCGCAGCTTTATTAACTTTTACAAACATCAACCATAACTCCAAACAAAAACATTTCCGCCTCTACCTCAACAGTAATGACTCACCAGCCATGTGGGTAGCAAAGTGAGGTCATCACTGTTGCAACCGCAGCGAGGCTACTGCTAAGATCCTGCCACACCTTCCTCCGGCTTCACCATATTACTAGCAAAAGCCTCACTTGGGTAATCCGGGTCGGGGGTACCCCACCCCCGCCCAACTAATAGCTACGGCTCCGGACCCCGGAAACCTCCGGGATCCCGCCACCCCCTCCAGCTGCAACACCCCCATCTCAACACCCCAACCCCCAGTATGGGCGGGAGGGAGGGACGTCTGCTGCCGCCTGCCCTGCGCGCCCGAATGAGAGGCGTGGCGGCTCCAGCTCCCTCTCCTTCCTCCCCCCTTTGCCTCAGCCTACACCGATTGGCTCACGCCGCTGCCACTCAGCCGCGAGAGCCAATTGGTTTAAAGGATGCCATCTCTCAGCCTCCCAGCATGCCTCCGGCCCCCACGGCCCGAAGAGGACGCTACGCGCCGCCGGCCCGGTTACTGCCGGCCGGCCAGGTACGTGGCCCTGCGGCCTTCTTAATTTCCAACAGTGGCCAATCTAGGTCATGAGTACCTAGCAGTTTCCCCAAAAGACACAGGTTCCTCAATGCTTGTATTGGGTCAAGCAGTGATATCCCATGTCCCTTTTAATAATGGTTTATGGACCTTTCCTTCGGGAATTTCTCCAAATTTTTTTTAAACCCAGCTTCATTAACAGCTTTTAATACATCCTCCGGTAACAAATCCCAGAGTTTGATTACACATTGAATGAAAAAATATTTCCTCTTATTTGTCTTAAATAGTTTACCCTGAAGCTTCATTGCATGTCCCCTAGTCTTTCTATATTCTGATGACGTAAACAATTCATCTATATTTACCCGTTCCACTCCGTTCATTAATTTATAGACTTTTATCATATCTCCCCTCAGCCATATCTTTTCCAGGTTAAAGAGCCCTAACCTTTTTAGCCTCTCTTCATAGGGGTATCCTTCCATCCCCTTTACCATTTTGGTGGCTCTTCTCTGAACCTTTTCTAATAATGCTATATCTTTTTTAAGATACGGCGACCAGAATTGCACACAATATTCAAGGTGTGGTTGCACCATGGAACGATACAGAGGCATTATAATATCCTTTGTTTTATTTTCCATTCCTTTCCTTATGATACCTAGCATTTTATTTGCTCTCTTGGCCTCCGCTGCACACTGGGCGGAGGGTTTTAACATATTATCCACAATGACACCTAACTCTTTTTCCTGGGTGGTGGTTCCTAATGTGGAACCTTGCATCGTGTAACCATAGTTTTAGTTGTTCTTCCCTAGGTGCATAACTTTGCACTTGTCCACATTAAATTTCATCTGCCATTCTGATGCCCAGTCTTCCAATTATCATGATCCTCTTGCAATTTTCCACAATCCTCATGGGTTTTAACCAGTTTAAATAGTTTTGTGTCATCTGCAAATTTGATAACCTCACTCGTTATTCCCTTTTCCAGGTCATTTATGAATATGTCAAAAAGCAGCAAACCCAGCACAGATCCCTGGGGTACTCCACTATTCACCTTTCTCCATTGGGAAAATTGGCCATTTAGCCCTACCCTCTGCTTTCCATCTTTTAACCAGTTCCTGATCCACAATAGTAGACTGCCTCCTATCCCTTGATTCTTTAGTTTTACCAAAAGTCTCTGATGAGGGACCTCGTCAAAGGCTTTCTGAAAGTCCAAATACACTATATCAACCGACTCACCTTTGTCTACCTGTTTATTCACACCTTCAAAAAAAACACAAGAGATTAGTAAGACAAGATCTTCCTTGTCTAAAGCCATGTTGGCTGTCTGCCATTAAGCCATGACTCTCTACATGTTAAGCAATTTTGTTCTTTATGATGGTTTCTACCATTTTTCCCGGTACTGACGTCAGGCTCACCGGTCTGTAGTTTCCCAGATCACCCCAGGAACCCTTTTTAAAAATTGGCGTTATGTTGGCCATCCTCCAATCTTCAGGTTTTACAGATGATTTTAATGATAGTTCACAGATTTCTAATAGCAGGTCTGCAATCTCATATTTCAGTTCTTTCAATACCCTTGGATGTATACCATCCGGTCCAGGTGATTTGCTACTCTTCAGTTTATCAAATAGTTGTAATACGCCTTCCCGATGTATTGATATTTCCTTCAATTTTTCCGCACCTTTAAATACAACTTCAGTCATGGGTAGCATTCCTACATCTTCCTCAGTAAAGACTGAAGCAAAGAATTCATTCAGTCTCTCCGCTATTACCTTGTCACCTCTTAGTGCCCCTTTAACCCCTCTATCATCTAATAGACCAACTGACTCTCTCACAGGTTTTTTGCTATGAATGTACTTGAAATTGAATATGTATATCCTAATAAAAGAGAGAAAAATTATTAAAATCAATAAAAGTATGTTGGAAAAATAAGATAAAAATAAAATGTTAAAAACAAAGGGAAGGAAGGGGGGTAAAAGAGGAGGGGGAAGGAAAGGAGGGAGAAAAGGGCAGACCTTCCCATTTTTTTAAAAATGGCAACAGCTGGCATCACAGCTCTATTTGCCTGCTGTATACATGTCTGGATTCCGAGCCACGTAATTATTTTGGTATATTTTTATTCTCTGAGAGGCATTTTTTTTTTAATTGAAATTTTTACAAACTTACAAAGCAAGCGTAAAGAAACATACTGATGATCCATTAAGAAAAATAAAATACAAAAAACCAAAAGAATATACAAAATAACCACTCATCATACCTAGCCCACAATATGGGGAGAATATAATAACCATAATAACAATCAAAAAGGAAAAAACCAAGAGTCATAACTCCTGAATTGCTAGACAGCTAAATTAACAAAACCACCTATCGCAGTCCCTTTGTGCCAAGCCCCTCTTTATCACAAAGAAATGATTCAAGTTGAATAGGATCAAGGAAAACAAACCTAGATCCCTGAAAAGTTAACAAGCACTTACAAGGATAACGAAGAAAAAAGGTGGCCGGCAGGGCAATCACTCTAGGTTTAAGGGCCAGAAAACCCTGTCTCCTAGTTTGAGTCGCCCTGCTGACATCTGGAAATATTTGCACTTTCGCACCACAAAAAGGTACAGACATATTCGTGAAATAACTACGGAATACAAGGGCTCTATCCTGATCAGAAAGAAATGAAACCACTAAGGTGGCTCTAGAAGAAATATTATCTTGTGAGTCCTCCAGGAATTTGGTGAGATCAAGGTCAACCCCACCTTGAACCTCATCAAACCCCCCTGGGGAACCCCGAGACAGAACTCTACCAGTCAAATAATAAAATTTAGAGAGACAAATGGAATCAGCCGAAGCCAATCCCAAAATCTCTCTAAAATACTTTCGCAAAAGTATTTCAGCTGAAAGCAACCAACAATAAGGAAAATTCAACATCCTAACATTCTTTGCACGAAACAAATTATCATACTGTTCCATTTTGTGGTGTAAGACTAAACTGTCATTTATATGAGAAGCATTCACAGCTTTAACCCTCGGATACACTCGGTAAATCGACTGACACGTATACACTACCCTCAGGTCACCCCTGACCCATATGTAGAAATATGGTAAAACATCTACTTTTGTTTGTAAAACATGGTTAAATTGTGAAGAAAAAGACATACTTTTATTTATTTTTTATAATACTTGTTATTAATTCACCCTTTCAAGTGAATAATGTGCAATGCTAGCCAAGATCAGGCAGGACAAGTTGTACAAGGTCAGATATATGCTGCATAATGTCAATACCTGTTAACTATTCAGTTGCAAGCTTAAAAATGGTGTGCAACACTGCACGCTTTGCAAACTACAATAGTTCTATATTTATTCGCTAGGTGGACAGCAACAGTCAAAGTATGGTGCCATTATGTCAAGTAATGGCATGATGCAAATTGTGACAAAAAAATTACCGTGTTATAACAAATTGACAACGGTGCATTGTAAACAACAGAAAACTAGTAAGCAATACATGAAGTACATTGACTGTTTTTTTCAACAACAGTTTATGCACAATGTGCTAGTAGTTCTTGAATGTTCAGGACACACTCGCTTCAGACAGATTTCACATTCGGTAAATACTTTTCGATCTCTGTCACTTGGACAAAAGGAGCATCTTTTTCTTTTCTTTGCTGATGCCCGTGTGGTCAACGGTCTTGGTGGCTTAGGCATTTCAAGGCAAGGATAGCCAACATTGGCCATGGATTGACGTGTATGGCTTGTCAGACCTTCTGGATGGCTTTGACGATTTTGTAGCTGAGGCTTCATGAGATTCAAAGCGAGTTCCTCCAGAAAAAACCTTCTCTTGCAGTTTTCCTTGTGATGAAACATAGGATTGTTGTACATAAATATTATGAATGAATTTACAGCCGCGATATCAAGCAGTCCATAAAACACGCAAAGTGGCCATCGTCGAGTTGATCTTTTCACACTGTATGTGTGGCACAACTGATCTACTGTGTCAACACCCCCTTTCGTTCTGTTGTAGTCAAGTATTATTTCTGGCTTCTTTGATGTTTCATCAATTTTATTATCATGGTGAAGTGTTGACAGCAGCATAACTGATTTGTTTCGTTTTGGGACGAATGACACCAAAGTCTTGTCTCCACTGAAGCCAAATATTGAGGATCCCACAATTCTTGAGCGATTTGCCTGGAATTCTGAAGGTATGTCACGGTTGCAACGTCTTACAGTGCCCAGTAGTGTCAAATTCTTGCTAAGAAGAACATCAGCCAGTTGTACGTTAGTAAAGAAATTGTCGCAAGTAATGTTCCTGCCAGACCGTTCCAGAGGTTCAATAAGCTTCAAAACAACATCAGCTCCTAGAGATACTGTTTTGTCACGAGTAACTGACTCTTCGCGCCCTAGGTATGGCTTCATGTTGAATACATAATACGTTTCGGCATCTGCACACACCCATAACTTTATACCGTATCGGTCTGGTTTAGACTTGATGTATTGACGAAACGGACACTTGCCTCTGAACCCCAACAGTTGTTCATCAACAGTCAAGTATGCAGATGGTGTGTACATTTTCATGCACTGAGAAATGAATAAATTCCAAACATCTCTGACTGGAGTAAATTTGTCATTGGCCCTTCGTGATTCACGGGTTTGTTTGTCATCAAATCGAAGTAAACTCAATATTTCTGCAAACCTTTTACCTGACATAACAGCTGGAAATATAGGATTCTGGATAGGATTTTTAGCCCAAGTTCTGCGTACAGATAGTTTGTTCAACCTGAAAACACCACTCATGTACAGAAGACCCAATGTTGCTTGGAGCTCTTCCATTGTTACCTGCTTCCAGTCAGTACATGGTGGCTGCATTGCTTTAGCTCTACGTATGCCTTCAGAATATGTGAAATCTAACACTGCTGACAATATATCTGGAGTTACAAACATGTCAAAAATATCCTTAGCATTAGTTATACCTCTGATCAGAGCAATTGGTCCAGAAGATTCTCTGACTATATTTGCTTCCCTTGTTCTTGATGTTGGCGGTACAGTTTTATTCCAATGCATGCCAGAACGAGCTGTGTAATGACTGTCAGTAACTTCCTCATTTTCAGAATGTGATTCAGAAGTTTCAGAATTGCTGTATGAACTGCTATCGTCATCACTTGTTTTATTTTCTTCGACAGCATCTTCCGCTTCACTGCCGCTATCATCAAGATCAAGCTGATCGGACTGGGCGGGAACGACTTCACTATCCGTATCAGCACCTTCAGTATCATTACTCAAACTATCATTACTGTCACTTTCTTCATTCAACCAACGTCTAATTTTTTCAGTTGCTGCACAGCTGCTGAAGCGTTTCGGGAGTGGCATTGTTTACCTTTGTCGTAAAAAATTTTAATCCACAGAAACAAACAAGGAACTGACGTCAGGTGATGTCATAAATGTAAGCAAGACGTTAGAAAACACAGGATTGTAATGTGGACTTGGAGTGGTGACTTTCTTTGCTGCTATAAAACAAAGGAGAGTGTTATTGTGCGAGTGTCGAAAATCACCCCTTGTTTGTTCAGCAGCATGCAGTACTGTATAAAAACGTTATTTTTGCAAACCATATGTATGAAAATACTTAAAAATGGTTCGTTGAGGAATACCTAGAGTACCAAAATACAATTCCTTACCATTTTGAAGAAAAAACACAAAAACCGACACCCGGGTCACCCCTGACCCGGGGGTAGTGTATCCGAGGGTTAAGAGCCTGACACTGATTTTCACAATTAGTAATCTGCTTAGAAACAATCTCCACCTTATTATCCACTTCAGACAATTTAGCAGTAATCTACGAAGAGAAACTGCAAAGTTGCACAACAGTAGGCACTAAAGAACTCTCAATACGGGTAACCACCTTCCAAATGTCAGCCAGAGTTACCTGCTCATCAGGCACTAAACTGGCTTCTTTTGGAATGGGTACCCATACCACCGGCTCCAGTTTTTCCCCCGTTCCCACCGGGGTACTCTGCTGAAACTGCATACCCTCTGAAATGGACAAAGGAGGAGATACATAGACTGGGGGAGAAGGTGGTGTCCGGTCCGGAGAGCTCAAGGACACCGGAGAGGGCCGGAGCACAAGAAAGTCAGGGTCAAGCGTTGCATCCACACCAGACAGTACCTTAACATGCTTGTCCATAGGGCCCACCGCAGGCTCAGCTACCGCAGCTGGCTCAATCTTCTTCTTACGTTTTCCCATCACAATCCCCACAACCAGAGGGCGACGACCCAGGCTCTTTGCTCCTTCGTTGCTCCAAGGGGCTCCCAAGGGGCGTGAAATGCCCCTTGTATCAAGCCCCTTCTATCACTGCCCCGACTAGCGCCTCCGGCTGCGCCAACCCAGGGAACCTTTCAAGAGGCCCCCGATGTCGTCGGGACCGCCGGAGCAGGTGCCTGCCTCACCGGACCTCTGCGCCGCCTCTCTGCTCTCTCCCAGGCAAACTCTCCCACTGCTCCGGTATTTCAAGAGGCCCCCGATGACGTCGGGACTGCCGGAGCAGGTGCCTGCCTCACCGGACCTCTGCGCCGCCTCTCTGCTCTCTCCCAGGCAAACTCTCCCACTGCTCCGGTATTTCAAGAGGCCCCCGATGACGTCGGGACCGCCGGAGCAGGTGCCTGCCTCACCGGACCTCTGCGCCGCCTCTCTGCTCTCTCCCCTGAGAGAGGCATTTTTAAGTCCTCATTTTTATATTTATTTTTATTTTTTTAGTATTAATCTTTTTATTGATTATTCAAAAAATAATACAATTTACATTAACAAGAAAAATAAGAAATCCATTTAGTCCACATCCTGGGGAGAACTATAAACCATGTAAAGAAACAAATATACAAATGAAAAATTATGCATAGAAGGCTTTTTTGTTGCTAAAGCCACGCATTCTAGCACTTGGTGCATCCTTTTTCCTTAAGTTTCCCTGTAAATGTTTGGTTACATTAGGTAGTACCAAGTATGTTTTCTCTGAGGCTTCATCTCTAGAATAGTTTATTATAAATCATGTTCCACAGGTATAATGTAATTTATATCACAATGTATATATCATTTTGTTTTATAAATCAGTAAGTTGAAATAATTAGAGTTTTGAAGACATTTTTTAGGGCATTAACTCCTTTCTCTCTTTTGCTTTCTTCATATATTCTGTTAACTCTCCACTGTTTGTTATCCATTTATCCTTTCTTCTCTTGTCTGTTATTTTTTCCACTCTCTCTCTCTCTCTACATCCGCCTTGTTTCTTCCCTCTTACACATAATATCTGTCCTCCTCCCCATCCTCACTGCCCAGCCTTTTTCTGCACCCTGATCAAAGCATCTGCCTCTTTCAACTCCCCAGCAACACCCCTTCCAGGTTTCACCAGCATCAGCTCCCTTCCAGCCCCAGCTCTTCCCAGCATCAACTCACTTCCAGTCCCTGACCCTCCCAACATGAGCTTGCTTCTTTTCCCAGCCTTTACCAGCATCAGGTCCATTCCAGTCCCTGTCCCTCCCAGCATCAACTCTCCTTCAGTCCCAGTCCCTCCCAGCATCAGCTCACTTCTTGTCTCAGCCCTTTGCAACATCAGCCCCTTTCCAGTTCCTGTGCTTCCCAGCATCAGCTCTCCTTCAGTCCCTGTCCCTCCCAGCATCAACTCTTTTCCAGTCCCTGTCCCTGCCAACATCTGCTCCCATCCAGTCCCTGTCTCGCCCAGCATCAGCTCCTCTCCAGTCGCAGTCCCCACCCAGCATCTTCTCCCTTCCTGTCCTGGCCCCCCAAGCAGACGTTCTTCTGTGCCCCCACCCCCCAAGCAGCAGTCCTTCCATGACTTCCCCTCCCCTAAGCAGCAATCTTTATGTGCCTCTCCCCCCCCCCCCCAAGCAGCAGTCCTTCCATGCCTTCCCCCTCAGTTACTAACCACTTATCCTCCTGCCTCCCGGTGGACTGGACCTCTCCATGGCACCCATTTGTCACACAGCCACAGGACTGTTCCCCTTTGGTTCCATTGCTGTATTAAACTCCAGCCGCCGGTACAACCACTTTACCTGCACTGTTAAAAGTGAAATGGGGGAACTCCCTGTCTCTTGTGCAAGAGACAGGAAGTTCCCCTGTTTCACTTTTAGCAGTGCGGGCAATGCGGTCATGCTGCAGCTGTCTGGTGAATACCATGGAGAGATCCAGTCCATCGGGAGACAGGAGGATAAGGAGTGACTAACTGAGGATGAAAGAAATGGAGGCAGGATTGTATCTAGCCCAGTGTGAGCGGTACAGCCACAATGGTGAAACCCCCACCAGAAGTAAGGGCTTAATTTTTTTTCCCATTGTGAATGCACCACTAGATTTTTGTGCCCTGTGCAGATGCATTGCTCACATTGGACTAAGTACAGTCCTGGTAATTATGTTTTTATTAAGGACCCATTTACCCCATAAAAACATAAACTTTGCCATGCTGTAGATTTCCCTATGTCCACTTTAATAATGATTTATGGATGTTCCTCTATGACCTTGTCCAAATCTTTTTTAAACTCAGCTACGCTAACATCTTTTACTATATTCTCTGGCAATAAATTCCAGAGCTTAATTGTGCATTGGGTAAAAAGTATTTTCTCTGATTTGTCTTACTCAGAGAGAATATCCAAGTTATTATATGTAAACTGCTTAGACGCGTAGATCAGCGGTATATAAACACAGTTAAATAGATAAATAAATAAATAAATAATACAACTTAACAGCTTCATTATATGTCCCCTAGTCTTTGTACTTTTTAAAAAAATAAATAATCAATTTGTGCTTATCTGTTCCACCCCACTCATTATTTTATGGACTTTTGTCATATCTCATCTCAGTTGTCTCTTCAAATTGAAGAGCCCTAACCTCTTTAGTTTTTCTTTATAGAAGTGTTGCTCAATCCCATTAATCACTTTGGTCACCCTTTTCTACCTTTTCTAATTCCACTATATCTTATTTGAGATGTGTTGCTAGAACTGCACACAATACTCAAAGAATGGAGAAGAAGACAGAGAATAACATGCTCCTGTGTCACACCATGCAGCAATTTGGAAGCATTATGATATTTCTGCTATTATAGCCCTGTGTGGAATACTCTGCCATTACAATGAGGTGAGGAGAAAAAATATTTATAGTTATGAAAATTAATAAAGACTTGGTTGCATACTCAAGCATTCAAAAGCTGTTAATTTTGGACCAGCGTATGTTTTACATACATAAGGTTTCCATACTTACTATTCAATTGTTTACTAATTAATGGTTATAAATTCAATGGAACTATGTTTTGCTTTTATTGTTATGTCAAAAAGCGTTATGTACAGATTTTTTATCTGAGATCTAGTTAGTTTAATAGGTATTCGAAGTTTGCTGATTTTGACGGTACTGCCGGCTCAACATAAAAAGATCACAAAAAATAGTAAGTAGCTTATAATGCTGTAATAGCTACTATTTTGCAAATAAAGGTATTTATAGACTTTAGAAAATAAGTTTAGATAACTGTATTTTACTTAGGGGTATGTTTACTAAACTGCGTTAGTGCAATTCGCGTTAGGAGCCGCGGTAATGACAGAAACCCCAAATAAGGACATGGGCGGTACATCGTCACCACTAACGCGCGTTAAAAAAATTAACGAGCGTTACCGGGCGCCGTGGCGCGTTACTGCACGTTAATCGTAAGAAAACGTACAGACACAAAGCACTGAAACAGAGCTGTAGCACAATGGTTACGGTACTGACCGCTATTACAGGCAGCATGGGTTCGAGTCCCCAGTGTGCCTAACGCAGAAGGCTGTCCCAAGCATCACCCCATGCATTACAGAGGGAATGAGGAGGCATGTTTTTTGTTACGTTGAGTATTGGTGTCAGAAACACCCTCGGAGTGTGCCTAGCTACGTACGTTGGTGCATGCGAGGGTGCGTGCGAGGGTGCGTGCGAGGTTGCGTGCGTTGGTACGTGCGTAGCCCCGTGCGTAGCTGCGCACGTACAATCGTGCGTGGGTACGTGTGTTTTTACGTGCATGGGTACGTGTGTTTTTACCAGTGTGGGCATCTTATATTACAGACTCTGTAGGGTGTCTTGCACCTATGCATTATGCTAACAGATGTACGTGTGATGGCCTATGGTTTATCAGAGCCTGTGAGCAGGTGCCAGTCACACCCATGATGCACTGCACATGCAAATAAGCTGTCCACAGTTACACACCATGGGGAATGCACCCCCACAGCACCTCGGCCTGGTAGGGGTAACTGACCATGTGCACCCCCACAGCACCTCGGCCTGATAGGGGGTACCGACCGTGTGTTGCACTGGCACAGAGTAGCTACACACCGTCACATTGTGCGGGTACTGTGCTCACCCTGAGGGTGCAGTGAGGCGCCCAACACTAGGTCCACAGCACCGTCCATGGCGCAGATCCAAAGCAGTGTTACTGTGTGAGATAGATAGTTTCTGCAGGAACACCTTGGACATCTCTGTCTGTTTCAGTCAGGTGTAGCCCCCATGCACCACCACCCCCCTCCCCCAGGGCTGAGGGTGGCAAACAGGGTCTCCCATCAAGAGATCCACAGTCTACCTCCCTGCAAAGGTGGCAGTAGAGGGGAACATTAACCCTAGTCCTGCTGAGGAACAGACACCCCACAGGGCAGTCAATGCAGCTCTGTACACAGCCATAACACACAGACATTAGGCCTGGATATGGTATGCTGCACCCCACCACTATCTGATATTCCCCTGGTGCAAGCAATCAGCCACTGCACCCTGTAAGCCACTCCATTACAACACCTACCAGCTGCAAACAGTCTGCTAGTGCCCACTGGAGATGCCTGCACCCAGAACTGGGATGTCAGCATACACAGCAAGCAGATACATCAGTGACTGGGCCCCAAAAGGAAACCCATATTTATCACATGAGAGAAATACTAGATAGCACTATGGGAGTGCCTAGCCATGCTGTGGTCACTGCACAGTCAGGGTGAGAGTGATCTCTCAGCAGGATATACTGAGGTCACCCTGTCTGTGTAGGTGGTGGCCGGGCACTACAATGTGCCTGTCACTGCCCTATGCCCTGTGCAGATGCACCCTGGCCAGGCCACCCTGTCCGGCCTATACCCATGGTACCTTGTTCCTCATTATGCACATTGGCAGCCCAATACTGGCAACATTTCTGGCAGTGTGGGCTGTGGAAGGTGTTGCAGCCACCACACACTGGATAGACAGACAGCCACCCCCACACCTATGCCAGCATTGTGCTACTATAGAGGTGGTCAGCAGCCATACCCATCACACCAGTCCTGGGCATAGTACAGGCATGGATATGGTACACAAGACTGTTGGGGGGTCACTCCCCAGGGTGGTGAACACTGTCAGAGACCAGACCTGCAGCACACACCGCAGACATCAGAATGATTGTTATGGTGGAGCTCAATGAGCAAAATGTGCTTAACGTAGGAATTGATATTTGCCAGTTATCAGAGGAAACGTTTGATAGCTGTGTACCATATACCCAGGTGTAGGGTGGCATTGCTAAGGTATGCAACTGCTAGTATTGGGAGATACAGGCAGGGCCCAATGTCTTGCCTCTCCAGGTGGCATTGGCCAATGGGGCCTGTGGGTGGGTGTGTGGCCCTGTTGGCTGCTGCTTTACGGCAGAGTTCCCCAACTCCAGTCCTGGTGTTCCAAACACTGTTCGGGTTTTCATGCTGTCCCTCATAAATATGCATGAACTACATCTGCATACCATGGGGGTGGTGAATAGCTATGCAGCACAGGCATCTTTATTAGAGGCAATATGAAACCGGAATGGTGTGGGGCCCTCCAGGACTGCATTTGCGGGACTCTGCTTTAGGTAATGTGCCTGTTTCTGGTGTCTGTGTTTGGTGTGGTAAAATATAGGCCATGCGTATGTTCTCTGCAATAAAGGAGTGTCTTTACTATCACTGTTTAGTGGTGGGTAAAACTATGGGGACTGGATTGGCAGGAGCCCCAGCTGGGATTTGAACCTGTGACCCTCTGGTCTTACAGGCACTGGCTGTGTCTGTTGCACCACACTGTGGCCACAGATACAGTGCAGTCCCTGGAGTTAGTTAAACCGGCCTGACGAGTCAGAAACCCTGCTCTGCAACAGGTTTACTGTGGCCTCATTTACCTTGTATGCAGACAAAGGTGCACATAAACCTCAGAAAAGACCTCACAAAAGGGGCACACACCCATAACCAAGCTGGGCAACAATGATATCATTGGGAAACATTACACAACACTCCCAGGACAGCTCCATTACAATGAAATGATCTTTGAAAGGGTCTGCGGAGCGTAGACCCTTCCACACATCATTTCTTTTTTTTTGGTGCTTTCCAGGGAGTGTTGTTCCTTGTTGCCCATTGCTATCACTGTTGCCCAGCTGAATTATGCTTTTTAAAATGTTTCTTGTGGTCATTTTTAACGTTTTATGTGAAATTTTGTTCTGTGCACATGTATCACACTGCTCACGTTTGTGGGTTTCCCCGGTTTTTCTGTACATTGCTGACGGAAATGGTTTCTCTTCCCTATAAATGCCTTTAACGACAGGTTTTCATTCGTGTTGGAATTGAGCTCAGGAATTCAGTGCGTTAGTGTGAGGGGAGCCTCTCCCCGCCCACTCTCCGCCCATTTACCCCTTCTCTCCGCCCACTCTCCACCTTCTGCGCTGTTTTAACGTGCCGCGGGACTTTACGATCGTTAACTATGCTTAACGCGCGTAGTATTATGTTAACGGTCGTTAGCACGTCGGTACGCGCATTATACGGCACTTACGGTCATTAACGTCGTATAACGCGCGTTAGTCACGTTTACCGCACTTTAGTAAACATCCCCCTTAGTGTCAGAGTTATTGGTGCGTATATCGGCCTTGTATGTTTTTCATACGCTGGGCTAATGTTGTCGAAACTAATTGCTGTCAAACATTCTGTTCTAGGTGTTTCAATGGTGCAATATCGATGCACTGCATCAGAAGTGTTTTCACGTGTATCATATTCCGCCGTCAGAATGGACTGTTGACAAACTATATTATATCATAATAAAGTGTTTTAAATGAAAACTGCAGTTTCAATAGTATCATACAGTATGTTTATGTCAAGGAATATTGGAACTGAATCCTATCTTTTCTGAAGACGGACAATATACTATATTGGACCAGTGTATGAAAAACATACACTATATGAAACTTCTATTTTCTGCAAAGTTTTAATAGTTTTTATTATTGCCGGTATTTCATAGTTGTTTGAGTGTAACAAATCTAATAAATCATCCAGAACAGAGAAAGAATATACGAGCTGTCCAAAACGTGTTAATAAGTAGAAAGTTTGATGGATAAAATCTCAATTTTTATGGAAATTTTTTAGATGTATTTTTATATTTGCATGGATTTTTGTTTCTGTAAACCACTAAGATATGGATATGTTTAGTGACTGAACAAGTGTAAATAAATAAATAAATAAATAAAGTATGCATGTAGTTTATACAATATGAATATGCACCAATTCCTCTCTGCACTCGTACAAACTTATTCCTACCTTGGAGTAGGTGCAGCTTTCATTTGTACAGGAGCTTTCAGAGGCAATTTTATACAGGCATATAGAAGCATGTGTTGCCTCTGAAATAGAGGCCTGAGCAGTCTGAAATCACAAGAGGATGACAGAAATGTCGAAAGGAATGAATGATTGGAAAGTTTTCAGTCAATACAGTGGATAAAAACATGAAGGCTTCAATAGATAAGTAAAGCCCTAATGCAGAACTGGAAACAAGAATAACAGTTTGAAAGACGTTGTTGTTGTCGGTGTTTAGCAATTGCTTTTGCTTATATCTGCTAGGCATATTTTAAGACTTTGCTGACTAAAGCAGTTCATGAAATTTTAAATAATGCTTAATATAATAAACTAGAAAAATGGTCCATGATTTATACTAGCTCTAAATGAGCTGGTAGTTGTGTTAGAAATGGAGGTCTGACAAAAAAAATTTTTTTTTTTTAAACATCTTTTTGGAATTTAATCTCTAGGAACATCTACATAGGGGTATGTCTACTAAAGTGCATTAAGGATCCCAGCTCTAATATGGGATTAATGCTGGCAATGGCTGTATTAAAACCCCCTGCACATGTTAATGGAAGGGGTGGGGAGGAGGCATTCCCTCATAAAGGGCACTAGTGGTCAGTGAGCACACAGTAATCAACAGTGTACGTTAATGCGCAGAAATGATGGTCACTGCAACACGGGATAAGGGAGCCTATCTGGAAGTCTGATCTAAGGTGCTGGATGGCTGCCAAGGGAATAGGTGATGGCATGTCACACAGTGACTGGGAGGATGATGTGGGAGGCAGTTGGATGGTATCAGTGAGGGGCTGTCATACAAAGCACTATGATATCAGTGGGAAGCATGGAAGTGGGTATGAGTGTGTCATGGAGGAGCAACCATGGCCATGATTTAGCCATAGCAAAAATGACTGGGCATCAGTGTTGACCTGCACATTAGCTGATGATATGAGAGTCATAGCCCCTGAAAAGCAAGGTGCCACAGTATGGGCCAGGGTGTGGCAGATGCTAGAACAGATGTCACCACAACATGCAACCAAAAACAGGGGTATAAAGCAATCCATCTACCTATGTATAACACCCCTCCAACACACACAGATTCTTTTTAACATCTTTGTTAGTTATATTGCGGAAGGGCTGTCGGGTAAGGATTGCCTATTTGTGGATGATACCAAAATCTGCAACAGAATAGACACCCAGGAAGGTGTAGATAACACGAGGAAGGAGCTAGCTAAGCTTGAAGAATGGTCTAGAGTTTGGCAGCTGAGATTTAATGCTAAAAAATGTAGGGCCATGAATTTGGGCTGCAAAAATCCAAGGGAGCAGTACAGTATAATGGGTGAAGTACTTCTGTCCAAGAAAGAAGAACGGGACCTAGGCAGGATTGTGTCTGATGATCTCAAAGTAGCTAAACAGGTAGAAAAGGTGATGGTGAAAGGATGCTTGGGTGCACAGAGAGAGGAATGGCTAGCAGACAAAAGGACGGGATAGTGCTTCTGTATAAGTCTTTGGTGTGACCTCATTTGGAGTATTGTGTGCAATTCTGGAGACTGCACCTTTAAAAGGATCTAAACAGATGGGAGTCGGTACAGAGGGTGGCTACCAAAATGGTTAGTGGTCTTCATTATAAAGCATATGAGGACAGACTTAAGGACCTTAATATGTACATCTTAGAGGAAAGGCGGGACAGAGGTGATATGATTGAGATGCACAGGAGAAGAGCCTCTTTCGATTGAAAGCAAGCTCTGCTAAGAGGGGACATGGGATGAGGATGAAAGGGGATAGACTCAGGAGTAATATGTGGAAATATTTCTTCACAGAGTCGTAGATGCATGGAATAGTGTCACAATGGAGGTAGTAGAGATGAGGACAGTATCTAAATTAAAAAAAGCATGGGACAAACACAGAGGCTCTCTAAAGAAAAAAAGGGGATTCTTATAGTGGTTGATATGGAAGGGCAGACTAGATAGGCCATGTGGTCTTCTTCTGCCGCTATGTTTCTACATTTCTATATCTGAGGTACCACAGTGGTGTACAGATGCAGCCATGCCTTTATGGATATCAGGGTCACTAGCTTCCTCAACCTAGGCTTCTGTGGCACACATATCTATGTCTTATGGCTCACACAAATGCTAAGGAGGGATGTTCAGTGTTGCTGAAGTCATAAGAACATAAGATATGCCATACTGGGTCAGACCAAGGTCCATCAAGCCCAGTATCCTGTTTCCAACAGTGGCCAATCTAGGTTATACGTACCCAGAAGTTTCCCCAAAAGACACAGGTTCTGCAATGCCTGTACTAGGTCAAGCATTGATATCCTGGGTCCCTTCTTAATAATGGTTTATGGACCATTCCTCCAGGAACTTGTCCAAACCTTTTTTAAAACCAGCTACACTAACAGCCTTTACTACATCCTCCGGTAACTAATTCCAGAGTTTGATTACACGTTGAGTGAAAAAATATTTTCTTTTATTAGTCTTAAATAGTTTACCCTGTAGCTTCATTGCATGTCCCCTAGTCTTCCTATATTCTGATAATGTAAACAGTCCCCCCCACCTTTCTCCTCCACAGATCCCTTGCACACGTGTGACTACATTGTTTACTCTTTTCTGTTCAAAAGGTCAGCTGCTGTGAACATATGCATAGCAGTAGCTGTTCTCTATGACATGTATAGTCATGCTGTGGAGCATGTAACTCCAACACCTGTATAATGCATATGGGCAGGACATCAGCTATATGTGCACCTAACATGTTAATAGTTTTTATTACACCCATGCAAGACAATACAATGTGCATGACACATGGCTTTTGTAGTTGGAGTTGTCATGTCATAGTGACCCAAATGCTCAATCAAAAAAATGGCTGTTGCCATTGAGCTGTGGTAATGCTATCATTTTAACTCAGTGATTCACCAGTATTTTTTTCCTTTTCCATGATTTTTATATTGTAAATCATTTCAAATCATCTCTTGGGCAAAATAGCATTCAATCAAATGTGAGTAAAGTAAACAAATAAAAAAACATGAATTCAATATGGTCTTGAATGGTTTGTCCAGGGAGTATATATAGGCACACTCAGAACAGGGCTTGCATGCTATGGTTAACCCATTTCCTCTGGAGGCTGTGATCATGCCTATAGTTGGATAATAGTGCTTGCCAGAAACGGCAAATGCTGCCAGCTACTGAGAGACATGGTGACTGGGCCACCTTCTGGTGTATGGGAAATGAGTGCACACGTCTCTCATAACTTTGTGCCATGGTCTAGAAACATTGTCTAAATGTTTACAATAATAAACACACATGGGTGGCTGAGTAACAGTAGACACTACATAGATATTTTAAAATCCAACAAATATTTACAAGGCCTTTCATTAAGCCACAGTCAAGGTCCAGCAGACATGCTTGCACACCCATGTGTGTGGGGGGGGGGAGAGGGAAAGGAGGGAGATGGCATATGGCACATGACCTCTGGCTATAGAGGAGCCTCAAAGGAGTGGTCCCCAATTGTGGACTGACCTATGGGTCTGCTACACTGGGTGGGGATGGCTGATGTCTTGGAGGGGCCACCAACCATGCCTCCAGCCGGTCCAGGGCTTCAGCTATCCTTGCCAGGAAGCCAGTCACCTACTCCCTTCCATCTGAGCCAATTGCTACGCCACCACAGCAACTACAGCACCCAAGGCACATTCAGAGCTGTCCATGCAGGGATTTCACCCACACAGTGTCTGTGTGGCAGCCTCTGAATTTGCCAAGGGTACAGCAGTAACTGCAGTGGATTGTGGCAGCACTGGGGATGGAGGGAGAGTTTACAGGAGAGGGTTGGTATCTCTGTGCTACTCTATAGCCAAGGGCACAAGGGGAAGGGGTGAATGGGGAGAGTCAAGGCCTCTGCAGACTGCTGCCGGGAAGGGCTGCCATACCCACTGGTGGGAGGTTCTTCACTGGGCCACTCATTGTTCTCCTCCAGATCCTCTGTCATGGCCTCTAGGGGAAGGGGCTGTGCCTGCTCCTCTGCCTCTGTGACTGCAAGTGGTGAGAGGCACATTGGCTTTGTGGCCTCTCCACTGGTGGTCCTTTGGCTGGGTCCCCTGATGAAGGGCCTGCACCTGTGCAAGAATTAAGGACTGCTCAACATGATGATGTTGCTCCCCCATATTGCAGATTCTGTACTCTACGTGGATTATGGCCCCAGCCCCTTAATGCTCATCACAGTAACAGTGGGTTTGCATACAATCTCAATGTAATCAATGGGAAATTAGCTGGTTAATCCAAAATTCAGTGTGGTCCAAGTTCACATCTACACCTCTCAATAGTCTCTGACCTCTGAAAACAGACTATATGTTTCCTGTTGCTTCATGCAGACCCCATTATCTCTGACACTGGCCCATGGCTAATGCATCCACAATGGCATCTGGATAAGAGAAATGGAGAATCTATGACCCTTTACTGTGTCTGTCAGCCTTGCCTACTGCTGCCACCACCTTGCAGCCTTTTAAGGCAGGCCTAAGAAGTGGTTCTAGAAAGGATAATGAGAGTCATGGTGTTATGGGATATAAATGCATAGAATATAGTGCCATGCATGGATGTGCCTCCATCTTCAGGAGCGTGCATTCATAAGAATACTGGGCACATTCTGACTCTCAGCTGCCTTGACTGGCTATGCCTGCTGCACTGATTCTATGTGCACAGCCAACACAGCCTACAGGCATGTCAAAATGTCTAGGAGTTTTCTCCCTAGCATGTTCAGAGGATGCTAATAATTGCAGTGCTGCCAGAAAGGGTAATGCCACAGACTGGTGCCTGCATCCATGGTCTCATTTGTCTCAACTCTTCTATGAGTGGTACTGGGCCAAAGGATTGAATTGGGAGGTAGCACTGTAAGCATCTTTTCTCCTCTCATATCTAGGACTTCCAGCCTGAGAGAGCTCATGTACAGTGATGGCTATGATGTTCAATAATGTGTGTCATGGGTCTGAGGGAAGGGGGCATTTGCCCATGTGTCTGTCAAGTGTGAATCTCTGTACATATATGATGACCAGCCCTACAATACAGTGCACTTACTGTACTATGAAACATAGCTGGCAGCCAGCTGAGATTGCACACAGTGAGGAAGCATTTGCTATGTATAGGCATGAAGCTCTGTGCTAACTCTGCCAGCACATATATTGTGACCATAGATGGACACCCAGCTCTGATCTCTGTATGTAGTATCTCCAGGCCGGTGTGTGTGTGGAGTCTGAAGGCACCGCGCTGCACTGTTGATCGGCTCACCATGTGTGTCACAGGATTATAATATGTAGGCGGAGACAGGTATGAAGTAGTCGCATGCACACCTGTGATGACATTTACAAGTCGCCCCCCCCCCCCCCCCACGATCTCTTGGGTTGAACTGGGTGAATAGGCCCATGGACTGTCTCATGACAGCCACAGAAAAGGGTGTGTTGGCTGTATGTTGCCAAATTGCTGTTGCACTTGAGAAAGCCAAGTGGGAAGATTGTTGTATGAATGTTCAACCAGAGAGGACCCATCTGGCAACACTAAGGCTACCAGTATAGGGAAGACCGATAATGCCCAGAGCTATGGGGTCAAAGCGCCATCTGTCGCTGTACTAGAATTAAAAAAAAAAAATGAAATAAATCCTCTGGGACTCTCACTCACTCAAGTGCCAGCTTCTTGAAACTTCCTTAGAATGAATGATGCAGCCCAGATAGAAGTGAAACTCGAGTTGACGCTTGTCCAGCTTGCTAGACATCTAGCCAATGAAGAGAGTGAATTACACCCTCTAAGAGGTACTACTGCTAAGCCAAGTGTTTTCTAGTGTTTTTAAATGCATTTAGAAAATTGTAAAACACATTTTGGCCTATGGATGATATTTGAGGAAAGCGGGTATTGTTGGCTTGTGGCTTACTGCCTATTTGGCTAACTTTTCTCTTGCACCCCCTCCTGTCTGAGGCCTTTAAATAATATTGGCAGATTTCTCTAGTTGACTGTCTTATATGCATTTAGGTGTTGTGAAAATTTGATCATCACCTCCCTTGTATTGCTTAGTGTTTGAACTCAGTGACTCTTTTTGTATTGGCTGCTCTACTAGAATATGCAGGATGCTGCAAAGACAGTTGTTGTATGCCAATCCAGACATCTTGGGTCTGCTGTTGTTGCCTGTGTGCTTGGCCATAATGCCATGAAGCCTTTGTGCTGTTGTCATACCTGTTATCTGCCTATATAGATGCAGCCAACATGCCATGGTTTGATTGTACATGTTTTGAAGTGAGGCCAGATCTGACTCCTTACAGGTATAGGATTATACCCACCCTGTGGCAGTTTGTCACAGACTATGAACTGCACATCATCAGATATGTTGCCATAAGTAAGCCACCATGTCTATGACACTGTCATGCTTTTTGCTCAGTTTCTGGCCCATGAAAATGGAAGCATGTATGGGCATTCTGAACTTGAGGATCGCAAGTGGGACAAGAGTGAACGGTAGCCATCTCCACCATAGGTCTGTGAGATAGCCTGATAACAGCATTATTTGAGAAGTTGCAAGGTCTGGAAATGCTTACAAATGAGCTCTGTATAATGATCGGAATCAGTTACTCATGCGGCGAAAACAAAACAGTAAGGATAGAAATAATATGGATAATATTTATGTCAATTTTGTCACAAAATTTTCACCAAATAGTAGAGAAATTCAAAAGATATTGAAAAAACATAGTAATGTTATAAAAATAGTACCAGGATTGCAGAATAAAAAAATCTGTTGTGTATGGCACAGGAACAGTAATCTGAAGGAACAACTAAGCCCAGCGGTATTGCGCCCGTTGACCACAACAGCTTTAACGACGATCAAAGAAACTCGAGGGCACAAAAAATGTGGCAATTGCAACATCTGTGATATTTCAATGGAAGTCCAACAATTTACACACAAAGGGGTCACGTATCAGTTGAAACAGCACACGACTTGTACATCAACTAACGTCATATATGCAATCATATGCCCATGTGAACTGATTTACATAGGCAAAACAGTGCGATCATTTAAAACCAGGATGGGAGAGCACTGTAGTCGTTTAAAATGTAAACTATTAGAAGCACCATTAGTACAACATTGTACGAATGAACAGCATATTTTTTAACAACTGAGGTGCATTAATTTTAATATAAACGGAAAGACATTAGAACAAACTCTGTTAATTAAGGAACAGAAATGGATTTTTAATTTAAAATCAGTTGTTCCCTTGGGATTGAACGTGAAACAAGATTGGTCAGTTTGCCTATAGAATCACTATGGACTAATTGACATGGTAAATCATGACCATCGTTTGTGAGAGTTACCTTATAAGTAAGAAAGGAGCCCCGTAGCGATAAGTAGTATAATATGGTGATTTCAGTACAAGATTTAGTAGGGACGGAAGTAATGCGAGATTCTTTTGCATTAGGAGAACTTCAAATAATAATTGTAATCAGTTAAGTGAGGGGCGGTTCTAAAGAGCTATCAATAGGCTTGAATTAGTTGAGCCTTAAATGTAAGAAGTCAACCTTTAGTCCGCATGCGCAGCATTTTCTGTTGGAGAAAAACTCTTCATGGATTCTTCCATAAGCATTGGATGATACGTGGGCAGCATCAGGTTAAATCTCAATGATATTTCAGTTAAGTAACATGAATCACCATGTGCAAGGCATAAATTTGATTTTTTGTTTTTATTCTTTTGACAGTTTATGTAAGGTGGCAATTCCCTGAAGAAACCAGCGATAGTGAAACGCTTTGGGTGCCTATGATATGACGTCGGGATTGACCGAATAGGAATTATTTGTCAAGGAATAGTATTACCTTTAAACTAAGTGAAAAATTTCATTACAAGAAAGTTGAAGTATTTATTAGAAGTCAGAAGTTATAACCAAGGTCGTTGATGCAAAAACTAGCACATTATAAGGACTTGAACCTAGTCCATACTGCAGTGCTACTAGTCAGTCTGAGACCGTGTTTAAAACGAGAGGTGAAAAAAGTGGCATTTTTCTGTGGATTTCAAGTTCTCATTGTTTGACATTTTGAACGAACAGCATTGTAATCGTTCAGCAAGATTGACTAATCTTGGGTGACTGTCGGCTTTCCACTATTATCTAGTTTAAAAGCTGCTCTATCTCCTTTCTAAAGGTTAACACCAGCAGCCTGGTTCCATCCCAGTTAAGATTGAGCCTATCCCTTCGGAAGAGCCACTCCTTTCACCAAATTGTTCAACAGTTCCTAACAAATTCAAAACCCTCTTCCTTGCACCATCGTCTCATCCATGCATTGAGACCCCAGAGCTCTGCCTGCCTTTTGGGTCCTGTGTGTGGAACAGTAAGTATTTCAGAGAATGCTACCCTGGAAGTTCTGGATTTCAACTTCCTACCTAAAAGCCTAAATTTGGCCTCCAGAATCTCTCTACCACACTTTCCTATTGTCATTGGTTCTGACATGTACCAAGACAGCAGCACTAAGACCTTGTCTAGGCGGCGCGTGAGGTCTTCTACCTTTGCACCAGGCAAGCATGTTACCATGTGACAGAATTGCAGTGTAGTGAAAGTACTCCACTTGGATGATTCCTTGGATGATATTAGTAAGTTACACTCTACCAGTGTCTTAGTCACCTGAAGAAGGCTTCGGCCGAAGCACATGTTAGGCAGACCCTGTTATTAATAAAGCACTTTCCTCCAGTGGCGTGGCTCATGTGACCTCTCTCCTCCATGGAACAGGGATGTTGCCAGACTGGAGGTGGGACTTCAATATCACATCCCTGTAGGTCTCGTCTATGTACCTCTGTGTTCCTTATGTCCTCCAAGTCTTCTACTCTAGCCTCCAGAGATTGGACTTGTTCTCTGAGAGCAAAGAGCGACTTGTACCTAGTGCACATGTAAGACCCTTCACCAATTGGGAGAAAATCATACATGTGAACTCAATGCAGAAGACTGGAAAGCCCCCATCTCGCTGCTCAACTGCTGTCTACATCTGCATATTTAAGTTGTTTACTTACTTAGATTTGCTGGGGATACTTATACTAATACAACTATACCTAATACATTTAATTACTTTATTCATCTCAAGATTAATTAACCTTAGGTCCTTAATATATGCTTCATGATGATAAACAGTTGCACCTGAGAGTGAATATGGCACCTCCTTTCCTTTAAGAGGCTTAAGCACCTATAAAGCTACAATTATCCCATGGGTGGGTGGAAGTCGGGGAGGGAAGGAGGGAAAGAAGACTTATTAAAATCTGACTGCTACACAGCACCCTGCCCTGTGCTTCTAAGGTAATCTGTGACTAATTTCCTGGGTGATTCTCACAGCCCTTGCTTTGATAGAGGGAGTTTTTCAAAATGTTCTTTTAATCTGTCACTTGGCTTTAACACCTATTTAAAACAACTTTACAGGTCTCTTGCCCCCTTTAAGAAGTCCTCTTTGTAAATGTCTCTAGAAACAATTTATTGCTCAAAGAATACTGACCCTCTTTTTCCTTTTATGCTAAGTTATACTCTCATTTGATTTAAATTAAAGCTCTTTGCTTATACTATGCCCTGACCGAGTATTACATTTAATCTAGCAGCTCTCTGCTGAGTTTTAAATTTAACCAGAAACCTCTCTGCTGGGTTTTAAATTTAATCTGAAAGCTCTCTGCTGGGTTCTGAATTTAAAATGAAAGCCCTCTGCTAGGTTCTGAATTTAAACTGAAAGCTCTTTGCTGGTTTAAAACTTAAACTGAAACCTACCTGTTGAGTTTTTAATTTAACTAAAGGCTCTTTGCTGATACTAGGCCCTGAGTGATTTAACAAATATACTGGATTCAAATTTACACAGTTTAATCATCTCTAATCTAAATAATTCCTTTTTCCCCAAGATTTAGAAAAATTTCCAGAAGTAAATACTTACATTTGCAGATCTTTCTCCAGAAGTAGCAGTCCCTTTTTGTAGTACTTCAAGACTGAGAATCACAGAGCTCTGGTTGAACTATTTATACCTGTGCTTCTAAGGTAATCTGTGAATAATTCCCTTCCTTTGATAGAGGGAGTCTTTCAAAATGTCCCTTTGATTTGTCACTTGGCTTTAACACCTATGTTAAACAATTTCACAGGTCTCTTGACCCCTATCTAGAAGGCCTTTATGTAAAGGTCTCTAGAAACAATTTATTGCTCAAAGAATACTAACTCTGTTTTTCCTTTTATGCTGTTATACTCTGATTTGATTTAAATTAAAGCTCTTTGCTGATACTAGGCCCTGACTGAGTATTAAATTTAAACTAGACGCTCTCTGCTGGATTTTACTTTCTTTGCTAAGCTCTACTCTGATGTGATTTAAAGGCAAAACACTCTAGAAACAAATTATTTCAGAGACTATTTACTCTAATTTACTTTCTATTAAGCTAGACTCTGATTTGATTTTAAGGAAAAGCTCTTGTGGTACTAAGACCTGACTCACTCAGCAAAAACACTGGATTCTAAAATACACAGATTTATCAGCTTTAATCCAAAGAATTCCTTTTCTTCCCAATATGTACAGTATATTCCAGAAGATAAATATTTACAAGTGTAGATCTTTTTTCAGCTGTAGCAGTCCAATTTGGTAGTCCTTCAAGACTGAGAATCACAGAAACCTATTTGACCTCTTTATACTTATGCTTCTTTTTTTTATTTCTTTATTTACATTTTCAAACAAATTACAACAAAATAAAAATTACAATGAAAATGATAATCTTCTTTAAACATAAAAGCAAAAACAAGGCTTTTACAGCCTACCCCAACCTTCTCCCTCCCTTCCCCATGAGATCATAAAAAAAACCTAATGCAGTGAGCACAAAAAAAGGGGGGGGGGGGCTACAAGGGCTATGACTCCACACCAACTCCTCACCATATAGGAACATGGTAGCATGACTATTTACCCCTTAATATGCACCATATTGTGCTTTAGAGATGTAAGTGTTTAGGGGTTTCCATTTGAGGAGGGTGGAAGCCATGAGAGTTGTACTATAACATGGCATTTGTTCATATTTGCAGTATAAGCACAAACGGTTCCACCATTCATGCCAGCTAAGCTCTGCAGAATCTTTCCAGTTTGCAATAACGAGATGCAGAGCAACTCCCATCATAAAGCCAAATACAAAATGATAATCCCTCTGTAATGATGAGATGCCAATTGTTGACCGAAATACGACCACAGACCAGGAAAAAGTGGCCCTTAATCCCAAGACCTCTTGGATTCGGTTCCAAATCGAAATCTAACAGGACTGAATATTAGGGCAGTCATATACCACATGTCTTAAAGTGCCAACATCACTCTGACAAGACCAACTTTCGTTTCCAATCATTTTATCCCACTTAGCAACCTTTATCGGGGTAAAGTGAGCTCTGTGTGCAAAAAAAATAGCTTGTGAAATAGAGGCAGACTGAGATATTCTATTTGTCTTGCTCCAAAATTTCACCCATGATTCCGGAGAAGGAGTCTCCCTTGTGTCATGTTCCCAAATCTGCTGAACACCAATGGACTGTGGGGTGTGGTTCTGAACGACCAGTTTATAATAGTAAGAAGCCACCCCAGAATTTATTTTATTTATTTAACACTTCTTATATACCGCGCTTTTACCATCAGCGCGGTTTACATTGAACAAACATATACATACAGGGTAACTGTAGTGTATTTTACATTTAACAGGATTTGAAACTTGGAAGAACAGGGGTAACTATCTACAGTTATTCACATAACTTTAGATAGTTACCCACAGAAGCCATTTGGACTGAACCTATAATATTCAACAACCCCCATTCTCCAGGTAAAGATTTAATATCAATAGGGGATTTCTCTATACAATATCTCTGCTGAATCCACTGGAAGTAAAAGGATTTAGGCAATTCAAATTCCCGCTGTAGATAAGCAAAAGGCTTCCACTTGCCATCTAATATCAGTTAGACTATGGCCCAGATACCCCTACTGAACCATTGTTGCCATGCAAACAGACTTTGATGAATTTTTAAAAAAGGACTGTGCCAGATGGGGATTAGCTTTGATAAGCATTCCTCTTTAGGAATTGTCTTCGCTAGCTGTTGAAAGGCCCAATGAGTGTCTGCTATTACCCTGTAAGACTTCAACCTCTCAGAAGACACCATGCCAGGGAGGAGATTAAAGGGAAACAGAGCACTTAATCTCTCTTCCAGGTCCAGCCATACTGGGCATTTTCCCCCAGCCCACTCCTCCCATTTTGAACCTTGTTTTAGTATAAAAGCGCAATGGTAGGCCTGAAAATCAGGGAAGTTCACACCCCCTTCCTCTTTTTTAGACTTAAGCTTCCTAAGAGCAATTCTAGGCAGTTTATTCTTCCATAAGAATTGGAGAAGAATCCTTTCAATTTGACGATAAGTGTTACTTGTTAGCAAAATTGGTAACATTTCTAACACATAGTTCACTTTAGGAGTGATAGTCATTTTTATTGCTTCAAGACAACCCCACCAAGAAAGATAGACTGGTGACCACTTCACAGTTACATTACGAACCGTAGAAAGGAGCTCCCCTTCATTGAGGAGTAAAGTATCACCAAGTGGATAGCAATAATGGACACCCAAGTACTTCACCATTTTAGACTCCCACACAAAGAGAAAATCTTCTAGATCCACCCTGCAAACCCTTGAGCTTAAAGGGAATGCTACAGACGTTGACCAATTAATTTTATAACCTGATAATCCTAAATATTGTTCTATCAACTCCAGAATAGCCGGCACAGAACTGGGCATAGTAAATAGAAGTAAATCATCAGGATACGCAGAAAGTTTAATTTCCAAGCCAGTTATGGACACACCTTTAGCCACAAGGCTTTGTCTTAGCAATAGGGCTAAAGGTTCTAAGGCCAGATTAAAAAGGATGGGAGAGAGGGGGCAACCCTGGTAGGTGCCACGCCCTAAAAGAAAATCTTTAAACTGAGTCACATTCACAGAAATATTGGCACTTGGTCTTGCATACATTAGTTTGATCAATTTACAGAAACCCTCACCAAACCCAAACCACTTCAGAACAGCAAACATGCAAGGCCACTCTAAACGATCAAACACTTTTCCTGCATCTAGCGATAATCCCACAAGTGGGCCCTCTATTCTTTCTGCACCTTCCAACATATGACACAACACTCTAGCATTGTCAGCTGTGGAACGTCCCTCAGTGAAGCCACATTGGTCCGGATGTATCAAAGAAGGGATCAATTTGAAGAGGCGACCAGCTAAAATGGCTGCAAAAATTTTATAATCTGCATTTAGTAATGAAATTGGGCAGTAGTTACTAACCAACTGAGGGTCCCTCCCAGCTTTTTCTAGAACCACAATATTTGCAGAGGCAAACGCTCCAGTCTGGGCCTCCACTTCCAAAAGAAGTCTGTAATATTGCTGCAGGTATGGGCCTAAAATTTTGGAAAAGGTTTTATAAAACTCAACCGGAAGGCCATCTGGACCAGTGGCCTTGCCCACTTGCATAGAGTTAATAGCCTGAATGATTTCCATGACCGTAAATTGTTTGTCTAGTCCTGCCGCTATATCTTGATCTAGCACTGGCCTCTGTATATTGGCCAGTAATCTGTCAAAATCCTCCTCAGAGAAATCTATCTCAGAGGAGTATAACTGAGCATAAAATTGGCGAAAGGCCTCTGCGATATCAGAGTCCTTGACAATTAGTTGCACCTGAGGATCTCTCTAAGCAGTAATGCGAGAAGCTTCCTTATGGACTTTTAACGAGTTAGCTAGTAACCATCCGGCCCTGTTACCTTCTAAGTAATACTGCCCTTTCTACACTTGAATATTCTGTGATGCCTCAGTAGTTAAAACCGAGTTATATCTAAATCTAAGATTTTGTAACCATATCAGAATATTAGGATCAGTTCACTGCCCTAAGATGCGTTCTCCCTCTTTAATCTGCTGGTCTAAGACTTAAAGCTCTGCTTTACGCTGCTTGGCCTGTCGTATAGCAAAATAGGTAATGGTGGCCCGCATATTAGCCTTAAATCCCTCCCACCACGCCCAACCCGAGGTATCCTGAGGTAAATTAAACTGAAAATATTCCTCTATAGCCAACAGGATAGTTTCCCGGAACTCCTGGCTGCCAAGAAGAGTTCTAACAAAATGCCAACGTGAATGAGATGGGCCGCTCATTGAGTCAAATAGGGTGAATGAGATTGTGGAGTGATCAGAGATATGAGCCGCATGTATATTGGACTCACTAATTCTAGAGCATAGCCCTTTGGAGACTAGGAAATAGTCTATGCGTGATACCGAGTTATGAGGGGGAGGAAAGAAAGTGTATTCTTTGTCCATAGGGTGTTGCAACTGCCATATGTCTAACAGCCCCAATTCTTGAATTAGAGACAAAAGAACAGGGTGAGCTTTGGGAACCTTATTAGTTCTCACTGGACTCCTGTCTAATAAGGGGTCTAGTATGAGGTTGAAGTCTCCCCCTACAATAGTTGAATAGCTGGACACCTCTTGTGCCAAGGCCGCAATGGAAGCAAAGAAGGCAGGGCAATCTATATTAGGAACATATACATTAATTAAGGCCAGTTCTGTGGATCCTATTTTAAGGACAACCATTGTCCACCGCCCATCTGTATCAGATCTAGTTTGTATTACAGTGGGGGATAGAGATTTCCTTACTAGGATGGCTACCCCATTTTTTTTTTGATTGGCAACAGAAAAAGCCACTAGTGAAAAGGGTTTTATATCTAATTTTAATGACTCCTTCACGTTCAAATGTCTCTCTTGTAACATTAGGATGTCAGCATTTTCCTTATGTCCATATAAAAATATCTTTGTCCTCTTTATGGGATTATTAATGCCCTTAACATTCAGTGAGAAAGGGAGACATATTGACAATAAAGTACAAAATGACAGTCTGCTGTTGCAGAAACATACCAAGTTGTAGTATATGTCTTAACATTATTGAACCATGCCTTAAAAGTCCTTATTTTTATCTATTTATTTATTTTATTTATTTAACGCTCTTCTATACCGCACTATTCAGCATCAGCGCGGTTTACAAGGAACAAGTTGGTACAATGATAGCTGCACTTATAGCCCAAGAAAAAAAACACAGAGAAAAAAGCCACTGCTTAGCCATTGCCCTTGTGGAAGAACACTCAAAATAAAAACACATAGTTCTAAATAACAAAGCCACCAAAAACCGTGGGGGGCTATAACAGCTCAAAACTTAGCTGGTGAGCCCAAAGGGACAAGACAGGCATGGAGGAAAAAATTAACTAGTTTACTTCAACTCCACTGCCGCTTAAATCAACTTAAAACACACACTACCCATTCCAGAAATAAGAAACAGCGTCCCCAAACCCAGAGCGCCAAAAGCTATAGCAAGACTGCCCTCACCAAAACAATTTATGTTCCCAAAAAAATGCATTTATGTAGGCAAGGGCTGTCCCACTCCTCCAAGCCCTGCTACCCTTCCAACCACAACAGACATCACAAACAAAACAAAACATAAAGGAGAGAGAAAGAAGCAAAGAATAAGTCATTATTGACCAGGGCAATACCCTGGAATTCCTGCAAGACAGTAACATTGAATGGCACATCGAATGTCAACTCTGCATGATTGAAAGTCAACTCTGAATGAATGAGTCGCTACTTCATGACCTCAGACCAGTCAAAACACCCAAATAAAGAAGTGTTGAAAAGCTTTTACAAGCCACTGATTGCAAAGCAAGCATTTCACTGCATCAACACCAACTCCTTGTCCTCTAAGAACGCATGCAACTCCCCTGACTCATCAAAAGTCTTTGTCTGGTTGTGCAGCGTGGCTCTCATGCGAGCAGGGTAGAGTAACCCAAAACGGGCCTGCAACTGCAATAAGAGTGGACGTAGCGCCAAAAACCTCTTTCTCCCATCTATTGTCACCTTTGCAAAGTCAGGGAAGAATAAGAGTTTGTGTCCCTGATACTCCAAGGGAGAGTGTGCTCTGGCTGCGTCCATTATTTGTGTTACTTGTTTAAAGCGCAAAACTTTGAGGATGATTGGGCGTGGGTGCTTGCCTGCAACCATGGACTGAGTAGGAACTCGATGGGCATGGTTGATCTCAAAAGGCATGGTAAACTTCACCTTTAACACACCCGGGATCATTGACTGCAAAAAAGCTATCATGTCAGGGCCTTTGGTTCCTTCTGGAAGCCCCAAGATTCTTATGTTGTTCCTTCGAGCGCGATTGTTGCCATCTTCCAAACTATCTTTGCAGTGACCGTATCAACTTTGCTTGTTTCTCAACAGCCCTGAACCTCTCCCCATGCGTTGCCACCATGCTCTCCACTTTCTCCAATCTAACCGTAATTGACTCCAAAGCATGTTTTAAGGTGCTGATATCCTCCTGCTTTGTGCACGAGTCTCCATTAGCTTTGACCAAGTCTTTAACAGTGCGAATCTCAGCCAAAAGTTCCTGCAAGGCCTCTGGACAATCTCTGATGACCGCCATCTTGTGAGGTGAGAGAGACTCTGTTTTGGTTCTCTTTGAGCTGGCGTTTTGAGGTATTTGGTAATCCAGCTGCGTCGGCTTGGGGCCAGACATATCCAGGATCAAATGATATCTGAGTAGGTAGGAACTATTTAGTTAAAGACTGCAGAAGTCAGGATTCTTGACCATTGCCCTCTGGAGCACAGCTCTTATATGATCATCTTGCCTGATGCTAGGCTCCGCTCCCTTATACTTATGATTCTTAGGTAAAGTCTTACTAATTTCCTGGATGATTCACAAAGCCCTTGGCTTATAGAGGGGGCCTTTCAAATTACCCCTTTGATCTGTCACTTGCCTTCAACACCTGTTTAAGACAACTTCACAGATCTTTTGCCTCCTAACTGGAAGGCCTCTTTGTAAAGGTCACTAGAAACAAGTTTATTTATTTCTACTCAGAGACTATTTATTCTAGCAGATAAATACTTACAAGTAAAGATGTTTTTCCAGCTGTAACAGTCCCTTTTGGTAGTCCTTCAAGACTCTATAATTTTAATATATTTATATTGTTATAGATAAATACATTTATTGTTGCTTGATTTATTTTTTTTTTGTATTTATAATTTTATGTAGTTCATTTTAACAGTCCCCATAGGCCCCTAACGAAGGTTAACTTGCTGAAACTTGGCCAAGTCAGGCCCTGCAGTGAAGTCCATTGTGCATTGTTTCCTTTCGCTTGTTTTTCCATCTCACTTGCGAGGGCAGGAGTGTCCTGATGCCTGACGGGTCAGTCAGAAGTCAAGCTTGCTGTACTCATACATCTGATGAAGCTCTTTATGGTGATATCATGTCCCCCCGGCTCACTATAATAAGACCAGCAGGCGATATGCGAGCTATACACCAGTATCATGTTGGGATGTAAGAGAGGAACATGCTCCGGGAATGGGGGTTTCCTATTAGTACGTATATATTAAAATGCATTTCAAGCTCACAGCTTTTGGGAAAACATGTGAGTTGCCACACCTAGTCAGCCTGTGACTCCAACAGAGTGCAACTAATTACAGAAAACCAACCTTCTGCCCCTAAATGGCGGCTCGCACATTATATGAAGTTGAAGAATGGCTGACTGAACAACATGTTGTGTGAACAGCCGCAATGCTAGGCCATCACATAGTGCCTTGCTAGAGCTCCCATTCCTCTTTACATACACATACATAACCCCACTATCCAAAAGACGTGAGCCCACATAACTTCTATCAGCTGTAACATGCCATTTTTAGTTTGCCCATTAAGCTTCCTTGATGTGTTCTCCAGGGAAATCCCATGCCTCCTGTTATGCTTGATGCAACGACATACAGCAAGTGTTACTGTAGCTTCTCACTGTCCTGGGAACTGGAGAATGTGAAGGACTTTGTGGAGGAATGTGAGAGCAGAGGAGCTGATGAAAGAGATGGTGAGAATTGAACATGCAGAAACAACAATGGAAACATACAGTAAGACAATGGAAACATACTGCACCTGGAAGCATTGTTCCTTATCCATGGGCTGCCCTTGAACCCATGATCCTACCATATCACAAGCAGTAGCCATGCATTTGGTGCCACAGGGTTACCCTATGGGAATGTAGGTCCATCCATACATGTGTACTGTATATATGTGATGATTGTCAGGATGCATGAGGGCATGAGTTAGAGTATGTATATGTCTGTGTAACTCTGTCTGATGAGGTATGTTAGCAGGTGAAAGAGAGGAACATCTTGTTATTTATTTATTTACAACATTTATGAGCCGCTCATTTACATAGTTCATAGCAGCACAACAAAACATACACAATGCATGTACAAAACTGATTATACAATAAAACAAAACAAAAAATTCAGGCCCCAAACGCCTGACAAAACAAGTGGTGCTTCAGTAGCTTACGGAAAGATAAGTTCTTGTTAGGTCTGTTTGTACATCTGCATTAATTTGCTGCTGTTTCTACTGCAGTTCATGTCTTATATATCAGATCTGCCCTTCCAAAGGAGCAGAACAGGGGTCACCTAGCACAGTTGCCAATGTACCCATCTTCTGGAGTGAGCCTGGAGTAATCTCACAGCTTGGATAATATGCAGCATAATTGCTTCTCCCATACAGCTTTATTAGATGTGGAAAATAAATGAGTGCTTACTTATATGAAGGTTTCTGGTTCATGGACAGCCCCTGGCTGTAATTTGGAAATGGAGAGGACAGTGTGGGTCTTTTTCCTCTGACATAGGCTGTTATTATATTGCCTGTTCCCCTGCTGCCTCTGCAGACACAGTTCACTGTCTCACCACCGTGGAATGGACGTGAGCCATTACCACATCTGTGTGCATTGCCATAGGGACCATTTTACCACAGGGCATTAGCTGACAACACGTGTTCTGGTGCACTGAATGTGCATTGTGACATGCATTGTCTGCTAGCGCGGAGCCATGACAGCACAGGACAATTTCCACACTAACTGTGTATTGTGACGGGGCCTGTGGTTAGAGGCCTGTTTAGCCTTATATAGGCGGTTGCCTAGGGCGTATGCACAAGTAATTGCTCTGGCCTTGTAAATAAAAAGTCTTTCAGAGCAACTTGAAATGAAAAGTGGGTTTTATTCCCCGTCCCGCTCGGACTTTGTCAAAGGAAACAGAAACTTTAAATCAGATAAGCTTAGCAACAAAAGTGGTGACACACGTATTTTCTCTTGTTATATTCACAGAGTTCTCTTCATCCAGTATTTACATCATACGGTTGTATTTAACACAGACACTGCAATCCATAGGAATATCCTCTTGCAGACTAGCAGCGTCTTCCCATATCATTTCCCCAGCACTACTCACACTGCTGGTATCAGACCCTTCTTGAGAACGGTATTCAGCTATAGCGTCTTGTGACCCTTCACTATAACAGTCACTGGAGGCTTTTCCCCCTTTGTGTCTATATCTCTCTCTGTAGCTGGTTCTGCCTGGGCTTGACTCCCAGAACATTAGCTCTGAAACATCTTGCTTCTTATGTCTGTAATCAGAACCTCGCCCTTTGCAGTTATAAGCTTTAAACTTCTCTTTGTTACTATAGGGAAGTTTCCTTCTCTCTGCAGGGCTTGTCTTTATGGTTGGCTCTCTATAGCCTTTGCTTCTAGCCTCCCGGGCTGGTTGAACAGGAATATATTTGTTCCTAACTTTACACCTATTTCTTAAGCTGTAGCCATGCATGGAGTGCCCATCCCCCAACACTTCCCTCTCACCGTGACCTCTGCCTTGAGCTGGCAAATACTGGCCTCTGGGGTAGTGGGGTAATCCTGGCTTCTCTCCAAAGCTATTCCTGGTAGCAGGTCTTCCCTTAGTGCAGCTTGCCTTGAACCTTCCTTCTCGAGAGCTGGAGACAGACTCACTTCCTGACTCCTCGTGAGAAGAATTTCCTCCCAGCAATCCCCTGGGGCTTCTGTTCAGCTGACCTGGGACACACCTCCTGCTCCTCTCTCTCCTACTGCTTCCCGTGGTGATCCTGCTTCTGATTCTCCCCTCCGTGGTGTTCCTGCTTCTGACTCTGCCCTCTAACTGACTGGAACCCTGCCCTAAATAATCCCTAGCTCTACACGTGACCTGGGGACTCTCACTCAGGTGTTCCTGATGGGACTTTTGTTTGCTACGTAGCAAGAATTTCCCTTGCTGCAGTGAATCATGGTGCCTAGTGCTGCTTTCTAAAGCTGACTCTGAGGTAAGTCTTTCTTTTATCTTATTTTCCCTGGGCTGTGTGCCCCTTGCTGCATCACATATCCCCCCTCTTAAGATATTCCGTGCTGGTAAACTATTATGCCCACAGCGCGGAATCTGTCCTAGCCTCATGAGTGTTCCCTCATACCTGTTGTACAATGGGTTACCCTCCTCGTAGGGCTTCTGGGGACCTGTGTGTGCTGCCTGGTACTTGGGTACTATATTAAAACTGCTAACAGTGGCCATCCTTTCATGCCATGGTTTTAAAACATTTATGTGGTACGTCTGAAGGCGCCCTCTGTCACTCTTGACTAGATATGACACCGGACCCTTGCGATCCACTACCCTATAGGGACCCTTCCACCGGGCCTCAAATTTTGGCCCTGGATCAGTGACCATTACCACGACCTTATCACCTGTGGCCAACTGTCTAGGTTTTTTACCCCTGTCGTAGTACTTGTTGTGGGTTTTTTCTACTATCCTGTAGATTCTTATCCGCGGCTTGAGATGCCCTCTGGAGGCGACTCCGTAGCCCGCAAAGAAATTGAGGAACTCCTATTTCTTCCTCACCTGGTTCCACCCACTGGTCTCTTAATATGTCCAAGACCCCTCGTGGTGCCCGTCCGAACATAAGTTCGTAGGGAGATGTTCCTAGGGAAGTTTGTGTCCGTTCCCTACTAGCATATAGGACAAATGGGAGCATAACATCCCAGTCCGCCATTTGCCCTTCTAACCCTCTCCTTAGCAACTGCTTAAGGGTTTGATTGAAGCGTTCCACTAGACCGTTTGTCTGTGGATGATACGCCGCTGTTTTTATATGGGTGATGCCAAAAGCATCCCATACCTGCGCTAAATATTTTGAGACAAAATTGCTTCCCCTGTCTGTGAGCATTTCCCTCGGGAAACCTACCTCACAGAATAACTTTATTAATTCTGTGGCTATAAATCTAGCAGAAATGTTCCGTAAAGGAATCGCCCACGGGAACCTAGTGGCTACATCCATGATAACTAGGATATACTGAAATCCCCTAGGGGTTCTTATTAGGGGCCCTACAATGTCCATTGCCATTCTCCTAACTGGTTCCGTTATGGTAGGCATCTGGATCAGGGGAACTCTTGCAGGCTTTGCAGCGCTTACTCGCTGACAAGCCGGACAAGCCTCACAAAATTTCTTTGTCTCGCGAAATACTCCAGGCCAATAAAACCGCTCGAGAATTTGGTCGAGTGTGGCCTGTACCCCTTTATGCCCTCCAATAGGGTGGTCGTGAGCGAGCCTCATGACAACAGCCTTAAATGTGGTAGGAACTACCAACTGTTTCCTAATGGCGTTATTTTGGGGGTTACTACTCTCCCTGTATAATATCTCCTCCTCTAATAGGAATCTAGGGAGTACGTCCCTCTCCGCCTTTGCAAACTCGAAGGCATATTTTAATACAGGGTCTGCCCTCTGTTCTTTAGCAAAGGACGGAAACTTTTTTACTAGGTCCGCCGGTACCCATGGCAAGCCTTGCCCATCGGCTACTCCGGCTCTCAACTGGGCTCGGTGCTGCCTCTCTCGGCGCTTTTCACCCTTACTCTTCTTTTTCCCTTCGCTGGGGTTAGCAATTAAATCATCGTGCCTGGGAAGCTCGTGTAGGCCCTCATCTGCACTCACCTCTTCCCCCTCTTCTGGTTCTACCTCACCTTCTTCCATTATAGGATTAGGATTTTCCTCCACTAAAGTGTCACTAGGGGTCCTCAGTTCCTTCGCCTGAGATCTGGTGGAAACTAACCCTCCCTTTATGCATGTATTGCTCTCCATGCCTTTATAGAAGGGTGGCCAATCTCTTCCTAGCACGATGTCGTAGGGTAGCCTGGGAATGATGGCTACTAATACTTCCCTTCGTGTGCCTAAGCCCTTAACTTTTATCCTGAACAAAGGATATGAAGTTGTTGCCCCGTGCACACACTGAATCTTCGCTGTTCCCTCTTGCTGACTCGGGGGAAAACCCCTCTGGGCCTGTATGGCCTTCCAAAAACGGCGAGAGACCATACTTTGGTCGGCCCCCGAGTCAAGCAAGGCCTTAGCTGGGACTCCCTGTACCTCCACATCTACTCGGAAACCTGCAGCTGTGAGGTGAACCTGGCCAGTAACAAGTGCTGTGCGAGACCTGCATTCCCTTTTAAAGTGTCCACTTTTCCCACACTTAAAACACTTTAACACCTTGTTACCTTCTGCTTTTATATACCTGGATTCCTGTGAACCCACCTTGTTCCTTAAAGACATATTAGCATTTCTTACAGAGTTGTCTAACCCTGACCTGCTGCTAGCGCTGGCTCCTTTGATTAGTTCAGCCTCAAAGAATCTTTCCGTTAGGTGCGCTGCTTCAGCAGAGGTTCTACAATTCTGTAGAGTAAGAAATGTTCTAACCTCTTCAGGTACTGCGTCAAAGAACTGCTCTAGTACAATTAGATCAAGTACTTCCTCCATTCGTTTACCCTCGGGTTCAAGCCACTTTAAAACCAACCCATGCACTCTGTGATACAGTGCCTTTGGTGTTTCCTCTGGTTGAATCCGGGTAGACCTGAGCATGCGTCTGTACATGGTAGGGGTTAAGCCCAACCTATCCCGTACAGCTCTCTTAACCTCTTGATAGTCACTTGCAAGAGCTGCTGCTGGCATGGCCCTATAGGCTGCCTGAGCCTCACCAGTTAATGCTGAGGCCAGCCTAACGGCTAACTGCTCTTGTGGCCATTTAGCATTACTAGCTATTCGTTCAAATGTTTGCACAAAGTCATCAAAATTGTCACTAGCATGCATTTGTCCTAAAGTCCAAATCCCACAGCTCTGTGGGCCTACCCCACAGATAGGAACGGCTGCTGGTGATTCGTCCTTTTTAGGCTCCTCCAGGATAGTCCGCATTAAGTCCGTCAGGGGCTTCTGTTGCTCCACCAGGGCAGCGATGGCCTGCTCCTGGTTCTGCCGAGCTAGCTCTCCCTGTTTCTCGAACTGGCTGCTCATCCACCTGAGAACCTCCCGTGCATCCATCGTCGTCGTCATCTCCTTTCCTGAAACAAATCAGAAACACACCAAACCAAGTGCGGCACCATAACAAGGATAAAAATTTCTCCTCCCAAGCCTCCTCTTCTCACCAGCGATCCTCCCCAACCTGTGCACAAATACCCGTTACCTGAGCAAGGTGGAGGGTCTTATTTTGAGAAGGTGCTTGCTGTCGCACTCCTGGAACCTGGATCTTCCTCCGTGCGTGCCAACTCCGCTCGTCCCGCGTTGTCGCTCTGCACTGTAGCTCCTTGTTTCCTGGACTGGATCCGATAAAACTACGCCAACCTGTGACGGGGCCTGTGGTTAGAGGCCTGTTTAGCCCTATATAGGCGGTTGCCTAGGGCGTATGCACAAGTAATTGCTCTGGCCTTGTAAATAAAAAGTCTTTCAGAGCAACTTGAAATGAAAAGTGGGTTTTATTCCCCGTCCCGCTCGGACTTTGTCAAAGGAAACAGAAACTTTAAATCAGATAAGCTTAGCAACAAAAGTGGTGACACACGTATTTTCTCTTGTTATATTCACAGAGTTCTCTTCATCCAGTATTTACATCATACGGTTGCATTTAACACAGACACTGCAATCCATAGGAATATCCTCTTGCAGACTAGCAGCGTCTTCCCATATCATTTCCCCAGCACTACTCACACTGCTGGTATCAGACCCTTCTTGAGAACGGTATTCAGCTATAGCGTCTTGTGACCCTTCACTATAACAGTCACTGGAGGCTTTTCCCCCTTTGTGTCTATATCTCTCTCTGTAGCTGGTTCTGCCTGGGCTTGACTCCCAGAACATTAGCTCTGAAACATCTTGCTTCTTATGTCTGTAATCAGAACCTCGCCCTTTGCAGTTATAAGCTTTAAACTTCTCTTTGTTACTATAGGGAAGTTTCCTTCTCTCTGCAGGGCTTGTCTTTATGGTTGGCTCTCTATAGCCTTTGCTTCTAGCCTCTCGGGCTGGTTGAACAGGAATATTTGTTCCTAAATTTACACCTATTTCTTAAGCTGTAGCCATGCATGGAGTGCCCATCCCCCAACACTTCCCTCTCACCGTGACCTCTGCCTTGAGCTGGCAAATACTGGCCTCTGGGGTAGTGGGGTAATCCTGGCTTCTCTCCAAAGCTATTCCTGGTAGCAGGTCTTCCCTTAGTGCAGCTTGCCTTGAACCTTCCTTCTCGAGAGCTGGAGACAGACTCACTTCCTGACTCCTCGTGAGAAGAATTTCCTCCCAGCAATCCCCTGGGGCTTCTGTTCAGCTGACCTGGGACACACCTCCTGCTCCTCTCTCTCCTACTGCTTCCCGTGGTGATCCTGCTTCTGATTCTCCCCTCCGTGGTGTTCCTGCTTCTGACTCTGCCCTCTAACTGACTGGAACCCTGCCCTAAATAATCCCTAGCTCTACACGTGACCTGGGGACTCTCACTCAGGTGTTCCTGATGGGACTTTTGTTTGCTACGTAGCAAGAATTTCCCTTGCTGCAGTGAATCATGGTGCCTAGTGCTGCTTTCTAAAGCTGACTCTGAGGTAAGTCTTTCTTTTATCTTATTTTCCCTGGGCTGTGTGCCCCTTGCTGCATCACAGTATCTAATGTTAAGGTCATGAGTGGGCGGTGTGGAGGCATAGTGTGGGCATGGTGTGCTTTGCACAGTTAGCACAGAGATCACACCGCACACTAACTGCATTAGCAGAGGATCACCTACTGCCACTTTAATAGATGGCGTTAGGTGCATCCACGCCAACACTGTACGCACTAGTGGCTTGACTTTACCTGCCCCTGACAGCACAGTGATGTTGCACTTGACATACCATTGTTTAACTGCCTTTGCCACATTGGCAGCAACACCATAGCACCTTTTAGTAAAAGGGCCCCATAGTGTTGCAGGGAAAGAGCCGCACCCAACAATCATTTATGGGTTGGAATCTGGGTGGAGAATACTGCATACACCTCATTGTACTTCATTTGCAGTCTGTAATGCATGAAAACAGCATTCTTCCTGCTAGGAAGCCCCTAACGACTGCTCGAGCTGGAGTAAAGGTTTTTGCGTTATCTGCTGGTGTCCCATGTAATGCGCACTAATCTGCCCATGCCTCAAAGGACCATACTATGTCTCCACCCACGTACCACCCCACATACTGCCCTTGTTCCACCCATCAGTGACCCTTTCTTGCATTAATTGCCTAACACTGGATTAGCCCTAATTATTGGCTTTTTCTTCCACGTTAACTGCTAACACGGGCCGATAACATGCGCTAATGGCCACATTAAGCCATTAACGCATTCTAGTAGACATACCCCTTAATGTGCTATATAAAATAGGGATAACAACTGTGCCAATGTGCCTTTCTTTCTTGGGTGCCAAGTTATAAAATTACTCATACTGTAAATGATTAAAGAACTTTCATGTAATTTCGTTATAATAAAATCCAGTCCTGTTGGCAAGAAATCTTAAATGTTTTATGAATTATATTTAAAACTAGTATGTGTGATGCAAAAGCCTTGCTGAGACTTAAAGTTTCAGGTGGTGAAGTAGATTCAAAACCTAGATATATTACAGAATTATCCCTATTGTAGCCTGGAAATGTACTTTACTTATGTGGATAGATTTATGAGCTCCGGATATTGAGCATTAAACTGGCATTATTTTTCTGTTCCTAGGAGCCTTCCTAAAGGGGCTAGTGTCTCAAATAAAACCCCACTGCCCAGAATTGATCCACAGAGCCTACAAAGGCATTCCCCCTAGAATAGACCTCTACCCCCTTAACCTGGGACCTACCAGTGCATTCCCTGGTGTCTAGCAGCTGGAGCAGAAACTCTGGATTGAAAATGGCATTGGGTGACCTCTAGGAGGGGTCAAGCTGTCCAACAAGGTTGAAAAGTCCTTATATGGCAGCTTAACCTCTACTAGTGGTACAGCATGATTACTGATAGGAGTTAACCGCTGCCATTTTGAATGCAAAGCAAGATGGGGCATGAGTGATTGGGGATCTTTCCTGCTTCAACAACCAGACACCAGAGAACCTCCATATAGAACCCAGGGGGTCTTTGGGGGAGTGGGGTTTGAGGGGTTTGGAGATTTTTGGGAGGGGCTAGGGCCTGCTTTCAGGGGTTCAGGGTATCTTTGGGGGGATCAAGGGGTCTCTTCTGGGGGCATGGGGTGTTTGCCTGGAGAGAAGGGCAAGATAATCTCAACTTCAATTTCTTAAGCACTGGCACCTTTAAAGAGGCTCCACAGGAACATCGGACTGTGTGTTAGTGTCTAATGCTCCTGCAGTAAAGGATAATGCTGCTTGCGAGGTTGATTGCAAGTTGCATTATTCATATACCATGGGAATTATTTGATTACAGTTAATTATTTCCCCCTAAGTTGTATTGAGGGTCACCATGAGTCAACATTGATTATTTAACATAATAAGAAGACGTTGTATTACATGCATGTACAGTAACTTAGAGGCCCTTTTACTAAAGTATGCTGTGCAGTTAATGCGCATTTTAGTGTGCAGTAACTGTGAACACAGGGACCATGGTAACCAGTACCATGTGGGCAAGAAGACCGCCATGCATTAAAACATGCATTAATTGCTCATCACACAATGTGGTGGGGAATGGGCGGGTTAAGGACGTAGTGTGAGTGTAGAGAGCACATTGCAGTTAGCATGGGGGTACATATTGCAAACTATCAATGTGGCAATTAGCATGGGTGTACTCAATGATACCTCTATGGGTAGCGTTAGGTACATCTTCACTAATTGTGAAAGTTGTTGCCACATGTTAGGGTACACGTCTGTATGCTAACTGCTGGAGACTGTTGTGCTTGCATATTACCAGTGCACTTACCGTGCATTATTTTTGCTCTCAATGCAGTTTTCAAAAAAGGAACAGTTCATGCTGTCAGTGAGAGTGTCAGGCTGGTTGTGGAATAGATAGGATCTGATGAAGTGCTTTTAAGAAGACAAGTTCCATAGTTTGTTGTGGAGGTAACAATGTTTTATATTTCAATGTGTCTGTTGTCAAAAAAAGTGCAGACAGTGGCTTTTCCCCCCATAACAGTTTGCATTTGCAAATGACAAGCCAACTTGCTATACATCCTGTCAATGACCACGACTCTGTTTAATTAAGTGATTTATCTCAAATTCTTTAGTGTATCCTTTTTAACAGGGATGTGCATTCATTAGCAAGCACTAAAGCGCCTTAAAAGTTTTAGTGTGTACGATGTCAATTTAAAGCACATTAACCTATAAATTATGCATGTGCAATCAATTTCTACACATTAGAAAAGCTCCGTGGGTCAGACGTGTTTTATTAAGACAAATGTGTGAAACAAACCAAAAACATTTATAAATAATCAAGCAAAAAAGCCACATTTTCTGAAAACAAACTGATTTTATTTTATTTTTTGCATATGCACATCTCAGCATTTTAAGACATATCAACTGAAAAATGTTCAACGTTCTGTTAATCCTTCCATCCTTATGAACCAGGATAATTCTCTATAAATGGTTCTAAATGAAATTTGGTAGGGAAGACACAGTAGAGTCGATATTTCAGCTTCCCATTCTCCCAGCCCCGGCCCCTCTTCTCCCAGGACCAGCAGCAACATCCCACTTCTCTCAGCAACAGCATTAGCATGCCCCTTAGAGCATGTTTATAGCATCCAATATCAAATAATCAAATCAAACTGATCCCAAATAATATGTGACATCCATAAAAATAATTTTTTGTCGGACTGAACACTTTACAAAATTGCAGTTAAAACCTACGATCCATTTTATTTTTATTCCAAAACTAAAAAAAAAAAAATGTTTTTGTTTTGTTTTGACATTCCACTAAACTGTCCATTCATCAATCTTTAATCTTTAGAGAATCAGGCAGGCAGCTCCAAGCTGGAGTTGCTTCTGCTGCGGTAGAGCAAGTTAGAACATAATCAGCCACAGTCATTATCGCTTCTGCCCTCGGCTCTGCAAGATTCAGGTATCACATTTATGTACAGGGTGGCCCATAAAAAGTGAAAACATCTCGTAGCATATAAGTTATTTAAAAATTCAAAAAGACAGATGTAAATGATTGACAAATTAAAAAACAAAAGATGGCGACCGGAAATTGTTGAAATAAAGACGTTATATAGCTAATAAAGATAAATAAACTATTTAATTTACAAGATGTTCTCACTTTTTCTGGGCCACCCTGTATTTCTTATTTCTGTGCCTGTGATGTCGGTATCCCATACAGACAGATGGACAGACAACCAAATACCAAATACAAAAACATATGTAACAATATAAAACAGTGCAGGACAGCATCAACTCCAGGAACATATTGATAAGAACAATGTCCTCGACCCCCAGTAGCATGGTTTCCAACCACTCCATGGTGTAGAAACATTGATGATCTCCCTCCTAGACACACTACTAAAAGGAATGCAGAAAAAAACACAGGGATACATCATGATGCTCCTTGACATCAGCAGCTTTTGACACAGTAAATCATCACATCCTTCGTCAACACCTCCAAGCCACCGGAATTCAAAACATTGTACTGCAATGGTTTAAATCCTACCTCAGCCACAGGTAGCAACAAATAAAAATTGGACACAACATATCTCCCCTATATTGACAGACACGAGGTGTGCCACAAGGATCCATCATATCTCAACTGCTCTTCAAGATTTACCTACAACCACTCTGCCAAATCATAAGAACCCATAACATCAACTTCCACATCTAAGTGGATGACATCATGCTCTATGGACCATTCAACCAGGGATAACCCACCAACACAAAATTCACACAGTGCCTCAAATATGTCTCCCAATGGTTATAAGAAAACAATCTCACCATCAATTATAAAAAGACTGAAGTTCTTTTCATTACAAAAGATACCAGCTTCATCGCTCCAGACTCCAGACTCCATCACCATAAACCATAACAAAATATAGATACAAACTGAAATCAAGTACTTTGGGATCATACTGGATCAATACCTCTCCCTCAAATTGCAAATACAATGCACTGTGAAAGCTGTCTACCACAAAATAAGAACCCTCCAATGACAATGCCCCTTCCTTGACCCGCCAGACTTCTGCTCAGCATTCTAAGCCCTAATCCTGCCACACATGGACTACTGTAACTCCATTTATCAAGGCCTGCCTCACTCAGCCCGGATCCCCCTCCAAACAGTGCTTCACACCACAGCACACATAATAAGGGGAGCGCCAAAGTATGATCATATAACACCCATCTTGAAACAACTGCATTGGCTCCCACTTCCTAACCGAATCAAGTACAAAATGCTTCTAATGATACATAAAGCAAGAAACAGCAATCTACTGACAATGGAAGTCAGTAGATTGCTGACAATTCACAATCTACAATGGAAGTCAGTAGATGCTTTAGTATGTCTCTTTCATGTGGATGGCATGCGCTACTGGAATAGATGGAAGACGGTTTCCATTGTTCAAAAGCACAGCCTTCAGACTCAGTTTCGAAGAGTCTATAAATAGTCTCCAGTCTTGTGGATCATGAGTGATTTTTAAGGCATTCATAAGGCTTTCAATATCGAAACAGAATACCAGATTACATTCCTTTCTAACTGCGTATAGTCTGGCAGTAGTATTGCATTGCATCAGAAAATGATGCAATCAACTCTGGATGAGGTGTGCATGCTGGTATTATACAATGTGATGCAATATTACATCATTCAAGGCTTATTTGGGATGTTGTTGATGTTCTACTGGATAAATTTACACAGTGAAACGTCAAAAATGAACTACAAATGCAATATCTTCAAAACGAGAGCCAATAAATTTTTTTTAATGTTATATTTGTGTTCAGCTCATCAAGATACTACAGATTAGGGCCTTTTAAAGTCAGTAACGATTTCAATGTTGACCAGTGTAATCTTTACCATATGTAATGTGGAAAAATCAGATCTGTGGTTACTCAGTTATACTGTACTTTGTCTAAAACTGTGAGATCACAACCCATAATAAGCTATACATTGGCTTGATTCCACCAGAAGGATTATTAAAATGAATCAAATGATATTTCCAAGGAATGCTTGCTTACTGTGGGAATACTGGTAAAGCAACTGAGTATGTAGCATTTTACCCATTCACATAGGAACTTATAAAAATGTCCCAGCATTAACAAAGACACCAAGTATAGGACCTTTTCCAGACAACTCACAAACCAAAATCCTCCCCAATCCCCCCCACCCCATACATACAACCTACTTAATCATACATGAAAATACAACAGATTAGAAGGAGCAGTTGGCTACAACTTTCTTAAGCAGTAACAAGAAAAGACATCCATCAACATGACGTGTACCAGAGCCAATAGGATGAATCAGGAATCAACCCCCCCCCCCCCAAAAGATAATGATAAATTTAGCACCCCATATTATGAGACGGAGAGGTTCCCCATACATCTGCATCACTCCAATAGCATAAACTCCAATCCATGCCCCACCTTATCTTCATGATATTACCGGTTGAGGGTTGCTACTGTCAGGCTGGGCACCCAGCATGTCCAGAGGGCATCAGAGACAATTAAAATCTTCCAACCATCACTACCCAATGTCAAGGGACATACTATCTCCCTTCGATGATAACTGGCTTACGTAAACGCTACCCATTGCAGTGACCCATAACAGAAGCAACATGACCCCTAAAGAACCCAGCCCTACAGGAGGAAGGATAGCTGAGACAAAACCCCAGAGAGCCCAAAATGGTGCCAACCTCCAATGTGCCTACCTTTATAAACTCTTGCCACAAAGATAGCCACACCCACATTTCCCATGCTCTCTTCAGATAGCCATCCAATCAAAAGCCAAAATTCTGCTTATTTTATTCATACATACTCCTCATCCATCCCCCACTCTGTCATTTGAATATCCTAGCTAGAACCTCTATTACCCTTACTAAGGTGCTTCCAGTGTCAGCAAGGAGTAGTCCTAATTTGGACCCTGTTACTCTTGATTCATGGTATCCTTCCTAATCACCTTCCTCATTAACAGAAGTACCCAGTATAGGACCCCTTCCAGACACCCACACACAAAATCTCCCAACCCCAATTATACATAAAAATACAATAAATTGGAAGGAACAGTTGGCCACAGCTTTATTTAACAGAAACAAGAAAAGACATTTGCCAGCTTGAAATGTTCAGCAGCCAATGGGATGAATCAGGACTCAAAATTCTGCCAAAGTAAAAAAGTAAATCTAGCCCACCATATCATTAGCGAGGGTGGTTCGCAATACATCTGTATCACTACGATAGCATAAATTCTGATCCATACCATATTACTAGCTGAGGACTACTACCATCAGGCTTGGCACCCACTATGCAAAGATGGTACAGTGACAATTAGAATTTCTTGACCATCACCACCATCCATTTGAAGTCAACTAGATCAAGAGACACACCGCTTACCTTCAATGAGAATTGACTTGGTTAACTGTCACAGGCACTGAACTGTTGAAGAATGCCATAATCCCACCAACTCTCCTATTGTCGAAGCACATTTTCCAAGTCCTCCTAAAGACCTTTAATGAACAATTCCTGTCCTACCTCAGATAAATGGACCCCATCCCTGCCATAACGGTATTGAAATTCCAGGTCAGCCCAGTTATTTCTAATCTGTAACCCTTCCCCAACAAAAGCATTCATGTCCCTGTTTAGTGTCCTTTACCAAGTTTAAATTACAATGTAGACCATTTTGACTAAACGATAAAGCAATATAAAAAAATCCCATTAAATAAATAAATAAGCACTAATCTGATAATTAACCTTAACTGAAATCTTGGATCACTTCTTCTGCCCTTCAAAGAAAAGCCTTGGAATAACGTCCAGTCAACACAGTTTAAAACTCCTGAGAATCATTAAAACCTACTCAAGGTCCCTTTTAGCTGCTCTGATAAGTTATTTACATATCCATGATGGTAAGTTGTTGTCACCCAGCTGCACCACCAAGATTACCATGTGTTCTCTCATCAGGTTATGATGGAAAAAAAAAGGCAACAGGTACAAGGAGATGAGGCACCCTAAATGCCTCATCTCCTTGAACCCCCTCCCTCTCTCTGTCTGTGTCAGAGGTGGTGGAAGCCAAACAGCCCCATAGCACTGAAGTTTTAAGGGGCGTACCCTGGAGATCAGTGGCAGCAGCCTGCTCTTGGACAATTGGCGCTCTAGGAAGCCACCTAGTTTTCCTAATGATCACGTTGGCCCTGGATACCACCACAAGCTCTGCTCACTCACCCAAACCACAGGAGCCCAAATGTTTATCTTAAGGCTGATTAGCTGCTCTCTGTCTGGACCAATAAATAAAGGAATGTCCAACCAACCAAAATAACATCTTGAAAGACATCAGATCTGCAAAAGAAATTAATGCTATAATTAGAATCCTACCAAATATAATCAACAAAGGCACAAGATTTCTATTTACTGATGCAGTTAATGAGCAACTCCCCCAGCCCAGCTCAAACAGCACTCATAACCTCACCAATTCAGAATTAATGACTCCCAAACTTGCAAGAATCCAAACCACCTCCAACACTTGCCTCAGAACAGCAGAAAATTAAAAACTTGCCAAAAGTGAGACATCCCAAGGCCTCAAGCAAGACAGGCCTGTTTGGACCCGATTCTGAACCGCAGGAACAAAATGTTCTTATGGTAACCAGAATTGGACCAAATGATGTCCTCCCAACAGATGGCCCCAACTCCCACAGCCTCGGCCTACCATTTCCCCACCGTCCAACCCACAGCTGGTCTGCCATGGCCTGGATTGTGCAGAAGGGACTCCTCCACACCCAGCCCTGGCCCTGAGGGGAGGTGGGTGGGGAATCCCTGTTTTCTTTTCTGCTTATTCCACCTTTGAGGTGGAATAAGCGGCTCATTCCTACGGGCCCAACAGGATGTACAGGGCTTTGACCTGAATCGGCATTGTATGTCCTTCCAGGCTGGCCTTCCCCCACTCTGCCCTATTCCTGCCCCCTTCCATCCCCCTCCAGCTCTCCCCATCCTGATGCTCAGGATGTACGGGGAGAACCAGAGGGGGAATCGGGCCCTTATGGCTTACGGGACTTCACATCCTGCTGGGACGTGCAGCCCCACAATCTGTGTCCCAGAATCATGCCCATAGTGAAACTAGGGACTAGAGTATGGTAAGATACACATAAGTAATGGACAAGAGAATGAGGAGCGTCAGGATCCAAAAGCTTCAAAGAGGTAGGTTTTTAGCCTGGATCTGAATAAGACTAGAGAAGGAGCCCGATGCACAGACTCAGTTAGTTTGTTTCAGGCATACGAGGAGCAGCAAGTTGGAATGAACAAAGTCTGGAGTTGGCAGTGACAGAGAAGGGCACCGATAAAAGGGATCTGCCAGAGGAGCAGAGTTCCCAAGGAGAGGTGCAGGGTGAGATAAGAGAGGAAAGGTAGTGAGGAGCTGTAGAATGAATGCACTTGTAGGTCAGTAGGAGAAGTTTGAACTGGATGCAAAAAATGATATGAAGCCAAAGAAGTGACTTGAGAAGAGAAGTTACATGAGCATAGTGATGCTGGGGAAAGATAAAAACAGGTAAAAAGTCACTTAGCTCATTATATGAAGAAGATCTATATTGCCCTCCCTTTTGCTGAACCAATACTTGACTCGAGTTTCGCCAAAAAGCTATTTCTAATGGCTACGTCAGGAGAATGGTACAGCAGGATTGGAGAGTAATGGTGACATTTTCCTTGTTTAGCACAGAATAAATAATCTGGTGAAGGACTTCAGTTGTGGTGTCCCCGGATTAGCTTCAAAAAGATAATATTTCAGACGACTCCATGCCTGGGGCCACTGCCACACACCAGGAACCCTGAAAGAGATGGCCAAAACGTAACCCCCTAGCTGCATCTGAAAAATCTCTAACTTCAAATTGGAAATTTGTTCTAGTTTCTAATCAAACACACCATTATACTGTTTTAAAAATACCCTAAGTAATCAAATCAGCTTTCATACCAGAAGAAACTCTCACTGGCCCAGTGCAAGGGTACTGGGCACCCTAAGTGAACTCTCAGCACGGGTGCCCTTATCGCCACCTCAGTAGGTGGCATTAAGTGCAGCTGCCAGTTTAGCATGGCAAAGTCCTCCATGGGGACATGCCAGGCACAACCCTGCAGTTAGCATAGACATGTCATGCCTCTCACTCTAATTTTTGCCATTTAGTACATACTAAGCGGCTGAAAATTTGCACACTTTAGTAAACAATTTCTCCCTCTCCTCCCAACCCCCCTCCACAAAAAATAGAATATTTTCTATACAATCATAATTTCCTAATATTCACTACACCCTAATCTATACCCTTGATGCACATCATAAGACATAAAGGCAGATTTTACAAAGGATGTCCAAGTGAAAACAGGGATATCCAAGCTTGAACATCCCTGAAACACTACTACTCCTACTGAACATTTGTATAGCGCTATGAGACGTATGCTGCGCTGCACAGACATATGTAAAAGATGGTCCCTGATCATCAGAGCTTACAATCTAGTCAAGACAGACAACACAGTAGCTGTAGACATGGAATACATCTTCGGAATGGTAAAGAAACACAAAGGAGATCAGGTGAGTCAAGATCTGAAAGCGGAAGAGAAGAGGTGAGTTTTCAGTCTGAATTTGTAAAGGATCAGAGAAGGTGCCTGACATACAGACTCAAGTAGTTTGTTCCATGCTTAAGTAGCAGCATGGTGAAAGGAGCAAAGTCTGGAGTTGGCAATAGAAGAGAAGGGCACAGATAAAAGTGATTTGTCAGAAGAATGGAGTTCCCGAGGAGGGGTGTAGGGAGAGATAAGAGAGGAAAGGTAGTGAGGAGCTGCATAGTGAATACACATATAGGTCATAAGGAGAAGTTTGAACTAGATGTGGACATGGATAGGGATCCAATGAAGTGACTTGAGAAGAGGGGTAATATGAGCATGACGAGGCTGGCAGAAGATTAGCCGTGCAGCAGAGTGTTGAAAAGATTGAAGGGGAGAGAGATGATTCAGAGGAAGCCTAGCAAGGAGTAGGTTACAATAGTCTAGACGGAAGGTGACTAAGGAGTGCATAAGTGTCTTTGTAATATGTTCAGAAAGGAATGGGTGAATTTTGTTGATGTAGAGAAAGAAATGGCAGGTTTTAGCAATCAGTTTGATGTGTATGGAGAAGGAGAGAGAGGAGTCAAAGACGACCCCTCCCCCCCTCCCAAGGTTGTGAACTGAGGACACAGGGAGGAGTAGAGAGTTATCCACAGAGACTGAGAAAGGAAGAAGGGTAGAGGATGGTTTAGGGGAAAAATAAGAAGCTCAGTTTTGGTGATGCTCAATTTCAAGTGGCAATGAGACATCCAAGCAGCAATGTCAGAAAGGCAGGCAGAGATCCTGGCCTGGATTGCTGGAGAGATTTCAGGTGTAGTTAGGTAGATCTGGGAGTCATAAGTGTAAAGATAGTATTGAAAGCCATGGGAAGAGATGAGTGCACCAAGGGTGTAGGTATAGAGAGAGAAAAGGATTGGACCCAAGGCAGATCCTTGAGGTACACCAACTGAGAGCGGGATAGCAGTAAAGGAGGATCCAGCAGAATAAACACTGAAAGAGTGATGGGAAAGATAAGAAGAGAACCAGGATAGCACAGAACCCTTAAAACCAAGCCAGGACAAGGTATCAAGAAGAAGGTTGTGGTCAACAATGTCAAAAGCAGCAGAAAGGTCAAGAAGAATGAGGACTGAGTAAAGGCCCTTGGATTTTGCCAGGAACAGATCACTGGAGGTTTTGGCAAGAGCTGTTTTAGTAGAATTTACAGGATGAAAGTCAGATGGTATAGGATCCAGAAGGATTTGAGAGGAGAGAATGTTGAGGCAATGGCAGTCAACTGCACGTTCAAGTAGTTTATAAATGAAAGAGAGGAGGAAAATGAGTTGATAGTGAGAACAGGTAGGGTCTAGTGAGGGTTTCTTGAGGAGAGGAGTGACCACAGCATGCTTGAAGGCTGCAGGGAAAGTTGCAGGGGAGAGCGATAGGTTGAGAATATGAGAGAAGGAAGGGACTTCAGTGGAGGATATGGAGCTAAGGAGATGAGCAGAAATAGTATTAGAAGAACAGGTAGTGAGTTTGGATGAGGAAAGAAGGTGAGTGGTTTCCTCCTCAGAGATCACAGAAAAGGAAGAAAAGGAAACAGAGGTAGGGCAGGAAAATTGGGAATGAACAGGGGGAGAAGGTGGAATAGCTGACCTCATGGGGAATTGGAGTGTGATCTTGTGGATTTTGTTATGGAAGTAGTAAGCCAGGGTTTGGGCAGACAGGGAAGGAGGTGTTGGAGGCAGAGGCAACTTAAGGAGAGAGTTGAGAGTTGTAAAGAGATGACAAGGGTCAGAGGCAAGAGAGTTAGTCAAATGGACATAATAGGCTTGTTTGATGAGTGCTATGGCTGACTGGAAAGAGACCAGAGAAAGTCCACAAGAGTGCGGGATTTGAGCTAAGCATGCTTTGCTGAGTGGGCGCAGGAACAAAGATAACAATTAGTGGAATACAGCCAGGGTTGAGGTACAGAATGCCATACAGGACATGGAATGGGAGGAGCAAGATCATCAGGGCAGAGGAGAGGGCGGCATTATAAGAAGTTACTGCCTTATCAACAGACTCAGATGACATAGTGGAGGGAAGAGGTGATGAGAAAGTGGAGGAGAGAGTCAACGGGTCAATAGCATGAAGATTTCTTAAGAGATTAGAAGAGACAGAATGAGGTTGAGGTGGTGCGTGATGAAGAGTGAAGCTTAGCAGGTGATGGTCCGATAAGGAAAGAAGTGAGGTACAGAGGTTTGAGGATAAGCAATTAGAGAAGAATACAAGGTCATGGCAGTGGTCTTGCTGGCTAGTAGGGGCAGTAGAGTAAAGCTGGAGGTTGAATGATGAGATAAGGGAGAGGAGTTTTAAAGCATAAGGGTCTGTAGAGACGTCTACATAGACGTCCCTGATATAGTATTTAATAACAGGGATGCCTACAAGACACAGCATTCCACTATCAATGTGAAGATAATGTAGTGCCAACCTCTCAACACACACCAGAGGTTTTAGTGCAGAAACATGTACTTTTCCAACACTTATTCATGCCTGGAACAGTTCTAAGTTTGGTTGCGGTACAGAAGACACTAGCATTCTAAGATCAATCAGGGATGTCTATGTCTGTAGCTGCACCCCAGACATGCCTCCATCACATTCCCTGCCTTTTTATTTATTTATTTAGCAGCTTTTTTATACCTCTGTATCTACCAGTCACAGTGGTTTACATAAAACAATAAAATAAACAACTTTACACTGAATATACAAAACAATAGATAATTCAACTGGGGGAAAACTATTAACATGAATAATTATTTACATGATGCTGAGCTGGTGCTTGAGAGATCCATTAGATGATGTGCTGGGAGGGTTGCTAAGGATTTATGCCAAAGTGTTCCAAAAAAGGGAGGTTTTTAGCATGCCGGAAATTGCCTAGATCTGTGAGGGCACGGATTTCTGGGGTGAGGGAGTTTCAAATGATTTGTGCATAATAGTAGAAGGCTCAGTTGGTAGTGGTATTGTTGGAGTGGGTAAAAGAAACTGGAATTGAGAGGAGCCTGTGATCAGTGGACCATGTTGATCTCTTGTTGAGTGGTTCTTGAAGAAGGGGGGAAAGGATGTCTGCGGAAAAGTGGTGGATGATCTTGAAAATGGTTAGTGCGAATTTATATTTAATCCTCATATGGCTGGGCAGCCAATGTAGTTGTTACAAGGTGGGGGTGATGTGTTCTTGTGGGCCCATGCCTGTGATTATTCTGGCTGCAGAGTTTGGGGTCAGCTGTAAGGGGAATAAGGTAGCTTTGGGAAGTCCCTGGTATATTATGTTTGCATAGTCCAGGTTTCTCACTGACAAGTGCATTGAAGGCACATATTTTCTAAAATAAGAACATAAGAACATAAGATATGCCATACTGGGTCAGACCAAGGTCCATCAAGCCCAGTATCCTGTTTCCAACAGTGGACAATCTAGGTCAGTGATGGCTAACCTTTTTGAGCCCGAGTGCCCAAACTGCCGCACAAAACCAAAGAATTTCCTCAAAGTGCCAGCACGTCAATTTGCATAAATATTTGCATAATGCTAACATACACTAACTTTTAGTAAACATGTCTCTTAATGAGTGTATGGATAAAGACAGACTAAAAGATTTCTACATTACTATAATCCAGTGCCAACCGCCAGGCACATTAGGAACTACTACAAACACTGCCCATTTAGAACCAATAGCAAACCCGCCGTATCCTAACAGCACTACCAGGACTCACAAAGCACCACACCATACCTATCAAAAGGCAACACTGCAAATATTAAACCAATACATTTCAGACAATAACAATACATGACCTACTGGGGAAAGAGAACAAGTGGCAATGTCAAAAAGGAATTACATAAACAGAATACCTCAGCTCAGTTGCAATTGCTCCAGCCACTTTCTTCTGGTTTCTTCATGTTTTCTGCTAACTCTCCATCATCTGCTGTCCATTTGTCCTTTCTTCTCTCTTCTAGTTTTTTTTTTCCATTCTCTCTCTCTACATCCGCTTTAACATACTAATCTTTCTCCTTTTGCTCTTTCCTCATTCCTATTTCATCCACTCAAATTTTACCCCTCCATCCTCAATCCCCACTTACTCTCCCAATACCCGGCCAATTGTAGATTTTTTATCCCTCCCACACAAAATATTTTTCCCCTCTCCATTTTACTCTCCCAGCCCCATCCCATTCTAATCCTCCCCCAACATCAGCTCCCTTCTAGTTCCAGCCTCACCCAGCATCCATTCCCTTCTAGTCCCTGCATCAGCCCATTTCCAGTCCTAGCAACCCCCCAACCCAATACCAGTCCTAGCCCCCCCCATCAACTCACTTCCAGCCCTAAACCCCCATCACCCCATTTCCAGACAGCCCCCATCAGCCCACAGCCCATTAGCAGTCCTACCCCCCCAGCCCATTAGCAGTCCTACCCCCCCCCCCCCCCGCCCGCCCGCCCGCCCATTAGCAGTCCTAACCCCCCCAGCCCATTAGCAGTCCTAACACCCCCCCCTCCTGCCCATTAGCAGTCCTAACACCCCCCTCCTGCCCATTAGCAGTCCTAACCCCCCGCCCGCCCGCCCGCCCGCCCGCCCATTAGCAGTCCTAACCCCCCCAGCCCATTAGCAGTCCTAAACCCCCCCCCACCCCACCCATTAGCAGTCCTAACACCCCCCCTCCTGCCCATTAGCAGTCCTAACACCCCCCTCCTCCTGCCCATTAGCAGTCCTAACCCCCCCCTCCTGCCCATTAGCAGTCCTAACCCTCCCCCCCCTGCCCATTAGCAGTCCTAACCCCCCTCCTGCCCATTAGCAGTCCTAACACCCCCCCTCCTGCCCATTAGCAGTCCTAACACACCCCCCTCCTGCCCATTAGCAATCCTAACCCCCCCCTCCTCCTGCCCATTCGCCGTCCTAACCCCCCCCCCCCCCCCACCGGCAAATTTTTAAAAAAAAAAAGCAGGCTCTGGCTGCTGCCGCGGCAGATTACAATGTCCCGCGGGGCCCCCTCCGCCCGCTAAGCCCCTCTGCAAGGGCTTTCAGATTCGCGAGGGAGAGCGTCTCCCTCGCGTCTCTGTTAAGCCCGCAGGGGCTAATGGGAAATTTCCCATCAGACCCTCGCGTCTAAAGGGGCTGATGGGAAATTTCCCATTAGCCCCTGCGGGCTTAACAGAGACGCGAGGGAGACGCTCTCCCTCGCGAATCTGAAAGCTCTTGCAGAGGGGCTTAGCGGGCGGAGGGGGCCCCGCGGGACGCTGCATTCTGCCCTTGCCTCGTCCGCGGCAGCAGTCAGAGACAGCTTTTTTCTTTTTTTTGCGGACCTATGGCCCGCGTGCCAGCTGCAAGGCCTTCGCGTGCCACAGCTGGCACGCGTGCCATAGGTTCGCCATCGCTGATCTAGGTCATAAGTATCTAGCAGTTTCCCCAAAAGACACAGGTTACTCAGTGCTTGTATTGATTGGGTCAAGCAGTGATATCCCATGTCCCTTATAATAATGGTTTATGGACCTTTCCTCCAGGAACTGGTCCAAATCTTTTTTAAACCCAGCTGCACTAACAGCTTTTACTAAATACACCAGTAACAAATTCCAGAGTTTGATTACACGTTGAGTGAAAAAATATTTTCTCTTATTAGTCTTAAATAGGTTACCCTGAAGCTTAAGAGCATAAGATAGAAACATAGAAACATGATGACAGAAAAAGACCACAAGGCCCATCTAGTCTGTCCTTCCATAACAACAACTACAACAGTCCACTTTTTACCTTTAGAGATCCTCTGTGTTGGTCCCATGCTTTTTTGAATTCAGTTACTGTCCTCATTTCCACCACCTCCACTGGGAGACTATTCCACGGATCCACTACTCTTTCCGTAAAGAAATATTTCCGCATGACATAATATGACATAATGGATCAGACCAAGGTCCATCAAGCCCAGTATCCTGTTTCCAACAGTGGCCAATCTAGGTCATACATACCTAGCAGTTTCCCAAAAGACACAGGTTCCACAATGCTTGTACTGGGTCAAGCATTGATATCCTGGGTCCCTTCTTAATAATGATTTATGGACCTTTCCTCCAGGAACTTGTCCAAACATTTTTTAAACCCAGCTACACTAACAGCCTTAACTACATCCTCCGGTAACAAATTCCAGAGTTTGATTTCACGTTGAGTGAAAAAAATATTTTCTTTTATTAGTCTTAAATAGTTTACTCTGTAGCTTCATTGCATGTCCCCTAGTCTTTCTATATTGTGATAACATAAACAATCGATCTACATTTACCCTTTCCACTCCGTTAATTAATTCATAGACTTCTATCATATCTCCACTCAGCCGTATCTTTTCCAGGTTAAAGAGCCCAAAAATTTTAGGCTTTCTTCATAGGGGTATCCTTCCATCCCCTTTACCATTTTGGTGGCTCTTCTCTGAACCTTTTCTAATAATACTATATCCTTTTTAAGATACGGCAACCAGAATTGCACACAATATTCAAGGTGCGGTCATACCATGGAACGATGCAGAGACATTATGATATTTATTTATTTATTTTATTTAACAAACATTTATATACCGCTACTTCCAGCGATCAGCAGCGGGTTTGATTACATATTGAAAACTGTCAAATCAGGACAGTATAATTTGGGGTATATACACGTTGATTCGGAGGGTAAGCACATCACACAGTAATGGGTTCTATTTGTAGAGAGGAGCAATAATTTACATATATACATTTTTACATAAATGAGCAAAGCGTACATAAATGCATTCCTGTCTCCCAGGGTGGTTAGGCTTAGAACCCTTGGGTTTAAATCAAGTTGAACTGACTCTGAAACAGGTGAGTCTTGAGTTTTTTTCTAAAGTCAGTTAGGTCTTTGCTAGCTCGTGTCTCTGGCGGCAGTTGGTTCCAGAGTGTCGGTGCTGTGTATGAGAAAGCTCTGTTACTAGTACTGTTTTTAACAGATCTTATATCTGCTGGAACGAGGAGGGTGTTTGAGTTGATGGTTCTTCTGCTTCTGTTGGGTGGTTGTGAGCAGATTAGGGTGGAGAGGAAGGACGGTGCTACGTTATGCATGAGTTTGAAAGTGGTTGTTAGTGTTTTATATTTTATACGAGCAGCAATGGGGAGCCAGTGTAGCTCAATCAATACAGGTGTGATGTGATCAGCAAAACTTTTTCTCATGATGATCCTAACCGCTACATTTTGCACCATTTACAGAATGTTTAAGATATCCTTTGTTTTATTTTCCATTCCTATCCTTATGATACCTAGCATTCTATTTGCTCTCTTGACTGCCGCTGCACACTGGGTGGAGGGTTTTAACATGTTATCCACAGTGACGCCTAAATCTTTTTCCTGGGTGGTGGCTCCTAATGTAGAACCTTGCACAATGTAACCATACTTTGGGTTGTTCTTCCCTAGGTGCATAACTTTGCACTTGTCCGCATTAAATTTCAACTGCCATTTTGATGCCCAGTTTTCCAATTTATCAAGATCTTCTTGCAATTTTCCACAAACCGTATGGGTTTTAACAACTTTAAATAGTTTTGTGTCATCTACAAATTTGATAAACTCGCTCGTTATTCCCTTTTCCAGGTCATTTATGAATATGTCAAAAAGCAGGGCACCCAGCACAGATCCCTGGGGTACACCATTATTCACCTTTCTCCATTGGGAAAATTGGCCATTTAGCCCTACCCTCTGCTTTCTATCTTTTAATCAGTTCCTGATCCACAAATGCACACTGCCTCCTATCCCATGACTCTTTAGTTTTGCCAAAAGTCTCTGATGAGGGACTTTGCCAAAGGCTTTCTGAAAGTCCAAATACACTATATCAACCGACTCACCTTTGTCTAACTGTTTATTCACACCTTCAAGAAAACAAAACAGATTAGTAAGACAAGATCTTCCTTGTCTAAAGCCATGTTGGCTGTCTCCCATTAAGTCATGACCATCTATATGTTCAGCAATTTTGTTCTTTATGATGGTTTCTACCATTTTTCCTGGTACTAACGTCAGGCTCACTGGTCTGTAGATTCCCAGATCACCCCTGGAACCCTTTTAAAAATTGGCATTACATTGGCCATCCTCCAATCTTCAGGTATTACAGATGATTTTAATGATAGGTCACAGATTAGTAATAGCAGGTCTGCAATGTCATATTTCAGTTCTTTCAACACCCTTGGATGTATACCATCCGGCCCAGGTGATTTGCTATTCTTCAGTTTATCAAATAGTTGTAATACATCTTCCCGATGTATTGAAATTTCCTTCAATTATTACGCACCTTTAAATAATACTTCAGACATGGGTAGCATCCCCACATCTTCCTCAGTAAAGACTGAAGCAAAGAATTCATTCCACTATTGCCTTGTCGCCTCTTAGTGCCCCTTTAACCCCTCTATCATCTAATGGACCAAATGACTCTCTCACAGGTTTTTTTGCTACGAATGTACTTGAAAAAGTCATTATTACGCGTTTTTTGTTTCTGCAGCAAGCTTCTTCTCAAATTTTACCTTTGCCTGCCTTATCAATGCCTTGCATTTAACTTGCCAATGCTTGTGCTGTTTCCAGTTTTCGTCATTTGGCTCTCTTTTCCATTTCCTGAAATATGTTTTTGGCAACAACAGTCTCTCTGACCTCACCTTTAAACCATGCTGGTAGTTTTTTGGACTTCCTTCCACTTTTCTTAAAGCATGAAATACAGCCAATCTGGGCTTCCAAGATAGTATTTTTCAACAACACCCAAGCTTGATGTTAGTCTTTAACCTTTGCAACTGCTTTTTTTCATTTTTTTCTTAACTATTTTCCTCATTTTATCATAGTCTCCCTTTTGAAAGTTAAAAGGTAGTACTGTGGATTTCCTAACCATTCCTCTTCCACTAATTAAATCAGACACGATCATGCTTTGATCACTATTGCCAAGTGTCCCTAACACCTTCATCTCTTGCACCAGATCTGGTGTACCACTTAGGACTAGGTCTAATATGGCTTCCCCTCTGGTTGGTTCATGAACCAGCTGCTCCAAGAAGCAGTCATTTATTTCATCTAGGAACTTTATCTCCCTAGCATGTCCTGCCGTGACACTGACCCAGTCAATACTGGGGTAATTGAAATCACCCATTTTTATTACTGTGATGTAACTTTTGTAAGCTTCCTTGATTTCTTTGAGCATTTCATCATCCATTTGTTCATTCTGGCCAGGCTGTTGATAGTACACCCCCACTGCCATCGCCTTCCCCTTTTTACATGGAATTTCAAACCATAGAGATTCTACAGCAAATTTTGTTTCCTGCAAAACTTTAATCCTTTCTGACTCAATGTCCTCTCTAATGTAAAGCGCAACACTTCCACCAATTTGATCAGCTCTATCATTACGATATAGTTTGTACCCAGGTATCACAGTGTCCCACTTGTTGTCCTCTTTCCACCATGTCTCTGAGATTCCAATCATATCAAACCTCTCATTTAGTGCTATATATTCTAATGCTCCCATCTTAGTTTTTAGACTTCTAGCATTTGCATACAAGCATTTCAGAGTCTGTATATTATTCATATTAATCTGTCTATTGGTAGGCATGGATTATTTTTTTTTTAAATTACATTTGTATACTGCTACTTCCAGCGATCAGCAGCAGTTTTGATTACAGATTGGAAATTGTCAAATCATGACAGGAAATTTTTGAGGTATAAACACATTGATTAGACAGGAAAGCACAGCACACAGATAACTATTTTACAGGGAACATGGGCTATGGAGGGTTAAGTGGCTTGCCCAAGACTACAAGGAGCACCTGTGGGACTAGAAACCCCAGTCCTTCCGGCCCAAGGTTGCTGTCCTCTATGGGAATTGAACCCCTGACCTTCCGGCCCGAAGTACCTTGCCCCAACCACTAGGCCACTCCTCCACTCCACATACTGGAATCGTTAAGCTCTGTGTGCTCCATACTCATGGGCATTTGAGCTACTTTACACTTTTTTGGAACCTCTCTTCTTTTGGTAGTATCCTTAAAGGATACATTCTTCCGAACCATGCGCTCTTGGGCGACTGTCGGCTTTCCCCTATTATTTAGTTTAAAATCTGCTCTATCTCCTTTTTAAAGGTTAATGCCAGCAGCCTAGTTCCATCCCGGTTAAGGTGAAGCCCATCGCATCGGAAGAGCCCCTCCTTTCCCCAGAATGTTCCCCAGTTCCTAACAATTCCAAAACCCTCATCCTTGCACCATTGTCTCATCAAAACATTGAGACTCCGAAGCTCTGCCTGCCTTTGGGTACTGCACGTCGAATAGGAAGCATTTCGGAGAACGCTACCCTGGAAGTTCTGGATTTCAACTTCCTACCTAAAAGCCTAAATTTAGCCTCCAGAACCTCCCTACCACATTTTCCTATGTCATTGGTACTGACATGTACCAAGACAGCAGACTCCTCCCCAGCACTATCTAAGACGTTATCTAGGTGGCGCATGAGGTCCACTATCTTCGCACCAGGCAGGCATGTTGCCAGGCGATCCACACGTCCACCAGCCATCCAGCTATCTACATGTCTAATGATTGAACCATCAACTATAACGGCTCTTCTAACCCTTCCCTCATGGGCACATTGCCCTGGAGAAACCTCCTCGGTGCGAGATGGTTTTACATCACCTGGAGGACAGGTCCTAGTTACAGGATCACTTCCTGCCACACCAGAGTGATGCTCTCCTATCACATGACCTCTCTCCACCATGGCAACAGTGATGCTGTCAGACTGGAGGTGGGACCTCAGGACTATATCCCTGTAAGTCTCGTCTATGTACCTCTCTGTCTTTCTTATGTCTTCCAAGTCTGCTACTCTAGCGTCTAGAGAACGGACTCGTTCCCTGAGAGCAAAGAGCTACTTGAACCTAGTGTACACATAAGACATCTCACCAACTGGGAGAAAATCATACATGTGACACTCAATGCAAAAGACTGGAAAGCCCCCATCTCGCTGCTGGACTGCTGTCTGCATCTTAGTTTTAAGCTTCTGTTTAGATCTGTAGGTTCTTTATTTAATAAGGGTTGCTGTGGATACTTATACTAATAAACGTGTACCTAATAAGTTTAATATATCTTGTTCACCTGAAGCTTAATTAATCTCTGGTCTTTAATGTATGACTGATTTGGATAAAGAGCTGCACCTGAGAGCAGCTCCTTCTCTTTAAGATGTGTAAGTACCTATAAAGCTACGATTATCTCAGGGGTGGGTGGGCGTTGGGGAGGGAGGGAGGGAAATAAGACTTATTAAAAGATAGCTGCTACACAGTAGCCTGTCCTGTGATTCTAAGGTAAGCTGTGACCAACTTCCTGGGTGATTAACAGTCCTTGCTTGGATAGATGAATTATTTCAAAATGGCCTTTTGATCTGCCACCTGGCTTTAACACCTATTCAAAATGTTTCACAGATATCTTGCCCCCAAGGTAGAAAACCTATTTGTAAAGGTCTCTAGAAGACTTTATTTATTTCTCAAAGAATACTGACACTGTTTTGCCTTTTAAGCTAAGTTATATTCTGATTTGATTTAAATTAAAGCTCTTTGCTGCTGCTAGGCTCTGATATAGTATGACATTTCAACTAGAAGCTCTCTGCTGTCTTCTAAATTTAACCAGAAAGCTCTCTTTTGTGTTTTAAATTTAATCTAAAAGCACTTTGCTGCTACTAGGCCCTGAATGAATATTAAATTTAAACTATAAGCTCTCTACTGGGTTCTAAATTTAACCAGAAAGCTCCCTTCTATGTTCTATATTTAAACTTAAACTGCTGTACTAGGCCCTGACTGATTTAACAAATACACTGGGTTCACAGATTAATCAGCTTTAATCCAAAGAATTCCCTTCAGAAAAATTCCCAGAAGTATATACTCACAATTGCAGATCTCTCTCCAGAAGTAGCAGTTCCCTTTTGTAGTCCTTCATTGCATGTAGCCTAGTCTTTTTATATTCTAATGACATAAACAATCGATCTACGTTTACCCGTTCGACTCCATTCATTAATTTATAGACCTCTATCATATCTCCCCTCAGCCGTCTCTTTTACAGGTTGAAGAGCCCTAATCTTTTTAGCCTCTCTTCATAGTGGAAAGTTCCATCCCCTTTACCATTTTGGTAGCTCTTCTCTGTACCTTTTCTAATAATGCTGTATCTTTTTTAAGTTATGGCGACCAAAATTTCACACAATATTCAAGACGCGGTCGCACCATGGAACGATACAGAGGCATTAAAATATCCTTTGTTTTATTTTCCATTTCTTTCCTTATGATACCTAGCATTTTATTTGCTCTCTTGGCCGTTGCTGCACACTGGGCGGAGGGTTTTAACATGTTATCCACGATGATGCCTAAATCTTTTTCCTGGATGGTGGTTCTCAATGTGGAACCTTGCATCGTGTAACCATAGTTTGGGTTGTTCTTTCCCAGGTGTATAACTTTGCACTTGTCCACATTAAATTTCATCTGCCATTTGGATGCCCAGTCTTACAGTTTATCATGATCCTCTTGCAATTTTCCACAATCCTCTTGGGTTTTAACAACTTTAACAACTTGATAACTTCACTCGTTATTCCCTTTTCCAGGTCATTTATGAATATGTTAAAAAGCAGTGGACTCAGCACAGATCCCTGTGTTACTCCATTATTCATCTTTTTGCATTGGGAAAATTGGCCATTTAGCCCTACCCTCTGCTTTCTATTTTGTAACCAGATCCTGATCCACAATAGTATATCACCTCCTATCCCATGACTTTTTAGTTTTGCCAAAAGTCTCTGATGAGGGACCTTATCAAAGGCTTTCTGAAAGTCTGGATACACTATATCAACTGACTCACCTTTGTCTACCTGTTTATTCACACCTTCAAATAACATAACAGATTAGTAAGACAAGATCTTCCTTGTCTAAAGCCATGTTGGCTGTCTCCCATTAAGCCATGACTATCTACATGCTGAGTAATTTTGTTCTTTATGATGGTTTCTTCCATCTTTCCCAGTACTGATGTCAGGTATGTAGTTTCCCTGATCACCCTTGGAACCCTTTTGAAAAATTGGCCTTACATTGGTGATCCTCCAAACTTCAGGTGTTACAGATGATTTTAATGATAGTTCACAGATTACTAATAGCAGGTCTGCAATCTCATATTTCAGTTCTTTCAACACCCTTGGATGTATACCATCTGGTCCAGGTGATTTTCTATGCTTCAGTTTATCAAATAGTTGTAATACATCTTCCTGGTGTAGCGATATTTCTTCCAATTCTTCTGTTTCATCACCTTTAAATATAAATTCTGTCATGGGTAACATCTCTACATCTTTCTCACTAAAGAACGAAGCAAAGAATTCATTCAGTCTCTCCGTTATAGCCTTGTCCCCTCTTACTGCCCCTTTTACCTCTCTATCATCTAATGGTCCAACTGACTCTCTCACAGGTTTTTTGCTACAAATGTACTTGAAAACGTCTTTATTATGTGTTTTTGCTTCCACAGCAAGTTTCTTCTCAAATTCTCTCTTTGCCTGCTTTATCAATGCCTTGCATTTAACTTGCCAGTGCTTGTGCTGTTTCCAGTTTTTGTCATTTGGCTCTTTTTTTCATTTCCTGAAAGATGTTTTTTTGGCAACAACAGCCTCTCTGACCTCACGTTTAAACCATGCTGGCAGTTTTTTGGACTTCCTTCCATTTTTCTTAAAGCGTAGAATACAGCTGGTCTGGGCTTCCAAGATAGTATTTTTAAACAACATCCAAGCAACTGCTCCTTTTAGTTTTTACTTAACTATTTTCCTCATTTTATCAAAGTCTCCCTTTCAAAATTTAATAGGTAGTAATGTGGATTTCCTTACCATTCCTCTTACATTAATTAAATCAAATGTGATCATGCTATAATCACTATTGCCAAGTGGCCCCAACACCCTTAAACCTTGCACCAGATCCGGTGTTCCACTAAGAAATAGGTCCAAAATGGCTTCCCCTCTTGTTGGTTCATAAACCAGCTGCTCCAAGAAGCAGTCATTTATATCATCTAGAAACTTTGGGGTATGTTTACTAAACTGCATTAGTGTGATTCGCGTTAGGAGCCGCGTTAGTGGAAGAAATGCCAAAAAAGGACATGGGCAGTACATCGTTAGTGATAACGCGCGCTATAATGCGCCGCGCAGCAACGATCGTTACAGGGCGCATTACTGCACGTTAAGCGTAAGAATGCGTGCAGACACCCAAAAGCAGAAACAGAGCTGTAGCACAATGGTTACTACACAGACTGATGGTACAAGGGTCATGGGTTCGATTCCCCAGTGTGCCTAATGAATAAGGCTGGCTGAGGCATCATGTGTAACCCTTTGAAGGCCTACTATAATATTTAATCCACAGTCTGCACCCGGGTTAAAGTTTGCATATGTCAGGAAAATTGTACCCGTCTTATTCAATATGTTCCAATAGTGACGTTCCCTCTGCCATGGTCATGTATTATATACCATTTGTTAGGAATATTTAGGCAGAAGTGTGGATCCCGAAAGTGTTGGGCTTGGCCTGGAAAGGGTTAGGTATTGGACTGTGAGGAAGTTTAGGTGTACTGTAATAGTGCTGCCAGCAAACACACCCTCACAGTGGCGTAACCTAAGGTGCCACATAAGGCACCCTAGAAGGCACTCCAAAGGGCACATTATAAAGTGCGCTGTCTGCCAAGGCACCCTATAATATCCCCTATAGGACACCATATAAGGCACCTTATCAGACGCTTTATAGGGCGCCGTATAAGGCGACCTATAGGGTGCCTTATGAGCCACCCTAAGGTGACAGTAACCTGAGGGTGGTTCTGCCGGCAGCACTAATACACAATAAAAATAGACAATGCCTAAGACAGCCCTATCGATGAACCCCACTGTGGGTTGTGAACCCATGACCGCTGGATCCATGTGCAGTGAAGTAACCAGTGGGCTAGAGCTGCTAATAAACACCTGGCTGGCTACAGGAGGACTGCACGGCACCACACCCACATTCTGCTGTGGTTACCAGGGAGATTACATACCACCACCCAAAGCACCCTCTGGGGCTCAGGGTGGGGGACAGGATCTCCCGCCAACAGATCCAATGGTGGCAGTAGAGGGGACCATCACCCCAGTCCTGCTAGGAATCAAACACCCTACAGCGCAGGCAATGCAGAGCAGTACACATCCATAATGCAATAGCAGGTCTGGAAATGCTCAGCTGCCCCCCACCATTATCTGACATTCTTCAGCAGCAAGCCTCCAGCCGCTGCACGGTGTTCCAGCAAGACACATACTAGCTGCAAGACAGTCCGCCAGCTAGTCCATAGTGCATGGTCCTGGAGGAGATGCATGTACCCAGAACGGGGATATCAGCATACACATCAAGCAGATAAGTCAGTAATTGGGCCCCAAAAGGAAACCGATAAATATCACATATAAGAAATACTATATAGCACTATGGGGGTACCTAGCCATGCCATGGTCACTGCTCAGTCAGGGTGAGAGGGACCTCCCAGCAGGACATGCTATGGCCACCCTGTCCGTGCAGGTGGTGGCCAGGCACTACAATGTCCGGCCATTGCCCTATGCCCTGTGCAGATGCGGCCAGGCCAGGCCACCCTATCCAGGCTATTCCCACGGTACCTTGCTCCTCATTATGCACATTGGCAGGCCAATACTGGCAACAGTGCTAGCAGTGTGGGCTGTGGAGGGTGTTGGCAGCCACCACACACTGGATAGACAGACACACACTCCCCACACCTATGCCAGCATTGTGCAACTATAGAGGTGTTGGGCAGCCCAGGCCACCACACCAGTCCTGGGCACAGTGCAGGCATGGCTATGGTACGCAATACTGTAGGAGTCACTCCCCAGGTTGGTAAACACTGTCAGACACAAGACCTGTAGCACACTCCGCAGACATCAGAAAGGTTGCTATGATGCAGCTCACTCAGAAAATTGTTCTTAACCTAGGAATTGCTATCTGCCAATAATCATAGCAACCTTTTGATAGATGTGTACCATATTTCCAGGTTTAGGGTGGCATTACAAAGGTATGCAAGTGCTAGTATTGGGAGATGCACGCAGAGCCCAAAGTCCTGCCTCTCCAGGGGGCTTTGGATAATGGGGCCTGTGGGTACGGGTGTGTCTGCCTCTGTTGGCTACTGCTTTACGGCAGAGGTTCCCAACTCCAGTCCTGCGGTGCCAAACACTGTTCGGGTTTTCATGCTGTCCCTCATGAATATGCATGAGATACATCTGCATACCATGGGGGTGGCGCATAGAAATGCAGCACAGGCATCTTTATCAGAGGCAGCATGGAACCTGAATGGTGTTTGGCCCTCCAGGACTGCAGTTGGGAGGCTCTGCTCTAGGTAATGTGCATGTTTATGGTGTCTGTGCTCTGTAGGGTAAAATGTAGGTGTTTTGGGCATGTTCACGTCATCTGCACGAAAGGTTCTGTCTGTATTAGCATGTTATAGTAGTGTGTAAAATATGAGGACTGGGTTGGCAGAAACCACAGCTGGGGCTTGAACCTGTGACTTTCTGCTTCTGAATGCACTGGTTTTGTGCACTGCACCACCATGTTACCACAGAGATGGTGCATTCCCTGGTTATACCATGACTGTTGGTCAGACAGGGCCTGTCTGTTGCAGTGCACAGCACCCACCTACACAGGGCTAGGCCACGGTCTGCTCTGGGCAGCTGCCACTGCCCCCTCCACCACCAGTATCCCTCAGCCACCATGCTGACATGCCCTTCTGCTGGTGGAGCTGGTGGTGCGCAGTCTCAGGCCATCCAGTGTGCAGGTAGGCGGCTGCCTATAATGCAGGTTCTGGGGTAGCGGTGCCTGCATAGACGTGCACGCTCCCCCCCAGCCCCGCCTGCCAATGTTCCGTGCCCTTGGGGGTAACTGTTGGGTACTATCCCCTGTGACACTTTGGGAAACCCACTCATGCCCATGTTGGACCTTCAGCAGTTGCTGTATGGCTGCTCCGCTGTTTCAGCATTCATATGGGCCACTTAGGCATCACCCTAGTCTGCACTGTGGCCCAGCTCCACCACAGCATGTGCCGCCTGCGGCCCTCTGTATCCCCTTCTCCGGCATCTGTCCAGTTGCCATTATGACATGCCCGCCCTGCTGTTGCGGGACATGTGCACGCCATAAGAACCCTGTATGATGGTGGTAAAAACCCTGAGCAGAGCTATTTCACTGTGGGCCCATTCACCTTGTATGGGGACGGAGTATAGACCCTTCCACGATTTATATCTGTTCTATGGAGCTTACTCGGGGGGGGGGAGGGGTTGATGTTTCTCATTGATACCACTATTGGCCAGCTTGGTTATTGTTTCTTTCCAGTTTGTTGGGGTCATTTTCAGTGTTTCTGTGCCCTTTTGTTCTGTGCACATGTATCACACTTATCACTTGTTTTTGGTTTCCCTGCATGGGCTGTACATTGCTGACACTGAAATGGTTTCTCTCCCCTTTAATATGCCTTTAACGGCAGGTTTTCATTTGCGTTGGAATTCAGCTCTGAAAATCAGCACGTTAGTGTGAAGGGAGCCTCTCCCCGCCCACTCTCCGCCCATTGACCCCTTCTTTCCGCCCTCTCTCCACCTTCTGCGGTGTTTTACCGCGCCGCGGGGCATTACGATCGTTAGCGCGTCATAACGCGCGTTATGATGCGCTAATGATCGTTAACGTTACATTACGCGCGTTATTCACGATTACCGCAGTTTAGTAAACATACCCCTTTATCTCCCTAGCATTTACTGCCATGACACTGACCCAGTCAATACTGAGGTAATTGAAATAACCCATTATTATTACCATTCTGTAACCTTTGTTAGCTTCCCTGATTTCTTTGAGCATTTCATCATCCATTTGTTCATTCTGGCCAGGTGTTCGATAGTACACCCCCACTGAATTCTCCTTTTTACATGGAATTTCGATGCATAGAGATTCTACAGTGAATTTTGTTTCCTGTAAAACTTTAATCCTTTGTGACGCAATACCTTCTCTAACACAGAGCACAACCCCCTCCACCAATTTGATCAGCTCTATCATTACGATATACTTTGTACCCATGTATCACAGTGTCCCACTGGTTGTCCTCCTTCCACCACGTCTCTGAGATACCAGTCATATCTAACTTCTCGTTTGGTGATATATATTCTAACTCTCTCATCTTATTTTTTTAGACTTCTAGCATTTTCATACAAGCATTTTAGAGACTGTATTTTATTCATATTAATCTGGTTATCGGTAGGCATGGGTAATTCGGAATCTTTAAGTTCTGTCTGCTCTGTACTCAAGGGCATTTGGGCTACCTTTGTCTTTATTGGAACCTCTCTGCTGATGTGCCCTAACTTCATTTTCTTGGTAGTATCCTTCAAGGATACATTGTTCCGAACCATGCGTTTTTTGGCGACTGTCAACTTTCTCCTATTATCTAGTTTAAAAGCTGCTCTATCTCCCTTTTAAAGGTTAATGTCAGCAGCCTGGTTCCATCCCGGTTAAGGTGAAGCACATCCCTTCAGAAGAGCAACCTCCTTTCCCCAGAATGTTCCCCAGTTCCTAACAAATACAAAACCCTCATCCTTGCACCATTGTCTCATCCACGCATTGAGACTCCGGAGATCTGCCTGCCTTTTGGGTCCTGCACGTGGAACGGGAAGCATTTCGGAGAATGCTACTCTGGAAGTTCTGGATTTCAACTTCCTACCTAAAAGCCTAAATTTGGCCTCCAGAACCTCCCTACCACATTTTCCTATGTCATTGGTACTGACATGTACCAAGACAGGAGACTCCTCCCCAACACTAACTAAGACCTTGTCTGGGTGGCACATGAGGTCCGCTACCTCTTCATCAGGCAGGTATGTTATCAAGAGATCCTCACGTCCACCAGCCACACAGCTATCTACATGCCTAATGATCGAATCACCAACTATAACGGCTGTCCTAACACTTCCCTCATGGACACATAGCCCTGGAGAAACTTCCTCGGTGCGAGAGGGTTTTACATCATTTGAAGGACTGGTCCTAGCTATTGGATCACTTCCTGCCACACCAGGGTGATGCTCTCCTGTCACGTGACCGCTCTCCTCCATGACAGCAGGGATGTTGCCAGACTGGAGGTGGGACTTCAGGACTATATCCCTGTAGGTCTCATCTATGTATCTCTCTGTCTTCCTTATGTCTTCCAAGTCTGCTGCTCTTGCTCCAGGGATCGGACTCGTTCCCTGAGAGCAAAGAGATCCTTGCACCTTGTGCACACTTAAGACCCCTCACCAACTGGGAGAAAATCATAGATGTGACATTCAGTGTAAAAGACTGGAAAGCCCCCATCTCACTGCTGGACTGTGATCTGCATCTTCATTTTAAGGTTGTGTTTAGATATTTAAGTTCTTTACTTACTAAAAGTTGCTGGGGATACTTATACTAATAACACTATACCTTGATACATTTAATGTACTTTGTTAATCTGCAATTTAATTAATCTCAAGTCCTTAATATATGCTGATGAGAATAAACAGCTGCACCTGAGAGTGAATATGGCACCTCCTTTCCTTTAAGAGGTGTAAGCACCTATATATCTAAGATTATCCCAGGGGTGGGCGGGTGTTGGGGAGGGAGGGAAAAAGACTTATTAAAAGCTGGCTGCTACACAGAACCCTATCCTTTGCTTCTAGGTTAATCTGTGACTAATCTCCAGGGGGAGTCCCACAGCCCTTGCTTGGATAGAGGGAGTCTTGGGTTCTAAATCTAACCAGAAAGCTCTCCTCTGTGTTTTAAATTTAAACTGAAAGCTCTTTGCTGCTACTAGGCCCTGACCAATTTAACAAATACACTGGATTCACAGATTAATCAGCTTTAAACTAAAGAATTCTTTTTCCCCCAAGATTTAAAAAAAATTCCCCGAAGTAATACTTGCAATTGCAGATCTCTCTCCATATAAAAATATGCTGGGAAATGTACATGTCTTCAATAGCAGTTTCAAATGTTTGTACTGTATGTCCTTTACATGAAGTAATTTTCAAATGGAAAGTAGGTGTTGGCTTTTGCTTGGAAAATTGGTGCAATGCATCCTTTCAACATACTTTCTGAATAAGTTAGGCAGCTTGTACTAAAATTATCCTCTTTATCACATTATTTGAATGTATGCCAGGATCCCTAGGATACAGTTCTTGTTTCTTTAAGAAAAGCTTTGTAAATTGAATACCTCTTTATATAGTAAATAGGAATAACCTGCGCATCTTAATGAGGGTTTAGGGAATTTAGTTGAAATTGAGCGAGAATGGATGTGAAGGATGCCCCAGTTATTTGAAAAAGAAATGAATGATCATTTTTCCCCTAAGCTTTATTCTTTCATTCTTGCATTAATTCTACAACTGTTTCACAGTAAAAAGATTCTGTAATAGTCACTTCTTAAAACGACAAAAATGATGATTCTTCTCTTTTTTTCCCCGAGATTGTGATTTAGGTCCTTTTGTGAAGAGGGCCATGGCTGTCTTATATAATGAAGATAATGACTTCCTACCTGCTCTTAAATTCTGATTTCACTAGAAGCTTTGAAAGTATCACAAAAGGCCATTTATTCTTTTCAAGCAGGGTGCTCTTTTAAAAAAGTCTAACTAAAGTGCAAGATTATTTCCTATGCATAGTTTGCTCAAGGGACTAGTAAACCAGCTATGTAGAGCTCAGATTATTTATTATTTCGTACAGTTGTTCCATATTTTATGACTTTTTTGCATGTAAATAATTTATAACATTTGAAGCTGAACTTGTGGCAGCCTTTGCACCTCTCAGCACATGGCTTATCTAGATGAGAAAGTGGGATTGGGACTGCACAATATGGTAATATAGCTCTACTGTGAAGGGCTGCCTAGAACATACAGCACTTGCTGCCATATCTGCCATATACTGTAGAAGTATTGTCTTTTTTTAATTGATATTTAAACATCTATCCCAGTTTATACATATAAATCCATTTTTATGCATGTAAACAGTACCTCAGGCTTAGAAAATGAACTCTATAGTGTAGGGAGCCTTCATGTTTACCAAGGTCAGTAATGCAGATGTGGGTTCCATTACCAGCATGGGGAGGCTATACTAAATTCAAGGGCGTGTACTTCCATCCCCCTTCATTTGGCATGGGCTCAGGACATCACACTGCACAAGCGGGGATGCAGGCACACTTAGGGGTATGTTTACTAAACTGCGGTAATCGCGAATAACGTGCGTTATGTAACGTTAACGATCGTAAGCGCAGCATAACGCGCGTTATGCTGCGCTTACGATCGTTAACGTTACATAACGCGCGTTATGATGCGCTAACGATCATAATGCCCCGCGGCGCGGTAAAATACCGCAGAAGGTGGAGAAAGGGCCGAGAGAAGGGGTCAATGGGCAGAGAGTGGGTGGAGAGAGGCTCCCTTCACACTAACGCGCTGATCTGAAGAGCTCAATTCCAACGCGAATGAAAACCTGCCGTTAAATGCACATTACAGGGGAGAGAAACCATTTCAGTGTCAGCAATGTACAGCCCAGGCAGGGAAACCTAAAAACAGTGATAAGTGTGATACATGTGCACAGAACAAAAGGGCACATAAACACTGAAAATGACCCCAACAAACTGGAAAAAAACCATAACCAAGCTGGCCAATAGTGGTATCAATGAGAAACAGCAACCCTTCCCCCCCCCCCGGGTAAGCTCCATAGAACAGATATAAATCATGGAAGGGTCTATAATCTGTCCCCATACAAGGTGAATGAGCCCACAGTGAAATAGCGCTGCTCAGGGTTTTCCCCACCATCGGACAGGGTTCCTATGGTGAGCATATGTCCCGCAACATCAGGGCGGGCATGTCAGAATGGCAACTAGACAGATGCCGGAGAAGGGGATACAGAGGGCCGCAGGCGGCACATGCTGTGGTGCAGCTGGGCCACAGTGCGGACTAGGGCGATGCCTAGGTGGCCCATACGAATGCTGAAGCAGCAGAGCAGCCAGACAGCAACTGCTGAAGGCCCAACATGGGCACGACTGTATTTCCCACAGTGTCACAGGGGATAGTACCCAGCAGCTACCCCCAAGGGCATGGAACATTGTCAGGCGATGCTGGGGGGAATCGTGGACACCTATGCAGGCACCCCTACCCCTGAAACCGCACCATAGGCAGCCGCCTACCTGCACACTGGATGGCCTGAGACTGCGCACCACCAGCACCACCAGCAGAAGGGTATGTCAGCATGGTGGCTGAGGGATACTGGTGGTGGAGGGGGCAGTGGCAGCTGCCCAGAGCAGACCGTGGCCTAGCCCTGTGTAGGTGGGTGCCGTGTACTGCAACAGATGGGCCCTGAGTCATGGTATCACCAAGGAATGTACTGACTCTGTGACAACAAGGTGGTGCAGTGCACAAAACCAGTGTACTCAGAAGCAGAGGGTCACAGTTTCAAGTCCCAGCTGTGGTTCCCGCCAACCCAGTCCCCATATTTTACCCACTACTACAACGTGCTAATACAAACAGCACCTTTATTGCAGATGACGTAAACATGCCCAAGACACCTACATTTTACCCTACAGAGCACAGACACCATAAACATGCACATTACCTAGAGCAGAGCCTCCCAAATGCAGTCCTGGAGGGCCAAACATCATTCCCGTTCCATGCTGCCTCTGATAAAGATGCCTGTGCTGCATTTCTATGCACCACCCCCATGGTATGCAGATGTATCTCATGCATATTCATGAGGGACAGCATGAAAACCCGAACAGTGTTTGGCACCGCAGGACTGGAGTTGGGGACCTCTGCCGTAAAGCAGCAGTCAACACCCGCACCCACAGGCCCCATTAGCCAAAGCCTCCTGGAGAGGCAGGACTTTGGGCTCTGCGAGCATCTCCCAATACTAGCACTTGCATACCTTAGTAATGCCACCCTAAACCTGGGAATATGGTACACATCTTTAAAGAGGTTGCTATGAGTACTGGCAGATAGCAATTCCTAGGTTAAGTACACTTTTCTGAGTGAGCTGCATCATAGCAACTTTCTGATGTCTGTGGAGTGTGCTACAGGTCTTGTGTCTGACAGTGTTTACCAACCTGGGGAGTGACTCCTACAGTATTGCATACCATAGCCATGCTTGCACTGTGCCCAGGACTGGTGTGGTGGCCTGGGCTGCCCAACACCTCTATAGTTGCACAATGCTGGCATAGGTGTGGGGACTGTGTGTCTGTCTATCCAGTGTGTGGTGGCTGCCAACACCCTCCACAGCCCACACTGCTAGCACTGTTGCCAGTATTGGCCTGCCAATGTGCATAATGAGGAGCAAGGTACCGTGGGAATAGCCTGGATAGGGTGGCCTGGACTGGATGCATCTGCACACAGCATAGGGCAATGGCTCGGACATTGTAGTGCCTGGCCACCACCTGCACGGACAGGGTGGCCATAGCATGTCCTGCTGGGAGGTCACTCTCATCCTGACTGAGCAGTGACCATGGCATGGCTAGGTTCCCCCATAGTGCTATATAGCATTTCTCTCATGTGATATTTATGGGTTTCCTTTTGGGGCCCAATCACTGACTTATCTGCTTGGTGTGTATGCTGACATCCCCGTTCTGGGTACATGCATCTCCTCCAGGACCATGCACTATGGACTAGCTGGCGGACTGTCTGCAGCTAGTATGTGTCTTGCTGGAACACCTTGCAGGGTGCAGCGGCTGGAGGCTTGCTGCTGGAGAATGTCAGATAATGGTGGGGGGCAGCTGAGCATTTCCAGGCCTGTCGTCTATCTGCTATTGCGTTATGGATGTGTGCCGCTCTGTCTGTTCCCCAGCAGGACTGGGGTTGCTGGTCCTCTCTACTGCTGTCATTGCAGGGAGGTAGACTGTGGATCTATTGGTGGGTGATCCTGTTTCCCACCCTGAGCCCCAGAGGGTGGGTTGTGTGGTGGTACATAATCTGCCTATGGGTCCATACACCCCCCCCCCTTCACCTACAGCAGGTAACAATGGCACCAACACAGGATATGCACTATTCTGGGTGCAGCATCGCCCATAGGGACTAGACATGACCGAGACATACAGCAGGACACAGATGTATCCTAGGTGTGTCTAACTGAACTACCTATCACACACTGATGGGAACCTGCAGCATGGTGTATTTCAGCCATGAAAGGTGCTGTGGACCTGGTGCTGGGCGCCCCACCTCAACCTCAGGGTGGGCATAGTACCCGCACAATGTGACTCTCTGTGGCAGTGCCACACACGTTCTGTTCCCCCTACAAGGCCGAGGTGCTGTGGGGGTGCATACCCAATCTTGTGCCCATCTCTCGTCTGCTGATTTGCATGTGCAGTGCATCATGGGTACGGGTGGGTTACCCCTATCCTGGTAACCACAGCAGACAGTTTGTGTGGTGACGTGCAGTTCTTCTGCAGCCAGCCAGGCTTTGTTCACAGCCTTATAAGGTGTCCTATAGGGGACATTATAGGGTGTCTTGGCAGACAGTACACTTTAGAATGTGCCCTATGGAGTGCGTTATGGGGTGCCTTATGCCACACCTTAGGTTATGCCACCGTGAGGGTGTGTTTGCTGGCAGCACTAATTAAAATACACGTCACATGCCTCAACAATCGCTACTTAAATGTAAAGGGTGCTGCCTCAGCCAGCCTTATATGTTAGGCCCACTGGGGAATCGAACCCATGACCCCTCTACCATCAGTCAGTGTTGTAACCATTGTGCTACAGCTCTATTACAGTGCTTGTATGCCTGCGCGCCTTCTTAAGATTAATGCGCGGTAACGTGCCCTGTAGCGCTCGTTCATTTATGGCACCTTGTAACACGCGTTCTCGGCGCGTTCTCGGAAACGATGTACCGCCCATGTCCTTATTTGGGGTTTCTGTCTCTACCGTGGCTCCTAACTCGAATCGCACTAACGCAGTTTAGTAAACATACCCCTTAATGTCAACTATTGAGATGGTGTTAAGTACACTCATACTAAGGCCAGCACCTGTGGTTAGTGCAAGCTATTAATGCCCGTCCTATCCACATCTTGCATTCAAAGAAGCTTTCCAGGGCTGTCAACCTAGGATGGAGGTTGCACTTCTTGTCTGTTCCTTATCTTTTTTAATACGTATTACTTCCCTATGTTAAACTGGCATTCCTCTCTGTGTAATATTAGATGATGCAAACTGCTCTGATGCTATTCAGTTTAGGGGGTATAGAAAGTTTTCATAAACATAAATATATTCAATATTCTGTTCTGCCCATGACCTGTCCAGTGCCCTCCCATCACATGCAACCCAGGTAGCATGGGATTTTTGGTACTGGGGCCCACTCTACTTTTTAGCATGGCACCCAAACTGCATGCTAAGCTCTACATTACCGGGTAGAATGCTTTAGTAAACATGCCCCCCAGTATAGTAATGGGCAAAAAGGATAATGTTTTGTAAAGTGCAAAGATGTGGAAAAAGTAATTACAGTGATAGTGGTGAACTTGAAATGCTTTAGCACAGTGCTTGCAGACTGAAAAGAGCAGAGGAGTCTGCAGAGGGGAAAAAACTGAACCATGTAGAACAATGTTTTGCCTAAGAGGGGCCTAAGAGAATATTAAAACTGCAGCAAGCATTGAACTCTGCCTGGAGGCAGCAGACAGCAAGCTGATTGGCTGTTTTTGAAAACTGTCACCAGGCAGGAGACTGAAAGGACACTTGGAGTGGACAGTTTGAGAGATAGGGTTTGAACTCTGGTGTAGTGTAGGTGATGGTTGCTGTTTCTGAAGTATTCTGAGAAGGAAAATTTAATGTATATTCAGCGAGAAATTGATGTAGGTAGCAGCCAGTGTTAAAATGTATTGTTATATGTTGAAATGTGCTAAAATTGTGTCAGCTGGGGAACATTTTTTTTTGTTAAAGATTTTATTCCAAATTAATGAAACATAACAAAAGAAACATTACATAATAGTAATTACAAGTCCACATCAAGGAGCAGCTTCATATCATACAATAATTGTAAAAGCAAAACCCGTAACAGCAAATTTAACTCATTTATACAAAATCAAGAGGCCAATACAGTGATAACTACAAGCATTAAAAAGTTATGTATGTTCCCTCTCACTCAAAAAATTTACCAAATGATCTATTTCAAAAAACAGATAACGTTTGCCTTGAAAAGAAATCTGCCACTTGCATGGAAATTTAAGATGAAATAATGCGCCAATGGCAAGAACATGCGGACGAATATCTAGAAAAGCCTTACGACGTTCCTGCGTACTTTTAGCCACGCCTGGAAATATCTGTATACTTTGACCACAAATTTTTTCAGTCTTCCTCTGAAAATAGAGCCTCAAGATCCTATCCTTATCCATCTCCTGAACAAAGGAGACTAGCAAGTGTCTCTAATGGGGATATCTTCAGAGGAAGACTCAAGAAAACCAGATATATCCAGTGTGGAAGACACCAACTGATCATATTGAACTCCACCAGAAGCATTTTCTGCTCTAATTACCCTACCTTTAGGCAAATAATATATTCTCGAAATCAAAATATCTGCCACATCCTTAAATAATAATATTTCTTTAAGGTATTTCTGTAACAACAATAAGGGAGAAAGATAGTGTGTCCTTGGGAAATTTAAAAAACGTAAGTTTTTTGATCATAAAGCATTTTCCCTGAACTCATCTTGTTGTTGCAAGAAACGCAAGTCCTGAGAGAACTTTATACTAGCAGCCTGCTGAGAAGAAACCAACTTTTCAGTAGACATAACAGTCCTTTCAACAGATGACAAACGGACTTCATGATCAGATAATTTGCTAACCGTTTCTTTTGAGAAGGCCAAAACCTTCTGTAAAGAAGCAGATAGAGCCAATTCCATCTGATAAACTACAAGCCAAACATCCCTTAAAGAAACATTCTCAGGAGGTGAAGGCCGTTCACCGACCACAGGAAAAGAAATCACCGTAGGTAAAGGAGAAGACAATGGCATGATAGGAGAGTCTATTTTCAAAAAGGAAACCAGAAGTGCCACTTCCGAACAGTCCACAGACTTCAATTCCACAAGGGGGGAAACACCACAACTAGAAGAATCTATTAACTCTTGATTGGGCTGAGTTAAACCCATAGCGGCAGCAGAGGTGGTAGGGGAAGCAGTACTCACAGAGGATACTTCCAACGAGTCAGATAGCGAAAGTCCCAGCAAAGCCGGAGGCTTTTCCACTCGTACGTGGGCATCCATAGGTCCTGTTACTTTGACCGCTTTTGATTGCGCTATTTGTGGGTGATGTTTCCTTCGCTTCCCCATAACCAAAACACTACCAGTGCACCTTGTGCACCGAAGGGGCACCAAAGGGGCGGAACCTGCCCCTTTGGTCACGCAACTGCGGGCACGTGCCTGCTATACGCGTCCCACGTAGGGGCCGATCTTTTATGGCCCTCCTCCAGTCCAGCGGCCCAATGAGGAGCTAGTCAGACAAGAACCTCGGGTAAGCGATCAGGAAATAGAAGTGAAGCAGCTCACAGTCCCACACTAGAGCCAGTCTTTTATGGCCCTCCTCCAGTCCAGCGGCCCAATGAGGAGCTAGTCAGGCAGGAACCTCGGGTAAGCGATCAGGAAATAGAAGTGAAGCAGCTCTCAGCTGGGGAACATTTTAATGGCATCTGTGAAAGCGTGTAAGTAATATTAATCTTGAACAAATTTTCCAAGCCAGGTAAAGCGACTGGATTCGGTAAAGCTGATTTAGAGCCGCCATGTTTTTTGTTTCTGTTCTAGCTTGAGTGCAGATGAACAAGTCAAAGAAGGGAAAACAGAAAAACCTACAGAGCCCTTTCTAAAATTCTCTGTAAGGGTCTTTAAGGGAAAAATTCGGAATATATTGGAGTCAAAATAAGATGGCAGTGATGAAATGCTGATTGCTTCATTCAGTGGTAATATGAACAGGGGAAAAAAAAAGTAATTTACTCAGGGCTTGAAAACTCTGGCAATTTTATCCAGTATTTCTGGATTTCATATATCAAAAATTCCAGTAAACAAAATAAGGGATTACTGAGATGGTTACATAGGCCAGTGAAACAGAAAGTCCAGCAGCAAACAGACAATGTTTTAAACCCTATCTTGAAAGATGTGCTGGCTGGACCTGGAATATATTTTCAGATGAAAACAACTAAAAAACATGCTCTTAGAAAGTCTGACTCTAAAATATTATTTAATCAATGACTGTAATAAATCTCTGTTGGCACTCAAAAACTGACAAAAAACACTATTTGGCTATCATCCAAACCTTAATAAGGTAGTAAGAAAAAGAAGAGTTGAAGAAAAAAGCTTGTGGAGACTCCTCAAGAAAAAGGCGAGTCAAAGACGCCCAATGTATTTATCCATGAATTGTAAGTTCAAGAGACATAACATTGCCAATGCAGCACCTTTGCCTTAGTGCTCCCTTCCCCTTTCCACTCCTTCTTTCTACTCAGAACCATAGGTGATTTACTTAAAAGAACAAAGATAGTACTGGTAGCAGATCAACAACAATGTGGAACTAACATTCACACCTACACTATATTCCCCACCCTGAGGGGGTAACCAACCTCTATCAAGCTGGCCAAAGCTGGCGTGTGGGCACCTGCCCCTTGTTTTGACTTGCTCTGTGGCCGCATTTGCCACCCCTGACTCAGCAGCCCCCATCCCTATAGACTGCCCATCCCCAAATGGAATCCCTCTTAAAGAGCCAAGACTGACCTTCCCCAACCCCCACCCCCTTGGCTTACCCAGGAAGTTTTCTTGCAGTCGTAGTGAATGGGCAGGAGTGATCCCCCTCCACTTCTGCCCTCATTGCCATGGAGCTCCAAATTGGTGGCAGTAGCTCCTAGTGGAAGCAGAGTCTGAAAGGTACAAACTAAACAAAAATATTAACATTAAGAATTCTAAGCTCTAATTAAAAGAGAGCTGTATAAGAATTATTTTAATAAAAAAGCTTATTTATCTGATACATTTGATATAGGATATTCTCTGGAGGGTCTATAAGCTGGGTGCAGGGCCAGTGCAAGGAGATGAGGCACCCTAGATGAACCTCATCCCTTGCACCCCCCTGGCTTCTGCTTCTGCCCCCGGACCCTCCCTGGCCTGCAATGCTGCCACTGCCACCCCTCTCAAAGACCTTAGTGAGACAGTGGTCACAAACAGCCCCACAGCACTTACCTTCTACCTCTGGCATTAAGAGACTGTTTGATTCCCACCCCCACCGAGGCCCAATGCCAACTTCTTGTTTGCAGAGAGGAAGTCATCATCGGGCCTCAGCGGGAGCGGAATGGAAACAGTCTTGCAGAGCTGGGGTTTGAAAGTAAGTGCTGCAGAGCTGTCTGTGACTATTGCTGCCACTGCAGAACCCGGAGAAGGGCATCAGCGGTTGCTATGGGGCACCCCATATCAATGGTGCTATAGGTGACCATCTAGTTTTCCTAATGGTCACACCAGCCCTGGCTGGGGGTAAACCTAGAAAAGAGAAAAGAAACATAGAAACAAGATGAAGAAAAAGACCACATGGCCTATCTAATCTGCCCTTCCATATCAACTATAATAGTCCCCTTTTTACCTTTAGAGACCCTCTGTGTTTGTCCCATGCTTTTTTGAATTCAGATACTATTCTCGTGTCCACCAATTCCACTGGGAGACTATTCCACACATCTATCACTCTTTCCATAAAGAAATATTTCTGCATATTATGCCTGAGTCTATCCCCTTTCACTCTCATCCTATATCCCCTCGTAGCAGATCTTGCCTTCAATTGAAAGAGACCTTCCTGTGCATTTATACCACTGGAGTTATTTAAAGGTCTTTACTGATGTCTTAACCCATGCATGGAAAGAAGTCCTTATTCGCTCCCATCTTAAAAAGCCTTCCTTAGACAAATTTGTCCTGACTAATTACCATCCAGTCTTGAACCTATCATTCTTCTCTAAATTGCTTGAGAAGCTTGTTTCTCAATAACTAGCCACCCAACTTGAACTCTCCAATGCTTTGCACCCCCATCTGTCTGTCTTTTATACTGATCACTCCACTGATACTATTCTTCTCTCTCTTCATAGTGAAGTTCACCGTTCATTGGACTGTGGGGATGTCACAAACACTGTTTCACTTGATCGATCTTCAGCATTCAACCTCATCAATCACAATATTCTCCTCTCTCAGTTGTAAGACCTTGGATCTTGTGGGATAGTTCTTCAGTGGTTTACTTCTTTTCTATCACAGCATTCCTTTTGCATCATCAAGGACACATCTGTTTCCTACTCTCACCCTATTTCTTGTGGTGTTCCACGGGGCTCCATACTAGCACCTGTTCTTTTCAATATTTTTCTCTTGCCCCTAGCTCTTATGATCCAACAGCTTAGCATTTCAACATACTTTTATGCAGATGACATTCTTCTTCTATTTCACACGGACCCATCTCTGCCGGATCTCTCCCCCTTAAATACATGCCTTATTCATATTGCGGCCTGGTTATCTACCAATCACCTTCTACTTAACTCTTCAAAACCTACCACAACCTGGCTCACTGTTTCCCCTATTCTCAATGGGTCACCTATTCATTACATGTCATCTTTTCACTACCTTGGAATCATGTTGGATTCTTCATTCTCTTTCCATGATCACATCACCCAAATCATCTAGCGCTCATTTTTCTTTATGTATTGTATCAGAGCAGTCCATTTTATTCTGACTACTCCTGACTATTGTTGTCTCTCTCATTCTACCTAGACTTGATTAATGTAGCACTTGCTGGCCTCCCTCAATACTCTTTAAAGTGCCTTCAACTTATTCAGCACACTGCGACCATATTAATCTTTCACGCATCCAGATTTGATCACATCACCCCCCTCTCACCCATTTATACTGGCTTCCTGTACCATCCCATAGTCATTACGAGATTCCCTGGATTATGTAGCATCCTCCCTTATTCCGCCTGCCCCACAACACTCTCTTCGTGCAATTCATATGAACTGTCTTCTCCTACCCTCTCCCTCTTTGGCCTATCTTCAATCTACTCACCATTCAGCATTTTATTTCCTCAGACCCTCCCTTCTGAATAATCTTCCTCTACATCTCCAGTTAGAGTCTTCTTTAACAAAGTTCTAAGCCCAACTTAAAACCCACCATTTCTGCACAGTTTTTGATCCACTACTGGACTCCCTCAGTTAACTTCCTTATGTTTTCTATCACCCCCACCCCCCTTCTCCTCGCTCGCCACCCTCCTCCAGCCCTGCTTTGTCATATCTCATTTTCCTATCTGTCCTATACATACTGGCATTCTTTTCATTTTCTGCTTCAGTTTTTATTGTATTCTATTGTAAACTGTTTTGCTGTATCCACATTAAGCGGTATATCAAATCTCGATAAATGAAATGAAATGAAAAATTTCCCCTATCCTGCCTTTCCTCTAAAGTATACATATTAAGATCTTTAAATCTGTCCTCATATGCTTCATAACGAAGACCTCTAACCATTTTAGTAGCCACCCTCTGCACTGACTCCAACCTGCTTATATCCTTTTGAAGGTGTGGTATCTAGAATTGTACCCAATACTCCAAATGAGGTTGCACCAGAGACTTATACAGAGGCATTATCACCTCCTTTTTTCTACTGGCCATTCCCCTCCCTATACTACCAAGCATTTTTCTGGCTTTTGCAGTCACCTTTTCTACCTATTTAGCTACTTTAAGATCATCAGACACATTTATGCCCAGGTCCCACTCTTCTTATGTGGACAGAAGTACCTCACCCCCTATATTGTATAGCTCTCTTGGATTGTTGCAGCCCAAATGCAAGACCCTGCATTTTTTAGCATTAAATTTCAGTTGCCAAATTCTAGACCATTTTTCAAACTTAGCTAGATCTCTCTTCATGTTATCTATACCTTCCTGTGTGTCTACTCTATTGCAGATTTTGGTATTATTGGCAAAGAAGTAAACCTTACCCAGAAGTCCTTCTGCAATAATCACTAACAAAGATGTTAAACAGAATTGGACCAAGGACAGATCCCTGCAGCACACCACTGGGAACCTCCTTCTCCTCAGTGTGAGCTCCATTTTCCTGTACCTTCTGTCGCCTTTCACTCACCCAATTTCTAACCCAATTAGTAACTTCAGAGTCCATCCCTAGGGTGCTCAGTTTGTTTATAAGTCGCCTGTGTGGAATGGTGTCAAAAGCTTTATTGAAATCTAAATATACCACATCTAGGGCTCGTCCTCGGTCCAACTCCCTGGTTACCCAGTCAAAGAAATCTATCAGATTTGTCTGACAAAACCTGCCTCTGATGAATCCATGCTGCCTCAGATTCTGCAATCCATTGGACTCCAGAAACCTCACTATTCTTTCCAATAGCTTACTAACCACAGAGATTAAACTAACCGGCCTGTAATTCTCAAGGTCATCCTTAAAATATGCTATACCTTACTGGGTCAGACCAATGTCCAACACTGGCCAATCTAGGTCATAAGTACCTAGCAGTTTACCCAAAAGACACAGGTTCCACAATGCTTGTAGTGGGGCAAGCAGTGGATATCCTGGGTCCACTTTAATAATGGTTTATGGACCCTTCCTCCAGGAACTTGTCCAAAATTTTTTAAACCTGGCTCACTAGCAGCTTTTACTACATCCTCCGGTAGCAAATTCCAGAGTTTGATTACATGTTAAATGAAAAAATATTTTCTCTTATTAGTCTTAAATAGGCTACCCTATAGCTTCGTCGCATGCCCCCTAATATTTCTATATGTTGATGGTGTAAACAATTAATATGCATTTACCCGTTCCACTCCATTCATTAATTTATAGACCTCTATCATATCTCTCCTCAGTCGTCTCTTTTCCAGGTTGAAGAGCCCTAATCTTTATAGCCTCTCTTCATTGGGGAACCTTCCCACCCCTTTACCATTTTGGTGGCTTCTCTTTGTACCTTTTATAATAATGCTTTATCCTTTTTAAGATATGGCAACCAGAATTGCACACAATATTAAAGGTGCGGTCGCCCCATGGAATGATACAGAGGCATTATAATATCCTTGGTTTTAGTCTCCATTCCTTTCCTTATGATACTTAGCATTCTATTTGCTCTCTTGGCTGCCGCTGCACACTGGACAGAGGGTTTTAACATGTTATCCATGATGACGCCTAAATCTTTTTCCTGGGTGCTGGTTCCTAATGTGGAACCATGCATCGTGTAACCATAGTTTGGGTTTTTCTTTCCTAGATGCATAACTTTGCACTTATCCACATTAAATTTCATCTGCCATTTGGATGCCCACTCATCCAATTTATCAAGATCCTCTTGCAATTTTCCACAATCCTCATGGGTTTTAACAACTTTGAATAGTTTTGTGTCATCTGCAATTTTGATAACCTCACTCGTTATTCCCATTTACAGGTCATTTATGAATATGTTAAAAAGCAGCGGACCCAGCACAGAACTCTGGGGTACTCCACTATTCCCCTTTCTCTGTTGGGAAAATTGGCCATTTAGACCTACCCTCTTCTTTCTATCTTTTAATCAGTGCTTGATCCACAATAGTACATTGCCTCCTATCACATAACCAGCAGAATGGAGGAGTGGCCCAGTGGTTGGGGCAAGTTACCTCAGGCCAGAAGGTCAGGGGCTTGAATCCCACTAGAGGACAGCAACCTTGGTCCAGAAGGACTGGTGTTTCCTGTCCCACAGGTGTTCCTTGTGGTCTTGGGCAAGACACTTAACCCTCCATTGCCCATGTTCCCTGTAAATATTAGTGTATGTGTCTCATATCCCCTTGTGTTAAAATGCATCCCCCAGTTGTGTTGTGACCACTTTGATTGATGGATAAAGTGGTAAATAAAACTGTCTAAATAAATGGTAATTTTGCCAAAAGTCTCTCACGAGGGACCTTGTCAAAGGCTTTCTAAAGGTCCAGATACACTATATCAATCGACTCACCTTTGTCTACCTGTTTAGTCACACCTTCTAAAAATAAATAAATAAATAAGACCTTCCTTGGCTAAAGCCATGTTGGCTGTCTTCCATTAAGCTATGACTATCTACATGCTCAGTAGTTTTGTTCTTTATGATGGTTTCTACCATTTTTCCTGGTACTGACATCAAGCTTACCAGTCTACAGTTTCCCGGATCACCCCTGGAAGCCTTTTTAAAAATTACCGTTACATTGGCCATCCTCCATTCTTCAGGTATTAAAGATGATTTTAATGATAGTTCACAGATTAGTTGGTCTGCAATCTCATATTTAAGTTCTTTCCACATCCTTGGGAATATACCATCTGGTCCAGGTGATTCGTTACTCTTCAGTTTATCAAATAGTTGTAATACATCTTCCTGGTGTATCGATATTTCTTTCAATTCTTTAACCCTTTGAAGGCTTACTTTAAATTTTTAATCCACGTTCTGCAGCCAGGTTAATTTTTGCATATTTCAGGAAAATTGTACCCGTCTTATTCAATATGTTCTAATAGTGATTTTCCTTCTGCTATGGTCATGTATTATATACAATTTTATAGGAATATTTAGCAGAATTTTGGATCCCGAGAGTTCTGGGCTTGGCCTGGAAAGGGTTAAATATCAATTCAGTCATGGATAACATTCCTACATTTTCCTCAGTAAAGACTGAGGCAAAGAATTCATTCAGTCTTTCCGCTATGGCCTTGTCCAGTCTTAGTGCCCCTTTTACCCCTCTATCATTTCATGTTCAATTGACTCTCTCACAGGTATTTTGCTAGGAATGTACTTGAAAAAGTCTTTATTATGTGTTTTTGCTTACACAGCAAGCTTCTTCTCAAATTCTCTCTTTGCCTGCCTTATCAATGTCTTGCATCTAACTTGCCACTGCTTGTGTTGTTTCCAGTTTTCATCATTTGGCTCCTTTTTCCATTTCCTGAAAGATGCTTTTTTGGTAACAACAGCCTCTCTGACCTCACCTATAAAACACGCTGGCAGTTTTTTGGACTTTCTTCCACTTTTCTTAAAGCATGGAATACAGCCGGTCTGGGCTTCCAAGATAGTAATTTTAAACAACACCCAAGCTTGATGTAAATCTTCAACCTTTGCAATTGCTCCTTTTAGTTTTTTCTTCACTATTTTCCTCATTTTATCATAGTCTCCCTTTTGAAAGTTAAAAGGTAGTACTGTGTATTTCCTTACCCTCCCTCCTCTATTTATTAAATCAAACATGACCATGCTGTGATCACTATTGTCAAGTAGCCCCACACCCTTATCTCTTGCACCAGATCATCTTGTGTTCCACTAAGGACTAGGACCAAAATGGCTTCCCCTCTTGTCAGTTCAAGAACTGACCCAGTCTATACCAGGGTAATTGAAATCACCCATATTATTAGTGTGTTGTAACTTTTGTTATCTTCTCTGATTTCTCTGAGTTTTTCATCATCCATTTGTTCATTCTGGCCTGGCCGTTGATAGCACCCCCCCCCCCCCCACACACACACACACACACTGCCATTGCCTTCCCCTTCCCCTTCCCCTTTTTACACAGAATTTCAATTCATAGAGATTCTACAGTGAATTTTGTTTCCTGCAAAACTTTAATCCTTTGTGACTATATGCCCTCTCTAACATAGAGTGCAACCCCTCCACCAATTTGATTTGCTCTATCATTACAATATAGTTTGTATCTAGGTCCCACTGGTTGTCCTCCTTCTACCATGTCTCCGAGATACCAATCATATCTAACCTCTCATTTAGTGCTATATATTCTAACTCTCTCATCTTATTTTTTAGACTTCTAGCATTTGCATACAGGCATTTTAGAGGCTGTATTTTATTCATATTAATCTATCGGTAGGCAGGGGTAATTTAGAATCTGTAAGCTCTGTTTGCTCTTTACCTCAAGGGCATTTGAGCTACTTTTGTCTTTAATGGAACCTCTCCGCTGATATGCCCTAACCTTTGTCTTTTGCTAGTATCCTTCAAGGATACATTGTTCCCAACCATGTGCTCTTTGGCAGCTGTCAGCATTCTCCTATTATCTTGTTTAAAAGCTTCTCTTATCTCTGTTTTTGTGTAAAGGAACCACATGTATCTTTCTCCAGTCCTCCAGCACCACTCCCGATTCCAAAGAGGCATTGAAAAGGTCATAAAGTGGGGCTTCTATAACGTCCCCAAGTTCCCTCAGTATTTTTGGATGCATCCTTCCAGACCCATGGCTTTGTCTACTTTTAGTTTAGCAAATTCCTCATAAACACAGTCTTCTGAAAATCATTTGAGATCCCCGTCACTTCGGTTCCTATTTGTGGTGTTTTCTGAGATCCTGCTTCTGGCCCTTCATCTGTGAACACAGAACAGAAATATTTGTTAAGCAATTCTGCTTTATCCTCATGAGTTTGTGCATATTCCTCCCCTGCACCCTTGTGTCTGACAATTCAACTTTTGCCCTTCCTCCTCTCACTAATGCTGTATCCTCACATTTTATTGCATTGGCTATTTCTTCTTTTTGTACCTTTACTTTCCTGACTACTTTGCATGCTTCTCTAAGTTTTTCCAAATATAGATGTCTGTCTTCCTCTCTCTGTGATCTCTTGTATTTCATGAAGGCCTCCCTCTTTTTCGTTAACCTTTTCAGCTACTTCTTTTGAGAACCATAGTTTATTTATTTTATTTTTATTTTTTATTTACATTCTCTTATATACCGCACTATTCTGCATCAGTGCGGTTTACATTGAACAAACTGAAATTACATTGAACAGGGCATTATAACTTGGAGATAACTATTTTACAGGGAACATGGGCTATGGAGGGTTAAGTGGCTTGCCCAAGACCACAAGGAGCACCTCTGGGACTAGAAACCCCAGTCTTTCCGGTCCAAGGTTGCTGTCCTCTAGTGGCCTTCTTTTCCTTTTACATTTATTTATCTTTCTAACAAAAAAGTTTGTTGCCCTAAAAATATCACCTTTCGGTTTTGCCCACTGTTTTTCTACATCCCGCAGCTGTTCCCATCCTGCTAACGACTCTCTGAGGTATTGTCCCACCTTTGCAAAGTTAGTTTTTCTAAAATCTAAGACCTTTGCTTTTGAATGGATTTTATCAGCCCTAGTACTAATACTGAATCATACCATCTGGTGATCACTGGATGCGAGATGATCTCCCACTATGACATCAGTAACACTTTCACGATTGGTAAGGACTAAGTCTAGTATGGCCCCATCACGTGTGGCTTCTGTTACCAGTTGCCTGAATAGTTCTCTCTTTAGAGAATCCAGGATCTTCTTACTTCTGGATGACAATTTATTTATTGGGTTGTGAAATCTAATAAGCACTGTACATAATTTTTAGGGAGGACCTTAATTATAGTCTTAGAAACTTTTTTCACTTGTCCACTGACATTGGCGAAGGTGCAGTCTAGAGATGGTTTACTCTGCATTAAAACTTTCAATTCGAAAGGCAAAAGTTATTTCCTGAACAATATTGTGCTAAACATCCAATATAGTAATGGCAGTAAGGATTGTGTTTTATAGGAGATAATGCTAATGCATTAATGATATCAGAAATGCCTCTGCGATACCATGACTGGATATTACAAGGTCTGCTGTGGGATGTGATATCCTGCCTTCCCCTACAGCACATTTTGGCCACCCTTGGGCAAAGCAGACCTTCCCAGGACACTCAAGCAAGAGTGCCTCATTCCCAACCTTCCTCTTCCCAGCAGGGCCGGCCCGTCCACTAGGCGGGCTAAGCACACCACACAGTTGGTGTGTATATTTGTGGAGGGTCATGGGTGCAGGTCCTGGCTGTGGATTTTGCAGTGCATATCCCAATGGTGACATTAGTTGTCATGTTTCTATAAGTTGTCGTGTTTCTATGTTTCTATAAGGGGAATGTTGTAGTGGTTGATATGGAAGGACAGACTAGATAGGCCATGTGATCTTTTACTGTCATCATGTTTCTATGCTTCTACCACTGTGGGCAGCATTGTATGGTGCCCGTGACAGGCCATGTGCTTTGGAACATATGACCACTGCTTCTGACCCTTCTCTGATAGGAAGTTGTGTTGGAGGGGGGTCAGAAATGGTAAGGCATGTGTGCTAAAGAACATGGCCTGCCATGGGCTGCTGCACCAAACCATGCCTTTCCCTCTCTACTGACCTCACCGATGGAATTGATGGAAGTGTGGGGAGGGGATGCAGCACAGCTTGACCTAGCTCAGAAGGGGGATGCAACATGGCTCAGAATGGGGCAGCAAATCCTAGGCTTCTGCATAGAATGGCAGAAATCCTTGGGCCATCCCTACTGCCCAGGATGAAACTCACAATCTATTCCATCATCAGTTGAGTAAACATTGAAGGGAAAAAGAAGTACTTCTGCCTTCTTCCCTGTGATACCATGCAATCCAGTGCCAACTAACTTCAAGTGCTCCTTTCCTCAAGTTTTTCCAGAGATATTTAAGCCATGCAGCGGCAGAATCAAGTGTCCCGCGGCCCCCCCCCCCCTGCCCGGCAGAGCCCTCCCTCCCTGCATCAGTCCCTCTCCGCCCTGGCTTTCAGATCCGTGAAGGGAGAGTTTCCCATCAGCCCAGGCGGGCTTAACAGGAAATGCCTGTTTCCCATCAGCCCAGGCGGGCTTAACAGAGCCGCAAGGGAGAAACTCTCCCTTCGCAGCTCTGAAAGCCAGCGCGGAGAGGGACTGATGCAGGGAGGGAGGGAGGGCTCTGCTGGGCAGGGGGGGGCACAGGACACTCAATTCTGCTGCTGCCACAGTGGCAGCTGCAGCGGCAGCAGCAGCCAGCCATTTTTTTTTTAAATTTTCCCTGGGCTGATGGAGGGAGGGGGGTTAGGACTAGTAATGAGCTGTGGGCTGATGGGGGGAGAGATGTTAGGATTGGTTAATGGCTATGTGCTGATGGGGGGTAAGGACTGGTTAATGGCTATGGGCTGATGGAGGGGAGGTGGGTTAGGACTGGTTAATGGCTATGGGCTGATGGGGGTTAGGACTGGTAATGGGCTATGGGGGGGCTAAGACTGAAAATGGGGTGATGGGGGGTTAGGACTGGAAGTGGGCTGATGGGGGTTAGGACTAGTAATGGGCTGATGGGGGGTTAGGACTTGAGGTGGGCTGATGGTGTTAGGACTGGTAATGGATTGTGGGCTGATGGGGAGTTAGGACTGGTAATGAGCTATGGGGGGGGGGTAGGACTGCTAATGGGCTATGGGGGGCCTAAGACTGAAATTGGGGTGATGGGGGGTTAGGACTGGAAGTGGGCCGATGGGGGCTTAGGACTGGTAATGGTCTATGGGGGGGCTAGGACTAGTAATGGGTTGGTGGGGTTGCTAGGACTGGAAATTGGCTGAGTGGAAGGGGAGGCTTGAACTGCAAATAGCTGATGGGGATGGGGGCTTGGAATAAAAATGAGCTGAGTGGAGGGGAGCTAGGATTTGACATGGGCTGATGGTGGGGCTAGGAAAGGACTAGAAATGGGCTGATGGGAGGCTGGGATTGGAAATGAACTGATGGAGGGACTCGGATAGGACTGGAAATGGATGGGGGAGCTAGGACTGTAAATGGGCTGATGGGGGGGCTAGGACTGGAAATGGGCTGATGCAGGGACTAGAAGGGAGCGGATGCTGGGTGGGGCTGGAACTAGAAGGGAGTTGATGTTGGGGGAGGATTAGAATGGTATGGGACTGGGAGAGTGAAATGGAGAGGGGAAAAATATTTTGTGTGGGACGGAAGAAAAATCTACAATTGGCTGGGTATTGGGAGAGTAAGTGGGGATTGAGGATGGAAGGGTAAAATTTGAGTGGATGAAATAGGAATGAGGAAAGAGCAAAATGAGAAAGATTAGTATGTTAAAGCAGATGTAGAGAGAGAATGGAAAAAAACTAGAAGAGAGAAGAAAGGACAAATGGACAGCAGACGATGAAGAATTAGCAGAAGACACGAAGAAGCCAGAAGAACATGGCTGGAGCAATTGCAACGGAAAAAAATGCACAAAAAGTAGAAAGATATCTCTTTAATTTGAATTTATTAACTGGAATATGTCAGCTCTGGGAAATGTGCATCATTAACGTCTGCGCTTTGTTTAGTACAAGAGGAAATTAATTTATAGTTTTATTTCTACAGTGTTGTTGTACATTCTAAGTTTAGCTTTTGGGTTTCCCAGTTTAATTATTGTCTTCCTGTTTCTAAATTGTAATTCCTTGTTTGGTGATGGACTATGATCTGCATGTGTAACTGAGCTGAGGTATTCTGTTTATGTAATTCCTATTTGACATTGCCACTTGTTCTCTTTCCCCAGTAGGTCATGTATTGTTATTCTCTGAAACGTATTGGTTTAATATTTGCAGCGTTGCCTTTTGATAGGTAGGGTCTGGTGCTTTGTGAGTCCTGGTAGTGCTGTTATGATACGGCGGTTTTGCTATGGGTTCTAAATGAGCAGTGTTTGTAGCAGTTCCTAATGTGCCTGGCGGTTGGCACTGGATTATAGTAATGTATAAATCTTTTAGCCTTTCTTTATCCATACACTCATTAAGAGATATGTTTACTAAAAGTTAGTGTAATGTAACATTATGCAAATAGTTATGCAAAGAAGGCCCCTTATGCAAATGAGGCCCTGCACTGAGTCTCCACACATGGCCCCGCACCACCCTTGGGCCGCCCCTGGATAGAAGGTATGTCTTTTGGACAGTGGGGTCATATATGTGAGTGTGTGAAGAAGAATGAGAGATCTAGCAAGGAACTGTGCATGCATATGATGGTCTGGCATTGTGACTGTGTACACAACATGCTGCTCAGTCAGCCATTCTGCAACTCCACACTATTTGGGGCAGAAGGTTGTTTTTCTATAAGTATTTTCACCCTGTTAGAGTCACATGCTGACTAGGTGTGGCAGCGTACATGTTTTCCCCAAAACTGTGAGCTTGCAATGCATTTGCATATTCACTAATCAGTAACCCCAACCAGAGCATGCTCTTCAACTTACCTCTCAATATGACACTGGTGTGCAGTTGCTATATTGCCTGCTGGTCTTATTGAGGTGAGCTGGGGGACACGATATCAGCAGGGAGAGCTTCATCAGATGTGTGTGTGTGCAGCAAGCTTGACCACTGATTGACCCTGCAGGCATCAGGACACACCAGTCTTCAAAGGTGAGATGCCTGATTTATGCCAGCTGCTGTAATAGCTGAATTTGGGGCAACACTGTGACCCCCTTGGTGCAGATTCAACCTATGGAAAGTTAGGCTTACATGGACTCCTGGTTTCTGTGAATGTCCAATATTGTCACTTAGTTGGTGACACAGGAAAGTATATGAGATGTAGCTGCATGAGGTTCGCTGCTGTCCTGGGCTGCTGTCACAGAGCGCAATCTGGGTGTCCCTCAGCTCCATGCACACTATGCACATGCATTCATATGCTTCTCCTGCAGGACATTTGCATACTGTGTGTACTATCTGAATGCAGTCTTATGATATTATACTACTGCATTCAACTGTACAATAGATATGACTCTAAAACAACCTCTGTTATGTTTACAGAGAACTACTACCAAACAAAATACCAAACCAGCCTCACCCTCCAATGAAAATCCAATACCAAAGGTTGAATGGAAGAATGTATGTCTAAATACCTGGGCCAAAGTGATCTTTGAAGGGGTGCTATCGCTGTTTGACGTCCTGATGCAGTCCTATGAATGAAAGGGGCAAAACTCGAGTCGACTTCCGTCTTACAGTAGTCCCTTGACCTTCTGAAAAGCTAGGAGAATCCCTGTTTAAAGATGTGGTTTTTGGAGGCGCTTGCTGTTTCCTACCTGCTGTGATCATTGAATTACTGATTGGCCCGGTGACCCGCTATCGCCGCTCTGATTGGGGCGGCTAGATTCAAGGGGCTATATCACTCTGCCCCCAACGCGGGACGCTGAGGCGCTTGCCGTTTCCTACCTGCTATGATCGTTGAGTTACTGATTGGCCCGGTGACCTGCTATTGCCACTCTGATTGGGGCGGCTAGATTCAAGGGGCTATATCACTTTGCCCCCAACACGGGACGCTGAGGCGCTTGCTGTTTCCTACCTGCTGTGATCGTTGAATTACTGATTGGCCCGGTGACACACTATCGCCGCTTTGATTGGGGCGACTAGATTCAAGGGGCTATATCACTCTGCCCCCAACGTGGGATGCTGAGGTGCTTGCTGTTTCCTACCTGCTGTGATCATTGAATTACTGATTGGCCCGGTGACCCACTATCGCTGCTCTGATTGGGGCGGCTAGATTCAAGGGGCTATATCACTCTGCCCCCAATGTGGGATGCGTAGCGGGCACGTGCCCATGGTGCATGCCCGAAGGGGCGTGACCAAAGGGGCAGGTTACGCCCCTTTGGCACCCCTTCGGCGCACTTTGGCGAAAGAAGTCTTCGTGGATGGGGAAAAGAAAGAAGCGTCTTCCGTAGGTTGCTCAACCAAAGGCGGGTAAAGTTAAAGTAGTGGGTCCTATGGACGCTCATGTCCAAGTTGGCAGACTGCTACCTGATATGAATGTGTTGGATACTGCCTCGGCTGAAAGGTCTACTGTAAGTACTGTATCTTCTAATCTTCCCCTGCAAATGAAGGATTTGTCTCCGACTAGTCAGGAGAAGGAACTTGTCGTAGGTGGTGTTTCTGCTGATGGAATTAACCAGTTGGAGATTGGGAAGCCTATACTTTCCTCTTCGTTTTTGCGGATTGATCCTTTATCAGAGACGCTGTCCCCTCCGCTCCCTTCGGTGATTCTTTTTCCTGTGGCTGGTGAGGCTCGTATCCCTCCAGATGATGTTTCCTTAAAAGACCTGTGGACTATGATATCTCGGATGGAGATAGCTCTGGAGTCTTCCCTGCAAAAGATTTCTGTTTTTACGAAAGAAGTGGTAGCAAAGATGTCTAATCAGGAATCTCGATTATTAAATGTACAAAAAGCTCTTGAATCTCAGGAGGAGAGGGGTTCCTCTCAGCAGGGGGTATTGAATACTTTGGTGCGAGATGTTTCTTTTTTGCATCGTCAGGATGAGATACTAGAGAACTCCCTGCGAGCCAGGAACCTCCGCCTCCTGAATTTTCCCCGTACACATTATCTTGCATCTCTTATGCTTTTTCACAAATATCTTATAGATGTGTTGTTGATATCTGATGTTGCCTCGATAGTTCTATCGAATATATATTACCTTCCTTCTAGAGAGGTATTGCCAAAGGATAGTTCTAAGGAGGTAAGGTCTCAGGGGGACTCCAAGGCTCCATCTTCTTTAAATATTTCTGAATTTTTAGAGTCATCTCAAGATGAGATAACCACGAGAGCCACTTTATTAATCACTGTGGCTTCAGAATTTGATAGGCAGAGAATTTTTCGGGCCTATTTTAAGAGGAAATTTGAAAAATTCTGTGGTCCCACGCGTTTTGGCCCTGGGTGCTCTATTTTATTTAAAGTTTCCCTGCAAATGCCACATAATTTTTCAAAATAAGCGATATGTTTTTGGGGAGGTGAATCAACTGTTGGGTTTTTTGGAGGGAAAGGGTTTAAGCTTTATTCTTTGTATTTTTTCTGGTTTTGATGTTTGCATTAGTTTCTTTGGTTATTCTTCAGTGTTTGTAGTGTTGGTCATAAATGTTTTTCTTCTCTTTCAGCTGGCTGGGGTTTACTGGGTAAATGATCAGAATTTACAACTACTGTTAGGGATAAAAAGTACCTCCTAGATGTGGGCTGTTGTCATATATTTCTAATTGTTGTATTGGGGATTTTTTTCCCCATTCTTTTTTCCTTTGTTATTTCTCTTTGTTAATTATGTATTTTTCTTTATTTATCAATAAAGAAGAAAAAATAGATGTGTTTTTCAGTCATTTTAAATGCATTTAAAAACTGTAAAATATGGTGTGCCAGTATCGAGTGAATACTTCATGCCTCTAGTTGCCACCTTCCCTTTGCTGAGGTCCTAACTCATTTCTCCATGAAGGTTTGGAGTATGGTTTACTTTGGACCGTGAATCTGTTTGGGCAAGTCATTTTGAATATATGGGCACATGCATCTTGAATTAGACATACATTGTTCCAGTCAATCTTTTGTATTAGATGTTTACAGAGAAAGCATGCAGTTGTTTGCCTGATAAGGACTATGGGACACTGACCTCTGAATGGTGCATGCTCAATTCCAGCAGAAGGAATGCGCCACAAGATGCCACGTGTATCTCAGCATCTCCTGTCATCATGTGGGAATGCAATCCCTGGAGGTGAATGATGAGGTGGGGGTGCGGGAACATTCCCATAGATGTAGGGTATTTGCCCCTGATAGGTGGGTTGGCCGGCCAGAGGCCATGTTCAGATGCAGAGAAGATGTGAGGGCCTAGTCAGAAGTCTTGGTTGTCACCAGAAACAAGCTATTCTCCCCACCAGTTTCACTCAAAGTAAGAGACGCTGAGCTCCCAATTAAGAAGTCAATCCGCTACCTAAGTGTTATACTAGATCAACGGCTAGATTTTACTGAGCATATAAAAAGTACAGTAAAAACGATTTACTTTAAGATAAAAAGCCTACGCCACCTAAAACCCATGTTAGAAGCGAATGACTTCCGTTCAATATTCCAGGCAATAGTCACTCCTCACTTTGACTATGCAAATATTGTCTTACATGGCCTACCAATGAACACCATCAACCCGTTGCAACTAGTAATGAATGCTGCGGCACGGCTCTTAGTTGGTGCATCAAGAAGAGACCATATTACGCCAATCCTAATGGACCTACACTGGCTCCCAATAAGATGCAGAATTACTTATAAAGCACTCCTTATTACATTCAAGGCCTTCCATAACATTTTGCCATCAACGATCGCTGACCTCATCTGTAAAGCACCTAGCACAAGAGCAAGAAGACCTCTCACTGAAAACATGCTAGTTATACCCAGTGAAACCACAAATTGGTCCCAATCAACGATCAACAGGGCATTTAATTCTTTTGCTCCTAGATGCTGGAACAAACTCCCCCCAGATATTAGAGCAATACGAGATATTAAACAATTCAGAAAGGCTATCAAGCACTATTTATTCACGGAATACTTTCAGCCACCGTAACATAGATCACCTGCAACATATACCTCCAATGCTTAACAAAAACCCAAATGTATTAAAATTATGCAATGCAGTTGTATATACACTTAGAAATATTTATGTTGTTGATCTCATGTAAATTTAAATACATATGTTTTTGTTGACCTTATGTAAATAGTTTATGGAATGGTTCTACAAATAGAGTATCCCAGTTATCCAAGTTCTTAAACTGTTATCTGTAAACTCATACTTGTTAAATGTACTGAGATGTTTTTGTTCCATGTAAACCGCGCTGATGCCGAATAGTGCGGTATAAAAGAAACTTTAAATAAATAAATAAATAAATAGTCAGTCTTACATCACAATCCCTGCATGAAAGCTACTCCCACTGTCAATGGGCACCAAGTGTGACAACCACACATGGATGGTGTTAGCATACAAAGAGGCTGAGGATGGCAGCATATGTGGAGCTAGCAACATAGCAACATACAGTCCTATGTCCAACTTGTGATGGTTCCATGTGCTGGGAAGGGGCAATGTCTGAAGGGTGAGACAGCACATGTGCTGCACAGGACATGTTGGCAGTGTCCATGCCCAGAGATATGACCCTATATGGGAATAGGAGCATGGCAATAAGTTCTATGCTCACTGACAAAAGCTATGTAGGGGAACCCAGAATTCTGGTATGTGACAGATGTATGCCATTGCAGGGCAGCATGCACGCGCAGCATGTCTCTGATCCAGTTTCCAGTTTTCTTTGCATAGTATTAGCTGTCCTCCAGTTCATGTTAAAAGGTACACAATTAAAGAGCAGAGGACTCTGGGCATTGTCTAAAAGAGAACAGTTTGCACAGGATGTACATGTGTCAGAGGTGAGGGAAACATCTGAGCCATATTCCCAAAGTTCCAACAGGAGCATGGCCTGACTGTACCCAACGGTTCATGCTGAGAGGCTACAATCATTGTTACTGAGCTGTGGTCATGTGAGGGCTATGTATCCACATAGCGCTACCTTGGGTAAAGCTGTAGTGACACAGGCACTGTCCTTTTACAGCAGTCCAATCACTAGCAAGGCTGTTGGATGCCCATGCTATTTGTACTAAGGTGATGTCTTTATAATGGCCATGTACATGCGGTGTGGTGTAGTGCGGTTGGGGGGCTGACTAGCAGACCAGGCACAAATGGTTTGTGAGACGGTGACACAGTCCAGTATCACATGCCATATGCATGCTGGCTGTGATTGATCTCACTGAATAGATTTCTATGAAAGAGGGGAGCAGCTTGTCAGGGCTGCCTGTATCCTGCTGCTGCTGGTAACTATGTTTTGGGCAGGCTGTGCTGAGGGGAGTCTGTACACCCATCAGGATAGGCACCACTGAGTGCATTCAGGCTTCTTGGAAAGTATATCCAAAGCCCTAGATCATGAAATAAAGTGCTACATAGGATTCTATGGTTAACAGGTGCAGCTCAGAAAGGCCAAATATGACTGGGCACTCCAAACCACTGCAATGGCACTGTCGGCTAACGGGTTAGCCTATTATACTACTCCCGAAAGCTGTAACACTCTTGCACAAAAAAAAAAAATCTGCTGCAGAATCTGGAATGCTCATCCATTGTGGTGCTTGGTCTGGTGACCAGGCAATGTGTGCTCATCCTAACAGTCAGGGTGACTGGTGATAATGGACTCTTGCACACCTGTTGGCTTTTATGTTGAGGGAGTGCAGAATGTCCCTGCACATTCAAGAGCTGATATAGTGGATGGTTGCATTCTCCATTGGGCCAGAAGGAGCTGATATATATTCACATTGTGCGGTGCATCCTGGGAAGTATAGGGGGTCTAACCAATCCTGGCACACATACCCACAATTGCAGCCTGAGTTCCTACATTGAGCACTGGAGCATAACCTAGTATCTGCATGTGTTTTCTGACCCAGGAGTGAGTGTGCATGGTCCCCATCAAGAAGCCAGGATTGTCTGTGGCTGTTGTTTTGCTTAGATGGTACAGTGGAAGGAAGGGCATCTTGCCCTCACATGTGGCTTGACCATTGGATAGGAGATAAATATTGGCACTGGGTCTCTGTAATGCAGATACAGTGCTGGGTGCACAGTGCAGTCTATGCTACATTTGTACTGATGCAGGCAGGACCTAGGTAGGATTGGCAACTGGCTTTAGATGGCCCCAACAAGCCTGATTCATTCCTGGGTCTAACTCATTGACTGCAGGGATTTGTAACTCATTGAGTGCAGCCTTCCCAAACTGGGTCATACAGTTCATTGGCATACAGTTCCTTGTCCATCTTGGAGATGTTGATGGTGTTTGTTAGATACATTTTTCATATCACATACAACCCTTTGCTGCATTTCCTCCCCTACTGCTGACATGTCACCCTGTTTGTGTATGTAGTGATCCAAGCAGGAAGTGCTTATTTTTGCGTCCCTCCCCTTCCCCCCCTCCCCACATCAGCCTAGCTCCTGCCCTTGAGGGATATGTGGCTATTTGTCAGACACTTTCATGGCATCAAAAGGGGTAGTGGTGCTTTGCATTGCCACACCACAATCAGTGACAGCAATTATGTCAGCTTATTTTACCTGTGTGACTCAACAATGAGTATCAGTGTGATTTGAACTGTCATCCCTTTGATAAGCATACTGCTTTTAAGGCCATGAGGCTGCTACTGCTGTCCATACTGATTCTGCTCCTATTACCCAACATGTTTTTGTCTCACACTTGTTTGTGGCCCACATTTGCTGCCATGCACTTCAGTACCGAGGTGGTCACCAAACGCTTCACAGACCAGAAAAGTATACACACATACCACTGCACTTTCTATCAAAGCATGCAGAATCTGTCAGGCCATAATTAGTGTGCATTCTTTCTGTGATCATGGCCATAGGATTACCGTGGTGTGGCAGGTGAAGGCCTGTGATCCACAGTGTCTGACATAAGCAGGCAGGCCTAACTAGCTTGACCTGTAAATGAAGCCTGTGAAGAGGCCCATAGGAATTGCACATCCCCCAACATGCTGCTATTGTAGAATTAGAACTCAGTAAAAGTATTGGGTTAGCTTAGACAAGCAGAACGGAAAGATGGAAAAATACAGAAAAATATGTTTAAAAGCCACTGATAAGAGAATACAGCTGTGAGGGATTTAATTAAAACTGCTGACAGAAAGGTTACAGAGCCCTGCTTCCCTGCACGTATTAACTAGCCCAGTGGCCTTGGAAGTAGGAAAGTAACAAGTTGGTGAACTGGCCATTGTAATTGGGACTAGAAGGGGGGTAAGCAGGTGCTGAGCCCACTCAAAGAACATAATTGGATAATCATATCAATACCGGGACCAATAGAAGGGGTACGGGAGGTACGGGAGGTTACCGGGACCAATGAAATGTTTTCCTATACCTAGAATGGAGCAAAAGTCTATAAAAGTTGTTGTATTGCCAGAAAACATTGCTCAGCCATTTTGAATTTGATCTTGCTTGAGACTTGTGCACAAATAAATGATTTGGACCTTCTGAACAGACTCCTGGTATTATTGGTTTGTCTGCGCTCTGCTGCTACATATTCTTGGTGCATTGGCCGCGAAGTTGTGGAATCAGAGTGTATATAGGGCAATATACCACGACTTTCCGCCTCTACAGGCTTGGTCCTGCCGGGATTGCGCCCTTCCGACAGGACTTTGCTCTCTGGCGCCACCGGTCCCTTGTATCGGAGGGAGCTGGTCGGACCTCGGCGGGTGCCGAGCCCGGCTGGAGCCAATGCCTCGAACCCGAGTGAGGGGAGTCCGAGGTCCAACTCATGCGCCTGCTTGGGAAGTTTGAGGACCGGATCCGGTGAGTAAAGTTTTGATTTGTTATGTCTAGACAGATAAGAAAGAGCAGTGCTGCCATTTGGATATTTGAACTTGGAACTTGGAAATTGGTAAGAGAGCTTGATCACCTCTCAAAGACGGGCCGATTAACCCCGCATGGGTATTCGCAGTGCGAAACCCCCGTCTTCTTGTATTTTGGAATTTGAACAAGACTAGTCAGAATAGATAGAAATGAATGCATTCTGGGATACACTGCTAGCATGACTGTATGAATGAAGTGCGAATGAGAGGTCTGGCAGCACGGACCAAGCGAAGGCGGACCCCTGAGTAGTGCATTTCCTGACCGGGCGACCGCGTTCAGGTCGCAAAAAGGGGGAAGCGACTGTCGTCTTGTCTTGTTATTTGTTTTCCTTAAATGTTTCTAGGGCCATGAGGACCCCTCACCCACGGTCCGCCCTCCTTTTCCCTTTTGTCTGTTGTTGCGCGCACACATCGAAATGGGAGGAGCGGGGTCTACTAGGAACACTTCATTAGAATGTATGATCGCACATTTTAAAGAAGGATATTCCGGAGACTATGGTATTAAAATGACTGCAGCTCGTTTACAGATTTTGTGTACTAGGGAGTGGCCCGATCTAGACCCTACCTGGCCCCGAGAGGGAACCTTTAATGTAGGACTTATTCAGTTAGTGCACCGTAGAGTGCGAATAGCGCACCCCGATCAGTACCCCTATATAGATTCCTGGTTAAGTATTTGTGAAGATCCGCCCCCTTGGGCGAAGCGCTGTTATGAAGAACAGTGCAGAATAATGTTAGCAAAGGCAGATTATAGTCAAAAAATAGAACAGCCTAGAAAGAAAGGGAAAGGTGAGAAATCCAGGAAGAAACCCATCCTGGTAGATCCTGATTCCCCAGAAATGATTACCCGACAGCCCCAAACCCAGCGCCCAGTGAGAGTAGTCCCATGTCCTGCCCCAGAGCCCCGGAGACAGCAGGAACGGGACCCAACCCCTGAGCCATTACCCAAAGAGCAGGTAGATGAGCTCCCTTTAATTGAAGAATATGATTCTACCGAGACAGAAAAAGGAGAATCAGATACAGAAACAGAGAAGGAAGAAGCTGAAAATTCCCCGAGTGATACTGACAGTGTAAAAGTGGCTGCTAGGGTTAGCTCGCCAGTGAAAAGTAAATCTAAAGTAAAGCATGAAGAAAAGAAGAAAATAACCCCTGACAGGACAGTTACGAGAATATCTCTCAGATCCCAAAAGACATCTACTGCCAAGATGATGCCTTTACGGCAAGTCCCGGGAATACCCATAAGAAATGAAGATAATGAGGTGGTGGCGGGACCCCTAAATTATGTGTTTGTCCCCTTCTCTACCACTGATTTGTTAAATTGGAGGACACATTATGCCTCCTATACCAATAAGCCCCAAGAGCTTACAGAATTAGTGAATACTATTATGGAAACCCACCAACCAACATGGGCAGATTGCCGCCAGCTCCTGTCCACCTTATTTACTACAGAGGAGCGGACACGAATTAGAAAAGCAGCTATAGACTGGCTGGCAGATAACCCGGTAGCTCCAGGAGAAAGGGGGGAGGAAAGAATAGATAATCGGGAAGCGGCCCAAAGAGAATTCCCGAATGAAGACCCCCGATGGGATCCAAATACAGAAAGAGGATCCAGAGCCCTAGCCCGTTTTCGCCAAGGCTTTATACAAGGCCTGAAAAGGGGGGGCCAGAAAGCTATGAATCTTTCAAAAGTTACTGAAGTTACCCAAGGCATAGATGAGAGCCCAGCAGTGTTTTATGAAAGATTAACTGAAACATATAGAATGTATACTCCCTATGATCCCGATGCACCAGGAAGTTTATGCATGGTGAATTCTGCTTTTGTAAATCAGTCTCAACCAGACATTAGACGTAAATTACAGAAATTAGAAGGGTTTGCGGGCATGAATGCAACTCAGTTATTGGAAGTCGCTCATAAAGTATATGTGAATCGTGATAATGAAAGGCAGAGAGAATGTGATCGAAAGATGAAGAAGAAAGCGGATTTTTTGGCTGCGGCCATAGTTGAACAGAAAAGGGGAGGTATCCCTGGTCGACGGAGCAGAGGAAGGGGGCGGGGCCGAAGTGGAAGCCGGCCCCAGCTAGGCGTAAACCAATGTGCCTACTGCAGGGAGGAAGGACATTGGAGAGACGCATGCCCGCAACTCGAAGACGCCCATCAAGATGACGAAAACAATCATCAATGGAGAGAAGAAAGACAAGGCCGTCCCCGAAACCGCGGAGGAGCCAATCGAGAGCAATACCAGCGAGAAAGAGGAGAAGCCGTACAAGCATTGGCTACGACAGCCCATGATGAAGATGACGTGGATTAGGACAGACCGGGCTCCGAATTTGCTTTAGGTCTCCAGGAGCCTATGGTCGGAATACAAATAGGAGACCAAGTTATGAATTTTATGGTTGATACTGGAGCAGAACATTCAGTAGTAGACAAGAAGATAGCCCCATTTTCTACAAAAGCAGTCACTATTGTAGGAGCAACTGGTGCCAAAGCTACAAAACCTTTTCTTCAGAATCGCATATGCAGTCTAGGAGGACAACAAATAACTCATCAATTTCTTTACATGCCTGAATGTCCAGTACCATTACTGGGACGAGATATGTTAGCCAAGCTACAAGCCCAAATATCCTTCACCGAAAGAGGAGAAATGCAAATGACAGTAAATTCTCAAGCCAAACCAGCAGGAATAATGCTGCTTACAGTTCCCCGAGAAGAAGAATGGAGATATTACAGTGATGAATCTGCCCAAGACACCTATTTTGAACAAACTCTGAAAAACATAGATGCACCACCTGGAGTATGGGCAGAAGGCAGTCCTCCAGGCCTAGCCAAACATATAGCTCCAATAATTGTAACTCTCAAGCCTAGTGCTACACCAGTACATGTCAAACAGTACCCTCTCCCAAGAGCTGCAATTGAAGGCATCCACCGCCATTTGCAAAGATTACTAGGACATGGCCTACTGAAAGTATGTCAAACCCCATGGAACACTCCACTTCTGCCAGTGAAAAAGCCTGGAACAGATGACTACCGCCCAGTGCAAGATCTAAGAAGAGTGAATGAAGCAGTTGAGACCATACATCCAGTTGTACCCAATCCTTACACTCTTCTAGGACTGATACCTGCTGAAGCTACCCACTTTACTGTACTAGATTTAAAAGATGCATTCTTTTGCATAAGATTAGCCCCCATAAGTTAGATATTGTTTGCATTTGAATGGCAGGACCCTATCTCTGGAAGAGGGGGCCAACTTACTTGGACACGATTACCCCAAGGATTCAAGAATTTGCCTACCATCTTTAGTGCTGCACTGAATCAAGACCTTTCAAGCTATCCAGTGGCCCCGGGGAAGAGAGTGCTTCTCCAATACGTGGACGATCTGCTGATAGCTGCTGTATCAGAAAGTGAATGTATACAAGCCACCAAAGACCTCTTGCAGTTACTAGATGAAGCTGGATACAAAGTTTCCAGAGCAAAAGCACAACTATGCCAAAAAGAAGTGAAATACTTGGGCTTTCGTATAACCCAAGGAAGCTGAAAATTAGGCAGAGAGAGAAAAGAAGCAGTATGCCGAATTCCAACCCCTACTACCAGAAAGCAAGTCAGAGCCTTTCTGGGAGCGGCAGGATATTGCCGAATTTGGATTCCCAACTTTGCCCAAATCGCCAAACCACTGTATGAAGCCACAAAAGGAGAAGAAAAGTCGCCACTGGAGTGGGGACCTGAGCAGGATACAGCCTTCAAGACGTTAAAGGAAGAATTGATGTCATCACCAGCCCTTGGACTACCAGATGTCCACAAGCCTTTCCACTGGTTTGTACATGAAGCACAAGGAAATGCCTTAGGCATGTTGACTCAAAAATTGGGAAATTGGGAGCGACCTGTAGCATACCTATCAAAACAATTGGACACTGTGGCCAAAGGATGGCCACCTTGCTTGAGAGCAGTTGCAGCCACAGCTTTGTTAGTGAGTGAAGCAGATAAGCTCACATTAGGACAGAATCTACAAGTCACTGTGCCACATGCAGTCCTTGCCCTTATGGAACAGAAAGCAAATCATTGGCTCACCAATTCCCGAATGTTGAAATATCAGAGCATGTTATGTGAAAACCCACAGATACAACTGGAAGTGAGCCATGCCTTGAATCCAGCCACATTGATACCTGTTAGTGAAGAACTCCCAGAACATGATTGTATAGAAGTCATGGACACTGTATTCTCCAGCCGACCTGACCTGACAGATTTATTTATTTATTTATTTATTTATTTACATTCTCTTATTTACCGCGCTATTCTGCATCAGTGCGGTTTACATTGAACGAACTGAAATTACATTGAACAGGGCATTATAACTTGGAGATAACTATTTTACAGGGAACATTCATTCATTCCATTCAGATGTGCCCATAGACAATCCTAACCAAGTCTATTACGTAGATGGAAGCAGTCTCATCATCAATGGACGACGCTGCGCCGGATATGCAGTAGTCACTCAACATGAAGTCGTTGAGTCATCAGCTCTAGCCTCAAGTACATCAGCCCAGAAAGCAGAATTGATAGCACTTACTCGAGCACTACTGTTAGGTGCAAAACTGGTGCTAAATGTATATACAGACTCTAAATATGCCTTCACTACCCTACATGCCCATGGAGCTCTCTATAAAGAACGAGGGCTCATCACGTCCGGAGGAAAATCAGTCAAGTATGGCCCCGAGATACTGATGTTACTTGATGCAGTATGGGCCCCAACTCGTGTAGCTGTCATGCATTGCAGAGGACATCAAGCAGGAAAAGGAGAAGTTGCCCAAGGAAATAGGTTTGCAGATGCCTCAGCACGACAAGCAGCTATAACAGGACAAATTACACCACAAGCCATGCCAATGCAGGCAGCATTGTTTCCAGTACCCTTGAACTTATGGACACCACGATATACCACCAAAGAATTAGATTACTACTGTAACAAGGAAGATGGAGTACTGAAAGATGGGTGGATTGAGCTGCCACCAGCAGAGGGCAGTCAACCCCCAGGACGAATAGTAATTCCCGAATTGTTAGGTCCAGCTTTTGTCAAAGCCTTCCACGAAGCCACCCACTATGGGAAAAGTGCTATGGAAAAAGCACTCAGACCACATTTCTGCATTACCATGTTAGCAGCCCTATCAGCTTCAGTGGCACGCCAGTGTCTAATTTGTACCAAAAATAATGCCAAGCAAGGTCCTACACCACCACCTCGAGTTCAGTCAGGAGGTGTAACCCCATGCACCACCTGCAAATTGATTTTACTGACATGCCAAAAGCCAATGGATATCACTACCTATTAGTATTAGTTTGTACATTCTCTGGGTGGGTAGAAGCCTTCCCAACCAGAACTGAAAAAGCTCGAGAAGTCACTAAAATTTTACTGAGAGAGATTGTCCCTAGATTTGGAATTCCAGCAGTAATAGGGTCAGACAATGGGCCCTCATTTGTTTCTCAGATTACTCAACAGTTAGCAAAAGCTTTGCAGATACAATGGAAGCTCCACACTGCATACAGACCCCAGAGTTCAGGGAAAGTTGAGCGAATGAATCGTACTTTAAAAGCCCAAATGTCTAAGCTTTGTCAGGAGACACGCCTGAAGTGGCCCCAAGTGCTCCCAATAGCTTTACTCAGAATACGCTCAGCTCCTGTGAAGTCAACAGGATTTTCCCCTTTTGAAGTTCTGTATGGTAAACCTCCACCAATAGTGCAGGGAATTAGAGGAAGTCTAGCCCAAATTGGTTCAGAAATAACCAGGCAAGAACTCCTAGCTCTTAGTTTTGTTCTGCAGACTCTCCATGCGTGGATCCAAGACCAGTTGCCTATCAACTTGACGGAACCCTTGCATCCCTACAAGCCAGGTACCTCGGTGTGGATCAAAGACTGGAAGAAGACACCGTTGGAACCCCATTGGAAGGGACCATACACCGTCATCCTGTCTACCCCAACTGCAGTAAAGGTAGCAGAGATCGATTCCTGGATCCACCACAGCAGAGTCAAGTCCGCAGCTGATCCAGAACCTGAGCAGTGGACAGCAGAACAGCATCCTGATGCACCTTTGCGAGTTACTCTGAGACGGCAACCAGCAGCTTAGACACTTTGTCACAGTGCCCTGCAGTAGCCAAGTCTTTCGAAGAGGATTGCTGTTTTCCATATAGCAAGAGTTTGTTTCAACGAACCTCATGTGTGTGATTTTACACACTGCTTTGATGCTACATTGATTGACCATATTTCAGAAGCCAACTGAAATTGATAAGTTGGTTAATGTGTGATGGATAACTTGAGGATCTCCAATCAACACTCAGCACCCGTTGAATTGCTTCATTAGCAAACGGGATGAAGAAAAGAACGTCGTGATCAAGATTTTCAAGCTGAGGATTCAGAAGAACTCCAATCAACATGTATCTTTACCTTTGCTTTGCCCTGGTTGCCTGTTTTGGAGGCTTTGAACTGACTCATGCCTTACCTCCATGCACTGCTTGCATTACTTCTACTCGAACTGGACTGAAAGTAACTCAGACTTTGATTTATCACTCTTACTATTCCTGCACTGGTAAAGTGACTCGGTGTATTTATAACACCACTGAACTGAATGTCTGTACCAAGGGTAAATCTAAAGTATGCTTTAATCCGCATCAGAATCCATCCTATCACCTTGGAAATGCGATGGAAAGATGCAGATGGACCTTTGATAAATGCCACACGCCCACTCACAGATCCTAGTCAACCTGCTGTTTTATCATTTGATGCTTGTGAAGTAATCAACAGAGATAGCCGTTCTAAGTGTGGTAGTTGGGAAAAATCATACACATGGAATGACAAATATATGTGTCCAGAAGGGACCATTGGATGGGGAGCATGCACAGGAAAGAAAGTCTCAGCCGATGTATATAGTACAGCCCCAGAGTCAGATTACTTCTGCCCAAGGTGGGAATGTGTCTTCTATGCCACTTGGGTTGGTGAGAGAGAGAATGTTAACAAAGACAATCGCATAGCTGCATTACGGAACCCATATGTCAAAGGTATAGACCAATGCAAGAAAAACGCTTGCAATCCCTTAGAATTGGTTATTCGGAGACCCGAATATTGGAAACGAGGATCCCGATTTGGTATACGAAATGCAGGGACTGGATCAGATCCAGGAACCATAGTATATATAAGATTAAATACCCAGGCCCATAAATCATCCAAGTACCAAATCCATGACACATTCTACGAAGCCATGCATGTAAATAAGTTTGAAATTCCCCATCCCTCCCAGAACTTATTTTTAGAATTAGCTGGAGCGGTAGTGTCCAGTCTAAATATCTCAGATTGTTACTTTTGTGGGGGGACACAAATGGGTGACCAATGGCCATGGGAAGCCCAAGAATTGAATTACTCTATGACTTACAATCAAACTGAACTACATAAGACTACCAGCGAATGGGTGTTAGCGCACTCAATAGTTGGACGTCTTTGCTATGCACGAACTGGACCCCAGTTCAAACAACAGGTAGGACAGCTAGTCTGTCTTAGCCAGAAGTTCTATAATGACACTACCAAAAAGACGTCTCGGTGTTCAGGAATTAAAGAACCTGAACCACCTAACCCATTAACTAGATTTCCTGAGCTTTCTCATTTATGGACAAATCTTGCCAAGCCTCATGCCTGGCAAGCCCCACCTGGCCTATATTGGATCTGTGGAAACAGAGCATATGCCCGACTTCCCACATACTGGGGAGGGGCGTGTGTCTTAGGGACCATCAGACCTTCTTTCTTCCTTTTAAACACGGAACATGGAGAACAATTAGGATACCCAGTATACACAACCAATCACAGACACAAAAGAGCACTGAGACAGAAGAGAGCACCCCTCCAAGTAGGCAAGTGGGAGAAGTGGAAGGGTGATGATTGGCCACCAGAAAGAATCATTGAATATTATGGGCCTGCCACCTGGAATGATGATGGTATGTGGGGCTATCGAACCCCAGTCTATATGATTAATCGTATTATTCGCTTACAAGCAGTAGTTGAAATAATAACCAGTGAAACTAGCCAAGCTCTTACGCTTTTAGCTAGACAAAGTACTCAGATGCGCACTGCTATATATCAGAATCGCTTAGCACTTGATTATCTATTAGCAGCTGAAGGAGGAGTATGTGGTAAGATGAATCTAACCAATTGTTGTTTGAAAATAGATGATAAGGGTCAAGTAGTTGAAGAGATTGCTGAAAATATGCGAAAACAAGCTTACGTGCCAGTACAGACTTGGCATGGATTGCATTTTCCTAACTGGTTTGCCTCTATATTCTCATGGCTAGGAGGACTTAAAACTTTCCTTATACTAGTACTAATAATTATTGCTGTCATTTTACTGTTACCATGTATAATCCCATGTTGTATGCGTTCTATTCATAGTGCTATTGAAAGTACAGTAGAGCGGAAGACCGCAACTAAGATTATGGCCTTATATCAACCTAAACCTCCTGCATATAGTCGAAGACCTCTGACCATGATATAACCATTTTAAGTGATTTAATTCTCACACTTTATTAAATAATAGGGTGAGATTAATCAAAGGGGGGAATGTGGCAGGTGAAGGCCTGTGATCCACAGTGTCTGACATAAGCAGGCAGGCCTAACTAGCTTGACCTGTAAATGAAGCCTGTGAAGAGGCCCATAGGAATTGCACATCCCCCAACATGCTGCTATTGTAGAATTAGAACTCAGTTAAAGTATTGGATTAGCTTAGACAAGCAGAACGGAAAGATGGAAAAATACAGAAAAATATGTTTAAAAGCCACTGATAAGAGAATACAGCTGTGAGGGATTTTATTAAAACTGCTGACAGAAAGGTTACAGAGCCCTGCTTCCCTGCACGTATTAACTAGCCCAGTGGCCTTGGAAGTAGGAAAGTAACAAGTTGGTGAACTGGCCATTGTAATTGGGACTAGAAGGGGGGTAAGCAGGTGCTGAGCCCACTCAAAGAACATAATTGGATAATCATATCAATACCGGGACCAATAGAAGGGGTACGGGAGGTACGGGAGGTTACCGGGACCAATGAAATGTTTTCCTATACCTAGAATGGAGCAAAAGTCTATAAAACTTGTTGTATTGCCAGAGAACATTGCTCAGCCATTTTGAATTTGATCTTGCTTGAGACTTGTGCACAAATAAATGATTTGGACCTTCTGAACAGACTCCTGGTATTATTGGTTTGTCTGCGCTCTGCTGCTACAGTGGCACTTTCCATTTCCTACTCCTGCTGGGATTCTACACACAAGATTCAGACTTCTGTGTCACAAACCTGACTAATGCATTATCTTGCATGCTTTGTTTGTCAAACTGATACAACATATTGTTTTTGAGTGCTGCTTAACATAACATAAGGTACTGAAGTACAATATTTATTTTATTCATTTATTTATTTATTGAACGGTTTTATATACCGCCTTTCAGAAAAATCAAAGCGGTTTACATAGAACAAAACTTGAACATTACATTGAAACTTACTCAAACAATTGAAATTACAATAAAAATGGTAATTTGAGGGTTACAAGGCTGAGTAAATGCTGATTAGGTATATAGATAGTTTAAACATATATACAGATTTAAATATTTACAAATATTCAAAAATATTGAAAATGTCAACATGTTGGGTGCAGATTTCCAGCAGGAGTACTTTCCAGCAGCAAGGACATCCTGCACTCTCATCAACCTCCTTCAATCCTTCAGCCCATCCCTCATTCTGACTGCCCATGATCAGGGCCAGCCCCAGGGCTGGTGCAAGGTATTGGGCACCTTTGGCAAATCTTCAGCCTTCTGACTACACATCCCCCCCCCCCCATGATTTTTTTTCTCGTTCACATACTTTATTAGAAGATTCTAGTATATGAATAAACAAAATAACAATTACAATAAAAGATGTACATGATCAATGTCACATATACAATCCTCATTACACTCTACAGTCAGCTCCTATGTATTTCAAGCCAATTATGTGACTATGGGTGCTAAATAATCAGTAACAGGCTGTCAAACCTTAGTAACATTCAAAAGTCTATTACATCTTTCCATCATTGTTAACTCATATTTAGAAACCAAACTTACAGTATTCCATCAAAATAGATATGAGCATTTTTCCAAATAGTAAATATCACTTTGCAGAACTAGGGGGATCAATAAGTAGAATAATCTCTGCTGGGGTTTACTTAAATCTACCAACAGCTAAAGTGACCTGAATATAATTATGTCTAATGTTAAGGCCTGAGTTTCGGCAGAAGAGACAAAACCTGCTGCCATTCTTCCTTTCCAATGAGATCACATAAAAACAATTGTTCATCATATGAATCAAAATACCAGGATCGCTTTGACAATGCCAAGAATTTTTATTGGTCAATAAACCAGTCCTTCACATTTTCCAAGGGATCCATACCATATGATGAGCAAAAAAAAATATAAGGTCTATGTTAAATTAGTGGACATGGAGGGCCGATTCACTTGCTGTCAAAATGTGACCAAGAGATATTATCTTCTTGTAATTCAGTGTCCTGCTCCAACACTTTCCACACATCCCTCTGCAATGGAATACAGGTACCCTTTAGCTACTTATAAAAGGATGATATACAATGGTTCATCACCAAAGCCTTAGTACATCTATATTGCAAATCAGGTTCATCCATTATAGTGTAGATCTCTACTACATTCTTACTACTACAATGCATCAACTACCTTCACCTAAAGGCTTGTGCTGCTGATAACTCAAAGTTGTAACTAATCGATTGAAAAGATAAACATTTCCATCATCCAGAAATTGTCCTATAAATCAGTGGTTCTCAGTTGGTTGAGTTTTCAGGATATTAACAATGAATATACATGAGATAGATCTGCATGCCACCTACCTCCATTATATACAAATCTCTCTCATGCATATTCATTGTGGATATCCTGAAAATCCGACTGACTGGTGGTCCCCAGACAGGTTTGAGAACCATTTCTATAGGCCATATGACCTCATTTTACCATATAGGCCAAGCAAGTACTTTTTGTCTGTGCAGTGCTGCGTACGACTTGTAGCGCTATACAAATGCTCAGTAGTAGTAGTAGTAGTTGTCTATTTTTTCACTTGGAATTGTGCCAAATAGGACAAAAAAACTGATTGTCATCAGGATGTTTCTATACCCATATTTAACTCAGATAAAGCAAAGAGCATTGCCAAGATTGAAGCTGCTCCTTGGTTCTTATTTGGTAAGTTCATTCTGTGCAACATTTCAAAGGGATATGGTATACTAGTACCTACTCTATGCTTATCTAGTGGTGGTGGTGGAGGGGAGGTATATTCCAAATCAAGCTGTTTCCCTAGCCAGTAAGCTCCAAACCACATCAAGTAGGTTAAATGATACTTTAGAAAAGTCAGACAACTTAAGTCTAGCATCCTATGGGGCATCCTTTAATTTCTATACAGCAATTCTAGGACATCTCCCCATCCAGAGGAACTGTCCCAGAAGTCTATCAAGAGGGGCATGAAATGTTTGTGGGCAAACACTTGGTAACATGCTTAGTATATAGCTAACCTGCGGCTCCCCTCTGAGATTTGATAACTAAAATCAAGTCATGATCAACTGAATGCTATCCTTCCAACACAATGCAGTAAAAGTGCATAATTGGACATCATACTTTTAAATATTAAATTTGCCCTTACATATGTATGTGTGTGCCTGCCTTTCCTGCAAATAAGAAAAGTATGCTGATGGCTCCTTGAGTTAGTGGGGGCTGCCAGGATCTATTGTTTTGCTTAGACTACTGCTTCTCTTTGCTACTGTTGTTCTAGGCAACAGTCTTGTCATGCCTAATGGGGTGCACTAATACCAGAAAGTATTATGTAGTCTCTTGACTTGTTGTAGTATTTCTATTATATATACAACTGCTTTTTTAGCGGCAAGAGTGGTCTCAGAACCCGGACTGCCACTGACCATTCATATACAGCCATGTGGACTAACATCCCTATGTACATCAAGGACCCTCTGTTAGCAGCCACTTATGCAGCAGAGGGTCCTTGATGTACATAGGGATGTTAGTCCACATGGCCGTATATTAATGGTCAGTGGCAGCCAGGGTTCTGAGACCTCTCTTGCCGCTAAAAAAACAGTTGTAAATATAATAGAAATACTACAACAAGTCAAGAGACTACATAATACTTTCTGGTATTAGTGCAGAGCATTCTCTATAGTTAGTATAATTTGGCTCTGACGCAAAGTGACCATATATAAAATTTTGTGATGCCTAATGGGGTGCCAGTCTGGCCCATGATACAGATGGCTAGAATTTGTAAGTTCCAAATTTGTGGCGCTTTCCACCACAGGAAATGGGAACTCGCCCTTCCTTGTTTTTTCATATAAAAAATGGCAACTTGATTGTCAAATGTCTGAAAACTATTGATCCTGAGGAAGATGTGCAAACACTTGGAGGGAGTGAAATATAGCTCTAAGGGATATATTTACTATGCTGCGGTAGCGGCTTCCGTGCAATACCGGAGCCACAGCCCCATTGACTTCAATGGGGCCGCGGCTCCGATATCACACAGACGCCGCTACCGCTGCATAGTAAACATACCCCTAAGTCCCAGATGATTGACATGAAACATTCTTTCAGCCTATTACAAGGCTCTGAGTGAGCTGAGAGGCAAAGGTTGGACTCCTAAATTGGTTTTAGATATACTTTGAGAGAACAGAATAATATTCTAATAATGCAAAAGGGGCACCTCAGTCCAGGTTGAGTTCTAACACTCACCATTGCAACATGGTTTGGGATCAAGACAATGAATGATTTTTGATAGAAAGATGGAACTTGAGATCCCATTGTAGCTTTCTCATTCTATGATTGACAAAAGGCATGACACTGATCACACCAACCGAATGATCTAACATTGTAACTGGGCTCTCTTTTGACTTTTGGGGAGCATTGAACTTTTTGGGCATAATGCCTTTGTTTCAGCTATCTGTCTTATGGCAGCGATGCCTTTGCCTATTCTGTGTCCAGAATAGCTCCTATGAATGAAATCTGAGTTGTAAGTTAAAGTGTTTACTTCTCAAAGTTTATAAGAAAACATAGGCTTTGAAGTTGATGTATTATTTTTGTCTGTGGGAGAAAGAACCATCTCTCTTTGGGAAGCTGCCATAAGCCAATCATCAACGAATGGAAAGATTAGATGTCTTTGCTTGTGCAGCTCAGCTGCTAGAAACCACATGGCATTTGATAAAAATACTGATGGCCAATGAGGGGCTGGAGTGGAGGACTTTGTAGTTGTAATGGTCTATGTACATAAGGAACCATAGATGTCTGGGGGAAGTGGAATGAACTGTGTATAGGCATCTATGCAATCGAGTAAGCATAGTCAATCTCCTTTTGTCAAGTATGGGAGGAAGAAGGGAGAGGGATAAATTGAACTCATTGCAAAGGAACAAACTGAGGTCCTTGTGGTCTAAAATAGGACATTTTACTGTCTTCTTGTGAATCATAAACTATCTGAAATAGAAGCCCTGATCCTTTTTTCAGCAGGAGCAAGTTCTATAGCAATTGACTGGCAGAGGACTGTTAATTTCTTTGTGAAGCAGATGAGCATGGATTTGAGGTGTTTGAAACTTGATTATAGACCTTTCTGGTGGATGTGACAGAAGACCGAGATAGTTCCTCTTTGATGATGCCCAGAACTCAGGAACTGACTGTGATTTTCTTCCATTTCTGAAGAAAAAACTGTATCCAATTCTCTTTAGGACATATATTCTGTAAGGAAACTGCCTTTGATTAAAGAGGGCACTCTAAAGCAGAAGGCTGCCTTAGTTGAGTTGTTGCAACTTGCTTTGAAATATACATAAAAACAATTGGTGACAGATATAGATATATTACCTATCTACTCTGTCCATCCATACCAAATTACTAAGTTCTACAATTTTTTCCTTTCCCTTCTCTCAGAGATCCCTTGTACTTCTGCCATGCCTTTTGAATTAATATATAGTCCTCATCTCACCAACTCCATTGGGAGGTTATTCCATGCATCCACCATCCTTTCCATGAATATTTCCTTAGATTACTCCTGAACCACTGTTCCCTCTAAGCTGTGCGCGTGTGCGCGCGCACACACCTCGCCAAGCGAGCACACATACTTTACAACAGAGCGCACAAAAATTATGGCTCTGATTCTGATAGAAAACAACACAGACGTCTTAAAATTTAAAAGTTATGATTGTAATTACTAGAAATTTCCTGCTTCATTTAGTAATAGTCTATTTTCATTTAATTTGATTAAAATCAATGTGGTGTACATACTGTATTCTGACGTGTAGTCAAATTTTAAAGTATTTTATTTTATTTACATTCTCTTATATACTGTGCTATTCTGCATCAGTGCAGTTTACATTGAACAGGGCATTATAACCTGGAGATAACTATTTTACAGGGAACATGGGCTGTGAAGGGTTAAGTGGCTTGCCCAAGAACACAAGGAGCACCTGTGGGACTAGAAACCCCAGTCCTTCTGGCACAAGGTTGCTGTCCTCTAGTGGGATTTGAACCCCCAACTTTCTGGTCTGAAGCACCTTGCCCCAACCACTAGGCCACTCCTCCACTCCAAGCCTATAACTCTGAGTGTCATTATGTGGCGCACAAAAATTTAACCTTCCTTCAAAAGCTGCACACAGCTGATATTTTATGCGCACACAGCCTACAGAAAATTAGAAGGAACATTGTCCTGAACTTATTCCTTTTCATATTCATCCTATGACCCCTCGTTCCAGAGCTTGAGACCCATTTCCTGTGAGTTTATACCACAGAGATATTTAAATATCTATCATATCTCTTTCTTCCACCTTTCTTCCAAAGTGTAGATATCTATAGTAGATCATTAAGTCTGCTACCATATGCTTTATTACAATGACCTCTGATCATTTTGGTAGCCACTGTCTGGATCATCTCCATTCTGTTTATATCCTTTTGAAGATGTAGTCCACAGAACTGTACACAATACTCCAAATGAGTTCTCAGAAAAACAAAACAAAACCATTTTTTTCTCCCTGTGCACTAAAGCATCCATCTGGCTTTTGTCATCATTTTCTACTTGTTTAGCTGCCCTTTTTCTCTCTGGCAAGGCTTAGGAAGTTTGTTCCTGAGCTTGCTGTGGTTATCTGGCAAAAAGTACAAAACGTCTCCTTCAATGGTAGAAACAGAAAGGCACGCCTCATACATTGGAAACTCTGTAAACACAGCAACATCACTGTCCCTGAAAAGCACTGGGATCATGACCATAAGAGAATTACAGAGAATGAAGAGGTTAGGATCACCCTGGATACTCCCATTCCAACCAATAAAAAGCTGGATGCAAGGAAGCAGGACATAACGTAAAGGAGAAGAACACCAGAACGCATTGATTATAGAAGTGACAGTCACAAATCGACTGTTCTGTGAATCATGTTGAGAATGGGAAGATCTTCAAGTACCAATAAATGCAGTCAGAGACCAAGAAAATGTGGCAGAAAGATAATGAGTTATTTCCCATCGTGTTGGGTGCTATAGGCTTGATTAAGAAGAATTTCCAAGCACACCTTGAAAAATTACCCAAATATGTTACATCTTACAATGCAGGTACTACACTGAGCATTAGCAGTAAATTTGAGAGAGTGAGATATCCTGGCTTAGATACTCCACATACTATGGCTTAAAAGTGAGGTTCATGACTGTCATGGTATATACAAAACTAACCCAATTGGAGAAATTGCTCTGGTAGAAACTTCTGCAGAGCAGGGTTGTGTTTTTTCTTTTAGAGAATGTAAAGGTGGAGATACTGATGAAAGGTGCTGTAAACTTGAACAGTGATCCTTGGTGGTGTCAACAGTCTCTTTAACCTAAGAGAGAATCATTGGTACATGGTGCACCTGCTAATGAATATCTTCACTCTATGGCAGAAGTTGAAATTCTCAAAGAAGTGTCAGATACATCATACACGAATCTTATAAAGTGGGTTTTTGCACTCTTCCTTCAAAGAAATTGATGCAGTTCAAACTGTGATTAAAGAGATGAGCAGGACAACAACCCTTGTACTCATCAGATGATTGACCATGAAGAGCTAATGAGGTACAATCTATGTAGACTTCATAACCATCTGAAATATCTTCTTGTTTAAGTTATCCATCATCCTGGGATCTGTACTCTATTTGTTTCAGCTTCTTCATTGTCAATTCAACTATTACCTGTGAATGAGAAATTCAGACTTTATTGAACAGGTGTTGAATGTACTACTGTACATACTTGGAGTCCACTTTTACAGCTGGTCTCTATGGAGAAGACATTCTTCTCTCCTCCTACACAAACAGGAGTCTCCACTCCATCTCATAATTATTGCATAAGTGGTTTTAAGTGGCCCTTTATGGCTTGTGGAAACATCTTTCACAATGCTTGAATTCAGCCTGTAAAGTGATGGAGGCTTCATCCATCCAGACAAACCTTGGGGATTTTTTACTAATGGGCATTAGTTGGCAGTGCATGTTCTGGTATGCTCTGAAGGTATGCTGGGATGCATATTGACAGCTAATTGAGGGTCATGACATTGCAGGATGATTCCCACACTAACTGTGCAACTTTTGTTAGGGTCACAATTGGATTGGGTAGGGGTAGAGAGTGTCAAACTGTGTGCTAACTGCATTACCTAAAACTACCTCAAGAGGTGGCGTTAGGTGCATCCACACAAATGCAGCACATGCTAGGGAACATGGCTCTGCATTAACTGCTGGAGAAATGCTTTCCATGTCCTGGACAGTTAATGCAATGGCGTTGCACCTAATATACCATCATTTTGGTGCTATTGGCACATTACGTGCAACACCTTAACGCCTCTTAGTAAAAGACCCCCCAAGTAACTGTGGTTGGTATCAAAGTTCTGGCTCTTTCTCAGACACTGAGTGCATGGCTGGAACCCAGTTTTGTGTGATAATTTCTGCAAGACAAATAAAAAAGCAAACTAACAAAAGAAAAAATCTTTAACCTTTTTTTTAAAGAAAAATGTTGTTTGTAATTTTAATATTTGTGTTGATTGTTCTCCCCTTAAGACTGTGGAGATAGGTATGATATTAAATGAAAGGAAACATTCAAAGAAAAGCAGGAGTTAAATTACTGCAAAACCAGGAACTTTATTTTCAAGAAAAAAACAAAGATCAGGGTAATAAAGAGACCACTGCACATGGAAATAGCCAGGCATCTCAGAAATTTACACTAGGTATGAACCCTGGAAGATCTGTTCTGTCCCTGCACCATGGGATGATATCACACACTTGAGAACAGCTGGGGGATGTAGAAAAACAGTGGGCAAAACTGAAAGGGGGTATTTTAAAGGCAACCAACCTTTTTGTTAAAATGGTAAATAAAGGCAAAAGGAACAGGAGACCGCTATGGTTTTCGAAGGAAGTAGCTGAAAAAGTGAAGAAAAAGAGGGAGGCCTTCATGAAATACAAGAGATCACAGAGAGAGGAAGACAGGCATCTGTATTTGGAAAAACTTAGAGAAGCTAGCAAAGTAGTCAAGAAGGCAAAGATTCAAAAGGAGGAGGAAACAGCCAATGCAATAAAATGGGGGGATAAGACATTTTTCAGATATATTAGTGAGAAGAGGAAGGGCAAAAGTGGTATTGTCAGACTCAAGGGTGCAGGGGGGGAATATGTAGAAGCTGATAAAGATAAAGCGGAATTGCTTAACAAATATTTTTGTTCTGTGTTCACAGATGAAGAACCAGGAGCAGGACCTCAGAAAACACCCACAAATAAGAACAGAAGCGAGGGACATCTTGAACAATTTTCAGAAGACTGTGTTCGTGAGAAACTAGCTCAACTTAAAGTAGACAAAGCGATGGGACCGGATGGGATACACCCTAGAATACTGAGGGAACTTGGGGACGTTCTAGCAACTCCACTGACTGACCTTTTCAATGCCTCGTTGGAGTCGGGAGTGGTGCCAAAGGACTGGAGAGAGGCTCATGTGGTGCCTTTACACAAAAGCAGAAGTAAGGATGTGGTTGAAAACTACAGGCCGGTTAGTTTAACTTCAGTGGTGAGTAAATTATTGGAAACGCTGCTGAAAGAGAAAATAGTGAGGTTTCTGGAGTCCGGCGGATTACAGGATCCGAGGCAGCATGGATTCACCAGAGGCAGGTCTTGTCAGACAAATCTGATCGATTTCTTTGACTGGGTGTCCAGGGAGTTGGACCGAGGGAGAGCTCTAGATGTGGTGTATTTAGATTTCAGTAAAACCTTTGACACTGTTCCTCACAGGCGACTTATAAACAAACTGAGCACCCTAGGGATGGACCCTAAAGTTACTGCTTGGGTTAGAAATTGGTTGGGTGGGAGGCGACAAAGAGTACAAGTAAATGGAGCTCACTCTGAGGAGAAGGATGTTACCAGTGGTGTGCCCCAGGGATCTGTCCTTGGTCCGATTCTTTTTAACATCTTTGTTAGTGATATAGCGGAAGGGCTGTCGGGTAAGGTTTGCCTCTTTGTGGATGATACCAAAATCTGTAATAGAGTAGACACCCAGGAAGGTGTAGATAACATGAGGAGGGATCTAGCTAAGCTTGAAGAATGGTCTAGAATTTGGCAGCTGGGATTTAATGTTAAAAAATGTAAGGTCATGCATTTGGGCTGCAGCAATCCAAGGGAGCAATACAGTATAGGAGGTGAAGTACTTTTGTCCACTAAAGAAGAGCGGGACCTAGGCGTGGTTGTGTCTGATGATCTTAAAGTAGCTAAACAGGTAGAAAAGGCGACGGCAAAAGCTAGAAGGATGCTTGGGTGCATACGGAGAGGAATGGCTAGCAGAAAAAAGGAGGTGATAATACCTCTGTATAAGTCTTTGGTGCGACCTCATTTGGAGTATGGTGTGCAATTCTGGAGACCGCACCTTCAAAAGGATGTAAACAGGATGGAGTCGGTGCAGAGGGTTGCTACTAAAATGATTAATGGGCTTCATTATAAAGCATATGAGGACAGACTTAAGGATCTTAATATGTACACCTTAGAGGAAAGGCGGGATAGAGATGATATGATTGAGATGTTTAAATACCTCCGTGGCATAAATGTTCAGGGAGAGAGCCTCTTTCAATTGAAAGCAAGTTCTGCTACAAGGGGACATGGGATGAGGGTGAAGGGAGATAGATTCAGGAGTGATATGCGGAAATATTTCTTTACGGAAAGAGTAGTGGATCCATGGAATAGTCTCCCAGTGGAGGTGGTAGAGATGAGGACAGTAACTGAATTCAAAAAAGCATGGGACCAACACAGAGGATCTCTAAAGGTAGAAAGTGGACTGTTGTAGTTGTTGTTATGGAAGGACAGACTAGATGGGCCTTGTGGTCTTTTTCTGTCATCATGTTTCTATGTTTCTATCTGATTAGATCCTGTTTGTCAACACAAAATCCCTTTAGCCTGCCCCCTTAAGCTCTCCCCTATTAAGCACCTCCCATGTCTATTTCTCCCTCTTTAACCTTTAAATCAACTGTTCAATTCTTCCAACTCCATCCATTGGGTTGGATGGTAAACTGTGGCTCTCTGTCGTCTGCTTGCCACTCTTTCCACCATTTCTTCAGGTTGCAAGATCCAAGTTTCCTGATATCTTGTTGTCTGTGCCTTGGCTGTGCTGAGTTTTTATCTTTCTTCTAGGGGTAGGATCATGGCCCTCCATCACTCTACAGTTCATTGTTCCTTGTCTGTGCTTGAGATCTTCTCTGTATAAATCTTTGTGCGTCCACGAGCAAACAAGTAAATGCATATGGAAAGAAGGCAGGCACTAACAAACCAATGCAATGTCCTTTGGTAACTACCTTTTTTCTGAAATGTTCCTAAAAAAGGAGGGTGAAGTTCAAGTTAGCATACTGACCTCATTAAAATTAATTTCTATACAGAATACCAAAATGGATCATTTGTAAACATGGTTCCAGCATTTTTCAAACAAATACATGAGTTATCTTCAAACAACTTATAGACATAAAGGAATTTATTAGTTGTATATAGACAAATGTGACATCTACATTAATCTTTCCATAATTCCCTTGTTATGGAGGATTTTAAAGGTAACATTAACATACAAACATAGACACCAATGGCAGATAAAGACCTTACAGCCTATCCTGACTGCTCATTCCTGCAAATGAATAAGTTCCACAATCTCTTCCTTTCCCTCAGCGATCCTCTGTGTTTGTCCCATTTCTTTTTAAATTCAGGTACAGTTCTTGTTTCCTTCATCTCTGCTGGGAGGCTGTTCCACGTATCCATCCCCCTTTCTGAAAAAAAAGAATTCCTCAGATTACCTCTGAGTCTATCCCCTTTCACGTTCATCCAATGACCCCTCATTCCACAGCTTCTTTTCAACTGGAAGATAACGATCTCCTGTGCATTTCTACCAGTGGAGGAGTGGCCTAGTGGTTGGGGCAAGGTACTTCAGACTGGAAAGTTGGGGGTTCAAATCCCACTAGAGGACAGCAGCCTTGGGCTGGAAGGACTGGGGTTTCTAGTCCCACAGGTGCTCCTTGTGGTCTTGGGCAAGCCACTTAACCCTCCATAGCCCATGTTCCCTGTAAAATAGTTATCTCCAAGTTATAATGCCCTGTTCAATGTTATTTCAGTTTGTTCAATGTAAACCGCACTGATGCAGAATAGCACAGTATATAAGAGAATGTAAATAAATTTAAATATCTATCATATCACCTTTTCTCCAAAGGATATAATCATAATATTTAAGTCTATCCCCATATACCTTATGATGAAGATCACTGAACATTTTTGTCACCGCTTTGTCATCCTATTTATATCCTTTTGAAGATGCTGTCTCCAGAATTGTAACATGGTACTCCAAATGAGGTCTCACTAGAGACTTATACAAAGGAACTATTGCTTCCTTTTTCCCTGCTGGCCATTCCTCTCCCTACACACACAATTTTATTTATTTATTTAAGGGTGGGGGGGGGTTATACCATCTTATCATGTAATCAAAGCGGCTTACAGTATGAACAAAAACAACACAGTAAACAACTATCCTTCTGTCTTTTACCACCACCTTTTCTACCTGTTTGGCCACTTTAAGATCATTTAATACAATCACCCCAGGGTTCCGCTCTTCTTTAATGCATTGAAGTAATTCTTTCTCTATATTGCACCACTCCCTTGTGTTTTTGCAACACAAATGCAGGACCTAGAATTTTTTATCATTAAATCTTAGCTGCCAAATTCACAATTCCTCAAGCTTTGCTGGATACCTCCTCATGTTAACTACACCTTCCAGTGAGTCTACCCTGTTACAAATCCCTTTTCTCTGTTCTCTTCTTTTCCACTGCTGATTTTAGACTTTGTTCATTTCACCTTGCTGTATTGTACGCCTAGAACAGACTACACGAGTTGGTACATCGGTCTCCATTTCTAGTCCTAATCAAATCCAGGCTAAAACCCAACCTCTTTGAGGCTGCTTTAGGATCCTGACCTTCTTCTCCTTTTTACCACCAATGTGTATTGTAGCCATTTCCTCTTGGTTCTACCCTAGTTCCCTATTTGTTGTATTTGTCTGTCTTGTATAGATTGTGAGCTCTATTGAGCAGAGACTGTCTCGCACATGTATGTGTACAGCGCTGCGTGTGTCTTGTGATACTACGCAAATGATAAATAGTAGCAGTGGTAATGGTAGCTAGTACCTCTGAATACAGTAGGATTATTGGTGGACAGCATATTATTAGTGGACTTGCCATTAATATTAGTATGATCGAGGTAAAGGTATGCTTAAGAATTTATTTGTCTGACAAACTTATCAAGAAAAAGATGTGTCAGGTTTTTATTCCCTCACAGGATAACATACAAGGCCTTGGTGTAGTTCTTGATTCTTTACTTCCTACTGTATGAGACCCCCACATTGGCTCTTTTTTTAAAAAGAAATTTTGGATGTTACAGAGATTTAAGGGCCCTTTTATTAAAAGTGTGCACTTACTGCATGATTAGTGGCAAAACTAATGTATGGTAAGTGCAACTGGCCTTCATTACCTTCAAGGGGCTTGCCCGGCAAATTCTCAGAAGTCAGGGCACAGTCATATACCTGAATGTGTGGTGCAATTTACCTGGGTACACCTAATGACACCCGTAGAGAAATTAATACAGTATGTGAACTCATGCTAATTGCCACATTGCTATTGAGTGCATAGTAGTTGCCTTCATGCTAATAGCCATGTGCTCGCTAACCCACACTCTACCCCTAAGCATAGCACATGACAGCCACTTCCTGTGCATTTTAGTAGCTGGTAGCTGGCATGCACTTGCGTTAGCACTCTCATGTGCAAGTTTAGAGCGATGCTGTAGGCTTTAGCACTTGTGAAGCTTGATTGTTGTCATTCACTTTATATAGGATTGCCTGGTATGGATGTCCTCCTGAGCTGGGACCCTCTCTGTGGAGCAAATGGGTGGCCAAATGGGCCCTATCCAGCTCTAACTCCCAGGTAGGACAGCGGGCTTCAGAAAAGTCTAATATAGTTTAAATGAAAAACGATATTCAATAGAGAGAACTAAAGGTTTTAAAAGTAAAATTATTTTATTAATATCACAGGTACACTACCAAAAAACTGCCTCCAGTTTTGCAACTGATTCCTATAGATTTTGGGGTGCTGAATCCAGGAAAAATAGCCAAAATGTTCCATCACGTCACGTTTTCTTGCAAAATTAGATTTCTTACCCATATAAGGACTGTTCACATAATTTCTTTTTAGCCGACTGCAGTTTATTTTCTTGGCCCAAAATAGAGGTTGTAATGGTTAACTAACTAGAAACACTCCCTCATGATATTTTAGAGTGTTTTGTATTCATTTTATACATTAACAGGACAATTGGGAGGCGGGGGGCTAAATCCAGTACTCGCGCTGGCGCATGTTCTTTCCTGTTCGCCTCGCCTCGTTCGCTCGCTCAAACACGGCGGTTGCGACATGAACGTTCCTGTCAAATTTCAGTTTCTTGCAAGTTCATTATTACCTTTTGTTTGCTCAGTCATAATCCAGCTTTATTCCGAAGTGGTTCACTACAGTTGTAGTTTGCAGTGCTGTGTATTTGTGATGGCTCACAGAGCAAGAGGGTGCGTCAACTCTCCGGACAGTTTTTGTTTTATTTGTGGGGAATATACCGTGAAAAAGCGGCAGAGGAACATTTCTGCATTTATTAAAAAAGTATATTTTGCCTATTTCGGTTTGAAGTTAGGCGATCAAGACAAACCGTGGGCTCCTCACAAAGTGTGCAAGACATGTGAGGAAGATCTACGCTTATGGATGAAAGGTAAAAAACAAGCATTTCGTTTCGGAATACCTATGATGTGGCGTGAACAAAGAGACCACAGCAGTGACTGCTATTTTTGCTCTTGCATTGTGAAGGGATACAACTTAAAAAATAAGAATGTAATAAGTTACCCCAACCTTCCCTCAGCAATTAGGCCTATGCCTCATAGCAACGAAGTACCTGTGCCTGAACCACCAAAATCTTTGGATCATATTTGTGTGGACGGTTCTGATCATGATGAGACTCATCAGATGGCTTTTCCCGATGAGTCCAGTACTTCCGAGTTTGAAACTGAACCAGATCTGAAACCTGAACTTTTCTCTCAAGCTGAATTGAATGATTTAGTCCGGGATTTAGGACTCCCAAAAGACGCTGCCCAACTGCTAGGTTCTCGGCTTAAACAGAAAAATCTATTGTCACCAGGAACAACTTTTTATTGGTACCGCAACCGCGAGACACAATTTTTGAAGTATTTCAGCAAAGAGGAAGATTTGGTATTTTGCAACGATATATACGGAGTGATGGAAAAGTTTAAACTCAAGTATGATCCTGCTGAATGGCGGCTGTTCATTGATTCGTCAAAAGACAGCATAAAAGGTGTTCTTCTTCATAATGGCAACACATTCGCTTCAGTTCCTATTGCTCACTCTGTTATTCTCAAAGAAAAATACGAGAATTATATTTCTTCAACACAGACTGCAATGGAATTAAAACCTTAAAAGGCCATATCCTCTCAATATCCTCTACCCAAATATTAAGAACTCTCAAAATTACAAAAGTTTGTTTCATATAATAAATATTCTTTGTTGCTTTTCTCAAAGTTTGTTGCTTACTATCCAAACTTAAGAAAAGAAGAAAACCCCTATAGGGCCTAAGGTGGATTGGAATTGATATTGTTTGCTTGTTTCTTTCATCTCTCTATTAACCCTGTTTTGTTAAGAAAAACTGTCCTGAACTAAGAGGCATGTGCTAGCTGCCAAAGTAGCAGATAATGCACGCTATCTGGCTGCAGTAGCAGTTAACACACAGCAACTGCAGATAATGCAGCAAACGTCTGTGCTACTGTATCTGCAGAAAGTGCGGTATCTGCAGAAATGGGCACCGTTAGCAGCCTGCAGCACCTGGCACCCACTGGCAATGGCTCACACATGGCGCACACGGCCTGCCATGTGAGCCTCCGCTGATGACCCAACAGCATTGTGTGGGTGCTGCTGTCAGGCCTGCATTTCCGTGCTGCCGGCTGGATGTGTTGGTGCCATGGTGACAGGATGCAACTGCACCAGCATGCCAGCTGGAGCGTTGAGTGCTGGAGACAGGTAGCCTGAAGATGTCTCACACCACAGAATACACTGCACGCCTGGCTGTCTATCTGCCCGATTCTGCAATCGCAGGTGCATACAGATCAAGCGTTTGCAGAATCGGGTCCAACTTAGCCCCATCCAAGTTTTTGGCGGACAAACGGGCCAGGCGTGCACCTTTCGGAATCGGCCTCCACGTGACCATCTGGTTTGCCTAATAGTTTGCCGGCCCTGTTTCAGGCTAAAGATAAGTACGATTCCCTCCTAATGAGACCAAGGGACTTGCTTCTTCACTCACTTTGTGAAGTTCCATAATTTGCTTCTGTTCTGACTCATTTTCACACTCTGTCAGCACAGTTTCTCTTTGTAGCATAATAGGTTCTGCCAGAATCAACTTTTCCTAAGGCAGCAATTTTCACTTCCTTCTCTAGGGATTCTCATTCACTCCCAGCTAGTGGCAAATATTCCACTCTAGCTATTAAGAGCTGCTGTACAATCAAAATGTATTCTCATATCAAAAAAGCTTAAATTTTCTGACATCTTAAACTCAGGGATAGGGCCTAACTTGCTCAGCCATTAGAATGTAAGTCCACTCTCCTTGCTTTCCTGGTGGTCTCTGATGGTAAACAAGCTGGGGAGCATATTCAATGATGTTGACCAGCATGAGTAAAGTGGCTGGCCATTGCTGCTTTAAATTAAAACCAGATATTTAATGCTGGGGCCATATCTAGCTAGCAGCCGAATAGATAAACTGGCTAAAGTTAGGCCAGCTGTTTTTGCCCTAACTTTAGATGTCTAGGGTTAACTGGCCAGCAGCTCAATAGCACCACTGATTGGCTAACCCTTGGTGCCTCCCCCTCCTCTACCCCTAGAATGCTCTGACATTACGCTGTTAGTGTTGGGGCATCCAGAATATTCAGTGGCACAAACTGGGTATGTGCCGCTGAATCTCTTACTCTGCTAACTATGTTACTCCCTGCTGAGTTTCCTAAGTGATAATACCCATTCTGGAATGTTGCCCTGCCATCTCTATAGCATCATTGAGGCTCCTCCAATCAGGTGTCAAAGTTGGCTTCCCTGAAGGCTTGAGGTCTACAAATGTACTCATTAGAATGTTTGATTGGAGTGGTATTCAAAGGCCCACAAAACATGTAAATGTTGCTGAATGGGATATTAAGTGGAACTGACATGGAGAGTGCTACCGGATATCCCTGGGTGCCACTGCTACATGCCTGATGCTATGCAGTTAGCATCGGGGCATGTCATGGGAATTTCAGGGCAGAGTGGAGGCATCAGCCTTTGTTAACTGGGCAGTGGCGACATTGAGCTGCTGCAGGGTTAGTGACATGTGGATAAAGCAAGGCACGGCAAAGGCTGGCCTAATTACCCACAGAAGCTAACCGAGCAGCGGATCAATATTGCCGCTGCCTGGTTAACTTCTGGCATCTTCAGTGATGCAGGTATTCAGTGCCAGTAGCTGGATATGGCCCTGGCATTAAATATCCATAGTTAGTATTCAGCGGTGACAGCTAGGTGCTTTACAAGCATTAGCCGCCGCACGCCGCTGCTGAATATGCTCCCTGATATGCTCCCTGATATTTTTAAAGGTCTCTATGGTGATGGCCATAAGGTTTAATGGAAATGATGTTTAAATATATAATTCATTTAAAATACCCATAAAAATCATAAAATACATCTTTAAAATGCCTGCCTATAACTTATAACCTCCAGTGGCTTAGTTATCTTTCTATCAATCCAAACCCCATTATAACTGCCACAACTTTGTAGCAGTGCTTCACTGTTAAAATCCTTTTTGTGAGTCCCAGCCACTCAGTTCACATTCTGACCACCACTGATGCCCCCATTTAGACCCCCCCAACTCCTATTTTTACAACACTGCTAGCTCATCCTCTGAAACAGCTCACTGGTCCTTTTTAGTCAGTTTTCCTTCCTCATTCCTGCTCCTATGCCTTTCTACTACTTCTCCCAGTCATTTAATTTAATTTCAGGATCAGTTCTTTTAAATTTTGACTCAGTCTAGCACCACTACTGTACCCACATTTTATTATGGAAGTCTAATTTAGCACAATGTGTTTTAATTAGTTTTAAGCACTAAATTGATTACTCCATTCATCTAGCCACACGTGACAGTATCATTGTGTTTTATTATTTTAGTATTTGTACTGTTTTTAATATGAATAAATTTTGTTTCATGATTTGTATTATGTTTTTATATATCTGTATTTATATGATGATTAATCTCTGCATTTACATTTGTTTTTATCATTTATTCATGTTTTTATTACACTCTTTCGAGGTTTGTCTTCCCCTGAAGAAGACCTTTGTCTTCCCCTGAAGAACGCATCGGGGCTTAATAAAGACCTGTTTTGACCGCCAGTTTGTGTAAAAAGCTTCTTTGATCCCTAGTGCTAGGCTGCAGGTACTGGTGCTCTACTTTTGATTGCCTACCGGTTAGTGTAGATTTGATTCCCACTTGCTCATGTTGCTCAGCCTGTGTGTTACTCAAGTCATTTCTCTGCCTGTAACTGTCCAAGCTCTGCTGTGACTTGCAGACACTCATCTTTCTACTTTGTTGTGCATTCTAGCTAGTCCCCCTCATGCCCTTCTGAGAGCATGACTATTGTCTCTGCTGCAGCCCATTACAGGGGTCAGACATGTTCACCCTGCAGATGTCAGATCCCTGCTTGGAAGTGTGGCATAATGGTCATGGCAATGGCTGGGGGGGGGGGGGGTGAGATACTAGGGTTTGGGCCCATAGCCACTTCTTATGTGACATTTTGGATTGTGTTACTGTCATAGTTTATGTGTGCCACAACCTTCATGAACTGACAACATCTCCTTGTGACCTTGAGTAGGTCACTTAACCCACCAATGGCTCAGCTGACTGCAGGTCCTTAAGTATATCATCAGACATTACCAATTTGTTGGTAAGATGTACCATATCGTCATTGTGCTAATACAGCGGTATACTAACAGACAGTAGCATGCATACATGTGAGATCTGAGTCATGTATAACATTATGACTGTGTCTGTGAGGAGAAAAAGACCCGTGAGGAGAAAAAGACCTGTGTCTACAAGGCAATGGAAAAATCCCTTACCACAGGGGAATTGTTTTTATACGAACATCACTGGTCAGAAAAAAATCCTCATGAACTACTAGAATTGCAATATTCAAGTTCATAAGTTTCAATTTTCACTTCAATTTTCTACTCGTATTCTCAAAAAATTGTTCAGAACAGCCACTTCTGTGGAAAGAAGCACAATTGCATATCATGCTGGAATAAAATATTGGCACAGACAAAAACAAAACCAATAGCATCATTTATCTTTTAGTCTTCTATAGTTGTCCATAATCCCACAAATCCTCAAGGAAAGCCTTCATTGTATTGTATATAAATGCCCGACAAAGATCCTTGTTTCACTATTAACTGCATCAGGGGCATCATACGTTTGTCAAACTTTTCAAAAATGGCCATTTACTCATTGATGCAATTTGCATGTATATTATGTCTAATTATACATGTGTAAACAGCGAATAGGGCTTCTAAAGGAAACTCCTTTGCGGAATGTTTGCTCATGCAGCACTGGTAACTTGCACGCGGACTGTGATACTGGTGCAGGGGAAGGGGAGTACTATTTTCAGTGGGCATGTGCTTCCATTCCCCTGCAGTTAGCATGGATACAGGATGTGGCACTGCAGAAGCTCGCATGCAGTCACACTTAACGTTGGCATTAAATACACCTGTGCTAAGGGCATCAGGCGCAGTTAGCATAATGCCCAATCCCTGTCCCAGCGCCCCTCTCCTGCCCTATCGCCCACCACAATGAGCACTACCAGGATAGCATGGGTTTTTTGGTGCTGGGCTGGGCAGGGGATTTTTTAGTGTGGTGCCCCAACTGCATACTAAACCCCCGCGCTACTTGGCACCATGGTTTAGTAAACATTCCCCTTGGTATATAAAGTTCAAATCGCTGACATTTGTGCACTGTATTACAATTTACAACCCACTGAGATCACTTCACTTTGAAGAGACTTTTGTGTAGCACATTCCATTGGTGAAACTATCGCATCTTGCTGAAACCCATAATCATGATCTTTGTCTTCTTTACATTAAGGTGCAGGCCCATTTTGAGACTATGTTCTTTGATTGTGAGAAGCAAATATTTCAGATCATCTTCACTTTCATCCAGTAATGTGGTATCATCAGCATAGCGAAGGTTGTTGATGAGTCTTCCACCAATCTTCACACATCTGTTGTCTTCATACAATCCTGCTTCTCTGATGATTTGTTCTGCATATAAATTAAAAAGGTAGGGGAAAAGTATGCAGCCTTGTCTTACAACTTTGCTTATTTTAAACTATTTTGTTTCTCCTTGTTCCATTCAAACTGTTGTTTCTTGATCAATGTACAGAATGTGCAAGAGAACGATCAGGTGTTTTGGTATACCCATGCTTCTTAATGTGGCCCAGAGTTTCTCATGGTTTACACAGCCAAAAGCCTTGCTATAGTCGATAAAGCACAAATAGATATCCTTTTGGTATTCTTTAGTCTTTTCAAGGATCCATCTCACATCCGCAATGATGTCTCTCGTTCCTCGCACTTTCCTGAACCCTGCTTGCACTTCAGGTAGTTCTTGTTCCAGGTATGGTTGTAGTCTCTTTTGAATAATCTTCAGTAGAATCTTGCTGGCATGTGGGATAAGAGCGATTGTACGATAATTTGCACAGTCAGTTGGATCACCTTCCTTTAGTATTGGTATAAACACAGATCTTTTCCAGTCAGTTGGCCATGATGTTGTCTTCCATATTTCTTGGCAGAGCCTTGTAAGTACGGTAACAGCTGCATCGGATTTCTGTAATACTTCTATGGGAATGCTATCAATGCCTGGTGCTTTGTTCTTTGATAAGGCTTTTAATGCTGCTTCGACTTCTTCTTTCATCACCAATGGTTCCAGATCATAAGGTTCAGATTGAAACGGCTGTTGGTCCACTTGATCTTTATCATATAAAAGCTCTGTATATTCCTTCCACCTCTTCTTGATCTTCTCAGCATCATTCAACATAGAAACTTGAGCATCTTGTAACATTCCATTTTGAGGCTGGAACTTTTTCTTTAACTCTTGTAGCTTTAGGAAAGCCGTTCTCTTTCTTCCTCTAATAGTTTCTGCTTCTATTTCCTTGCATGCATCATTGTAATACTTTTATTTATTTATTTAGCTGTATTTATATCCCACTTTTCACCAGGTCAAAGCGGTCAATTGGGGGATACATTTAACATGAGGGGATGAGAGACACATACGCTCATACTTACAGGGAACATGGGCAATGGAGGGTTAAGTGGCTTGCCCAAGACCACAAGGAGTGCCTATAGGACTAGAAATCCCAGTCCCTCCGGCCTGAGATTGCTGTCCCCAGGTGGGACTTGAACCCCCGGCCCTCCGGCCTGAAGTACCTTGTCCTAACCACTAGACCACTCCTCACCACTTTTCCTTGTCCTGTCTTGCTGCATGTTGGAAATCTCTGTTGAGTTCTGTGATTGTCTTTCTTTCTACTCTGGCTTTAGCTTCTCTGCGTTTCTCGGCAATTTTCAGAGTTTCTTCTGTCATCCATTTTGGCCGTTTTTGCTTTTTCACCTTTGGTAGAGACTTCTCGCTTTCTTTCAACAGAACCTTCTTGATGTCATTCCGTAACTCTTCTGGAGATCTGTCATTTGTATCTAAAGCAGCAAATCGATTTTGCAGGCAGTCTTTAAATTCCAGTGGTATATTCTCAAGGTCATATTTTGCTGCATTCATGAGTGGTTTGCTCTTTTCAACTTTAGCTTGAGTTTGCATACTAGTAATTGATGATCTGTACCACAGTCAGCTCCAGATTTTGTCTTTGTTGATGTTACAGAGCTTTTCTATCGTTGACTTCCACAGATGTAGTCAATTTGATTTTTATACAATCCATTGGGTGAAGTCCATGTGTACAGTCGCCGCTTGTGTTGCTGGAAAAAGGTGTTTGAGATGAATAGATCGTTGTTCTTGCAGAATTCTATCAGTCTTTCTCCAGCTTCATTTCTGTTGCCAAGTCCATATTTTCAAACTACTTTGCCTTCTTCTTTGTTGCCAACTTTTGTGTTCCAGTCACCCATGACTATCAGGATATCCTGTTTGCATGTTCTGGCAATTTCAGCTTGTACTTGTTCATAGAACTCTTCAATTTCATTCTCTTCTGCAGCTGTTGTTGGGGCATATACTTGAATTATAGTTGTGTTGATAGGCATTCCTCGTAGATGAATAGAGATTAAGCATTCGCTGACTGCATTGTATTTCATTACAGTTTTTGCAAGTTTCTTCTTTATTATAAATCCAACACCATTTCTTCTTTGTCTTTCATTTCCAGCATAGTAGACCATGTGATCATCTAATGCAAAGTGCCTGATGCCAGTCCATTTCAGTTCGCTGACACCTACCAGATCAAGTGGTACACGTTCCATTTCATTCTTGACCACCTCCAACTTCCCTTGGTTCATGCTTCGTACGTTCCATGTTTCAATGTGTAAGACATCTTTACAGCTTCTGACTCTCATTTCATGCGCAGCTACATCAGCAGTCAGACGTCACGAGGGCTTTGATCCAACCACATCATAAATGCTGGCTTTACTCTGAAAAGTCTTCAGCTCTTCCCCAGTAGCTAGTTGAGTGCCTTCTGACCTGAGGGTCTCATCTTCCAGCACTATAGCGCAATTTGTTTTGTTGTAACTATCCATTGGATTTTCATGGCAAGATACAGAAGTAGATTGCCGGGCCTTTCCTCTGCACAGTTTAAGTTTAGTGTTGTTGCCGTTGTCACAGAAATGTGATCCTCTACCGTCAACACTATCCCATTCTGCTGCTGCCCAGATGGGTGGTTTGTCATGGTCTGGCACCTCAGCTGAGACCTGTCCATTTTGGGAGACCCTGCCAGTAGTTAAACTACCGATAGTTTAGCTCTCAGCATCACTGATGCACACAAGCCCTCACAGCACAAGCTGCAAACCAAATGGGAACTTATTTGGATAGCAGTGTTTTTCAGCACTGCTATCCAGATAGCTATCAGCATAACTTAGGACATTACAAAAGATATCCTCTGTGCTATGCAGATGGTTCTGTGGCAGGCTATGGCCTATAATAGTCTGCAAATATGAAAGGCCTGTAATTTAGGCCCTGATTCCAACCCCCATCTTACTAAGAACTAAAAATCTGTAAAAGTCTGAGAAAGCTGTTTTAAATTGCTTAATAAGAAGTTTTCATGAGTGCATAAATCTTCCATTATTCTTTTGTGTTCTGATGATAGAAATGTTTCAATACATGCATTCCTAGAGCTAGAAACGACCTCGGAGCAGGACAGTATCAATGCCTAGAAACTGCACCTTTGTTAGAACAGTTTGGGAAGGGGGAGCAGGGAGCTAAGCCCAGAAAGGATCTCTGATTGGACAAATGCAGGGGTCGTTGGAACCAATAGAAAGTCTGCATGTATCAAGCTGAAGAAAAATGTATAAATGAATATGTTTCTGTAAGAACTTTGCTCAGTCCTTTTTGAAGCTTTGACTAACTGAGCCATGTGCACAATAAATTGGCTTGGATCTTTGAACTGACTCCTGGTATTATTTATTGCATGCTTATCAGCTGCTACATATTCTTGGTGCATTGGCCGGGAATGTGTGAGTAGTGGATGGTATGCAAGTGAATATACCACGACTTCTCGCCTCAAAGGTTTGGTCCGGTTGGATCCATGTCTGTCCGACTGCAGGGGAATTCTCTGGTGCCACCGGTCTTATTGTATCGGAGAGGGCTCTGCCTTGCCTTGGCGGGCCACTGGGTCCAGTTGGCCAACACTTCCAAACCCGAGGGGAGTCCAGGATCCAACCCAAGAACTGGTGTGGTATTCGGATCCGGTGAGTAGATATTTTCTTGTTTAAAAGTCAGTGAAGCCTGGGGAACGTCTTGCATGAGTATGTGAGACTGGGATCATCAGTGCAGCCTGGGGAAAACATCTTGCATGTGTGCGCGAGACTGAATTGGTATAGACTAACTGGGAAAGTCTTGCATGGGTATGTGCGAGACAAGAGAGTTTGATCACCTCTCATAAGGGCAGTCCTAGTATGCTCCGCATAAGGGTTAGTGAAAGCCGAAGCCACCGACCCTTTGGTTGGGAATAGTCAGTTAGTCAGAAAACCTTGGGCATTTGAATAATGATTTCTTGTTATGATATGATTGCTTGTGTGATTGAGAGGTCTTGAAACAGAACGAGCGAGAGCGGACTCCTGAGTAGCACAGTTTCTAGCCAGGCGACTGCGCCCAGGTCGCGAAAAGGAGGACGTGTTTGGTGTTTGTCTCCCCCATTTTTCCATTGTTCTTATCTGTTGAAACCGCAGGTTTCACTTCTGGTATAATGTAAGGTTATTAATTAAGGAACAGTACTGAGAAAAGGGAAAAAACACTTTAAAGAATTGAGTCTAAGCACAGCACAGCGAAGACAAGCTGTCTCTGTGATTTTATTTTTCTTCAGCATAGCGTGAGACTGGCAAGCAGAGAGAGAAGGGGCGTGTCTGTACAAAGGAATGTTTAGTATCTTTTAACCCTGTGAAGGCTTATTTTCAACGTTCTGCAGCTGGGTTAATTTGTGCTTATTTCAGGGAAATTGTACCTGTTTTATTCAATATGTTTTAATAGTGATGTTCCTTCTGCTATGGTCATGTATTATATATCATTTAATAAGAATGTTTAGTCAGAATTTTGGATCCCGACAGTTTTGGGTTCAGCCTGGAAAGGGTTAAGTTCTTATCAACCCCGTTCGAGTTCCTCAACAGTTCTTGTACGGACCAAGTGAGGAGGATTTCTGTAGAGCTATAGGTATAATGCATTTGTGGGCTTAGCCTTGTCTTGTGTCTTTTTATGTTCCAATTTTCAGCAAGCACTGTAATGGTTCAAATAAAAATGATAGAGAAATTAAGGAAACTGCTTTTGTTTTTCCTTTGACCTTTGAAGTAGAGGTTAAGAACCCTGGCAGGACTATGAAGCATCCCGAGCCAGTAGTTACCAGATCGCGATTTGAAAGTGATTTAAATCCTGAGTGAATGAGGAGTTAATCGTGCTTGAATTCTAATTCCTGATATACTGCGGCAAGAACCTCATAGAGGACATACTTATTGTTAATAAAAATAAAAAAGGAAGAAAAAGGGGTGTATATGTATTCCAGATATCCACCCACTTTATGAAAAAGTATCCGGAATGTCCTTTGAATATCTGCTTCCTAAACTGTAAGATTTAAAGTAATTTCTTTTGCAGAGACATTGTTCAGCTTAAATGTTGATTACGGCTGGCAGTTAGTTCCATGCTAATTATTTTTATTCCAGTCATACGTAACAGATATGTGGCTGTCATGTTAGGAGCCATAGTTCTTTCTATTGGAATTGTTGTTATAACATGTTGCAAAATAATAGTTTTATATTTTAAGGACTTTATCTAAATTGTTCCTATTTAGAATGGGCACACACATCCATTATGTTTAGTCCACAAGAAAATGCAGCCTGACTGCCCGCCCCCTCTGTCTGTTGTCAAGTACGTCACCATGGGGGGGGGGGGGTCAGAGTCCACGCAGATTTTGTTGAAATGTATGACTAGGAATTTTAGCAAGGGATTTGCTGGAGACTACGGACTTAAAATGTCTCCGTCCCTATTAGAAATGCTCTGTGAAAGGGAGTGGCCAGTGTTAGCTACTTCATGGCCCCGTGAGGGCACCTTTGATGTTAATGTAGTTTCCCGTGTTCATCAGATTGTGCAAAAAATGTTCCCTGATCAGTTCCCCTACATAGACTCCTGGTTAAATGTTTGTGAGAAAAAAAAATACAGTGTAGGAGATTAGTAGCAGCCACAAGGGGGGGAGGGCCCGGAAGTCTGAGAAAAAAAAAAGCTGCCTGTTTATTCCGCCCCAGAATCTCCAGACATTCCACTCTGTCCGTCCCAGTATCTTTATAGGCCAGTCCCCTCAGCTCTGCCACCACCCCGGGCAGAGCCTGGGGCAGGGGGGGACACCTCCCTGCAGATGTACCCCAAGAAGTTCACCAGCCACCTCCACAGCAGGAGGAAGTGCACCCCCTCCTGACCGAAAGCCCCAGCTCAGTTTAAAGTATTCCGAGTGGGCCACAGTCCATCGATGACACTACAAGCAGGGATTCATTTGCCAGTTCAGGGTCACTCACAGCCAGCGCCCAAGAACATGAAGTGGAACCCAGACAGTCCCGATTGCCATATACCTTCAGAAGTACAGCTACCAGTAAAAGGGATGGTCATGTTATACCATTGTGCCAGGTCCAGGGCCTACCCACCCTTAATACCGAAAGCCAGCCGACCAGCCTTGTTTCTGCCACTGATTTACTGAACTGAAAGATGCATTATGCCTCCTACACTGAGAAGCCTTAGGATTTGATTGAACTAATGAACAGTATTATGCAGACCCATCAGCCTTGATGGCCCCAAATGGGATCCAAATAGTGCAGGCAGCCCTCACTATATACCCCATTCGATTCAGCAGCCCAGAAGAATTTGCACATGGTAAATGCAGTTTTTGTCAATCAGTCCCAGAGAGATACAAGATGAAAATTACAGAAAATGAATGGATTTGCGGGTATGAATACAGCACAGTTAATGGAAGTTGCTCAGAACATTTTTGTGAATCGTGAAAATGAATGTGACAGAGAAAGTGAATGTAAGATGAAGAAGAAAGCAGATCTTCTTGCTGATGCTTTAGTTGAATGACGTGGAGGAGGTTTTCCTAATCGAAGGAGCAGAGGAAGTGGAAAGGGTCGTGAAAATGATCAGCCCCCACTGGGTGCGAATCAGTGCGCCCATTGCAGAGAAGAAGGACATGAGAGAAGTGAATGCCCGCATCTTGACTCCACCCCCAGGAAGGGAGCAGGGAGCACTTGGAGAACAGGAGGTTGATTTCAGAGTCATGGAAGAATAAACCGAGCACAGTGTTCCAGCAAGAGAGGGAAGAAGCTATTGAGGGAGTGGCAGTTGCAACAGGCTATGACATGGATGAAGACTGGGCCAGACCGGGCTCCAAGTTTTCCCTGGGTCCCCAGGAGCCTATGGTCAGTCTGAAAATAGGGGACCAATATATGGACTTCATGGGGGATACAGGAGCAGAATACTAAAGCCAGTAGCCCCTTTGTCTTCTCGATGCATCACCATTGTCAGAGCTACTGGGGCTAAGGCCACAAAGCCTTTCCTGCAGAACCGCATGTGTGAACTAGGGGGACAGAAAATAATGCACCAGTTCTTGTATATGCCTGAATGCCCTATGCCACTTTTGGGCCAAGATCTGCTTGCAAAGCTCCAGGCACATATATCCTTTGCTGAAGGGGGAGAAATGCAAATGACTGTGAAACCAAAGTCTGCTGGATTGATGGTGCTGACTGTTCCCCGAGAAGAAGAGTAGCGGTTCTATAGTGCATCTCCAATCAAGCCAGCTAGTTCCTGTATACCTCCTAACCTTTTAGCCCCACCTGAAGTATGGGAAGAAGATAATCCACCTGGCCTAGCAAAGAACATAGCCCCTGTCATTGTCACCCTCAAGCGAGGAGCGGAACCAGTGCATGTGAAGCAGTATCCTCTTCCCCGACTGTCCTGGACCTGAAAGAGGCCTTCTTCTGTATACGCTTAGCCCCCACCAGTCAACCTTTGTTCGCTTTTGAATGGCAAGACCCCACAACAGGAAGGCGGGGTCAGCTTACCTGGATTCGATTACCCCAAGGATTTAAGAATTCACCTACTTTCTTCAGTGCTGTTTTAAATCAGGATCTTTCAAGCTACTATGTGAACCCAGGAGAAAGCGTTCTTCTCCAGTAAGTGGACGACTTGCTCATAGCCACAAATTCAGAAAGTGAATGTCTACAAGCCACCAGTGAACTCTTGCACCTTTTAAATGAGGCTGGATACAAAGTCTCAAAAGCCAAGGCACAATTATGTCAAACAAGTTAAATATCTGGGATTCCAGTTGTCCAGCGGAATTCGACGCCTGGGACCAGAACGCAAAGAAGCTGTATGCAGTATTCCTACTCCAACCACCAGGAGGCAAGTGAGAGCCTTCTTTGGTGCTGCAGGATACTGTCGTATATGGATCCCCAATTTTGCGCTGCTAGCAAAACCATTGTATCAAGTTACCAAAGAAATGGAAAAGTCTCCATTGGAATGGGGACTTGAACAGGATGCAGCCTTTCGATCTTTGAAAACCGCTGTGATGTTATCACCAGCTCTGGGTCTACCAGATGTCCAGAAAACCTTTCAGTCTCTATGTCCATGAGTCACAAGGAAATGTTCTAGGATTGTTGACTCAATCTCTTGGATCATGGCAACGGCCTGTAGCCTATCTGTCAAAACAGTTGGATGTGGTAGCAAGGGGTTGGCCCCCTTGTTCGAGAGCTGTTGCAGCTATAGTGAGCAAAGCAGACAAGCTCACTTTGAGACAGAATCTTCAAGTTACAGTACCACACTCTGTTCTGACCATTATGAAACACAAAGGAAGTTTCTGGCTCACAAATTCACAAATGTTGAAGTATCAGAGTATGCTGTGTGAGAATCCTCGATTGCAATTGATGGTCAGTCAAGCTTTGAATCCTGCTACGCTGTTACCAGTTGGTCCTGGTCCCCCTGGTCATGACTGTTTAGAAATTATGGACACTGTATTCTCAAGTCGCCTGGATTTGACTGATGTTCCTTTGGAGAACCCTGAACGGACTTTCTTTGTAGATGCAGTGGTGACCCTTGATCTGGTGGTTGAGTCCACAGCTCTGGCCCCAGGAACTTCAGCACAGAAAGCTGAACTGATAGCTCCTACTAGAGCACTGACAATAGGAAAAGGGCTCTGTGGCTCTGTCTAAATGTGTACACAGATTCCAAGTATGCCCTTACAACCTTGCATGCACATGGGGCCCTGTACAAAGAATAAGGGTTGATAATCTCAGGAAGCAAGTCCATTATGGCCCCAAGATATTGACATTATCAGATGCATACTGCCTACAGATCTCAGAATTTAGGAAAAGTAGAATGTATGAATAGAACCCTGAAATCTCAGTTGTCCAAACTTTGCCAAGAAGTTCACCTGAAGTGGCCCCAGGTTCTTCCTATAGCCCTTCTTAGGATATACTTAGCCCCTACTAAGTCTTTAGGAGTTTCCCCTTTTGAGATTCTGTATGGGCGACCCCCGCCTATTGTATAGGGAATAAAGGGAGATATGGAACAGATTAGATCTGAAATTACTAGACAAAAACTATTGGTTTTAAGTTCTGTTTTGCAGAGTCTTCATACGTGGATACAAGATCATCTGCCCATCCATCTAACAGAACCCCTGCATCCTCTCAAGCCTGGAGTCTCGGTGGGGATCAAAGAGTGGAGAAAGACACCATTGGCACCGCATTGGAAGGGACCTTATGTTGTCATCTTATTAACCCCAACAGCAGTTAAAGTTGCAGAACTCAAACCCTGGATTCATCACAGTCGAGTAAAGTCAGCAGCCATTAATAGCATTGTAGAAAGGAAGGCAGCTATGAAAAGTATTAGCTATGTGGCAATATTACCCTATACCCCAAAATGATGCCTTTACGCAAGTATAATATGTGATTTAATTCTCACCCTTTCTCACTTGCGGGTGAGAATAATCAAAGGGGAGAATGTGGCAGGCTATGGCCTATAATAGTCTGCAAATATGAAAGGCCTGTAAGTTAGGCCCTGATTCCAACCCCCATCTTAGTAAGAACTAAAAATCTGTAATAGTCTGAGAAAGCTGTTTTAAATTGCTTAATAAGAAGTTTTCATGAGTGCATAAATCTTCCATTATTCTTTTGTGTTCTGATGATAGAAATGTTTCAATACATGCATTCCTAGAGCTAGAAACAACCTCGGAGCAGGATAGTATCAATGCCTAGAAACTGCACCTTTGTTAGAACAGTTTGGGAAGGGGGAGCAGGGAGCTAGGCCCAGAAAGGATCTCTGATTGGACAAATGCAGGGGGCGTTGGAACCAATAGAAAGTCTGCATGTATCAAGCTGAAGAAAAATGTATAAATGAATATGTTTCTGTAAGAACTTTGCTCAGTCCTTTTTGAAGCTTTGACTAACTGAGCCATGTGCACAATAAATTGGCTTGGATCTTTGAACTGACTCCTGGTATTATTTATTGCATGCTTATCAGCTGCTACAGTTCCTTATCCATTTCCACATCCAGTTCAAACTTTTCCTACTGACCTACAGTAAGAATGTATTCACTCTGTTGCTCATCACTACCTTTCCTCTCTTATCTCTCCCTACATCCCTCCTTGTGAATTCAGCTCTTCAGGGCAGATCCCTTCTATCTATGCCCTTCTCTTCCACTGCCAACTTCAAACTTTGATCTTTCCACCTGGCTACTCCTTATGCCTGGAACAAACTACACGAGTCAGTATGTCAGGCTCCATCTCTGACCCCATTCAAATCCATGCTAAAAACTTACCTCTTGGAGGTTGCTTTAGGATACTGAACCACTTAATCTCCTATTCACCACCATTCTCCTAAACATATCTTGGTCCCCAATTGTTGTATTGTCTGTCTTGACTAGACTGTAAGTTCTGATGAGCAGGGACTGTCTCTTACTGTACATGCCTCTGTACAGTGCGGTGTATGCCTTGTAGTGTAGCAGCAAACTGCAGTCAATAAATAAGTCCAGGAGTCAATTGACAGGGTCCAAATCAGTTTAATGTGCACATGGCTCAATTAGTCATAGCTTCCAAAGGAACTGAGCGGAGCTCTCCATAAAGACATAACTTTTTATACCACTTTTCCAGCTTGATACATGAAAACCTTCCATTGGTTCTAACTCAATACATTTGATACATGCAAACCTTTCATTGGATATACATTCTCTCCAATTATCCAATTAGAAATCCCTCCGGAGCCTAGCAACCGGCCCCCTCCCTCGGGACCGTTCTAACAATGGTCCAGTTCTCAGCTTTACTTCAAGGCTAACCTTGGCTCCTGGAATGTATATTTTGAAACATTTCTGTTCTTTCACACACAAGAGAATAATAGAAGACTTATGAATTCATGAAAACTTATTATTAAGCAAGTTAAAACAGTATTCTTATTTTTCACAGATTCTTGGTTCTTTTCTAGCTATAATGGGGGTTGGAATCCAGGCCTGAGTTACAGGCCTTAGGCCTGAGTTACAGGCCTTTCATAGCAGCAGGCCATGCTAGGCCATAGCCTACCACATTCCCCCCTTTGATTATTCTCACCCGCAAGTGAGAAAGGGTGAGAATCAAATCACATAATACTAGGTAAAGGTATCACTCTGTGGTATAGGGTAGTAGTTTCACATAGCTAGTATCTTTGTAGCTGCCTTACGCTCTACAGTGCTATTAATAACTGGAGTTATCATTCGCAAGCAAAGTGGCAAGAAACAAGGGAGCAACAAGCAGATAGTCAGAGTCCATAGTTTGGCAAGAGTGGGAAAAAGAACTAAAGGATTAGAAGGTTCAGGAGCATTTATGCCGGACCACCAAGATGTCTTCTTTGTTGTGCTGTTGTAAATCTTCTGATTTAGACAGTCCAGCTGTCCAACCTTCATAGTAAGTTGTGGTCCGGTCCGAACAAAACACAAACTGCCAACAATAGGGTGGGCCGATACCCATGCACTAGTAGTATTATGTAAATCAGTCTGATTGTATAGGATAGAATAGTTCAGTTCTTGGGCCTCCCAAGGCCATTAGTCTCCCATTGTTGTTCCTCCACAAAACAAGCAATCTGAAACATGAAGACCGGATGCCACTGCTCCTGCTAATTCAAGAAATAAGTTCTGGTGGCAGGAGGAACTTCAAAGTCTGATTTCATGGCTTCATAGAAAGAGTGATCTTTTGTCCTGTTCTGGTGGTGGTTATGCAAGCTGCACAAGGGGGTAGGGTCATTTCAAAGCACCCCAAAACTGTTGCCAGAATAAAGCAATAATAATAATTCATAATGGGCATAGTCTCTGGAAAATTGGTGGAACTGTCGGATTTCACAAAGGTAGAGTTGATTGTAGATCCTCAAGCTTCTGCCGTACGTAGACCTACCAGCTTTGTGGCAGGAGTAGGGCTGTAGATTCCAAAGTATCACTGTCCTCTGGGATGTCTCAGGTTCTTGAAATATCATAGTACAGTCTCTCAGGCTATTATTGCCTTGAGGAGATCAGAGTATTTGAACACAGTTTCTTAGGAGACTCAATTTCGTAACACAACACAGTCTATTTCTGATGATTGCAGCTTTCTCCAGATGCGAGGCTTACCTTCAGATAAACAGATAGTCTTAAAATAGTGCAGTTTCTGAGGGACCAATGAGTCTTAGGTCCGTGGCTGTTGTCATAGGGTGAGGCGCAATGGAGTCTCAGGATGCTGTACAGTAGTCCAGTGATCAGGTTCAAAAGCAGTTGCTGGCTTTACTCGACTATAATGGATCCAAGGTTCGAATTCTGCGACTTTTACTGCAGTTGGAGATGACAGGATGACAACATAGGGTCTCTTCCAATGCAGGGCTAACGGTATCCTTCTCCACTCTTTGATCCACACCGAGACTCCAGGCTTGAAAGGATGCAGGGGTTCAAGCAAATTGATGGATGATCGATTTTGTACCCAGGTATGAAGACTCTGCAAAACAGAACTTAAAACGAATAGTTCATGCCTAATAATTTCAGATCCTATCTGTCTCACATCTCATTTTATTCCCTATAAATAGGCTACAGATTCTCAGAATCTCAAAAAGGGGAAACTCCTAAAGACTTAGCAGGGGCTAAGTATATCCTAAGAAGGGCTATAGGAAGAACCTGGGGCCACTTCAGGTAAACCTCTTGGCAAAGTTTTGACAACTGAGATTTCAAGGTTCTATTCATACATTCTGCTTTTCCTAAAGTTTTGAAAGCTGTAGATAGTATGCATCAGATATTGTCAATATCTTGGGGCCATACTTAATGGACTTGCTTCCTAAGGTTATCCACCCTCATTATTTGTACGGGGTCCCATGTGCATGCAAGGTTGTAAGGGCATACTTGGAATCTGGGTACACATTTAGACAGAGCCCTTTTCCTATTGTTAGTGCTCTAGTAAGAACTTTCTGTGCTGAAATTCCTGGGGTCAGGGCTGAGGACTTAATTACCAGATCAAGGGTCACTACTGCATATCTGGCACTACAATATCCATAGTTTCTGAACAGTCATGATCAGGGGGTTCAAGACCAACTGATAACAATGTAGCAGGATTCAGAACTTGATTGACCTTCAATTGTATCTGGGGATTTTCACACAGCATACTCTGATACCTCAACATTTGTGAATTAGCTATAAGTTTCCTTTGTGTTTCATTATGGTTAGAACAGAGTGTGGTACAGTAACTGGAAGACTGCTCACTAGGAGGGCTGTAGCTGCAACAGCTCTCAAACAAGGTCCAAGAGATTGAGTCAACACTCCTAGAACATTTCCTTGTGACTCATGAACATAGAGACTGAAAGGCTTTCTGGACATCTGGTAGACCCAGAGTTGGTGATAACATCAGAGTGGTTTTCAAAGATCAAAAGGCTGCATCCTGTTCAAGTCCCCATTCCTCTGGAGACTTTTCCATTCCTTTGGTAGCTTGATACAATGGTTTTGCTAACAGCGCAAAATTGGGGATCCATATACAACATACTCTGTGGCACCCAAGAAGGCTCTCACTTGCCTCCTGGTGATTGGAGTAGGAATACTGCATACAGCTTCTTTGTATTCTGGTTCTAGGCATCGAATTCCGCTGGACAACTGGAATCCTAGGTATTTAACTTGTTTGACATAATTATGCCTTGGCTCTTGAGACTTTGTATCCAGCCTCATTAAAAAGGTGCAAGAGTTCACTGGTGGCTTGTGGACATTCACTTTCTGAGTTGGTGGCTATAAGCAAGTTGTCCACATACTGGAGAAGAACCCTTTCTCCTGGGTTCACATAGTAGCTGGAAAGATCTTGATTCAGGGTAGCACTAAAGAGAGTAGGTGAATTCTTGAATTCTTGAGGTAATCTAGTCCAGGTGAATTGGCCCCACCTCCCTGTTGTAGGGTCTTGCCATTCAAGAACAAACAAAAGTTGACTGGTGGGGGCTAAGCGCACATAGAAAAAGGCATCTTTCAGGTCCAAAACAGCAAAGTGAGCAGCCTCAGCGGGGATCAGTCCCAAGAGAATGTAAGGATTTTTGGTATCACTGGGTGTATAGTTTCAGCTGCATCATGCATTCTTTCTTAGATCCTGCACTGGGCGGTAATCACCTGTCCCAGGCTTCTTAACAGGAAGAAGGGGAGTGTTCCAAGGTGACTGACATTCCTTTGAAAAAGTCCATACTTCAATAGTTTCATTAAATAGCAGTGGATTCCTGCAATGGCTGGTCAGGGAAGAGGATACTGCTTCACATGCACTGGTTCCACTTCTGGCTTGAGGGTGACAATGACAGGGGCTATGTTCTTCGCTAGGCCAGTTGGGTTATCTTCTGCCCATACTTCAGGTGGGGCTACAAGGTTAGCGGGTATACAGGAACTTGTTGACTTGACTGGAGGTGTGTTATAGAACCGCCACTTCTCTTCTCGGGGAACAGTCAGCACTATCAATCCAGCAGGCTCTGGGTTCACAGTCATTTGCATTTCTCCCTCTTCAGCAAAGGCTATCTGTGCCTGAAGCTTTGCAAGCAGATCTCGGTTCCAAAAAAGTGAAATAAGGCACTCAGGTATATACAGGAACTGGTGCATTATTTTCTGTCCCCCTAGTTCACACATGTGGTTCTGCAGAAAAGGCTTTGTGGCCTTAGCCCCAGTAGCTCCGATAATGGTGATGCATCAAGGAAAACACGGGGGCTACTGGCTTTAATATTCTGCTCCTGTATCCCCCATAAAGTCCATATATTGGTCCCCTATTTTCAGACTGACTCCTGGGGACCCAGGGAAACTTGAGAGTCCGGTCTGGCCTAGTCTTCATTCATGCTGTAGCCCTCTCGTGCTGAAACACTGTGCTTGGTTTTATTCTGTCTTTGACTCTGCAATCAAGTACTCCCTCCTCCCCTCCTGGGGTGGAGTCAAGATACGGGCATTCACTTCTCTCTTTGACTGACTGACAAAAACGTAAATTCTCCTGGGCTGCTGGATCACATGGGGTATATAGTGAGGGCTGCGCTATTTGGATTGGGTCTGCATAATACTGTTCATGGCTAGTGCAAAGCTGGCCCTGGACCTAGTGCAATGGGATTAGGATTACGTGACCCTCTCTCTTACTGGTATTTGTACATCTGAAGGCATACGGCAATCAGGCTGAATTAGCAAATAAATCCCTACTTGTAGTGTCATCGGTACTTTAAACTGTGCCGGGGCTGCGGAGGTGGCTAGTGACATTTGCAGGGAGGTATCCCCCTTCCACCCCCCCCTTCTCCAGGCTCTGCCCGGGATGATGGCAGTGCTGAGGGAACTGGCCTATGAAGATAATAAACGGGCAGTTTTTTTTTCTTTTTTTTTTAACATTTAACCAGGAATCCTATGTAGAACTGATCAGGAAATATTCTCTGTACAATCTGATAAACACGGGAAACTACGGGGCCATGAAGTAACTAACACTGGCCACCCCCCTTTCACAGAGCATTTCTAATAGGGTGGGAGATTTATTTATTTATTTTTAATCTGTAGTCTCCAGCAGAGCCCTTGCTAACTCTGACCCCCCTTCCTCTCCCCATGGTGCATTTTCCTATGGACTATGAATCAGAACTATACAATAATGTTCCTCTGGGTGCACTTATTAGAAAAAAACATATTATTACTGTGAACAAAGGGTAGGCAGACAACATGAGCGTGTGATAACAATTCCAATAGAAAGAACCGAACATATACACTTTTTCCCTTATTTTATTTTTATTAACAATAAGCATGTCTTCTATGAGATGCTTGCCGTAGTATATCAGGAACTAGAATTCAAGCACGATAAACTTCCTTATTCACTCAAGATTTTCTTAATTTCTCTATCATTTCTGTCTGGACCATGAGATCTGCCTATCTGATCGGAATAAAGTATTTATTTTTAAAGTTATATGCCGTAACATGTAATACTAGCTTTACAAAATCCTCCACACTTGGTCCGTAACCACAAAGCAGGGCTTGAGATATTAGAACAGCTAAGAAGCTGGAAAGGGGTTAATAAGAACTTAACCCTTTCCTAGGCTAAGCCCAAAACTATCGGGATTCAAAATTCTGACTAAATATTCCTATCAAATGATACACAATACATGACCATAACAGAAGGAACATCACTTATTAGAACATATTGAACAAAACAGGCACAACTCTCCTAAAACAATCACAGATCAGCTCAGCTTCAGAACGCTGAAAACAAGCCCTCACAGGGTTAAAAAGACACTGCACATTTTACTGTCTCTAAAACACGCCCTGACTCTCCCCTAGCTAGTTTCGTTTCATGTTGTACTGAAACTAAAATGAATGAGACAGCTCCTTGATTTTACAATAACTAGCCCAAGTGTTTGCGTCTTTTTCCTTTTCTTAATACTATTTCTTAATCGGTAAACTGTCACAAATTACCCAACAGAATAATCTCACATTTATACCAGAAGGGGAACTCGCAGTTTCAACAGATAACAAAAATCAGATACACAGTTAGGATGGACAACACCAAACGCTTCCTCCGTTTCGTGACCTAGACGCAGTCGCCCGGCTAGGAACTGCGCTAGTCCAGAGTCCACTCTCGCTTGGTCCGTGCTGCCAAACCTCTCATTCACACTTCATTCACACAATCATGCTAGCAACGTATCCCAGAATGCATTCATTTCTATCTATTCTGACTAGTCTCAAGCAAGTTTCAAATACTAGAAAGACGGGGGTTTCGCTCTGCTTCACTTACTTCACTTACGCAGAGGTATTCGGCCCGCCTTTGAGAGGTGATCAAGCTCTCTTACCAAGTTCCAAGTTCAAGCAAGATTCAAGTGGCAGTACTGCTCTCTCTTATCTGTCTAGACGTACAAAATCAAAACTCTACTCACCGGATCCGGTTCCCAAAGTCCCCAAGCTTCTGAGTTGGATCCTGGACTCCCCCGGGTCGGAGATGTTGGCCAGCTGGACCCAATAGCCCGCCGAGGCAGGCAGAACCCTCTCCAGCACAATAGGGGCTGGCGGCGCCTGAGAAGTTCCCCTGCAGTCGGACAGACATGGTTCCAACCGGACCAAATCTCAAGGCGAATTACGTGGATTTATTCACTTGAATACCATTTACCACTCGCATTTCCCGGCCAACGCACCAAGAAATGTAGCAGCAAACTGCAGTCAATAAATAAGTCCAGGAGTCAATTGACAGGGTCCAAATCAGTTTAATGTGCACATGGCTCAATTAGTCATAGCTTCCAAAGGAACTGAGCGGAGCTCTCCATAAAGACATATCTTTTTATACCACTTTTCCAGCTTGATACATGAAAACCTTCCATTGGTTCTAGCGCAATACATTTGATACATGCAAACCTTTCATTGGATATACATTCTCTCCAATTATCCAATTAGAAATCCCTCCGGAGCCTAGCAACCGGCCCCCTCCCTCGGGACCGTTCTAACAATGGTCCAGTTCTCAGCTTTACTTCAAGGCTAACCTTGGCTCCTGGAATGTATATTTTGAAACATTTCTGTTCTTTCACACACAAGAGAATAATAGAAGACTTATGAATTCATGAAAACTTCTTATTAAGCAAGTTAAAACAGTATTCTTATTTTTCACAGATTCTTGGTTCTTTTCTAGCTATAATGGGGGTTGGAATCCAGGCCTGAGTTACAGGCCTTTCATAGCAGCAGGCCATGCTAGGCCATAGCCTACCACAGTAGAGCATTACAAATGATTAGTAATAGTAGTAGTAGTTGTAGTAGTAGGCAATGCAGATAGCAGGATGAAAATCTCATATTAAGTAGTGTAGCAGCAGATAAGCATGCAATAAATAAAACCAGGAGTCGTTTCAAGGATCCAAGCCAGTTTAATGTGCACATGGCTCAAGCAATAAGCAATTTCAAAATGGCTGAGCCATGGTTTCTAGCAAAACAACAACTTTTATAGCTTTCTTGTCCATTCTAAGCATAGGCAAACTTTTCATTGGTCCCAGTACCCCTCTCACCCATCTATTGGTCCCGGTACTGATATGGCTTCCCAATCGGGACTCTGGTCTGGGCTCAGCACCTGGTTGCCCCCCTTCTAGTCCCAATTACAATGGTCAGTGTCTCTAACTTGTTATGTAGCAGCAGATAAGCATGCAATAAATAAATCCAGGAGTCTTTTCAAGGATCCAAGCCAGTTTAATGTGCACATGGCTCAAGCAATAAGCAATTTCAAAATGGCTGAGCAATGGCTTCTAGTAAAACAACAACTTTTATAGCTTTCTTGTCCATTCTAAGCATAGGCAAACTTTTCATTGGTCCCAGTACCCCTCTCACCCATCTATTGGTCCCGGTACTGATATGGCTACCCAATCGGGACTCTGGTCTGGGCCCAGCACCTGGTTGCCCCCCTTCTAGTCCCAATTACAATGGTCAGTGTCTCTAACTTGTTACTTCTCTCTCCTCCAAGGTCGCTGAGCTTGTTAAAACATATGGGAAGCAGGGCACTGTAACCTTGCTTTTTTGCAGAGTTAATTAATTCCATAGAAGCTGTGCTCTCTTATCAGTACCAATTAGAGCTGTTTTCTGTCTTTTATAAGTTTCGTTTCTGCTTAGCTATGTTCAGTTAAACTGAGTTAAGTTTCAATTCTATGGTGTCATCATTCAGGGGGGTTTTCATTCCTCTGGGCCTAACTACAGGCTTCAGTTACAGGTCAAGCTGCTCAGGCCTGTCTGCTTAGTTCAATTAGCATGGATCATAGGCCGTCGCCTACCACATTCCCCCCTTTGATTATTCTCACCCGCATGTTAATAAGGTGTGAGAATCAAATCACATAATACTAGGTAAAGGTATCACTCTGTGGTATAGGGTAGTAAGTTCACATAGCTAATATCTTTGTAGCTGTCTTACGCTCTACAGTGTTATTAATAACTGAAGTTATCATTTGCAAGCAAAATGGCAAGAAACAAGGGAGCAACAGGCAGATAGTCAAAGTCCATAGTTTGGCAAGAGTGGGAAAAAGAACTAAAGGATTAGAAGGTTCGGTTGCATCTTTGTTGTGCTGTCGTAAAGCTTCTGATTTAGACAGACCAGCTGTCCATCCTTCGTAGTAGATTGTGGTCCAGTCCGAACAAAACACAAACTGTCAACAATGGGGTGGGCCAATACCCACTCACTAGTAGTATTATGTAAATCAGTCTGATTGTATAGGATAGAATAGTTCAGTTCTTGCGTCTCCCAGGGCCACTGATCTCCCATCTTAGTTCCTCCACAATAGAAACAGTCAGAAGTGTGGAGACTAGATGCTATTGCTCCAGTAAGTTCAAGAAACAAGTTCTGGTGGTGGTATGAGGAATTGCAACGGTGGCTTGCATAGCCTTGTAGAAAGTCAAGATCTAGAACAACTTTTGGATTGGAGAGTATACCAATGCAAGTATAGGAAGAATGATAAAACAAGGTCTGAGTGACCTTCGGTCCAGTTCATGTTGTACTTATACAGGCTGCCCAGGGAGATAAGGCAAAAGTCATTTCAAAGCACTCCAAGGCTGCTATCACGATGAAACAGTAGAGAATCATGATGAAAGTTCTCTGAAGAATTAGTGCAAGTCTTTGAAAAACCAGTGCAATCTGTTGATAATTCTTGACCACGAAGTCTTCTTCTTCTTTACTGTACGTTGACCTGTTTTGCTCTCAGTAGCATGCAACAGGTGTAGCGTTGATTGTAGATCCTCAAGCTTCTGCCGTACGTAGACCTACCAGCTTTTTGGCAGGAGTAGGGCTGTAGATTCCAAAGTATCACTGTCCTCTGGGATGTCTCAATTTCTTAAAATATCATAGCATAGTCTCTTAGGCTATTATTGCTTTCTTAGAGCAGTTCACTCTTTAGGAGATCAAAACAGTCTTTTCAGAGTATTTAAACACAGTCTCTTAGAAGATTCAATTTCTTAACACAACACAGTCTCTTTCTGATGATTGCAGGTTTTTTTTTTTCAGATGCGAGGCTTACCTTCAGATAAACAAACAGTCTTGAAATAGTGCAGTTTCTGAGGGACCAATAAGTCTTAGGTCCGTGGTTGTTGTTGTAGGGTGAGGTGCAATGGAGTCTCAGGATGCTGTACAGTAGTCCAGTGATCAGGTTCAAGAGCAGCTGCTGGCTTCACTTGATTATGATGGGTCCAAGGATCAAATTCTGCGACTTTTACTGCAGTTGGAGTTGACAGGATGACGACATAGGGTCCTCTCCAATGCAGGGCTAACAGTATCTTTCTCCACTCTTTGATCCACACCGAGACTCCAGGCTTGAAAGGATGCAGGGGTGCAGGCAAATTGATGAGTAATCGATTTTGTACTCAGGTATGAAGACTCCTGCAAAACAGAACTTAAAACCAATAGTTCATGTCTAATAATTTCAGATCCTATCTGTCTCATATCTCCTTTTATTTCCTATACAATAGGCAGAGGTTGCGCATACAGAATTTCAAAAGGGAAAACTCCTAAAGACTTAGCAGGGGCTAAGTATATCCTAAGAAGGGCTATAGGAAGAACCTAGGGCCACTTCAGGTAAACCTCTTGGCAAAGTTTAGACAACTGAGATTTCAGGGTTCTATTCATACATTCTACTTTTCCTAAATTCTGAGATCTATAGGCAGTATGTATCTATTAATATCAATATCTTGGGGCTATACTTAATGGACTTGCTTCCTAAGGTTATCCACCCTCATTCTTTGTACAGGGCCCCATATGCATGCAAGGTTGTAAGGGTATACTTGAAATCTGGGTACACATTTAGACAGGGCTCTTTTCCTATTGTTAGTGCTCTAGTGAGGACTATCAGTTCAGCTTTCTGTGGTGAAGTTTCTGGGGCCAGGGCTGAGGACTCAACTACCAAATCAGGGGTCACCACTGCATATCTAGCACAACAATGTCCATTGATGATGAAACTGCCTTCAGCCACAAAGAAAGTCTGTTCAGGGTTCTCCAGAGGGACATCAGTCAAATCCAGGTGGCTTGAGAATACAGTGTCCATAATTTCTAAACAGTCATGATCAGGGGATCAAGACCAACTGATAACAACATAGCAGGATTGAAAGCTTGACTGACCCTTCAGTTGTATCTGGGGTTTTCACACAACATACTCTAATATTTCAACATTCATAGATTTGTTAGCTAGTAATTTCCTTTGTGAAGGGATTTTTCTTTTAGTTTTTGCTTACTAGGAAGGCTGTAGCTGTAACAGCTTCTCAAGTAAGGTCCAAGAGATTGAGTCAACACTCCCAGAACATTTCCTTGCGACTCATGAACATAGAGACTGCAAGGTTTTCTGGACATCGGGTAGACCCAGAACTGGTGATAACATCAGAGCGGTTTTCAAAGATCAAAAGACTGCATTCCTATTCAAGTCCCCATTCCAATGGAGACTTTTTCATTCCTTTGGTAGCTTGATACAATGTGATACAATGGTTTTGCTAGCAGCGCAAAATTGGGGATCCATATACAACAGTACCCTGTGGCACCCAAGAAGGCTCTCACTTGCCTCCTGGTGGTTGGAGTAGGAATACTGCATACAGCTGCTTTGCGTTCTGGTAAGGGTTCCAGGCGTTGAATTCCGCTGGACAACTGGAATCCTAGGTATTTAACTTGTTTGACATAATTATGCTTTGGCTCTTGAGACTTTGTATCCAGCCTCATTAAAAAGGTGCAAGAGTTCACTGGTGGCTGGTGGACATTCACTTTCTGAGTTGGTGGTTATGAGCAAGTTGTCCACATATTGAAGTAGAATTTTTTTTCTTGTTTTTTTTTTTTTTCTTGAGTTTCTGGATAACTTGTCAAATCTTTTGCTGAGTGAGGCGAGTTCTTGAATTCTTGAGGTAATCTTGTCCAGATGAGTTGGCCCCGCCTCCTTGTAGTGGGGTCTTGGGCTAAGCGTATACAGAAAAAAGGCATCTTTTTAAGTCCAGAATGATGAAATGTATAGCTTCAGCAGAGATCAGTTCCAAGAGAATATAAGGATTTTGGTACCACTGGTTGTATAGTTTCAGCTGCATCATTCATTCTTTCTTAGATCCTGCACTGGGCGGTACTCACCTGTCCCAGGCTTCTTGACTGGCTTGAGGGTGACAATGGCAGGGGCTATGTTCTTCGCTAGGCCAGGTGGATTATCTTCTGCCCATCCTCCAGGTGGGGCTATGAGGTTGGTAAGTATACAGCTTGTTGCTTTGGATGCAGGTGAATAGAACCGCCATTCTTCTTCTTGGGGACAGTTAACACCATCAGGCCAGCAGATTTTGAGTTTCATTTTTTTCTTCCTTCAACAGAGGATATCTGTGCTTGAAGCTTTGCAAGCAGGTCTCGGCCCAAAAATGGAATAGGGCATTCAGGCATATACAGGAACTGGTACATTATTATTATTATTTTTTTTTTCTAGTTCACACATGTGGTTCTGCAGAAAAGGCTTTGCGAGAAAAACACAGGGGCTACTGGCTTTAGTATTCTGCTCCTGTATCCCCCATAAAAGTCCATATATTGGTCCCCTATTTTTCAGACTGACTCCTGGGGACCCAGGGAAACTGGAGAGTCCGGTCTGGCCTAGTCTTCATCCATGCTGTAGCCCTCTTCGGCTGCCACTCAACGCTATAGCTGCTTCACTCTAGTGCTGAAACACTGTGCTTGGTTTATTGTTTTATGACTTTGCAATCAAGTACTCCCTCGGGAGTCAAGATACGGGCATTCACGTCTCTAATGTCCTTCTTATTCTATAATGGGAGTACTCAAACCAAGTTTTTTCACTTCCTCTGTTCCTTCGATTAGGATAATCTCCTCACATCATTCAACTAAAATATCATTCACTTTCTCTGTTACATTTATTTTCACAATTCACACACCCTCTGATTAACTTTCATTTAACCATTATGCCCGCAAATTCATCCAGTTCTTTGCAATTTCCGTTCATTAGTTCAATCAAGTCCTAAAACTTCTCAGTGTATAATGCAGTTTTTTTTTCAGTTCTAAACAAGTCTGGTCAGCTGTCTTTCACTTCTAGTCCGGTGGGGGTGGTCATTCCCCTGTTGCAGTGGTGGCTAGCAAACTACTTGGGTATTTGTTTTCCCCCCCCCCCCCCCCTCTCCTGGATTCTGTTTCTCCTAGCAATGCTCTATCCAGGAGGTTGATTTTTTTTTTTTTTTAAGGATCCACTTCTCTGCTGTGGGCACATTAGTTCACGCCCACCGGGGGGGGGGGGGGGTTGACATCATCGGTGGAGTGGGCTCCATCCCCCCCTTAAGCACTCTGAACTGAACTACTTACAGAGAGAGAGAGAGAGAGACGAGACAGGATATCTAGAAATTCTGGGGCAAAATCCTGATTGGGACAGAGACATTTCATAATCTTCAGTAAATCCCTTACTGAAATTCTTGATCATACTTGAAAAGACACTTATTATTTCTGTAAACATAGGGCAGGTAGGAAACACTTAGATTGAGCACATACATCCATTATGCTTCTTATAGAGAGAACTATAGCTATCTGTCAGCATGTCTCTGCAAAAGAAATTATTTTTTAGTTCAGGAAGCAAATATTTAAAAGACATTCCGGATATTTTTCATAAAATACAGTACACCTTTCCTTTCTTTTTTTTTAAATACAGAAAAGCTAACTGATTTGTTCATTAGTAACCAGCACAGAGGGGAAGCATGCATTCAAATGACTTATACTCATTCATAAAAAGATAAACTTTGTTTTTAAAACTTTTGGTTAAACAGAGCTAGTGAAACCAGAGAAAAAACTAATTATAAATTCATCACGCTTCGATTAAATGAAGAGACTTTTCAAATCGGGAGTCCCTTTTCATTCCTAAATCTCCTGCAGTCTCCAGCTGTCTCTCCAGAACCTTTTTTTTTTTTTTTCTGCAGGCTATGTAGAAGCCACACCCCTCTGCTCGCGGGGAAACAATTTAACTGTGCGCATAAAAGAGACTTCTCATTCACATGGACAGAGATGCCAGAAAAAAACAATTTAAATCAATGTTAAGTAGTGATCTAATTACTTTGTAGATCAAAGGAAAAACAAAAACAGTTCTTTATCATTTCCTATTTAAACTGTTTCAGTGCTTACTGAAAATTTGAACATACAGCCGACAGAAATTCCTCTCACTTGGTCCGCAACCCATAAGGGATTAATACAAACTTAATCCTTTTCAGGCTAAACCCAAAAACTATCGGGACCCACAATCCTGACTAAACATTCTTATTAAATGATAAATAAATGATATTTATTACATAACCACAGCAGAAGGAACAAAAACATATTAAATAAAACAGGTACAATTTGCCTGAAATAAGCACAAACTACCAGCATTGAGGTTTAAGCCTGCACAAGATTAGAAAGACGACACTAGACATTCTTTCCTTCAGACACGCCCCCTGTCAGTTTTTCACACTGCAGTAGAAAAACTAACTGGGTCAGACCAGCTTTTTGATTTCTAAAAATGACTGTAGGTGTTTTGGGTCTTCATTCTGCTCTATTAATACAATTTCTTAATCAGTGAACTGTCACAAATTACTCAACAGAATAATCTCACATATATAACAAAAGGGAAACTCGCAGTTTCAACAGATAGCAAAAATCAAATACACAGGACGGACAATACATCAAACGCTTCATCCGTTTCGCGACCTAGACGCAGTCCCCCGACTAGGAACTGCGCTAGTCCAGAGTCCACTCTGCTTGGTCCGTGCTGCCAGACCTTTCATTCACACTTCATTCACACAATCATGCTAGCAACGTATCTTAGAATGCATTCCTTTCTATCTATTCTGACTAGTCTTTTTCCCAATTACAAAAAGGATGAGGGTTTCACCCGGCGAATTCCCATGCGGGGTTACTCGGCCCTTCCTTGAGAGCTCTCTTACCAATTCCCAATATCTCGAGATTACAAATTCCAAGTTCCACTGGCAGTACTGCTCTTTCTATTTCTGTCTAGACATACCAAAAACCCAGTCCTGTCTGCTCTGACCAGGCTGAATCATGATTCTCTAAGTTTTCAAACTGCAGTTCTAACTCATCTGTCTAGACAGGTTTTTCAAAACTATACTTACCAGATCTGGTTCCCAAGCTTCTGAGTTGGATCCTGGACTCCCCCGGGTCGGAAGTGTTAGCCAGCTGGACTCAGTGCCTGCCGAGGCCAGGCAGAACTCCCTCCGATACAAGAGGATCGGTGGGCCCAGGGAGATTCCCCTGCGTCGGATTGGCATGGTTCCAACTGGACCAAACCTCAAGGCGAATTACGTGGATTTATTCACTTGAACACTATCCACCACTCGCACTTCCCGGCCAACGCACCAAGAATGTAGCAGCAGATAAGCATGCAATAAATAAATCCAGGAGTCTTTTCAAGGATCCAAAGCAATTTCAAAATGGCTGAGCAATGGCTTCTAGTAAAACAACAACTTTTATAGCTTTCTTGTCCATTCTAAGCATAGGCAAACTTTTCATTGGTCCCAGTACCCCTCTCACCCATCTATTGGTCCCGGTACTGATATGGCTACCCAATCGGGACTCTGGTCTGGGCCCAGCACCTGGTTGCCCCCCTTCTAGTCCCAATTACAATGGTCAGTGTCCTCTAACTTGTTACTTCTCTCCTCCAAGGTCGCTGAGCTTGTTAAAACATATGGGAAGCAGGGCACTGTAACCTTGCTTTTTGCAGAGTTAATTAATTCCATAGAAGCTGTGCTCTCTTATCAGTACCAATTAGAGCTGTTTTCTGTCTTTTATAAGTTTCGTTTCTGCTTAGCTATGTTCAGTTAAACTGAGTTAAGTTTCAATTCTATGGTGTCATCATTCAGGGGGGTTTTCATTCCTCTGGGCCTAACTACAGGCTTCAGTTACAGGTCAAGCTGCTCAGGCCTGTCTGCTTAGTTCAATTAGCATGGATCATAGGCCGTCGCCTACCACAGTTACATCTCTCCTCCAAGGTCGCTTAGCTTGTTAAAACATATGGGAAGCAGGGCACTGTAACCTTGCTTTTTGCAGAGTTAATTAATTCCATAGAAGCATAGCACACCTTATCAGTACCAATTAAACTTGTTTTTCTATATTTTCTAAGTTTCGTTTCTGCTTAGCTATGTTCAGTTAAACTGAGTTAAGTTTCAATTCTATGGTGTCAACATTCAGGGGGGTTTTCATTCCTCTGGGCCTAACTACAGGCTTCAGTTACAGGTCAAGCTGCTCAGGCCTGTCTGCTCACTTCAGACACCATGGATCACAGGCCTTCGCCTACCACAGTAGGAGTAACTGGGTCTTCTAACTATGTTATTTCCTTGGAATATGCCCCTGCTGAGTTTCCTAGGCGATAGTACCCATTCTGGAATGTTGCTCTGGCATCTCTATAGCATCATCTAGGCTCCTCCAATCAGGCGTCAATGTTGGCTTCCCTGATAGAAACATAGAAACATGACGGCAGAAAAAGAACACATGGCCTATCTAGTCTGCCCTTCCATATCAACTACTACAATAGTCCCCCTTTTTCCATTATAGAAACATAGAAACATGATGGCAGAAAAAGAAACATGATGGCAGTCATGGGGGTGCTGGATGCCAGTGCTGAATCCAGATATTCAGCACCAGTCGCTATCTGGATACTAATACTGAATATCCAGATTTTTTTTGCCCATGATGGCCAGCATTTTAAAAAGATTGACCACTGTGGGCTGATTATTGGCTTTTGCTTCTTGAGTGCAGGTTATGTTTAAGGTCGCCATCATGGTTGAAGGTAGTTTTCTCATTACATTATGTGTAATATTTAATTATATTACATTAAATGTATTGTACTGGTTGTGTTCTTAAGGTTATGTCTGTGACATTTTGATGTGTAATTTATTATATATCTTTATGTGTTCCCCAAACAAAATTGTGCATGGTGTGGGCTATAAATATTTTAGATAAATAAATATAGATGTCAAAAAAAGTATCGAAACACCTACAAGATCTCCTGAATAGATTTTGGCTCACTGACTTCTACTTATGGAAGTGGGAAAAATTCACTGCTAAAACAAATTGTACTAACTGAGAGAAACTGGTCCCTTCATTAATTCCTGCCTGAATTAGCCACCCAATATCCCTAGACCAGCTTAGCTCTGCTAATCTCCTTTATCGTGATATTGACAGGGTCCAAGTCAGTTTATTGTGCACAAGGCCCAGTTAGTCAAAGCTTCAAAAAGGACTGAGCAAAGGTTTATACAGAGACATAACCATTTATACCTTTTTTTCAGTTTGATACGTGAGAATTTTCTATTGGTTCCAACTTGATACATGCAAACCTTTCATTGGTTATACATTTCCTTCATTTGTCCAATTAGAAATCCCTCCGGAGCCTAGCAACTGGCCCCCTCCTTTAGGATTGCTTGAACAATGGTATAGTTCTTAATTCCGTTACTTTTCTACTGCAAGGTTAACCTTGGCTTCAGGAATGCATATACTGAAACATTTCTGTTCTTTCATACACAAGAGAATAATAGAAGACTTATGAATTCATGAAAACTTCTTATTAAGCATTTTAAAACAGTTTTCTTATTTTGCACAGATTTTTGGTTCTTTTCTAGCTATAATGGGAGTTAGGATCCAGGCCTAACTTACAGGCCTTTCACAGTAGCAGGCCATGCTAGGCCATAACCTACCACATTCCCCCCTTTGATTATTCTCACCCGCAAGTGAGGAAGGGTGAGAATTAAATCACTCATTAGTCAATTAATACATTAGACTGGTGTAATGGCATCATCATCGTGGGGTATAGGGTAATATTGCCACATAGCTAATACTTTCGCAGCTGCCTTCCGCTCTATAGTGTTATCAATTGATGATGTTATCATGCGTAAGCAAAGGGGTAGGAGACAAGGGAGCAATAAGCACATGGCTAATATGAAGAGTACAATAAACATAAGGGCTTTCAGACCGCCAATCCAGGAAAACAACGAATCAAACTGTGGCAGGGGAAGGCCTGTGGTAGGCGAAGGCCTATGCTCCATGCTAATTGAACTAATCAGACAGGCCTAGTTAGCTTGACCTGTAAATGAAGCCTGTGAAGAGGCCCATAGGAATTGCACATCCCCCAACATGCTGCTATTGTAGAATTAGAACTCAGTAAAGTATTGAATTAGCTTAGACAAGTAGAATTGAAACCTGGAAAAATACAGAAAAATATGTTTAAAAGTCACTGATAAGAAAAGTACAGCTGTAAGGGATTTAATTAAAACTGCTGACAGAAAGGTTACAGAGCCCTGCTTCCCTGCACGTATTAACTAGCCCAATGGCCTTGAAGTAGGAAAGTAACAAGTTGGTGAACTTGTGGTAGGCGAAGGCCTGTGATCCATGGTGTCTGAAGTGAGCAGACAGGCCTGAGCAGCTTGACCTGTAACTGAAGCCTGTAGTTAGGCCCAGAGGAATGAAACCCCCCCTGAATGATGACACCATAGAATTGAAACTTAACTCAGCTTAACTGAACATAGCTAAGCAGAAACGAAACTTAGAAAAGACAGAAAACAGCTCTAATTGGTACTGATAAGAGAGCACAGCTTCTATGGAATTAATTAACTCTGCAAAAAGCAAGGTTACAGTGCCCTGCTTCCCATATGTTTTAACTAGCTGAGCGACCTTGGAGGAGAGATGTAACAAGTTAGAGACACTGACCATTGTAATTGGGACTAGAGGGGGGGTGAGCAGGTGCTGAGCCCAGACCAGAGTCCCAATTGGATAGCTACGTAGTGGTACCAGGACCAATAGATGGGTGAGAGGGGTTACTGGGACCAATGAAAAGTTTGCCTATGTCTAGAATGGAGAAGAACAGTATAAAAGTTGTTGTTTTGCTAGAAACCATTGCTCAGCCATTTTGAAATTGATTATTGCTTGAGCCTGTGCACATTAAACTGGCTTGGATCCTTGAAAAGACTCCTGGTTTTATTTATTGCATGCTTATCTGCTGCTACATTTCTTGGTGCGTTTGGCCTGGAAGTGCGAGTGGTGGATGGTGTTCAAGTGAATAAATCCACGTAATTCGCCTTGAGGTTTGGTCCAGTTGGAACCATGCCAATCCGACGCAGGGGAATTTCCCTGGGCCCACCGATCCTCTTGTATCGGAGGGGTTCTGCCTGGCCTCGGCAGGCACTGGGTCCAGCTGGCCAACACCTCCGACCCGGGGGAGTCCAGGATCCAACTCAGAAGCTAGTGAAGTATCGGGGACCGGATCCGGTAAGTATAGTTTTGAAAACCTGTCTAGACAGATGAGTTAGAACTGCAGTTTGAAACTTGTGAAACTTTGGTAAGAATTTGGAACTTGGAATTTGTAATCTCGAGAAAATTGGAAATTGGTAAGAGAGCTTGATCACCTCTCAAGGACGGTCCTATTACCCTTGCATGAGTATGCGCAAGGCGAAGCCATCGTCCTTCTTGTTTGGTAAGACTTAAGTCAACCTCGTATGCGTATTCGCGAGGTCCCTACATGAGTATGCGTGGGGAAAAATTTGTTTGAAAATCCTTGCATGAGTATTCGCGAGGTACAGCTGTTATAGAGAATCATGATTCAGCCTAGTCAGAACAGACAGGATTGTTTTTTTTTTGGGGATATGTTGCTAGCATGATTGTGAAGCGTTTGATGTGTATTGTCTGCCCTACTGTGTATCTGTTTTTTTGTTCTCTGTTGAAACCACGAGTTTCCCTTCTGTTATAAATGTGAGATTATTCTGTTGAGTAATTTGTGACAGTTCACTGATTAAGAAATTGTATTAATCAAGCAGAACGAAGACCCAAAACACCTAGAGTCACTTTAGAAATCAAAAAGCTGGTCTCACCCAGTTCACTGCACAGTGAAAAACTGACAGGGGGCGTGTCTGAAGGAAAGAATGTACAGTGTCTTTCTAACCCTGTGCAGGCTTAAATCTCAATGCTGTTAGTTTGTGCTTATTTCAGGACAATTGTACCTGTTTTATTCACTGTGTTTTAATGGTGATGTTCCTTCTACTATGGTCAGGTATTATATACCATTCGATAGGAATATTTAGTCAGAATTTTAGTTTTGAAGGTCGAATTAACCTCATCGGAGCTCCGTAAACTGTTTTAGTTATATTCTCTGCTTTGTCTGTATTTTTATTGTTACCTTTCAGAAATGATAAACTAAGCAAACTGTTTTTGGGTTTATTTCCTTTGACTTATAAACCTACAAAGTAATTATTAGATCACGACTTGACACTGATTTAAATCATTCTTGCTAGCATGTCTCTGTGTGTCTGTGAAACTGTGATCATTTCGTTTCCAGTGAGCGGAGGGGTGTGGCTCACACAGCTTACTAGGGAATGAGACAGCCGTTCCCGATTGAGCAGTCTCTTGCTTGTGTAAAATAAAGGAAGTATATCTGTTGTTTCAAAAACTAACGGCAGATTGCAACCTGAGAATGAATGGTTTAAATTCTGAGTGAATAAGAAAATTGTGTTAGGATTTTATCTTTGAAATCTGTACTAGTGACTAATGACGACCTTTACAATTCAAGATAAATTCATTTGTTTAAAATTCCAAGACGTTGGGGGGCGGAGCCAGCGCGAAGCCAACATGGAGGTGTAAGTCCTCTTCTCCTGGGCCTTTTTGCACAAATCCTGCGACCTACCCGTTAGAGACGACTCCCCAGCTGTTAAAATAAGCGGTGGTCCAGTGGAGATGTCGGGGAGCAAACAAACCCGCCTCGAGTTTTCCTCCGCGCCTGCGACAACCGGGTCGAAGAGATCTAAATCAGACCCGCTCTCACCGCTCAAGCCGACGGCCCAGCAAAGCCCGCAGGAAGACTGGAAGGAGCTGCTAAAAGAAGTGCGGGCCATACATAGTCGGGTTGACTCTAATGGCGAGACACTCTCTTCTCTACAGGAGGATCTAAAAGATCTGAACTCGCAATTCCAATCGCTCTCCACTCGAGTCGACAAGGTTGAGGAAGTGGTGAAGGAGCACGACAGTAAGTTGCAACGGGCTCAACACATGGCGCGCAAGGTGGACTGGCTAGAGCGGAGCGTGGAGGACATGGGCAATCGCGCTCGTCGGAACAACATCCGCCTGATCGGTCTCGGCGAGGGAGCTGAAGGAGGGGATCCTATTCGTTTTATGGCAGCCTTTTTACCTAAACTGTTGAAAATTACTTTTGACCCTCCGCTGGAGATTGAACGGGCGCACAGGATCCCGGTGGCTCCCGCCGGCTTCAACTCTCACAACGCGAGCCCTCGTCCTTTTATTATGTGCCTGCTGAGGCATCAGCAGGTCCTGCAGATTTTCGCCGCAGCCAAAGCCGGCCAGCCGCTTCAGCATGAGGGCCGTAAAATCTTTCTCTATCAGGATTTCTGCAAGCGCACGGTGGAGAGACGGAAGCAATTTTTGGAGCTCCGGCCTAGACTCCGTAATCTCCAGGCTCGATTTGGCCTGTTCAGTCCAGCGCGTCTCAAAGTCACCCTTAATAACTGTACCAAATCATTTGATGATCCTGGACTGTTGCGCAAATTTATTGAGGACCAAGAGGAGCTGGCAATGCAGCAAAGTTGATCTGTTGCCTGCTTGCTATTTGGCTTGCTGAGACCGCATGGTTGCTGTTGGACCTTGAGAGTTCGCTGGCGCAGGGTTGGTCTGTTACATGGGGATCCTATGGTATTATTTTGGTGGGTGGTCGGGAATTAAACAGTTTGTACGCTGATTGTAAGGGGCTGCTCCATGTTCTGTATGCGCTTCTACTGTCTCACCCTAACTGGTTTTTTTCTTATTTTGGGTTGGGAGGGGTATTGGGCTCACTGAGGGTTATAAGAGCAGATATAGAAGGGTTATGTGCTCTGCTGACTGGGTACTTGATGATATTGTGTCGAATACATGGCTAGCGGGCTGAAGATTCTATCTCTCAATGTAAAGGGGCTTCGATCTCCTGCTAAGAGGAAGAAAATATTACTGTATTGTAAGCGTCAGTCTGCTGACGTCATTTTACTTCAGGAGACGCACTTGTCCGCCTCTGAAGCGAGCAAATTGGCAGATGGGCATTTCCAGCTTGCTGGTTGTTCCCCTGCTGTGCACAGGAAAAACGGGGTCATCACTTTAATTAAAGCTGTGTTGGGTTCCTACCTGGTCAGTTCCTGTCATGATGATGCTGGGAGATGGGTTAAATCTTTCATCAAGGTGGGTAGTGAAGTATTGGCTATTGTCAATGTTTATGCTCCTAATGTTGATGACCCCGTCTTCTTTTGCAATCTCAGTGGGATTATCCACGAGGATCCAGAGGCTCTGGTAATAGTTGGGGGGGATTTCAATTTGGTAAGTGACCCCTTACTGGACAGATCTCCTGGCAGGGTCGAGCGCTCTTCTCGTGCGCACTCTGCGCTTCTCTCTCTGCTTGGTTCCTGTGGCCTAGTAGACATTTGGCGATTATTTCACCCTCGGGAAAAGGATTTTACCTTCTTCTCCCCAGTCCATAACTCTCTCTCACGAATAGATTTTTTCCTGCTCTCCCAGCCTTTGATTCCCTGCTGCCGAGATGCATCTATTCTGAGTAGGACAGTCTCAGATCATGGTGCTATTTGTGTAGAGATTGAACTAGCAGATCTGGAATGTCCGAACAAGTCTTGGTCTTTCAATCGTGCGTGGCTGGCTGACCCCGCGTTCCAGGAGGAAGTGCGGGGGGCTATCGCCTCTTTTTTTTACTGGAATAAAGCGGGGGATACCTCTAGCTGGGCTCGCTGGGAGGCCTTTAAAGCCTCAATAAGAGCGGTGGTCACTAGTTATGCTATTAAAGAGTCTAAGCGGCGGGCGGCCAAGTTGATCGCATTAGAGGCCCAGATCCGTGCTGGTGAGCGACTGTGGCTGGCCCGACCTACTCCTAGTATCCTTACTCGTCTACATAGACTTCGATTTCAGTATAATGAGCTCTTAAGTTCAGAAGTCGAGCACATTATGTTGAAACAAAAAGCTCGGTTTCATGTCGAGAAGAATAAGGCCGGCAGGCTACTTGCCCATACTTTACGTGGGAAACAGAGTAGACCTAGAGTAACCTCTTTATTATCTAGTAATTGTGAACAACTGATTAAAGATGAACACATCGTTGCGGAATTTGCTAAGTACTACAGCTCGCTTTACGCCTCTGAAACATCGGCGGACCCTGTAGCTTTCGCTCGGTTCGTAGATGGCCTTGACCGACCGGTGTTAGAGGAGTGCCAGGCTCGTGAGCTCGGGAAGCCTTTTACCTCTTCTGAGCTCCTTTCAGTAATCCAGACACTGCCTTCTGGGAAAGCGGTTGGTCCTGACGGTCTCCCCGCTGAATTTTACAAAGTCTTTGGCGAAGATCTTGTTCCATATTTGTTGGAATATTACAGTGAGCTGGCTCAAGAAAATAGCCCTACTGGTAGATTTTCCGAAGCCACTATAGTGGTCCTGGAGAAACCGGGTAGGGACCCCAATTTGGTAACTAATTATAGACCTATTTCCCTTCTGAACGCCGATTATAAGATTTATGCTAGTGTCTTGGCGCGCCGCTTAGCGGACGTCATTGCAGGCCTCGTACACCCAGATCAATGTGGGTTCGTGCCCGGAAGAGCAACAACTGATAACGCTCATCTCTTATGCAATCTGCTTGAGCAGGTTTCGTCGGCAGATACCCCCTATGTGGCTCTCTCCCTGGATGCTGAAAAAGCATTTGATAGGTTGGAATGGCCGTTCATGTTCTTCATCTTGCGATGGTTCGGCCTTGGGGAGGATTTTATTCATAAGGTAGAGGCACTTTATTCCTGCGCCTCTGCCAGTATCTATGCGAACGGCATCCTTTCGCGTCCTTTCACTCTCCATAGAGGAACTAGACAGGGGTGCCCCTTATCCCCCTTGTTGTTTAACCTAGCGTTAGAGCCCTTGGTTATCGCTATTCGTGCGAGGGTGGATCTTAGGGGGGTGCAGATAGGGCACTCACGGGTCAAATTATCTGCGTACGCCGATGATTTGTTGCTTTTTGCGCAGCCCAGGGAGATCGCACATATCCTGGCTTTGTTTGATGGCTATTCCCATATCTCGGGGTATAAGATTAATTGGTCTAAATCGGTGGCCTTCCCCCTTAACTGCGTCGCCAATTCGGCTGATTTGGCGGACTTCCCTTTCAAGTGGGAGGCGGGCAGTGTCAAGTACCTAGGGGCATGGTATAACGCGTCGGCGGAGGTGATGATCCAAAAAAACATGGAAGAGCTGCTTCTTTTTCTTCGGCATAAGACCTTAACTTGGTCTCCCCTGTGTCTCTCCTGGTGGGGCCGGTTGGAGGTTATCAAAATGTCTCTCACCCCAAAGATTAACTATGTTTTGGGTATGCTCCCTTTTCATATCCCTTCAATATGGTACAATAAAATTGAACGTTCTCTCATTTCTTTTTTGTGGAATGGGAAGCAACCTCGCATTGCTACTAAGAAGTTAAAAATGCCAAAAGATCGCGGGGGAGTGCATTTTCCTGACTTCCGCCAGTACCATCAAGCCCTTCTAATCAAGCAGGGAGCTTTGTGGCTTTCTGAGAGCGAACATGGCCGTCGTCCGACCTGGCTGTCAGTGGAGGCCTGCATAGTCGCTCCTTGTCCGCTTCCATACCTATTGGGAGCCCACTATCCGGACAGGGCCCCGGTAGGGAGGGTTATTAGGTCTACTCAAGGGGCTTTTTTAGAATTGGCCCGGTCCATTGATCCAGAAGATCTCCCTTCGCTGCAAACCCCGTTATGGTGGAACCCCCGTTTTCGGATTCGCGGGTGTCGGTTCGCCTGGAAGGGTTGGCAGAAGCGGGGAATATGGTCTCTCGGGCAATTGCTCAATGGCAACGGGTGGATAGATTTTGCGGAACTTCAGAGGGTGTTCTCTTTGCCTGCCTCCTTTTTCTTTCAATGGGTCCAGCTCAAGCATTGTGTTGTGGCTTCCCATTTTCCCGTCCAGGAATCTGTGCTTGTCAAGGGAGGTACCCTACTTCGTTGGTTGGGTGCCACCGCTCTTCAACAAGGTGCTACATCCAAAATATATGCCCTCTGGCGGACTACTACTTTTAAATTGCCTGCGGGCCTAGCTCGGGTATGGGAGACGGAGATCTCCCGGAAGCTTACCACTTCTGAGTGGAGGCTCCTTTGGGGTCCCATTACCAGAGTCTCTCGGTCAGCTGCTATTACTCAATCATTATATTTCTTTATGTACAGGGCCTTTCTAACTCCGTCTAAGATGGCCAGGTGGGGCTCCGGTATTTCAGCCAGATGTTGGTCCTGCTTCGGGCATCCTGCTACATATAAACACATGTTTTATGATTGTCCCCTGGTCCAGGCTTTCTGGAGTCGGGTATGGTCCAGGATACAATCGGTTTTGCATTTTTCGGCAGATCTGCATTGGAGTACGCTTTTTTTTGCGTTCTCTAAGTGTTTTTCCTGCAGGTTGCCGGGTCCGCTCCTTTTTATTTAATTTTATGATGGCTATCGCCCTCAAGATGATCCTCTGGAAATGGAAATCTTTTGGTGCCCTGAGCCTGGACGGCTGGTGGAACTTAGTGTGTCACTATGCTAAGTTGGAGAAAATTTATGGCAGACTCCACCAGCCGGGCCAGGTGGATCTTAACATTCACAGATGGTCCCTGCTTGATCTTTTTGTGGCCCGTTCCCAGGTTGCCTAAGATGGAGTAGACGCCTTTCTCCTTCTTTTTTTTTGTTTGTCGGAGTAGATGCCTGAACTCTGTGAGCCCGAGTGGGAGGGATGGGGGGGGGGTTGTAGGGGTTGGGTGGGTTTTTCTTTCGGTTTTGTTAACTGGGGACTGTGTTGAATAAGTTTATTGTGTCATGTATATGGTATCTTTTTGTGGTTTATGAAAATCTAAATAAACGCTTTTAAAAAAAAAAAAAAAAAAATTCCAAGACGTTATTACCTGATTTACTGTGGTAAGCACCTGATAGAAGACATATTTATTGTTAAAAAAAAAAAACAAAAAAAACAAAAAGAGGGTGTATATGCATTTTAGATATCCACCACAGCTATGGAAAAGTATCCGGAATGTCTTTTGAATATTTGCTTTCTGAACTAAAAAAATAATATTTTTTTTTGCAGAGACATGCTGATTACGGCTGGCAGCTAGTTGCTAAGTATTTTTATTCTAGTCATACGTAACAGATAGCTATAGTTCTCTCTATAAGATATTTTAAGAACTGTATCTAAATTGTATGTCTGTGCTCAATTTAAGCTTATGTTTACGGTAATAAGGTTTTTTAATAAGTGTCTTTTCAAGTATGATCAAGAATTTCAGTAAGGGATTTACTGAAGACTATGAAATGTCTCTGTCCCAATCAGGAATGCTATGTGAAAGGGAGTGGCTTCTGCTAGTTGCTCATATTTCCTTAGTTCACCATATTTTGCCCCAGAATCTCTAGATATCCTGTCTCGTCACTCTCTCTCTCTCTGTAAGTATCTCCGTTCAGAGTGCTTAAGGGGGGGGATGGAGCCCAGTCCACCGATGATGTCACCCCCCCGGTAGGCGTGAACTAATGTGCCCACAGCAGAGAAGTAGAACAAAAAAAAACAAAACCCAACCTCCTGGATAGAGCGTTGCTAGGAGAAACAGAGCCCAGGAGAAGGGGGGGGGACTCCTTTCTGCAGATTCCCTAGTTTGCCAGCCACCTCCGCAGCAGGGGGATGTGCACCCCCTCTGGACCAGAAGTGAAAGTCAGCTGACCAGACTTGTTTAGAACTGAAAAAAAACTGCATTATACACTGAGAAGTTTTAGGATTTGATTGAACTAATGAACAGTATAATGCAGACCAGTAGCCCAGGAGAAGTTGTGTTTTTGTCAGTCAGTCCCAGAGAGATATAAAACAAAAAATTACAGACAATGGATGGATTTGCGGGCATAATACAGCACAGTTAATGGAAGTTGATTTTGAAAGTATGTGAAATGTAAGACTGAATGTGGCAGAGAAAGTGAATGTAAAATAAAAAAAGAAAGCAGATCAGCTTGGTGCTGCTTTCATTGAACGACGTGGAGGAGATTCTCCTAATCAAAGGACCAGAGAACGTGTAAGAGGCCGCAGAAGTAGCAGGCCTCCACTGGGTGCGAATCAGTGCGCCCATTGCAGAAAAAGAAGGACATTAGAGAAGTGAATGCCCGTATCTTGACTCCACCCCAGGAGGGGAGGAGGGAGTACTTGATTGCAGAGTCATAAAACAATAAACCAAGCACAATGTTCTAGTAGGAGAAGGAAGTAGCTATAGAGTAAGTGGCAGCTAAAGAGGGCTACAGCATGGATGAAGACTAGGCCAGACCGGACTCTCCAGTTTCCCTGGGTCCCCAGGAGACAGACTGAAAAATAGGGGACCAATATATGGACTTTTATGGGGGATACAGGAGCAGAATACTAAAGCCAGTAGCCCCTGTGTTTTTCTAGATGCACCACCATTATCAGAGCTACTGGGGCTAAGTCCGCAAAGCCTTTCCTGCAGAACCGCATGTGTGAACTAGGGGGACAGAAAATAATGCACCAGTTCCTGTATATGCCTGAGTGCCTTGGGGCCGAGATCTGCTTGCAAAGCTTCAGGCACAGATATCCTTTGCTGAAGAGGGAGAAATGCAAATGACTGTAAACCCAAAACCTGCTGGATTGATGGTGCTGACTGTTCCCTGAGAAGAGGAGTGGCGGTTCTATAGCACACCTCCAGTCAAGTCAACAAGTTCCTGTATACCTACCAACCTTATAGCCCCACCTGGAGTATGGGCAGAAGATAATCCACCTGGCCTAGCAAAGAACATAGCCCCTGTCATTGTCACCCTCAAGCCAGTCAAGAAGCCTGGGACCGGTGGCTACCGCCCAGTGCAGGATCTAAGAAGAATGAATGATGCAGCTGAAACGATCTAAGAAGAATGAATGATGCAGCTGAAACTATACAACCAGTGGTACCAAAATCCTTATATTCTCTTGGAACTGATCTCTGCTGAAGCTATACATTTCATCATTCTGGACTTAAAAAGATGCCTTTTTCTGCATACGCTTAGCCCAAGACCCCACTACAAGGAGGCGGGGCCAACTCACCTGGACAAGATTACCTCAAGGATTCAAGAACTTGCCTCACTCAGCAAAAGATTTGACAAGTTATCCAGTAATTCCGGGAGAAAAAAAATTCTACTTCAATATGTGGACAACTTGCTCATAACCACCAACTCAGAAAGTGAATGTCTACAAGCCATCAGTGAACTTTTGCACCCTCTTAATGAGGCTGGATACAAAGTCTCAAGAGTCAAGGTGCAATTATGTCCAACAAGTTAAATACCTAGGATTCCAGTTGTCCAGCGGAATTCGACGCCTGGGACCCTTACCAGAACGCAAAGCAGCTGTATGCAGTATTCCTACTCCAACCACCAGGAGGCAAGTGAGAGCCTTCTTGGGTGCCACAGAGTATGTTGTATATGGATCCCCAATTTTGCGCTGCTAGCAAAACCGTTGTATCAAGCTATCAAAGGAATGGAAAAGTCTGCATTGGAATGGGGACTTGAACAGGATGCAGCCTTTTGATCTTTGAAAAAAAAAAAAAACAACAACACTCTGATGTTGTCACCAATTCTGGGTCTACCAGATGTCCAGAGAACCTTTCAGTCTCTATGTTCATGAGTCACAAGGAAATGTTCTAGGAGTGTTGACTCAATCTCTTGGACCTTATTTGAGAAGCTGTTACAGCTACAGCCTTCCTAGTAAGCAAAAACTAAAAGAAAAATCCCTTTGAGACAGAATCTTCAAGTTACTGTACCACACTCTGTTCTAACCAATATGAAATACAAAGGAAACTACTAGCTAACAAATCTATGAATGTTGAAGTATTAGAGTATGTTGTGTGAAAACCCCAGATACAACTGAAGGGTCAGTCAAGCTTTGAATCCTGTTATGTTGTTACCAGTTGGTCTTGACCCCCTGATCATGACTGTTTAGAAATTATGGACACTGTATTCTCAAGCCGCCTGGATTTGACTGATGTCCCTCTGGAGAACCCTGAACAGACTTTCTTTGTGGCTGAAGGCAGTTTCATCATCAATAGACATTGTTGTGCTAGATATGCAGTGGTGACCCCTGATTTGGTAGTTGAGTCCTCAGCCCTGGCCCCAGAAACTTCACCACAGAAAGCTGAACTGATAGCCCTCACTAGAGCACTAACAATAGGAAAAGAGCCCTGTCTAAATGTGTACCCAGATTTCAAGTATACCCTTACAACCTTGCATGCATATGGGGCCCTGTACACAGAATGAGGGTGGATAACCTTAGGAAGCAAGTCCATTAAGTATAGCCCCAAGATATTGATATTAATAGATACATACTGCCTATAGATCTCAGAATTTAGGAAAAATAGAATGTATGAATAGAACCCTGAAATTTCAGTTGTCCAAACTTTGCCAAGAGGTTTACCTGAAGTGGCCCCAGGTTCTTCCCATAGCCCTTCTTAGGATATACTTAGCCCCTGCTAAGTCTTTAGGAGTGTCCCCTTTTTGAGATTCTGTATGGGCAACCCCTTCCTATTGTATAGGAAATAAAAGGAGATATGAGACAGATAGGATCTGAAATTATTAGACATGAACTATTGGTTTTAAGTTCTGTTTTGCAGAGTCTCCATACCTAGGTACAAAATCGATTACCCATCAATTTGCCTGCACCCCTGCATCCTTTCAAGCCTGGAGTCTCGGTGTGGATCAAAGAGTGGAGAAAGATACCGTTAGCCCTGCATTGGAGGGGACCCTATGTTGTCATCTTGTCAACTCCAACTGCAGTAAAAGTCGCAGAATTTGAACCTTGGATCCATCATAATCAAGTGAAGCCAGCAGCTGCTCTTGAACCTGATCACTGGACTACTGTACAGCATCCTGAGACACCATTGCACCTCACCCTACGACAACAGCCACGGACCTAAGACTTATTGGTCCCTCAGACACTGCACTATTTCAAGACTGTTTGTTTATCTGAAGGTAAGCCTCGCATCTGGAGAAAACTGCAATCATCAGAAAGAGACTGTGTTGTGTTAAGAAATTGAATCTTCTAAGAGACTGTGTTTAAATACTCTGAAAAGACTATTTTGATTTTCTGAAGAAGTGAACTGCTCTAAGGAGGCAATAATAGCCTGAGAGACTGTACTATGATATTTTAAGAACCTGAGACATCCCAGAAGACAGTGATACTTTGGAATCTACAGCCCTACTCCTGCCAAAAAGCTGGTAGGTCTACGTACGGCAGAAGCTTGAGGATCTACAATCAACTCTACTTTTGTGAAATCCGACAGTTCCTCCAATTTTCCAGAGACTATGCCCATTATGAATTATTATTATTGCTTTATTCTGGCAACAGTTTTGGGGTGCTTTGAAATGACTTTTGCCCTACCCCCTTGTGCAGCTTGCATAACCACCACCAGAACAGGACAAAAATCACTCTTTCTATGAAGCCATGAAATCAGACTTTGAAGTTCCTCCTGCCACCAGAACTTATTTCTTGAATTAGCAGGAGCAGTGGCATTCGGTCTTCATGTTTCAGATTGCTTGTCTTGTGGAGGAACAACAATGGGAGACTAATGGCCTTGGGAGGCCCAAGAACTGAACTATTCTATCCTATACAATCACACTGATTTACATAATACTACTAGTGAGGGGGTATTGGCCCACCCCATTGTTGACAGTTTGTGTTTTGTTCGGACTGGACCACAATCTACTATGAAGGATGGACAGCTGGTCTGTCTAAATCAGAAGCTTTACGACAGCACACCAAAGATGCAACTGAACCTTCTAATCCTTTAGTTCTTTTTCCCACTCTTGCCAAACTATGGACTTTGACTATCTGCTTGTTGCTCCCTTGTTTCTTGCCACTTTGTATGCAAATGATAACTTCAGTTATTAATAACACTGTAGAGCATAAGGCAGCTACAAAGATACTAGCTATGTGAACTTACTACCCTATACCACAGAGTGATACCTTTACCTAGTATTATGTGATTTGATTCTCACACCTTATTAACATGCGGGTGAGATTAATCAAAGGGGGGGAATGTGGTAGGCGAAGGCCTGTGATCCATGGTGTCTGAAGTGAGCAGACAGGCCTGAGCAGCTTGACCTGTAACTGAAGCCTGTAGTTAGGCCCAGAGGAATGAAAACCCCCCTGAATGATGACACCATAGAATTGAAACTTAACTCAGCTTAACTGAACATAGCTAAGCAGAAACGAAACTTAGAAAAGACAGAAAACAGCTCTAATTGGTACTGATAAGAGAGCACAGCTTCTATGGAATTAATTAACTCTGCAAAAAGCAAGGTTACAGTGCCCTGCTTCCCATATGTTTTAACTAGCTGAGCGACCTTGGAGGAGAGATGTAACAAGTTAGAGACACTGACCATTTATTTATTTATTTATTTAACAGTATTTCTAGACCGTCTTATCATAAAAATCAAGGCGGTGTCTAGAGGGGGGGTGAGCAGGTGCTGAGCCCAGACCAGAGTCCCAATTGGATAGCTACGTAGTGGTACCAGGACCAATAGATGGGTGATAGGGGTTACTGGGACCAATGAAAAGTTTGCCTATGTCTAGAATGGAGAAGAACGGTATAAAAGTTGTTGTTTTGCTAGAAACAATTGCTCAGCCATTTTGAAATTGATTATTGCTTGAGCCTGTGCACATTAAACTGGCTTGGATCCTTGAAAAGACTCCTGGTTTTATTTATTGCATGCTTATCTGCTGCTACAAACTGACCATTGTAATTGGGACTAGAAGGGGGGTAAGCAGGTGCTGAGCCCACTCCAAGAACACAATTGGATAATCATATCAGTACCGGGACCAATAGAGAAGGTACGGGAGGTACGGGAGGTTACCGGGACCAATGAAATGTTTTTCTATACCTAGAATGGAGTAAAAATCTATAAAAGTTGTTGTTTTACCAGAGAACATTGCTCAACCATTTTGAATTTGACTTTGCTTGAGACTTGTGCACAAATAAATGATTTGGACCTTCTGAACAGACTCCTGGTATTATTGGTTTGTCTGTGCTCTGCTGTTACATATTCTTGGTGCGTTGGCCGGGAAGGTGTGGTAATAGAGGGTATATAGGGCAATATACCACGACTTTCCGCCTCTACAGGTTTGGTCCTGCCGGGATCGCGTCCTTCCGACGGGGGCTCGCTCCCTGGCGCCACCGGTCCCTTGTATCGGAGGGAGCTAGTCGGACCTCGGCGGGTGCCGGGCCCGGCTGGAGCCAACACCTCGAACCCGAGTGAGGGGAGTCCGAGGTCCAACTCATGCGCTTGCTTGGGGAGTTTGAGGACCGGATCCGGTGAGTAGAGTTTTAATTTTAGCATGTGTCTAGACAGATAAGTTAGAACAGTACTGCCAATCTAGCATGAACTTGCATGAATTTAGCATGAATTTAGCACTAGCATTCACATGAAAGAGAGCTTGATCAACTCTCAAAGACGGGCCGAATACCCCTGCGTAAGTAAAGTAGGGCGAAACCCCCATCTTCTAGCATTCGCATTTGCATGAGACTAGTCAGAATAGATAGTAATAAATGCATTTTGGGATACGTTGCTAGCATGATTGTGTGAATGGAGTTTGAATGAGAGGTCTGGCAGCACGGACCAAGTGAAGGCGGACCCCTGAGTAATGTAGTTCCTGACCGGGCGACCGCGTTCAGGTCGTAAAAAGGGGGAAGCGATTGTTGTCTTGTCTTGTTATTTGTTTCCCTTATATGTTTCTAGGGCCGTGAGGACCCCTTACCCACGGTCCGCCCTCCTTTTCCCTTCTGTCTGTTGTTGCGCGCACACATCGAAATGGGAGGGGCGGGGTATACTAGGAACACTCCATTAGAATGTATGATCGCACATTTTAAAGAAGGATATTCCGGAGATTATGGTATTAAAATGACTGCAGCCCGTTTACAGATTTTGTGTACTAGGGAGTGGCCCGATCTAGACCCTACCTGGCCCCGAGAGGGAACCTTTAATGTAGGAATTATTCAGTTAGTACACCATAAAGTGCGAGTAGCGCACCCCGATCAGTACCCTTATATAGATTCCTGGTTAAGTATTTGTGAAAATCCGCCCCCTTGGGCAAAGCGCTGTTATGAAGAGCAGTGCAGAATAATGTTAGCAAAGATAGATCATAGTCAGAAAATAGAACAGCCAAGAAAGAAAGGGAAAGGTGAGAAGCCCAGGAAGAAACCCATCCTGATAGATCCTGACTCCCCAGAAGTAATTACCCGACAGCCCCAGGCCCAACGTCCCAGGAGGGTAGTCCCGCGTCCTCATCCTGCCCAAGAGCCCCGGAGACAGCGAGAACGGGACCCAACCCCTGAGCCATCACCCGAAGAGCAGGTAGATGAGCTCCCTTTAGATGAAGAAGGTAATTCTACTGAGGCTGAAGAAAAAGGAGAATCAGATACAGAAACAGAAAAGGAAGAAACTGAAAATTCCCAAAGTGATACTGATAATGTAAAAGCGTCTGCTAGTGTTAGCTTGCCTGCAAAAAGTAAATCTAAAGTAAAGCACGTAGAGAAGAAGAAAATAACCCCTGACAAGAAAGTTATGAAAATATCTCTTAGATCCCAAAAGACATCTACTGCCAAGATGATGCCTTTACGGCAAGTCCCGGGAATACCCGTAAGAAATGAGGACAATGAGGTGGTACCGGGACCCCTAAACTATGTGTATGTCCCCTTCTCCACTACTGATTTGTTGAATTGGAGGACACATTATGCCTCCTATACCAATAAGCCCCAAGAACTTACAGAATTAGTGAATACTATTATGGAAACTCACCAACCAACATGGGCAGATTGCCGCCAGCTCCTGTCCACCTTATTTGCTACAGAGGAGCGGACACGAATTAGAAAAGCAGCTATTGACTGGTTGGCAGATAACCCTGTAGCGCCAAGGGAAGGGGCAGAAAGAATAGATAATCGGGAAGCGGCCCAGAGAGAATTCCCAAATGAAGACCCCCGATGGGATCCAAATACAGAAAAAGGATCTAGAGCCCTAGCCCGTTCTCTCCAAGGCTTTATACAAGGCCTGAAAAGGGGGGGCCAGAAAGCTATGAACCTTTCCAAAATTACTGGAGTTATTCAAGGTATAAACGAGAGCCCAGCAGTGTTTTATGAAAGATTAACTGAAGCATATAGAATGTATACTCCCTATGATCCCGATGCAACAGGAAGCTTGTGTATGGTAAATTCTGCTTTTGTAAATCAGTCACAACCAGATATTAGATGTAAATTACAAAAATTAGAGGGGTTTGCGGGCATGAATGCAACTCAGTTACTGGAAGTAGCTCATAAAGTGTATGTGAATCGTGATAATGAAAGAGAAAAAGAATGTGATAAAAAGATGAAGAAGAAAGCTGATTTTTTGGCTGCGGCCATAGTTGAACAAAAACGGGGAAGTTTCCCTAGTCGACGGAGCAGAGGAAGGGGGCGGGGCCGAGGTGGAAGCCAGCCCCATCTAGGCATAAACCAATGTGCCTACTGCAAGGAGGATGGACATTGGAGAAATGCATGCCCACAACTCGAAGAAGCCCATCAAGATGACGAAAACAATCATCAATGGAGAGAAGAAAGACGAGGCCGTCCCCGAAATCGCGGAGGAACCAATCGGGAGCAATACCAGCAAGAAAGAGGAGAAGCCGTACAAGCATTGGCTACGACAGCCCATGATGAAGATGACGTGGATTAGGACAGACCGGGCTCCGAATTTGCTTTAGGTCTCCAGGAGCCTATGGTCGGAATACAAATAGGAGACCAAGTTATGAACTTTATGGTTGATACTGGAGCAGAACATTCAGTAGTAGACAAGAAAATAGCCCCATTCTCCACAAAAGCAGTCACCATTGTAGGAGCAACTGGTGCCAAAGCTACAAAGCCTTTTCTTCAGAATCGCATATGCACTCTAGGAGGACAGCAAATAACTCATCAATTTCTTTACATGCCTGAATGTCCAGTGCCATTACTGGGACGAGATATGTTAGCCAAGCTACAAGCCCAAATATCCTTTACCGAAAGAGGAGAAATGCAAATGACCGTGAATTCTCAAGCCAAGCCAGCAGGAATAATGCTGCTTACAGTTCCCCGAGAAGAAGAATGGAGATATTACAGTGATGAATCTGCCCAAGATACCTATTTTGAACAAACTTTGAAAAGCATTGATGCCCCACCTGGAGTATGGGCAGAAGGCAGTCCTCCAGGCCTAGCCAAGCATATAGCTCCAGTAATTGTAACTCTCAAACCCAGTGCTACACCAGTACACATCAAGCAGTACCCTCTCCCAAGAGCTGCAATTGAAGGCATCCACCGCCACTTGCAAAGATTACTAGAGCATGGCCTACTAAAAGTATGTCAATCCCCATGGAACACTCCACTTCTGCCAGTAAAGAAACCTGGAACAGATGACTACCGCCCAGTGCAAGATCTAAGAAGAGTGAATGAAGCAGTTGAGACCATACATCCAGTTGTACCCAATCCTTATACTCTTCTAGGACTGATACCTGCTGAAGCTACCCACTTTACTGTTCTGGATTTAAAAGATGCGTTCTTTTGCATAAGATTAGCCCCTGTAAGTCAGATATTATTTGCATTTGAATGGCAGGACCCTATCACTGGAAGAGGGGGCCAACTTACTTGGACACGATTACCACAAGGATTCAAGAATTCGCCTACCATCTTTAGTGCTGCACTAAATCAAGACCTTTCAAGTTATCCAGTGGCCCCGGGAAAGAGAGTGCTTCTCCAATATGTAGATGATCTGTTGATAGCCGCTGTATCAGAAAGTGAGTGAGTGTATACAAGCCACCAAAGACCTCTTGCAGCTACTAGATGAAGCTGGATACAAAGTTTCCAGAGCAAAAGCACAATTATGTCAAAAAGAAGTGAAATACTTGGGCTTTCGTATAACCCAAGGAAGCCGAAGATTAGGCAGAGAGAGAAAAGAAGCAGTATGTAGAATCCCAACCCCAACTACCAGAAAGCAAGTCAGAGCTTTTCTAGGAGCAGCAGGATACTGCCGAATCTGGATTCCCAATTTTGCCCAAATTGCCAAACCATTGTATGAATTCACAAGCAGTTTGGGTCATGTTATAGAGTAATAAATTACTATAAAAATTAAAGAAAATTACTCCAATGAAACAACCTTATAGCAGAAAGACTCGGAGGGTTCACTCTTGTTATTTTGAATCTATTGCACGGAAGTTGTCTCAGACTTCATGGCTGTAGTTAACTGGGTTTTTTGGAATTCTTTGTAAACACCAGCTCAGCCTTAGTACATCAATGACATTTTCCGGCTTTTTTTGTATAAAGTGTCCAAATACCCTCTCTCCTCCTGTGTATCAAAGTTATCTAAGATTGACTGTGTTTGCACTCGTACTTAAACACTTAAATTCACTTGGGACTCGTACTTAACTTTAGGAGTCTTCCAATAAATCTTATTCATGTAAATCTTCTCAATTGAATCTTGTGCACCCGACGCCTCACTTTCAACGTTGAGAACAGCGTTTCACTCAATGAATGAGGTTCTTCAGGGAATTTTTCAGTAGTGCATATAGTCCAGAGATTTAACTATAAATAAGAACCAAAAACATCTATTTATCTGCCTTAAGTTCTAGAGAAAATTTAAAAACCAAATTTAAAAACAATCATTCTTATACAGCTACGACATACACAGCTAGGACGTGCGGTCTAGGCAGCTTCCTCTAACGGACATTAGAACTTGCAATTCATTTTGGCAGCCAACGGCTGTTTCTAACTTCTTTCCGTCCAGAGAAGCTCTGCGCATGTACCCTTACATTCCTATCAGCATGCTTTATATTTTCTTCCTTCTATTGGCTATCAAACCGACGTGGTTCATAGGCTCCTTCTGTCTATACTGGTAGACCATTGGCCATGTTTCTTAACCTCAATTAGCCCAATCAGTCTTCAGATTCAGCCTATTGGAAATGAAAATCTGCAGCTGAAAGATCTATTAGCTATCAAATCAGCAAGGTTCATGGCCTCCTTCTATTTACTTTTGCTAATAAACCATTTGGCTACGTTGTTTAGCTACAATTTGCCCAATCAATCTCCAGATTTAACCCATTGGGAATGAGAGTCTGCAGCTGGAAAATCCAGCGCTGTTCGTGAAAAAATAAAGTTTTAGCTAAAGACTTTCCATGTTGGGGAATTGAAACTTGTTCAATACAGAAACATCTTAGCTGCTCGAAACTATGTTGCAATGTTTGGCAATGAGAAACTATCGGGGCCTGCAGTATGCTGTGTTTTAAGCGGCTCTTGTGCTCTGACATACGAATCTTAAAAACCCTACTGGTTTGACCTATATAATACAGGTCACACGGGCATATTATGGCATAGACTACGTTCTGTGAGTTACAGTCAGTATGTTGTCGTAGGACATATTTTTGTTGATAGTGAACAAAATCTTGTACTTCTAATGTTATATTACAAATAGAACAATTACCACATTTGTAATGTCCTAAAATCTTCTCTGTATCAGGCAATACCGGGCGTAAAACTGACGGACTCACTTTCTCTTTTAAGTTTCTATTGCGGCGCCATACACATCGAACTGTCTTCTGGGCTAAGCTAGGTAACGTGTGTAACACTTTCAAATGACGGCCTATGATCTTCTTAATCTTAAAGCTATAAGGAGTATATTGAGTGATGAAATTAATAGTATCAGGATCCATTTCTTTCCTCGGGGCTGTTGTTTCTAACAGTGCCGCCCGGTCATTAAAAAGCGCCCGATGATAAGCTCGTGATATTACTCCTGATGGATAGCCCCGTACTTGAAAATGTTTTGCTAAACTTTTTGCTTTTTGCTTGAAATCTGTAATTTCAGAACAGTTCCTGCGACATCTCAGAAACTGAGAATATGGCAGGCCTTCTTTCAATCTAAGTGGATGAGCACTTCGATAATGAGGTAGCGTGTTCCTTGCTGTAGGTTTCCGATGAAGTGAGGTTTGCCAACCTTGTGGAGATTTTTTTATCAATAGATCTAGAAAAATCATTTCAGTTATCTGAACGTTCGAAGTAAATTGTATATGGGAATCTTGTGCATTTAACCAATATACAAACTGGGAAAATTCTTCCTCGGAACCTTGCCACAGCAGGAACACATCGTCTATAAACCTGGACCAAAGTTTGACGTTCGTCTGGAACGGAGAACATTGCCATAATCGTTGCTCATAATAACCCATGAAAAGGTTAGCCACCGATGGAGCAAATGTCGCCCCCATGGCTATTCCAGATGTTTGTTGAAACAGATCATCTCCAAACTTGAAATAGTTTTGACCCACTATCATAGTAGTTAAAGATAACAAAAACTGGATATAGGCCTCTGACAAATCTCCTCTTTCTCGCAAGGCTCGTTCTACAGTTTCCTGTGCTTGTCGCTGAGGGATACCGGTGTATAATGATACAATGTCTGGTGTAGCCAATAAAATACTCGGATCCTCTGCCCACTGTGGGCTCCGCTCAAGAATCTGTAAAAAATGAGAAGTATCCCTGACAAAAGACGGGATCTTTTCAAGAAGCGGGCGAAGAAAAGAATCTAAAAACATGGAAAGGGGCTCCAACAAGGATCCTTTGGTTGACACTATGGGACGTCCCGGTGGTCTTTCCAAATTCTTATGAATCTTAGGGACGATATAAAAACATGCTATTGTAGGATGAGCCACATTAAGGAAATTAAATTCTTTTTGGAAATCAATTTATTTTCCAAAGCATTGGTAGTGATATGAAAAATCTGTTTTTGCAGCTCTATGGTGGGATCTTCCTGTAACTGATGGTATGTTGATTGATCTAAAAGTTGGCGTCTGACCTCAGAAATGTATTGATCCCTACTAAGAATAGCCACTGCTCCCCCTTTGTCTGCTCTCTTTATCACAATGTCTGTCCTTTTCATCAGCTCTCGTAGAGCAGCATTCTCTTGAGATGATAAAGTATTAAAAGACTTCCGGCAGGATTTTTCTAGCTTCTCTGCATCTTGCAATATTAATGTTCTGAAAACTGATAAAGTTGGGTGGATTGGACCAGGGGGATTCCATGTCGATTTAAAAGGGAGAGGTATTCTACGCACTGGTGATGACATCACAACCATCTCATCAGTGTTAGGCAAAGCTGTATTATGATCCCTATTATCTGCAAAAAATAACTTCAAATTTAATTTCCGAATGAGACTCTCAAGATCTAATCGAAATTGAAACGGATCGTATCTAGTTTCTGAGACATACGATAAGCCACGATTCAGTACTTGTAATTGAGCTGTTGTAAGTGGTTTACCTGAAATGTTAATAACCAGATCCTCTTGAATTGATTTGTTCATCGTTTGGTGTTGCGCTTCCGCTCGGATTGGCGAGTGGGTAACCCTGTCTGCTTCTTTTTCTTGCGGGTATCTTCCCCTTCATCGCGAAAATCCTCTCTGGATGTGTTTGACTCAACTGAACTTAAGTCATCCGAGGTGGTATCAAAAGAGACTTGTTTCCGCTGGTGTCTTCGTGTGGTTCTTTTTTTGGAATCCATCCAGGGGTAAACATACCCAACTGTGTAGTCATCATTGTCATGTTTTAGCTTTTTGATTTTTGCTGACTGAACTTCTATTCTTAACGTTTCAAGTTGTTTCTGAAAATCTGCCATTTTAGATATAAATTGATCAGCTTTCTCTTTTGCTTTCAGTTCCGTTAACAATTTCTCTTCCTCTTGATGCAACTCTGTCACGGCTGATTTAGAAGTGATTATAATCAGCAACATCAAATCAAGGGAACACTTATTTAATATACGATTCCAATTAGCTATAAATTCAGGATTTGTCATAAACATCCGAGGTTCCTTGTAGACCCGAAGGCCCCTTGGTATTTGCTGTCGGTTGACGTATTCCACCATTGATAATCGATGAAGATCTGATTTAATAATTTGTTTTTGTTTCTTCAACCACGTGTCCCATAACATATCTAGACTGCCTTCCACCTCCGTATCCATTGAGAAAGGGGTTTTCTCTTTGCAGATTTCTGCTGCTTGGGAAGATGTATAGCTGAAAATATCTATCCATGTCGATTGACCCTCCATATTTGTCAATTCACAAGCAGTTTGGGTCATGTTATAGAGTAATACATTACTATAAAAATTAAAGAAAATTACTCCAATGAAACAACCTTATAGCAGAAAGACTCGGAGGGTTCACTCTTGTTATTTTGAATCTATTGCACGGAAGTTGTCTCAGACTTCATGGCTGTAGTTAACTGGGTTTTTTGGAATTCTTTGTAAACAACTTCCGTGCAATAGATTCAAAATAACAAGAGTGAACCCTCCGAGTCTTTCTGCTATAAGGTTGTTTCATTGGAGTAATTTTCTTTAATTTTTATAGTAATTTATTACTCTATAACATGACCCAAACTGCTTGTGAATTGACAAATATGGAGGGTCAATCGACATGGATAGATATTTTCAGCTATACATCTTCCCAAGCAGCAGAAATCTGCAAAGAGAAAACCAATTTCTCAATGGATACAGAGGTGGAAGGCAGTCTAGATATGTTATGGGACATGTGGTTGAAGAAACAAAAACAAATTATTAAATCAGATCTTCATCAATTATCAATGATTATCAATGGTGGAATACGTCAACCGACAGCAAATACCAAGGGGCCTTCGGGTCTACAAAGAACCTCGGATGTTTATGACAAATCCTGAATTTATAGCTAATTGGAATCGTATATTAAATAAGTGTTCCCTTGATTTGATGTTGCTGATTATAATCACTTCTAAATCAGCCGTGACAGAGTTGCATCAAGAGGAAGAGAAATTGTTAACGGAACTGAAAGCAAAAGAGAAAGCTGATCAATTTATATCTAAAATGGCTGATTTTCAGAAACAACTTGAAACGTTAAGAATAGAAGTTCAGTCAGCAAAAATCAAAAAGCTAAAACGTGACAATGATGACTACACAGTTGGGTATGTTTACCCCTGGATGGATTCCAAAAAAAGAACCACACGAAGACACCAGCGGAAACAAGTCTCTTTTGATACCACCTCAGATGACTTAAGTTCAGTTGAGTCAAACACATCCAGAGAGGATTTTCGCGACGAAGGGGAAGATACCCGCAAGAAAAAGAAGCAGACAGGGTTACCCACTCGCCAATCCGAGTGGAAGCGCAACACCAAACGATGAACAAATCAATTCAAGAGGATCTGGTTATTAATATTTCAGGTAAACCACTTACAACAGCTCAATTACAAGTACTGAATCGTGGCTTATCGTATGTCTCAGAAACTAGATACGATCCGTTTCAATTTCGATTAGATCTTGAGAGTCTCATTCGGAAATTAAATTTGAAGTTATTTTTTGCAGATAATAGGGATCATAATACAGCTTTGCCTAACACTGATGAGATGGTTGTGATGTCATCACCAGTGCGTAGAATACCTCTCCCTTTTAAATCGACATGGAATCCCCCTGGTCCAATCCACCCAACTTTATCAGTTTTCAGAACATTAATATTGCAAGATGTAGAGAAGCTAGAAAAATCCTGCCGGAAGTCTTTTAATACTTTATCATCTCAAGAGAATGCTGCTCTACGAGAGCTGATGAAAAGGACAGACATTGTGATAAAGAGAGCAGACAAAGGGGGAGCAGTGGTTATTCTTAGTAGGGATCAATACATTTCTGAGGTCAGACGCCAACTTTTAGATCAATCAACATACCATCAGTTACAGGAAGATCCCACCATAGAGCTGCAAAAACAGATTTTTCATATCACTACCAATGCTTTGGAAAATAAATTGATTTCCAAAAAAGAATTTAATTTTCTTAATGTGGCTCATCCTACAATAGCATGTTTTTATATCGTCCCTAAGATTCATAAGAATTTGGAAAGACCACCGGGACGTCCCATAGTGTCAACCAAAGGATCCTTGTTGGAGCCCCTTTCCATGTTTTTAGATTCTTTTCTTCGCCCGCTTCTTGAAAAGATCCCGTCTTTTGTCAGGGATACTTCTCATTTTTTACAGATTCTTGAGCGGAGCCCACAGTGGGCAGAGGATCCGAGTATTTTATTGGCTACACTAGACGTTGTATCATTATACACCAGTATCCCTCAGCGACAAGCACAGGAAACTGTAGAACGAGCCTTGCGAGAAAGAGGAGATTTGTCAGAGGCCTATATCCAGTTTTTGTTATCTTTAACTACTATGATAGTGGGTCAAAACTATTTCAAGTTTGGAGATGATCTGTTTCAACAAACATCTGGAATAGCCATGGGGGCGACGTTTGCTCCATCGGTGGCTAACCTTTTCATGGGTTATTATGAGCAACGATTATGGCAATGTTCTCCGTTCCAGACGAACGTCAAACTTTGGTCCAGGTTTATAGACGATGTGTTCCTGCTGTGGCAAGGTTCCGAGGAAGAATTTTCCCAGTTTGTATATTGGTTAAATGCACAAGATTCCCATATACAATTTACTTCGAACGTTCAGATAACTGAAATGATTTTTCTAGATCTATTGATAAAAAAATCTCCACAAGGTTGGCAAACCTCACTTCATCGGAAACCTACAGCAAGGAACACGCTACCTCATTATCGAAGTGCTCATCCACTTAGATTGAAAGAAGGCCTGCCATATTCTCAGTTTCTGAGATGTCGCAGGAACTGTTCTGAAATTACAGATTTCAAGCAAAAAGCAAAAAGTTTAGCAAAACATTTTCAAGTACGGGGCTATCCATCAGGAGTAATATCACGAGCTTATCATCGGGCACTTTTTAATGACCGGGCGGCACTGTTAGAAACAACAGCCCCGAGGAAAGAAATGGATCCTGATACTATTAATTTCATCACTCAATATACTCCTTATAGCTTTAAGATTAAGAAGACCATAGGCCGTCATTTGAAAGTGTTACACACGTTACCTAGCTTAGCCCAGAAGACAGTTCGATGTGTATGGCGCCGCAATAGAAACTTAAAAGAGAAAGTGAGTCCGTCAGTTTTACGCCCGGTATTGCCTGATACAGAGAAGATTTTAGGACATTACAAATGTGGTAATTGTTCTATTTGTAATATAACATTAGAAGTACAAGATTTTGTTCACTATCAACAAAAATATGTCCTACGACAACATACTGACTGTAACTCACAGAACGTAGTCTATGCCATAATATGCCCGTGTGACCTGTATTATATAGGTCAAACCAGTAAGGTTTTTAAGATTCGTATGTCAGAGCACAAGAGCCGCTTAAAACACAGCATACTGCAGGCCCCGATAGTTTCTCATTGCCAAACATTGCAACATAGTTTCGAGCAGCTAAGATGTTTCTGTATTGAACAAGTTTCAATTCCCCAACATGGAAAGTCTTTAGCTAAAACTTTATTTTTTCACGAACAGCGCTGGATTTTCCAGCTGCAGACTCTCATTCCCAATGGGTTAAATCTGGAGATTGATTGGGCAAATTGTAGCTAAACAACGTAGCCAAATGGTTTATTAGCAAAAGTAAATAGAAGGAGGCCATGAACCTTGCTGATTTGATAGCTAATAGATCTTTCAGCTGCAGATTTTCATTTCCAATAGGCTGAATCTGAAGACTGATTGGGCTAATTGAGGTTAAGAAACATGGCCAATGGTCTACCAGTATAGACAGAAGGAGCCTATGAACCACGTCGGTTTGATAGCCAATAGAAGGAAGAAAATATAAAGCATGCTGATAGGAATGTAAGGGTACATGCGCAGAGCTTCTCTGGACGGAAAGAAGTTAGAAACAGCCGTTGGCTGCCAAAATGAATTGCAAGTTCTAATGTCCGTTAGAGGAAGCTGCCTAGACCGCACGTCCTAGCTGGGTATGTCGTAGCTGTATAAGAATGATTGTTTTTAAATTTGGTTTTTAAATTTTCTCTAGAACTTAAGGCAGATAAATAGATGTTTTTGGTTCTTATTTATAGTTAAATCTTTGGACTATATGCACTACTGAAAAATTCCCTGAAGAACCTCATTCATTGAGTGAAACGCTGTTCTCAACGTTGAAAGGCGTCGGGTGCACAAGATTCAATTGAGAAGATTCACATGAATAAGATTTATTGGAAGACTCCTAAAGTTAAGTACGAGTCCCAAGTGAATTTAAGTGTTTAAGTACGAGTGCAAACACAGTCAATCTTAGATAACTTTGATACACAGGAGGAGAGAGGGTATTTGGACACTTTATACAAAAAAAGCCGGAAAATGTCATTGATGTACTAAGGCTGAGCTGGTGTTTACAAAGAATTCCAAAAAACCCAGTTAACTACAGCCATGAAGTCTGAGACAACTTCCGTGCAATAGATTCAAAATAACAAGAGTGAACCCTCCGAGTCTTTCTGCTATAAGGTTGTTTCATTGGTGTAATTTTCTTTAATTTTTATAAACCATTGTATGAAGCCACAAAAGGAGAAGAAAAATCGCCACTAGAATGGGGACCTGAGCAGGATACAGCCTTCAAGATGTTAAAGGAAGAATTGATGTCATCACCAGCCCTTGGATTACCAGATGTCCACAAACCTTTCGATTTGTTTGTACATGAAGCACAAGGAAATGCCTTAGGCATGTTAACTCAGAAATTGGGAAATTGGGAGCGACCTGTAGCATACCTATCGAAGCAATTAGACACTGTGGCCAAAGGATGGCCACCTTGCCTGAGAGCAGTCGCAGCTACAGCATTGTTAGTGAGTGAAGCAGACAAGCTCACATTAGGACAGGATCTGCGAGTCACTGTGCCACATGCAGTCCTTGCTCTTATGGAACAAAAAGCAAATCATTGGCTCACCAATTCCCGAATTTTGAAATATCAGAGTATGCTATGTGAGAATCCGCAAATTCAATTGGAAGTGAGCCATGCCTTGAACCCAGCCACATTGATACCCATTAGTGAAGAACTCCCAGAACATGACTGTATAGAAGTCATGGAAACTATATTCTCAAGCCGACCTGACCTGACAGATGTGCCCATAGACAATCCTGATCAAATCTATTACGTAGATGGAAGCAGTCTCATCATCAATGGACAACGCTGCGCCGGATATGCAGTAGTCACCCAACATGAAGTCGTTGAATCATTAGCTCTGGCATCAGGCACATCAGCCCAGAAAGCCGAATTAATAGCACTTACTCGAGCACTACTGCTAGGTGCAAAACTTGTGTTAAATATATATACAGACTCTAAGTATGCCTTCACCACCCTACATGCCCATGGAGCTCTCTATAAAGAACGAGGGCTCATCACATCCGGAGGGAAATCAGTCAAGTACGGCCCAGAGATACTGATGTTACTTGATGCAGTATGGGCCCCAACTCGTGTAGCTGTCATGCACTGTAAAGGACATCAAGCAGGAAAAGGAGAAGTAGCTCGAGGAAATAGATTTGCAGACGCTTCAGCACGACAAGCAGCCATGACAGGACAAACTTCGCCACAAGCCATGCCATTGCAGGCAGCATTATTTCCAGTACCTTTGAACCTATGGACACCACGATATACCACCAAAGAGTTAGATTACTACTGTAACAAGGAAAATGGAATACTGAAAGATGGGTGGATTGAGCTGCCACCAACAGAGGGCAGTCAACCCCCAGGACGAATAGTAATCCCTGAATTGTTATGCCCAGCTTTTGTCAAAGCCTTTCATGAAGCCACACACTATGGAAAAAGTGCTATGGAAAAAGCACTCAGACCGCACTTCTGCATCACCATGTTAGCAGCCCTATCAGCTTCGGTAGCACGTCAGTGTCTAATTTGTGCCAAAAATAATGCCAAGCAAGGTCCCACACCAGCACCCCGAGTTCAGTCAGGAGGTGTAACCCCCATGCATAACCTGCAAATTGATTTTACTGAAATGCCAAAAGCCAATGGATATCACTACTTGTTAGTATTAGTTTGTACTTTCTCTGGGTGGGTAGAAGCCTTCCCAACCAGAACTGAAAAAGCTCGAGAAGTCACCAAAGTTTTGTTGAGAGAGATCATCCCTAGATTTGGAATTCCAGCAGTAATAGGGTCAGACAATGGGCCCTCATTTGTTTCTCAGATTACTCAGCAAATAGCAAAAGCTCTACAGATACAGTGGAAACTTCACACTGCATACAGACCCCAGAGTTCAGGGAAAGTTGAGCGAATGAATCGTACCTTGAAAGTCCAAATGTCTAAACTTTGTCAGGAAACACACTTGAAGTGGCCCCAAGTACTCCCAATAGCTTTACTCAGAATACGCTCAGCTCCTGTAAAGTCAACAGGATTTTCCCCTTTTGAAGTTCTATATGGTAAACCCCCACCAATAGTGCAGGGAATTAAAGGAAGTCTAGCCCAAATTGGTTCAGAAATAACCAGGCAAGAACTCCTAGCTCTTAGTTTTGTTCTGCAGACTCTCCATACGTGGATCCAAGACCAGTTGCCTATCAACTTGACGGAACCCTTACATCCCTACCAGCCTGGTACCTCGGTGTGGGTCAAAGACTGGAATAAGACACCGCTGGAACCTCATTGGAAGGAACCATATACCGTTATCCTGTCTACCCCAACTGCAGTAAAGGTAGCGGAGATCGATTCCTGGATCCACCACAGCAGAGTCAAGCCCGCAGCTGATCCAGAACCTGAACCTGAGCAGTGGACAGCAGAGCAGCATCCTGATGCACCTTTGCGAGTTACTCTGAGACGGCAACCAGCAGCTTAAACACTTTATCACAGTGCCCTGCAGCAGCCAAGTCTTTCGAAGAGGATTGCTGTTTTCCATACAGCAAGAGTTTGTTTAAACGAACCTCATATGTGTGATTTCACACATTACTTAAATGCTACATTCATTGACCATATTTCAGAGCCAACTAAGATTGATCAGTTGGTTAATCTGTAATGGACAACTTGAGGATCTTCAATCAACACTCAGCACCCGTTGAATTGCTTCATTAGCAAACGGGACGAAGAAAAGAACGTCGTGGTCAAGATCTGCAAGCTGAGGATTCAGAAGAACTCCAATCAACATGTATCCTTATTTTTGCTTTGCCCTGGTTGCCTGTTTTGGAGGCTTTGAACTGGCTCATGCCTTGCCTCCATGCACTGCTTGCATTACTTCTACTCGGACTGGACTAAAAGTAACTCAGACTTTGATTTATCACTCTTACTATTCCTGCACTGGTAAAGTGACTCGGTGTATTTATAACACCACTGAACTAAATGTTTGTACCAAAGGTAAATCTAAAGTATGCTTCAATCCACATCAGAATCCATCCTATTATACCTTAGAAATGCGATGGAATAATGCAGATGGACCTTTAATTAACGCCACACGCCAACTAACAGATCCTAGTAAAGATGCTATTTTGTATTTTGATGCTTGTGAAGTAATCAACAGAGATAGTCGTTCTAAGTGTGGTAATTGGGAAAAAACATGCTCACAGAGTGGCAAATATATGTGTCCGGAAGGGTCCACTGAATGGGAAGCATGTACAGGTAAGAAAGTTTCAACCAATGTATATAGTAAAGCTCCAGAATCAGATTACTTCTGTCCAAAGTGGGAATGTGTTTTTTATGCCACCTGGATTGGTATGGTATGGAATAAAGATAATCGAATGGCTACATTACGGAAACCATTACATGTCAAAGACCTAGACAAATGTAAGAAAATGCTTGCAATCCTTTAGAGTTAGTCATACAAAGACCTGAAAATTGGAAACAAGGATTCCGATTTGGTTTACGAATTGATGGAACTGGATCAGATCCAGGAACCATAGTATATATAAAATTAAATACACAAGCCCATAGATCATCCAAGCATCAAATCCACGACACATTCTATGAAATCATGCATGTAAATAAGTTTGACATGCCCCATCCTTCCCAGAATTTATTTTTAGAATTAGCTGGAGCAGTAGTATCCAGTCTAAACATTTCAGATTGTTATTTTTGTGGGGGGACACGAATGGGTGACCAATGGCCATGGGAAGCCCAAGAATTAAATTACTCAATGACTTACAATCAGACTGAAATACACAAGACTACCAGCGAATGGGTGTTAGCGCACACAATAGTTGGACGTCTTTGTTATGCCAGAACTGGACCCCAGTTCAAACAACAAGTAGGACAGCTGGTCTGTCTTAGCCAAAGGTTCTATAATGACACCACCAAAAAGACATCTTGGTGGTCAGGAATTAAAGAACCTGAACCCCCTAATCCATTAGCCAGATTCCCTGAACTTGCTCACTTATGGACTAATCTTGCCAAACCTCATGCCTGGCAAGCCCCACCTGGCTTATATTGGATCTGTGGAAACCGAGCATATGCCCAACTCCCTACATACTGGGGAGGAGCATGTGTCTTAGGAACTATCAGACCTTCCTTCTTCCTTCTAAACACAGAACATGGAGAACAGTTAGGATACCCAGTGTACACTACTAATCATAGACATAAAAGAGCATTGAGACAGAAGAGAGCACCCCTCCAGATAGGCAAGTGGGAGAAGTGGTAGGGTGATGATTGGCCACCAGAAAGAATCATTGATTATTATGGGCCTGCCACTTGGAATGATGATGGTATGTGGGGTTATCGAACCCCAGTCTATATGATTAATCGTATTATCCGCTTACAAGCAGTAGTTGAAATAATAACCAATGAAACTAGCCAAGCTCTCACACTTTTAGCTAGACAAAGTACCCAAATGCGCACTGCTATATATCAGAATCGTTTAGCACTTGATTATTTGTTAGCAGCTGAAGGAGGAGTATGTGGTAAACTGAATTTAACCAATTGTTGCTTAAAAATAGATGATAAAGGTCAAGTAGTTGAAGAAATTGCTGAAACTATGCGAAAACAAGCTTATGTGCCAGTACAGACTTGGCATTCACTAAAGTTTCCTAACTGGTTTGATAATCTTTTCTCATGGATAGGAGGACTTAAGACTTTTCTTATACTAATACTAATAGTTGTTGCTGTAATTTTCTTATTGCCATGCATAATCCCATGTTGTATGCGTTCTATTCATAGTGCTATTGAAAATACAGTTGAGCGGAAGACCGCAACTAAGATTATGGCCTTATACCAACCCAAACCTCCTACATATAGTCGGAATCCTCTGACCATAGTATAACTATTTTGAAGTGATTTAATTCTCACACCTTATTAAGTAATAGGGTGAGATTAATCAAAGGGGGGAATGTGGCAGGGGAAGGCCTGTGATCCACAGTGTCTGACATAGGCAAGCAGGCCTAACTAGCTTGACCTGTAAATGAAGTCTGTGAAGAGGCCCATAGGAATTGCACATCCCCCAATATGCTGCTATAGAATTAGAACTCAGTAAAAGTATTGAATTAGCTTAGACAAGCAGAACAGATGGAAAAATACAGAAAAATATGTTTAAAATTGCTGACAGAGAAATTACAGAGCCCTGCTTCCCTACACGTACAAACTAGCCCAATAGCCTTGAAAGTAGGAAAGTAACAAGTTGGTGAACTGGCCATTGTAATTGGGACTAGAAGGGGGGTGAGCAGGTGCTGAGCCCACTGAAAGAACATAATTGGATAATCTTATCAGTACCGGGACCAATAGAAGGGGTACGGGAGGTACGGGAGGTTACCGGGACCAATGAAATGTTTTTCTATACCTAGAATGGAGCAAAAATCTATAAAAGTTGTTGTTTTACCAGAGAACATTGCTCAGCCATTTTGAATTTGACTTTGCTTGAGACTTGTGCACAAATAAATGATTTGGACCTTCTGAACAGACTCCTGGTATTATTGGTTTGTCTGAGCTCTGCTGCTACAAAACCACCCATCCATCTTTAAACTGTGCCAGGTCTGGACAGGCACAAATGTCTGCTCTCGCATCTGGGTGGCTAAATCTTCAACTACATGCCCATTATTATCAATCTGTAAACAACAATTACTTAGATTCAACTTCCCACATACCCCACCTTCAGCTGCTAACAAATAATCTAAAGCTAAACGATTTTGATAAATGGCTGTGCGCATTTGCGTACTTTGCTTCGCCAGAAGGGTTAGTGCTTTACTAGTTTCATTGGTTATTATTTCAACAACAGCTTGCAAATGTATTATTTGATTAATCATATAAACAGGGGTACGATATCCCCAAGTCCCATCCTGCTCCCAAGTAGCAGGTCCATAGTATGAGATGATTATTTCTGGGGGCCATTCTTCAGATGACGCATCCCATTTGTCCCATTGGCCTATTTTCAAGGCCTCCTTCTGCTGTCGACTTCTGTACACAGGATATCCCAGTTGTTCTCCCTGGGATGTAGGCAGAAGGAAAAAGGAAGGTCGTATGGTTCCCAATACACATGCGCCTCCCCAATGGTGAGGAAGTCTGGCATATGCTTGGGTTCCGCAAATCCAGTCCAGTCCAGGTGGTGCTTGCCAAGAATTATATGCTGCTAAGTTAGTCCAGATACTGGCAAGTTTGGGGAACTGAACTAGAGGATTGGAAGGTTCAGTAGTGTTGTCTCCTGACCACCAAGACGTCTTCTTAGTGGTATTGTTGTAGAACTTCTGATTGAGACAGACCAGCTGCCCCACGTCCATATTAAACATTGGTCCATAGCGAGAAAAACATAAGTTACCCACAATGGAGTGGGCCAATACCCATTCACTTGTGGTATTGTGTATATTAGTCTGATTATACGGAACAGAATAGTTCAGTTCTTGTGCCTCCCAAGGCCATTGGTCTCCCATTGTTGTTCCTCCACAAAACAAACAGTCTGAAACATGGAGACTAGATGCAACTGCTCCCGCTAATTCAAGAAATAAGTTCTGGGAGGCAGGAGGAATTTCAAACTCTGATTTCATGGCTTCGTAGAAGGAGTGATGTATACGATAGGGTGAGGATACATGAGTTTTGGTGTTTAATTGCAGATATAAGATAGTCCCAGGATCTACACCTCCCCCCGCAATACTCAACCCAAACTTGCTTCCAGTGGCTGGGGTTGGCTATGAGGGGTTGTAGAGGATTACAGGCACCTTTCTGGCATTTCTTGGGTTCTAGTAGTCTGATCTTTGTTAGGCTGCCTTTGCGATGATCTCCATCTCGTCCTGTCGGTGCATTCTTCCAGGTAGCAAAATATACACAGTCCCATTTTGGGCAAAAGTAATCATGTCTAGATGAGGTGGTGTAGATGGTGGCTGCAGTACTCTTTCCTGTGCACCATCCCCATCCGTAGGCTCCTTCTGGACACATGTATTTATCATCATGGTAGTATGCTCGTTCCCATGACCCACATCCATGGTAAGCATTTCTGTTGATTGCATCACAAGCATCAAAGTTCAGGATGATAGGTTTTGTGGGGTTGGTGAGGGGTTTTGTCGCATTCAGGATGGCTCCATCTTCATCATTCCAGCGTATCTCAAATGTATAGTATGATGGGTTTTGTCGAGGGTTATAACAAGTCTTACTTTTCCCCTTTGTGCAAATGTTCAATTCAGTGCCATTATAAACACACCGGCTGACTGTACCAGTGCAAGTATAGTAGGAATGATAGAGCAAAGTCTGAGTAATCTTTGGCCCTGTTCGGGTGGTGGTTATACAGGCTGCACAAGGGGGTAGAGCAGCGATGGCGAACCTATGGCACGCGTGCCAGCTGTGGCACGCGAAGGCCTTGCAGCTGGCACGCGGGAAGGTCCGCAAGTAAAATTTAAAAAAAAAAAAAAAAAAGCTGGGGGGGCGGAGCCTGATGTCCAGCGGGTAAGACGCTTTGCGCTGAAGCTCCCGAGAGGCCTACTTAGAATCCTGACTTAATACCTATACAAACTTACTATTTCGCTTCGGGCTGACCGGGGTACCTCGGGGGGGATGGCGGCCCATAAACCAGCGCGCTTGGACTTCGGGTCTCCTTCTTCTTCTCACGGAAAACGCTCCAAAACAGAGGTGTCTTCCCCACAGAAGATGGTTCCATTTCGTGAAAACCCCGAAATGCACCTGGAGATTTTGGAGGAACTACGCGGCGTGAAGGAATTGGTGCAGTCCAATGGAGAAGCGCTTAGAGCCCTGCGAGAAGACTTTGGAGTGCTCCAGGACCGACTTGAAAGTCTCTCATTACGGCAGGACAATATGGCGGGGGTCCTCGATTCGCACGCGGTGCGCTTGGGCGCACTGGACAAGGCCGAGCGCCAGATACAGAATCTGCAAAAGGAGTTAGAAGATAGCAATAATCGAGCCCGTCGCAACAATGTGAGGCTCATTGGAATACCGGAGGGGGCGGAAGCGGGAGATATGAGAGAATTCCTGCTCAAAACTCTTCCCTCCTTGCTGAAGATCACCTTTAATAAAGAATTGGAAATCGATCGTGCACACCGTGTTCCTACCCACATGGCGCTCAACCGAACGACCCCCCGGCCTATTATCTTTCGCTTGCTACGATATCAACAAGTGGAACAAATTTTAAATGCTGCCCGGGCGAACCATCATTTGGAATTTGAAGGTCACAAAGTTTCCTTCTTCCCTGATTTGGCAAAGCCTACCGTTGACCGACGGAAGAAACTCCTTGCTTTTCGCCCTCGACTTCAACAGCTACAGGCTCGCTTTGGCCTGTTGTATCCCGCGAAGCTCCGAGTGACTCTCCATAACCAAACCAGGACATTCGAAGATCCTGATCTACTATCAACATTTTTAGACTCCAAAGAGGCAGAGCAGATGCGCTAATCCAACGACGTGGACTTTTATTCGCCGGCTCTGTCCGCCATTTTGAGGGGCCCGATGCGGCGGTCATAGTCAAGCACAGAGACTTCCTGGACTTTCTTTCTTTCTTTCTATGACTCTTGTTTTGTGGTCTCCTCTCCCTCCATGATGTGTGCCTCGGTCGGATTCGGAGCACGCACAGTCCTACAGGTTATGTGTTTTTCAATTTCGGCCTTCTCTGGGGCTTCTCCCCGCAGACACATGGTCGCCAGTATTTTTTGGGGTTCTGCTTCTTCTCTACCGCGCTGCGGTTTTTCTTTTTTAATGTGGGGCGCTTCATTGTATTATCTAAGCTTATTTTCTTTTATGCCATATGTACAGCCTGATACAGTCAATATGAGGGACATTGTGAAATTAGGTGCGCTATCATGCTCAGAATTTTTAACTTGTCTGAATGGCTTTATGTAAAATTTTATCACTCAACGTAAAGGGCATTAATAGTCCAATCAAAAGAAAGAAAATCCTTAGCTATCTTAGCCATGAGCATGCTGATTTAGCGTTTCTTCAGGAAACGCACTTAAACTCTGCTGAAACACTGAAACTCAATGTTAAGCCTTACATGGTGGCTGCCTATTCTCCCGCCGTTTCCAAACGGTGCGGGGTAGCCATTCTGGTTAAGAAATCTTTGCAAGCTACTGTAATTGATACTAGCGCTGACAAGGAGGGTAGATGGGCCCGAGTACATCTTAAGGTTGGAGATAGTGAATTTACATGTATTTGCATTTATGCCCCGAATGTGGACAACCCTGCTTACTATGCAAGTATTGCGCAGTTGGCACAGGCCTCTGCCAATACTCCATTAATACTTGGTGGTGACTTTAATCAAGTGTTAGACCCTCTGATAGATAGACAGCCGCCTAGAACGAGTAGTCCACCCAAGAGTCTTGCTACCCTTACAGCTCTGATGCAAGATCTTGCGCTGGTAGATATATGGAGGCTGCTTCACCCCTCCGACTTAGAGTTCACTTTCTTTTCTGCCCCCCATCACTCCCAATCTAGAATAGATTTCTTTCTCATTTCCAAAGTACTGATTTCTCAAGTAGTCACGACTAGGACTCATCCTCTCCATATTTCAGATCATGCTGCCATATCTTTATCATTACGTGTCACTGCGCGGGACGATTCTCCCCGAGCTTGGTTTTTTGATAGATCCCTACTGGGTCAAAAAGATTTTCAGGTTGATATAAAGGCCGCTATCCAAGATTATTTTCATTTTAACTCACCCCATGACACAGCGGGCTGGGCTTGGTGGGAGGGTTTTAAAGCATCTATCCGTGCCACTATAACTAGCTATCAAATTCGGCAGGGGAAACAAAGAAAGCAGCATTTACTGATTCTAGAGCAGCAGATACAAGCTGGGGAGCGTCTCCTCACGTCCCGTACTGACCCATGTATTTTACTCCGTTTACAACGCTTGCGTTTTCAATATAATCAGCTTCTGCACACTGCTGCTGTTAAAAATATTGAATCACAACAAGGGCTATATTATCGGGAAAATAATCGTGCTGGCAAATTATTAGCAAATGCCCTTAAAGGTCGAAAAGAAGCCAAGCGTGTTACCGCCCTCCGTAATCCGTCGGGGGGGGGCTTGGTCACTGAAGATACCGAAATCTTAGAACTCTTTCGCGACTTTTATACTCGGCTTTATCAATCTGAATGTGATTTTGAGCCAGATGTATTTGAACGCTTACTTTCAGGAGTACAAAGACCGACCCTATCTGACGAAGATAGAGTGGCCTTGGACACACCATTTACTGTCTCAGAAATTCATTCTGCTATCAAGAAATGTGCCTCGGGTCGAGCCGCAGGCCCAGACGGTCTCCCCGCTGAATTCTACAAAACCTTTCACGCTGATTTAGCTCCAGTTTTGAAAATTTATTTTTCTGCTCTGGCCGAGGAGGGTTCTCCTTCTGGGTCCTTTTCAATGGCGAATGTAGTAGTTTTTGAGAAAGAGGGGAGAGACCCGCAACTAACAGCTAATTATCGTCCAATTTCCCTCCTAAACGCGGACTATAAAATCTTTGCCACCATTCTCTACCCGGCTCTCGGATAGGATGCCTACCTTAATACACCCAGATCAATGCGGTTTCATTCCTGGTAGATCAACTGCTGACAATGCTCGGACTCTATGCCATGTATTGACTACCGCAGTTAATCTTGATCGCCCATTTGTTGGCCTCTCACTTGATGCTGAGAAGGCCTTTGATCGCTTAGAGTGGCCCTTCCTGTTCGCAGTCCTCCGCTGGTACGGATTCGGGGAAGGTTTTCTCCGTTGTCTTCGCACCATGTACGCTCAGCCTACAGCCAGTATATGTGCAAATGCTTTAAAGTCTCAGCCTTTTCCCCTTCAACGCGGCACTCGCCAGGGATGCCCACTGTCTCCTCTCCTCTTCGATCTTGCACTCGAACCCTTGGCTTTACTAATCCGGCAATCGGAGGAGATTCATGGAGTCCCTTTCACCCATAGGGAAATCAAAATTTCAGCGTATGCTGATGATCTTATGCTTTTTGTCTCTATAGACTCAGTACCGACTGTCCTAGAGCAAATTGGTAAATACTCACAACTGTCCGGTTATAAGATAAATTGGACCAAGTCGGTAGCCTTTCCATTAAATCCTCTGCTTCATCAGGCAGATATGCAATCCTTCCCCTTTTTATGGCAACCTCGCATGGTCAAATACCTTGGGGTTCACTATTGTTCTCCTTTGGAAGACACTATCTCCTTCAATGCCAAAGACTTAACCTCTAAAGTCCGGGCGCATACTCACCGCTGGACTCCTTTAACGCTTACCTGGTGGGGTCGATTAGAAACCATAAAAATGATGATTGTTCCGAAAGTGAATTATATCTTAGAAATGGTGCCCTGTCTCTTCCCTCGACGTATCTATAAAGATATCGAGGGCCTTCTGACTAGATACTTGTGGCAAAACAAGACACCTAGGATAGCGAAACATAAGCTGCAAGCAGATAAGGAAAATGGGGGTGTCAGATTCCCTGATTTCCTGAAGTATCATCAATCTTTTCTTCTCAAACAAGGTGCTCGTTGGCTGGAAGATCCAGTACCGAGTAGACCTGTGTGGCTAGACATAGAAGAGGACCTTTGCAAACCGATTCCTCTTACTTTTCTCCCTGGTATGACTCTCCCATCAGACTCCCACTTTCCACCAATGCTTTTAGACACCTTAGGTGCCTTTAATAATCTCATGCAATCTTTAGACTCCCGACTCTGTCCGTTAGACAAGCTCCCACTGTGGTACAACACTCGATTTCGAATACAGAATAAACCGATGGCGTGGAGCCCCTGGTACACTAGGGGCATTTGGATTCCTAGTCAGTTGTTCCATGAAGGTCGCTGGAAAACTTTTAGTGAATTGCAAATTGAATTTGGTCTCCCAGCGAAACACTACTTTCAGTTGGTGCAACTTCAGCATTGCCTTAGGAGTGCTAAGGTGCTCCCGCCATCGGTCTCCCCTACACAAGGTTGGGTGGAGACTATCCGGTCTATTGGTAGTTCACCGGGTGTAGCATCCAATTTTTACAAAACCTTATGTAATGCTATAACTAGGGATACCCCTATAGCGCAGAAAGCATGGGAGAGAGAATTGCATGTGACTTTGACCCCGGAGCAATGGAGCCTTGTCTGGAGTAGAGTGACACGGGTCTCCCGATCCGCCTCACTCACTCAGACACTCTTCTTCCTAGCCCACCGGTGTTTTTACACTCCTGACAGATTAGCCAAATGGAACACTACTCAGGGCAATAATTGTTGGACATGTCATGCGGCCATTGGTTCACTACCTCATGTTATGTATGAATGTCCCGCACTACAGTATTACTGGAGTCGGGTCTGGGGTCGTATCCAGTCTATTTTGCACTTTCAAGAGCCCCTTTCTTGGAGGATAGTGGGACTTCGCTCAGCTGCGGGGATCCCCTCTCTTCCAAAAACGGCTTACTTCCTTTTGGACTTTATGCTAGGCATTGCTATTTCCCTAATTACGAAGTACTGGAAAAATAGTTCCCAACTGAGCCCCAATGAATGGTGGAATCATGTCTGTCTCTACAGTAAATATGAACAAATACCTCGTATGTTTGCTTCCCCCATTCAGACTCCTCATCATCGGTCTAAATGGAAGATGCTCAATGACTATGTACATTCTGCTCAATGCTCTCATCTGACTGTCTAAAATTATAAATATCTTTGTCTCATGATTATTCTGTATCGCAGATACTCTTTTGATTGTTTTGATGTACAATCACTGTTGTTTGGAAGCGCTCACATGCTGACATAATCAGCTAGAGAAGAAGCGTGGGGGTGGGGGGTAATTGGGTTTACTTTTCTTTATTGTATAATTGTTTTGTCTCCTTAGGTGTGTTGTTTCTTTTGTTTGTTGCAAAATGAAAATAAAAGTTTCAAAAAAAAAAAAAAAAAAAAAAGCTGTCTTCTCCCGCTGCCGGGGCCGCCGCGGCAGAATCGAGTGTGCCGCGGGGCCCCCCTGCCCAGCACAGCCTGCCCTCCCCCTCTATCTGCTCTCTCGTCGCAGCTCACAGTGACACGCGCCGGCTTTCAGAGAGCGAGGGAAGAGTTTCTCCCTCGCTGCTCTGTTAAGCCCGCGGGGGCTGATGGGAAGTTCCCATCAGCCCCCGTGGGCTTAACAGAGCCGCGAACGGGAAACTACTCCCGTCGCGCTCTGAAAGCCGGCGCGTGACACTGTGCGCTGCGCCGAGAGAGCGGATAGAGGGGGCGGGCCGGCTGTGCTGGGCCGGGGGGGCCCCGCGGCACACTCGATTCTGCCGCGGCGGCCCCGGCAGCGGGAGAAGACAGCTTTAAAAAAAAAAAAAATTCCCTCGGCTGGGCTGGGCTGGGGGGGGGGGGTTAGGAGTGCTGATGGGCTATGGGGGGGCTGGGGGGGTTAGGAGTGCTGATGGGCTGGTGGGGTTAGGAGTGCTGATGGGCTATGGGGGGGTTAGGAGTTCTGATGGGCTATGGGGGGGCTGGGGGGGGGGTTAGGAGTGCTGATGGGCTATGGGGGGGCTGGGGGGGGGTTATGATTGCTGATGGGCTATGGGGGGGCTAGGACAGGAAATGGGCTGATGGGGAGGGGTTAGGACTTGAGGTGGGCTGATGGGGTTAGGACTGGTAATGGGCTGTGGGCTGTTGGGGGGGTTAGAACTGGTAATGGGCTATGTGGGGTTAAGACTGGTAATGGGCTGTTGGCTGATGGGGGCTGTCTGGTAATGGGCTATGGGGGGGGGGTTAGGACTGATAATGGGCTATGGGGGGGGGCTAGGACAGGAAATGGGCTGATAGGGAGGGGTTAGGACTTGAGGTGGGCTGATGGGGTTAGGACTGGTAATGGGCTGTGGGCTGATGGGGGGGTTAGGACTGGCAATGGGCTATGGGGGGCTGACTGGAAATGGGTTGATGGGGTTAGGACTGGAAGTGGGTTGATGGGGGGGGCTAGGACTGGTATTGGGTTGGGGGGTTGCTAGGACTGGAAATGGGCTGATGGGGGGCTAGGACTGGAAATGGGCTGATGCAGGGACTAGAAGGGAATGGATGCTGGGTGAGGCTGGAACTAGAAGGGAGCTGATGTTGGGGGAGGATTAGAATCAGCTGGGATGGGGCTGGGAGAGTAAAATGGAGAGGGGAAAAATATTTTGTGTGGGAGGGATAAAAAATCTACAATTGGCCGGGTATTGGGAGAGTAAGTGGGGATTGAGGATGGAGGGGTAAAATTTGAGTGGATGAAATAGGAATGAGGAAAGAGCAAAAGGAGAAAGATTAGTATGTTAAAGCGGATGTAGAGAGAGAGAATGGAAAAACAAACTAGAAGAGAGAAGAAAGGACAAATGGACAGCAGATGATGGAGAGTTAGCAGAAAACATGAAGAAACCAGAAGAAAGTGGCTGGAGCAATTGCAACTGAAAAAAAAATGCACAAAAGGTAGAAAGATATCTCTTTGACAAGTTATCAGCATGCATGCAACAACAAACATCACATTAATTTTTTTCATGTATAGATTCTTTGGGAATACACACCGAGTCCTGACACAGTTAACACTTTTAAGAAGTTTATCTTTTTTTTACTCAGGATACATTTGACATGTTATGTGAATAATACATTTAAAATATATTGTGTAACTGAATCAAATTCTTCCTAAATTCATTAAATTGAATGAAATCATTAAAACATTATAAATTGCCAATAAATTGAAATGAAAACCAAAGGATTGTGAATCAAATTGATTCTCTGACAATACAAAGATTCCAACCTTTACAAATGATGTTACATAGTTCGGGCAACTTTATAAAGAGTTTTTAGATACTAAAATCTTGTTGTTAAGGTTTAATTGATGTGCTGGCACTTTGAGGAAATTCTTTGGTTTTGTGCGGCAGTTTGGGCACTCGGGCTCAAAAAGGTTAGCCATCACTGGGGTAGAGCAAAGGTCTTTTCCAGGATTCCCAGGATCACCACTCCCACAAGGCAATAGTGGAAGAACATTGTGATTACAGTCTTTGGAAGTTAACTGGAAAGTTGAGGATAATGAACTTTGCTGAGTTTTCTTCTGTTTCTGCTGTGATGGTCACTTTCGCGTGACATAAGTGGATTCTGAAGATTCTCTATAAAGCTGGCTGTCTCCTCAAAGTGAGTCGCAATGGAGTCTCGGGATCATTCACTGATGTCCATTGGCCAGGATCAGGAGCAGCTGCCGGCTTCACTCGACTGTGGTGGATCCAGGGTTCGAATTCTGCAACTTTCACTGCAGTGGGGGTTTATTTATTTTATTTATTTATTTATTTATTTACAGTCTCTTATATACCGCACTATTCAGCATCAGCGCGGTTTACATGGAACAAAAATGCTCAGTACAATTAACATGTATGAGTTTACAGATAACAGGGCATATAACTTGGATAACAGGGGTAAACTATTTACAAATCTTGCTACATAGAGTCATATGAACATGAATTCCATAGAAACATATGCACCACTAAGAGTTAGAGTATCTTTCTTGGCATGTTGTTGGGAAACCATATATTTGCTTAGCGGATTGCATCTCCGGTCTCAATAGGGTGGGGTTGGGTTCTATGAGGTACTTATTGAAAAGGTGGCATTTGAGGGCTTTCCTAAACTGTGTAAGGCTCTTAATAGCCCGGATATCTGGAGGTAATGCGTTCCAGCATCTTGGCGCACAGGATGACGACGTAGGGTCCCTTCCAATGTGGCGCCAGCGGGGTCTTTCTCCACTTTTTCACCCACACGGACGTTCCTGGCTTGAAGGGATGCAGAGGTTCGGTCAGGTTGATGGGTAGTCGGTCTTGCACCCACGTTTGGAGTTTCTGCAAAACAGAACCTAAAGCTAATAGTTCTTGTCTAGTTATTTCAGATCCTATCTGTCTCATGTCTCCCTTTATTCCCTGCACTATGGGTGGAGGTCTCCCATACAAAATCTCAAAAGGGGAGACTCCTAAGGATCTGGTAGGAGCTGAACATATCCTAAGAAGGGCTATGGGTAGAACTTGGAGCCACTTTAGGTGTATTTCTTGACAAAGCTTGGATAACTGAGTTTTCAGGGTTCTATTAATTCGTTCTACTTTCCCTGAGCTCTGGGGTCTGTAAGCAGTGTGCAACTTCCATTTTATTTGCAAAGCTTGAGCTAACTGTTGAGTCACTTGGGATACAAATGATGGACCATTATCTGACCCTATAGTTGATGGTATTCCAAATTGGGGAATGATCTCATGGAGCAATACCCTAGTGACTTCTCGGGCTTTCTCAGTTCGGGTGGGGTAGGCTTCTACCTACCCTGAAAATGTGCAGACTAACACTAACATATAATGATATCCATTTGCATGGGGCATTTCAGCAAAGTCTATCTGTATATCACTCATGGGGGTCACCCCTACTGACGGAACTCTTGGGGGTGGCACAGGACCTTGCTTGGCATTATTTTTGGCACATATCAGGCATTGCTGTGCCACCGAGGCGGTCAGGGATCCTAGCAGTGAAATACAGAAATGGGGCCTCAGGGCTTTCTTCATGGCTGCTTTTCCATAATGTGTGGCTTGATGAAAAACTTGAACAAAGGCTGGCCCTAGTGCTTCAGGGATGACTGTAGGACCTGGAGGTGGACTACCTTCTGGGGGTGGCAGCACTATCCAACCTTGTTCTGTTAAGACTCCTCCCTCCTTTTCGCAATAATAGTCTAACTCTCTTGTAGTATATCGGGGTGCCCAGGAACTAAGGGGCACAGGGAATAGGGCTGCTTGTATTACAGTATCTTGGGTCCTAACTTGTCCTGTGGTGGCTGCCTTTCGGGCTGTGGCATCTGCAAATCTATTCCCTCGGGTGACTTCTCCTGCTCCTGCCTGATGACCTCGGCAGTGCATGACTGCCACTTGTTTGGGGGCCCATACAGCATCTAATAACATCAATATCTCGGGCCCATACCTAATGTCCTTACCCCCTGAGGTTATCAACCCTCGCTCTTTATACAAGGCTCCATGTGCATGCAAAGTAGTGAAGGCATATTTGGAATCTGTGTACACATTTATGCGGAGTCCTTCTCCTAATGTCAAGGCTCTGATGAGGGCTATCAATTCAGCTTTCTGTGCAGAAGTTCCTGGGGTCAGGGCTGAGGACTCAACTACCAGATCAAGGGTCACCACTGCATATCCAGCACAACGATGTCCATTGATGACCAAACTGCTTCCATCTACAAAGAAAGTCCGTTCTGGGTCCTCTAGAGGGACATCGGTCAAATCAGGGCGACTTGAAAATACAGTGTCCATGGTTTCTAAGCAATTATGATCAGGTGGCCCAGGACCAATTGGAAACAATGTAGCAGGGTTCAGAGCTTGACTAACTTTCAACTGTATCCGAGGGTTTTCACACAACATGCTTTGATACTTCAACATTTGTGCATTGGTTAGCCAGAAGTTTCCTTTGTGTTCCATGAGAGTCAGAACAGAATGTGGCACGGTGACTTGAAGAGTTTGTCTGCTTCGCCCACTAGGAGGGCTGTTGCTGCAACAGCTCTCAAACAAGGGGGCCATCCTTTTGCAACTATATCCAATTGTTTTGACAGATAAGCTACTGGCCGTTGCCAGGAACCAAGAGATTGGGTCAATACTCCCAATGCGTTTCCTTGTGACTCATGGACAAAAAGATGGAAAGGCTTCTGAACATCTGGAAGACCTAAAGCTGGAGATGACATCAGGACCTTTTTCAAAGTCCGGAATGCTACATCTTGTTCGGGTCCCCAGTCTAGTGGGGATTTTTCCATTCCTCTGGTGACTTGGTATAGTGGTTTTGCAATCAGGGCAATGTTGGGGATCCATATGCAACAATATCCCGCGGCCCCCAGGAAGGCTCTTACTTGCCTCCTAGTGGTTGGAATGGGGATATTACATACAGCTTCCTTGCGTTCTGGTCCTAAACGTCGGATCCCACTGGACAATTGGAATCCTAGATAATTGACTTCAGTTTGGCACAGTTGTGCTTTGGCTCTTGAAACTCTGTATCCAGCATCTTTGAGAAGGTACAAAAGTTCACTAGTAGCTTGTAGGCATTCATTTTATGAGTTGGTGGCTATGAGCAAGTCATCTACATACTGGAGAAGAACCCTTTTTCCTGGGTCCACTGGGTAACTTGAGAGATTCAGAGCAGCACTGAAGAGAGTAGGTGAATTCTTGAATCCTTGGGGTAATCTGGTCCAGGTGAGCTGATCCCGCCTTCCTGTTGTGGGATCTTGCCATTCAAAAGTGAAAAAAAGTTGACTTGTGGGTTCTAGGCACACACAGAAAAAGGCATCTTTCAGGTCCAGGACGGTGAAGTGAGTAGCCTCAGCGGGGATCAGTCCCAAGAGAGTATAAGGGTTTGGTACTACTGGGTGTATAGTTTCAACTGCATCATTTACTCGCCTTAGATCTTGTACTGGGCGGTAGTCCCCTGTCCCAGGCTTCTTTACTGGGAGAAGGGGGGTGTTCCAAGGTGACTGGCATTCCTTGAGAAGTCCGTACTTCAGCAGTTTCATCAAATGGCAGTGAATTCCTTCTATGGCTGGTCGAGGGAGAGGACACTGCTTCACATGCACTGGTTCCGCTCCTGGCTTGAGGGTGACAATGACAGGGGCTATGTTCTTCGCTAGGCCAGGTGGATTATCTTCTGCCCATACTTCAGGTGGGGCTATAAGGTTGGTAGGTATACAGGGACTGGTTGACTTTATTGAAGGTGCACTATAGAACCGCCATTCTTCTTCTCGGGGAACAGTAAGCACCATCAATCCAGCAGGCTTTGGGTTCACAGTCATTTTCATTTCTCCCCCTTCAGCAAAGGATATTTGGGCCTGGAGCTTGGCAAGCATGTCTCGGCCCAGTAGTGGAATAGGGCACTCAGGCATATACAAGAACTGGTGTGTTATCTTCTGTCCCCCTAGTTCACACATGTGGTTCTGCAAGAATGGTTTTGTGGCTTTATTTCCAGTGGCTCCCACAATGGTGACAGATCGTGAGGACAGAGGAGCTACTGGCTTGGCTACTACTGAATGTTCTGCTTCTGTATCTACCATAAATTCCATGTATTGGTCCCCTATCTTTAAACTGACCATAGGCTCCTGGGGACCCAGGGTGAACTTGGAGCCCGGTCTGGCCTAGTCTTCATCTATGTCGTCCAGGTCATAGCCTGTTGCTACTGCCACTCCCTCAATGGCTTCTTCCCTCTCCTGCTGGAACTGTGTTCAATTCATTCCTCCTCTCCTTCAAAATCTTCCTCCGGGCCTCCAGGGACTCCCTCCTCCCCTTGCAGGGGCGGAGTCCAAATGCGGGCACTCATTTCTCCAGTGTCCTTCTTCCTTGCAGTAGGCGCATTGATTTGCACCTAATGGAGGCCTTTCGCTTCCGCGGCCTCTTCCACGTCCTCTGGTCCTTTGATTAGGAAAACCTCCTCCACGTCGTTCGGTTATAGCAGCAGCAAGAAGATCTGCCTTCTTCTTCATCTTTCGTTCACTTTCTCTGTCTCGTTCATTTTCACGATTCACAAATACTTTCTGAGCGACTTCCATTAACTGAGCTGTATTCATGCCCGCAAATCCATCCAATTTCTGCAATTTTCATTTTATATCTCTCTGGGACTGACTGACAAAGGCCGCATTTACCATGCATAAATTTTCCTGAGCGGCGGGATCATATGGAGTATACAATCTATAAGCTTCAGACAACCGCTCATAAAAGGCCGCTGGGCTCTCATCTGGACCCTGGAGAACTTCTGATACTTTCCCGATATTCATGGCCCTCTGGCCTCCCTTCTTCAGGCCTTGCAATAAGGCCTGGTGAAATCTGGTTAGGGCCGCCGCCCCCCTTTCCTCATTTGGGTCCCACCTGGGATCTTCATTGGGGTATTCTGCAGCTGCTGCTTGCGGGGGATTTATTCCTCCCCTTTCTACAGGGTTCTCTTCTAACCAATGGAGGGATGCTTGCCCGATTCGGCCTCGCTCCTCAGTAGTGAAGAGGGTGGACAGGAGCTGGCGACAATTGGCCCAGGTAGGCTGATGGGTTTGCATAATGCTAGACATTAATTCTGTTAATTCCTGGGGCTTGGCTGTGTAGGAAGCATAATGCATTTTCCAGTTTAATAAATCAGTGGTGGAAAATGGTACATAAACTAAGCTGGTTGGTCCTGGCGCCATCTGGCCCTGATCATTTAAAACAGGCATTCCAGGCACTTAGCGTAATGGCATTAGGTGCCCTGCTTTCTCCTTCTTCTTGGGAGTTACGCTTCTTAAATCATAAGGCTCCCGGACACAAATCTCCTTGGTGGGTGACACTGAACTGGCAGGAGAGCCTCCGCTTTCTATCTCATCAGAGGACTCGAGTCCCCCTGCTGTACTTGGGCCTGACTCGGGACTTTCACTCGGGGTAGGGAGCTTCTTAGGCTGTTGCATTGGTATTTGCTGGGGCTCCTCTTCGGGCTCTACTTCAAGTCGCGGTGCTGTGGGGACTAACTTCTGTGGATGCTGGGGTAACCTATCCAGAATATCTGGTGACTCTGCGTCAGAATACACAGGCGGCTTTGCTTCCTTAGCCTTTTTGGTTCCCCTAGTAGTAGCTACAAATATTTTACAGTGCTCCTCATAACAGCGCTTCATCCATGAGGGCTGCTGTTCACATACACTTAACCAGGAATCTATATAGGGGAACTGGTCAGGATACGCTCTCAATATGAGCTGATGGATTTGTAAAACTGTCTCAAAATCAAAGGTGCCCCCTCGGGGCCATGAAGCAGCTAATGCGGGCCACTCCCTTTCACATAACATTTTTAATCTGGATGGAGTCATTTTTGTACCATAATCGCCCGAAAATCCTTTACGGAAATTCTTGATCATACATACCAACGGAGTTTGCATGGACTCCATCCCTCCCATAATCTATACATACCTATGTACACTACCTACGTACTCAACGTACCTGCGTACGTTACGTACCCTACGTCCCTACGTACACGTAATGACGTACAAGACAACGAACAATAAGGATAGGTAGTATGGCTGCAGGTAAGGGGTCTGTACAGCCCACAGAACACTGGAGGGGACAAACACCACTCGCTTCCTCCTGTTCGCGACCTGGGCGCGGTCGCCCGGCCAGGAACTGCGCTACTTAGGAGTCCGCTCTCGCTCGGTCTATATTTCAAGACCTCTCACTCACACACGCAAGCATATTTCAACAAGATATCATATTTCAATATTTCAAGTGCCCAGGTTTTCTGACTAACTGACTATTCCAAACAAGAAGGGTCGATGGCTTCGGCTTCGGCTTTCCTTACGCGGAGCTTGCTAGGACCGCCCTTATGGGAGGTGATCAGGCTCCCTTGTCTCACGCATACTCATGCGAGATTTCCCAGTTAGTCTATACCAAATATACCAAATCAGTCTTGGGGACGCAAGACGTTGTTCCAGGCTGTTCTTTCTGACTATCGAATTACAAAAATGTCTACTCACCAGATCCGGTCCCCGATACCACACCAGCTTTTGAGTTGGAACCTGGACTCCCCCAGGTCAGAGGTGTTGGCCAGCTGGACCCGATGGCCCGCCGAGGCAGGCGGAACCCTCTCCGGCACAAAGGGGCCGGCGGCGCCTGAGGTTTCCCCCGCGGTCGGACAGACACAGTTCCAACCGGGCCAAACCTCAAGGCGAATTACGTGGATTACTCACTTGAATACCATTTACCACTCGCACTTCCCGGCCAATGCACCAAGAATATGCCGTGGCAAAGTGCAATCAATGAATAAGTCCAGGAGTCGATTGACAGGGTCCAAGTCAGTTTATTGTGCACAAGGCCCAGTTAGTCAAAGCTTCAAAAAGGACTGAGCAAACGTTTATACAGAGACATAACCATTTATACCTCTTTTTCAGTTTGATACATGAGAATTTTCTATTGGTTCCAACTTGATACATGCAAACTTTTCATTGGTTATACATTCCCTTCATTTGTCCAATTAGAAATCCCTCCGGAGCCTAGCAACCGGCCCCCTCCTTTAGGATTGCTTGAACAATGGTATAGTTCTTAATTCCATTACTTTTCTACTGCAAGGTTAACCTTGGCTTCAGGAATGCATATACTGAAACATTTCTGTGCTTTCATACACAAGAGAATAATAGAAGACTTATGAATTCATGAAAACTTCTTATTAAGCATTTTAAAACAGTTTTCTTATTTTGCACAGATTTTTGGTTCTTTTCTAGCTATAATGGGAGTTAGGATCCAGGCCTAACTTACAGGCCTTTCACAGTAGCAGGCCATGCTAGGCTATAGCCTTACACAGTGTGGGCTATAGATATTTTAGATAAATAAATATAGATGTCAGAAAAGTATTGAAACACCTACAAGATCTCCTGAATAGATTTTGGCTCACTGACTTCTACTTATGGAAGCGGGAAAAATTCACTGCTAAAACAAATTGTACTAACTGAGAGAAACTGGTCCCTTCATTAATTCCTGCCTGAATTAGCCACCCAACATCCCTAGACCACCTTAGCTCTGCTAATCTCCTTTATCATGATATTATCACAGAAAATGTATAGTTTTTGAAAATGATTGTGTCTTGTGTCAGCAGTGCAGGAGATCAATGTGCTAAGAAGTGGGTCTTTATATGCTATCATGTGGCATTGCTGATTTAGGTATAGTTTATGTCAGCAAAGAAGAACCATTTGCCCCATTCAGTCTGCCCAGTTTGCCAGAGCTAACCTACTCTAGCTGAAAATATATCCCTTCTATAAAATGATCAAAACAAATAACATATCCCTACTAGGGATATGCATTCATTAGAATACATTCAGTTCAATTGGATGTCTGAAAAAAAGTGCACAAAATTCTTTATACTTGCATGCACCTACAAATCTACACATGTACAATCAATTTGTGCATGTAAAAAAGTTCTAATAAATGTGTGAAACAAACCACAAGAAAATCACCTGAAACTTGGGAAAAACTCTCTGGAAAATCAGAAAAAGAACTGCAAAGGTTTTGGCTGTGCATATCCCTAGAAACTAAATTGTGTGGTATGTTTACTAAAGGCCTGCTGATAGCGCGGGGCTAACACAGGAACATGCTGCCATAGTGAATTCGCACAGTTCACTCATTTGTAATGCACATCTGGCGAGGGAAGCCACAAACGCGTTAATAGAGCAGCTGTGGGCGAAGGAACCACTGCGGACTGTAAGAACTATTCTGCAAGCACATATACAGAAAAAGTGGAGGAGTAGCCTAATGATTAAAGCACTGGCTTGGGAACCAAGAGACCAGGGTTTGATTCCCACTAGCTCTCCTTGTGGTCTTGGGCAAGTCACTTAACCCTCCATTGCCTCAGAAAAATCCAAGTTATCAATGTCCCTGTTTAATGTACATTACCAAGTTTAAGTTACAATGTAAACTGCTTTGACTGAAATGATAAAACGGTGTAAAAAACATGTTAAATAAATAGCAACTGACCATTGCAGAATAGAGAGAGATGACTGGGAAGAGCCATAGCTGCCTGCACAGTTCAAAGCATTGAGGTTAAGTACATAGGCTACAGAACCACTGCATATAGTAATAAATGTGCCCCAGCCACACCTATGGCAAAAGTAGTAACTGACCAGTTCAGAATAGAGAGGGATGACCAGGAATAGGCACAACTGGCTGCACAGCTCCAAACATTGGGGCTAAGTACAAGGGGGCAGGGTGTGCAAATCAGAAAAGCAAGTAGATGCAGAGAGGCTGTGCTGCATCCTCAACAGTGGGAGATTGGATCAGGAAATACAATGCAAGGCCTCTGGTATGGGGGGATGGGATCCCTTTCTCCATCAGTCTTCTGATACATAGTCATTGTGGAGCTTGTCCACCCCATGTAGGGAAGAAGGGGATGCTAGATCCAGGGGGGTCTGGAGGATATGCACCATCAGCATCTCTACCACATGAGCTCTATTGAATCAAGAAGAACCTTCATGGCCCATTAGCATGCACCCCTGTGGCCTGTTTGTCTTTCTTCCAGTGTAGTTGTCCTGTTTCTGCCATTCCTATTTCCTAACACTTGCATATGAAACACACATTCTTGATGCACTAGTAACACTGGTGCAACTACGGCCTGGCAAGTGTTAGTTGTGCTTGTGCCAGTGGTGGGTTTGTGTAGCTAACGTGCGTTTAGCACACCAGCCCCCTCTCGTACACTACACCTCTGCCCACTCTCCAACTTAACCCCGCCTATTCGCCCACTCTTCTGGTAGTGCAGCATATTTAGTGTGGTCGCCTTTGGACCATGTGTTCCTTGCTACCACGTGCCCAAATGCATGTTAACACCGCACTAAACCCTGCACTACTGGCTACCTTGTTTTAGTAAACATGCCCCTATGATTTACATTTTCTTAAATATAAAAATATTTTAGCAATTAGTAAGAGATCTTTCAATTTATTAAAAACAAATTAAGAAAGAAAATAAACCCTACTTATGCCATCCTAATAATTGATTATTTGTTTTTTTAATTTTAATATTTTTTCAAATATTTGATTTCCAAGGGGGCGGAGCCTGGCTTTGGACAAGATGGATGTGTAAGAGCTGTGCTCTGGAGGGCATTGGTCAAGAATCCTGACTTCTGCAGTCTTTAACTAAATAGTTCCTACTTACTTTGATATTATTCGATCCTGGACATGTCTGGCCCCAAACCGACACAGCTGGATTACCAAATATCTCAAAACGCCAGCGCAAACAGAACCAAAATGGAACCTCTCTCACCTCACAAGATGGCAGTCATCCAAGATTGTCCTGAGGCCTTGCAGGAACCTTTGGCTGAAATGCGTGCTGTCAAAGATTTGGTCAAATCCAATGGTGACTCGCTGTGCACAATGCAGGAAGATATCAGCGCTTTGATAATTTCTTTGGAGTCAATCACGGCGCGCTTGGAGAAAGTGGAGAACGTGGTGGCAGTGCATGGGGAGTAGCTCAGGACCATCGAGAGGCAGACAAACTTGATATGCTCACTGCAAAGAGAGTTGGAAGATGGTAACAACCGCGCCCGAAGGAACAACGTAAGAATACTGGGAGTTCCCGAGGGAGCCGAGGATCCTGACATGGTGGCCTTTTTGCAGTCAATGATTCCAGGTGTGTTGAAATTGAAATTCGCCATGCTGTTTGAGATCAAGCGCGCCCATCGAGTGCCTACTCAGTCCGTGATTGCGGGCAAACGCCCATGACCAATTATCTTGAAAGTTCTACTTTTTCAGCAAGTCTCACAAATAATGGAAGCAGCCAGAGCACTCTCTACTTTGGAATATTAGGGGCACAGACTCCTATTCTTCCCTGACTTCGCGAAGGCGACGGTGGATCATAAATGAGTTTTTTGGCGCTGCATCCACGCTTGTTGCAGCTACAGGCCCGATTTGGGCTGCTCTACCCTGCCCGCATGAGACTCACGCTGCGTAACCAGACTAAGACTTTTGATGATCCAGGGGAATTATATGCGTTTCTGGAGGACAAGGAATCAGGGTTGATGTGGTGAAATTTGCCTTGCACTTTGTGGCCTGCTAAAGTTCTTCGGTGCTCTCTATCATGGGCGTTTGACTGGTCTGAGGTTGTGTTATAGCAGCTTAATTCATGCAGAGGTGACAATCAATCATGCAGAATTGTCATACTGGGACATTCATTTTGTCTATCTTGGAGAAACTCCAGGGTGTTACCCTGGTCAAAATGTCTCTCTTTCTGTCTCTCTCTCTTTTCTTTTGTGTTCTATGTTGTCTGTTGATGTCTGTGGCAGTTTGGGGAGTTGACGGGGCTTGGAGGCGCAGGATGGCCCTTGTACACTTACTTGGGGCCTTTTTTGACCATAATTGCTTTGAAGGGGACAGTCCTGCGTTAACGCTCTGGCACTCTGTGTTTGAGGTTACTGTTTCTGCTCCTGATTTGGGTGATGGGTAATCTGCGCTGCTTTAAGTGCAAAGATGTAGAAGTGCAATAGCAACTTAGCCCTCCGTGCCTGTCTTGTCCTCTTGGGCTCACCCGCTAAGTTTTGTGGTTTTTATAGCCCCCCCAGGGTTTTGGTGGTTTTGTTATTCAGAATTATGTATCCTTCCTATGAGCGATCATGTGCAAGGGCTTTGGCTAAACAGTGGCTTTTCTTCTTAGGTTTTCTTTCTTGGGCTATAAGTGCAGCTATCATCTTGTGGGCGTTCAGTGTGTGGAACTAGAATGTAAAATTGTATGCTACGTTTTGGTATGTTTCTGTAACATTTGATTATCACTCTGTGTTATATTGTCAATATGTCTTCCTTTAAGATTGTTTCACTGAATGTTAAGGGCATTAACAATCCCATTAAGAGGAAAAGATTCTCTTATATGGTCGCAAGGAAAGTGCTGACATCTTACTGCTGCAGGAGACACATTTGAATACGAAGAAGTCGTTAAAACTAGATCTAAAACCCTTTTCACTAGTGGCTTTTTCAGCTGCCAACCATAAAAAAATGGGATAGCTATTTTGGTGAAGAAATCTCTTTCCCCCATGGTTTTACTAACTAGATCTGATATTGAAGGGCGGTAGGCAATGGCTGTCATTAAAATTGGATCCACTAAACTGGCCTTAATTAATATCTATGCTCCTAATATAGACTGCCCTACTTTCTTTTTTTCCATTGCGGCCTTGGCGCAAGAGGTGTCCAGATACCCAACTGTTGTGGGGGGAGACTTCAACCTCATACTAGATCCCTTGGTAGATAGGAGTCCAGTGAGAACCATTAAGGTTCCCAAGGCCCACCCTGTTCTTTTGTCTCTAATCAAGAATTGGGCCTGATAGATATATGGCTGTTGCAGGACCCTACAGACAAAGAATACACTTTCTTCTCTCCCCCACATAATTCGATGACACGTATAGACCTTTTCCTAGTTTCCAAAGGACTATGTTCCAGAATACGTGAATCCAATATCCATGCGGCTCATATTTCTTTTTTTTCTTTTTTTATAAATTGCTTTATTTATATTTTCCAACAAAATACAAACAAAAGAGAAAAACAGAAAAGAAATAACTGGATTACAACAAATTAAAATAAATAATTTGTCTCTGTGACACAAGATATTCAAAGACAAAACACAGCCTACCCCACCCTATCCTTCCCATTATCCTATGATTATCAGGAGCCAACTGAGAGAAAGCACAGTTACTTACCTGTAACAGGTGATCTCTGGGAACAGCGGGAATTAGTCTTCACATATGGGTACGTCGGTACCGACGGAGCCTGCACGGGAATGCTCCCCAGCATCCAATCAGAAAGCTTTTGGGAGCATCCCTCGCGCCTGCGCGCTGACTTCCCGCCTTTCCCACTGCCTCTCCTCAGTTGAGTTTCATAGCTGAGACAGAAGGAGAGAAAGAGGAAAGGAGATAGATAGATAGATACAACTCCTAGGGGAGGTGGGTGGGTTGTTAAGACTAATTCCTGCTGTTCCCAGAGATCACCTGTTACAGGTAAGTAGCTGTGCTATCTCCAGGAACAAGCAGGAATGAGTCTTCACATATGGGGACTCCCTAGCTGTGGGTGCCAGGGAGATCCCATAAAATGCGTATCCCTGGAACAGGACGGCATTTCCCAAACCTGGATCCCTGGCATCCCCTGAGGGATGGGGGGTAGGAGTTGAATAGAGAAGAGCTGTAGAGGAACAGCAAATCTAAAGACTACAGAAAAAATGAGTCTTTAGAATGTATGTCAAGTATCATTAAAATATTTAATGAACTAGTACAATATAGAGCTTACCTACTGGATTGTAGGAAGTAGAACTGTGATGGAGTGTACTGTAGATGCAGAAGCGGAATCCTCAAGGTAACTTCACAGCAGTGAGGATGAAGTTCCAAACCTGGAATGGGCAGGTGACCCAGGCGTCAACTGGGGTAGGAGAAGAACGGCAGGTCTTCAATGGAAAGCTTTATGGGAAAAAGCTGAAACTCTTTTAGGTACAGAGTTATTAACATTGAGGACTAAAAGAAGAAGACTGACCGATCTGGAGAATTATCCCAGTCCTGAAAGGAAGAGGGGGTATGGAAAAAAGCCCCTATTCCCAAGGAGAACAGAAGTGTACTCAGAAGTACTGAAGATGTACACTGTCTTTCCTAGCTGGTAAGGGATAGGAAGACATTGAAGTTTGATACTTCATAGACAGGGAGATCTGTAACAAAAATAGAAGCTGTTGACATCACAGCAGTAATTGTGTGTATAACCGCTCCCACTTACTGAGCCGTATGAGAATAGGCAAGTTGACTGTCTGGAACCCTTAAGAAGGTAGAAGCTTTATAGCACAGACAGGGAGATAGTAGGTAATACATAGCGTCCTATGGACATCTCCCAATGGGCACATATATATATATATGTATATATATATATATGGAGATACATACATATCTATATATATGTGCATATATGTCTAGATATGTGTGATATATATATATATATATATATATATATATATATATATATATATATATATAGATAGATAGATAGATAGATAGATAGATAGATATAGATATATAGATGGGCATGACTTATGCCCACACAGATTGCAGAAATATGTATGTATAGGACATATACATACATGCCTGCAACTGAGCCCCACAAAACATTCACATGGGGAATGTGATGGGAAAAGATTCATCTAATAATAAGGGGGTGAAAACCACCTGAAGATATATAGAGAATCTATTTCTGCGGTGCAGGAATGTAGTTCAGTAGAATAACCAGTATGGTTGCGTGAAAAAACAGAGGATAATTGCAGTCTGGCAAGAGCACGTCAGGAGTACTTTAGGACTCTGACATGTCCAAAGGACACAAAAAACGCATAGACTAAGATACCAGGATGACCCAGCCAAGGGACACAGGGGTATCATGTACACTAAAGGAGTATGCGTTGTCCAAGTGGAGCAGAAAAGCATAATGCCAAGCTGCAAGGAAAAAAGGGGTAGATTCCTGCAAGATTGGGAACTCCTTGGACATTCACGCCATGGAATGATTATATAAACTTTTTCTACTATATGGGAAAAACCCTCAGAGACAAAGTTTAATGCTCTGTAGCAAGGGCCCATAGTAGAAAGCTTCTCTGAAGATTGCAGAGAGCATTGTGCAGGAGAATTATAAGATAAAACTGACAGAAGTCAGGCATGTTGCCACATCCTAGGAAAGGATATGGCTAGAAGAAGATAACCTGCAGTGAGTAGTATTATGCAAGATAGTTGAAAGTAGCTTGCAATGAGTATTAAAGTAATCACTGGAACTCCTGCATACACAGCAACTGAACAAAACAGCAGAGGGTATTCTCCTGTATAAAACAGAGAGAAAACAGACAAAGGGAGCGTAGATATTCCCGTCCCTGTCTGATGAATTGTTCAGAGCATGCATTGAAGGATAACAAAAGGTCTACACTGGAAGAAAGAGAAGTGTTTCAGTATGGTACCAACCCAAGCAGGGGAAACCCTGGAAGAGAGGGGGTTGGAAAGTGACTTACCATATGGTAAGTCAGCTGAAGGAAAAGATGTCCATGTGGGGACAGAAACTATCATGGGATAGTTGTAACCTCCCTTCGTAGTAGTAAGAAGGGGAGAATTCTGTAACCCATGGACAAAAGAATCCTAACAGCTTAGCATACTGAAAAAGAAAAAAACAGTGTAGAGTTTGAAGAATAAACTTCTGCTAAGAAGAAGTTAACTGTAGATTGCAGCATACAGGAACCTATGGTTGCTGGTTATGATTAGACTGGTTAGAGTCTGGAGACTTCAGACTAGGATGAGATGTCCCTTGCTTGGGTACATCTGGAGGATGGGCAGGAGAAGGGTGAAACCTTCTTTTCTTAGGGAAAGAAGGTTTGGTAGGACATTTCCTACGTCCTGGGGAAAAAGAAGGCTTAGGATGGTTTCCAGAACCAGGGAAGTCAGTTGAGCAATGAGCAACCTGACGTAAAGCCTCATTTTTTTTTTTTTAAATATTTTTATTGATTATATCAAAACACACCACACATAAAGGAAAAATACAGTACAATGCTACTCAAGAACAAAAACGAGAACGAGAAAGAAAAAAGAATAACACAGTACAACTAATAATAAAACATCCATTACAACAAGCCTTCAAGTAGGAACTGACTGATTCCAAAGGACTCACAGATCTCAATCCTATCCTTCGAAACTCCCCACACAATAATGTACATCAAGCTTCTAATACAAAAGAAAACTCACAACAGTTCCCACCCCCCTCCCTCCCCAGGCACTGCAGGCAACAGGGGTCCGAAACGGCTTCACCTAGTGCACCCGGTGCTATTCGCACCCCGTGAATGCAGGGGTTTGACATGTTGCATTGGCAAAATTATCTAATGCAGACCACTTTGAGAGATTTGGCCTAACACCTCTCGCATATAAGACTCTGTCCGCGGCTTTCTCATACCTGGCGAACAAGCATAATTGATTCCACCATTCCCCATACGTGGGTTTGCAGGGGTTCTTCCAGTACGTTAGAAGAAGCTTTATGGCAACCATTATCATAAAATTCAGAAGAAAGCGATTATTCTTATCAAGATCAGGTAATGTCCCCACATTTCTGAATGCAAGTATTCGCCAGGTTAAGTCAGCCGAGAAGTTTAAAACTAGTTGAATCTTGTCCCAGACTTTTGCCCAAAACTGCTGAATGTGAGGGCACTCCAGTAGCATATGGCTGAGCGTGCCAACTGCCCCATGGCAATTCCAACATGCATTGCCCTCTGACTTATTCCATTTGCTCAGAACGACGGGAGTGATGTAAGCCCTATGCACCAGGAAGAAGAGAGATTGTGTGAGGGCCGCTGACTTGGAAGCTCGAATCGAAGAGCCCCAAAATCTTTTCCATTCCAACAATGACAAATTGGCTTGCGTCTCTGTTTCCCAGATATGGCGTAGCCCCACATTTACTGGAGCAAAATGATCCACAAACATAGCATAGAAACGCGAGGCTACTCCTCTTCGAGCGTTTATTTCTTCAACAATCTCCAACAACCCCCAGGAGCTAGCTATCCCCTCCGGGGATGGAAGCACACTTCCGATACAGTGTCTCAATTGTAGCCACTGGTAATGCCAAGAAGGCGGTAGATCAAATTCCCGTTGAAGGGTATCGAAGGATTTCCAAGAAGAACACTCCAGCAGTTGCCCAACAGTCCATATTCCTCTTCGTTGCCACTGCACCCAGGCACAAATCCCATTGTGAATTACAAAAGCAGGGTTGAACCAAATCGGTACTAAACGTGAAGGGGGATTGTTCTGCGCAATGACGGGAAGGAATGACTGAAACGCTGATTGAGTCGAAGCTATCACTCTTCCCATATTAAATGTTTTTGGGTACATCATTCCGATAAGCAGTTTAATAGGACAAGGCGCCACAAGCCGCTCTTCCAACTTGAGCCAAGTGGGCGTATCTTCCATAGTGTCGCTCAGGGCCCAGAGCGAACCCTGCTTCAGAAGAAAGGATTTGTGATACCAAGAGAAATCAGGAAAGTATATTCCAGCATTTGTTTTATTAGCTTTTAACTTCTTTAGTGCAATTCTAGGAATTTTCCCAGCCCAAAGGAAGGCACTTACGATTCGTTCCAGACTTTTGTAAATTGTAGGAGAAAAGAAAAAGGGAAGCATACTCAAGATGTAATTTATCTTAGGCACCAGCGTCATTTTAATAGCTTCCACATGACCCCACCATGTCAGATGAAGCACAGACCACTTCAGGGCATAGGACCGTGCCGTTTCCAACAATTTCGCAGCATTCAGTTGTGCAGTTTCTTCTAGGGAAGTAGAGTATAACACCCCTAAATATTTTATCGCTGTGGATTCCCATTGAAAGGGGAAATTCTCTACCAAGGATGAATTCGCCTTATTATTCAGAGGGAAAGCTACTGATTTATTCCAGTTCACTTTGTATCCAGAAAACCGCGAGTACTGAGATATGAGATGTAAAAGTGGAGATATGGAGTCGGGCTTGAGAAATACAAGTAGATCATCAGCATAGGCTGACAATTTAACATGCAGGTCGTCAACCTGAATACTTTGAATCTCTTCAGACTGACGGATTAACAAAGTCAGTGGCTCCAAAGCTAAATTAAATAGGAGCGGGGAGAGAGCACACCCCTGCCTGGTGCCACGTCGCAGAGGAAAGGGCTTTGAGAGGGTGCCATTGACCAAGATTCGAGCAGTAGGGCAGTCATATAGCACCCGCACCTTATCAACAAAATCTTTGGGCAGGCTAAACCAGACTAGCACATGATATAAGAAAGGCCACTCAAGCCTATCAAAGGCCTTTTCAGCATCTATTGAGAGGCCCACGACAGGGATATCCATAGTAGAAGCTTGCTCCAGCACGTCACACAGCAGACGCCCATTATCAGTTGTGGATCTTCCTGCCACAAAACCGCATTGGTCGGGGTGAATCAGCAGATGTAATACATTATTTAATCGCCGAGCCAGAACACTGGAAAATAACTCGTAATCGGCATTTAAGAGTGAGATAGGCCTGTAGTTGCCAACCTCAGTAGGGTCCCTCCCTGGTTTTTCTAGCACCACAATCGTTGCCTCAGCGAATGCACCCTTCTTCTGATCCTGCGCCAGCAGTCCTTGGAAGTATTTCAAGAGCTGTGGAAGCAACTCGTCTGCGAAGGTCCTGTAGAATTCTACCGGGATCCCATTGGGTCCTGCCGCCTTGCTAATCTTCATATTAGCTAAGGTCTCTCTTAGCTCATTGTCTGAGAAGGGCTTCCCCAATCCAGCCACATGAGGCTCCCACAGGATAGGCCTTTCGGCCCTGGCAAGGAGATTCTCACAAGCCTTTTCATCGAAGGTTATTTCTGAGGTATACAACTGCTCATAATATTTCCGAAATGCCGCCGCAATATCGCCGCTGTTGGTTAAACGGTTCTGCTGTGCGTCCAGCACATGAGTTACATGTGTCTTGGTGCGACGTGCCTTTAGGCTGGTAGCCAACAACTTACTAGCTTTATTTTTTTCCAAGTAGTAGCGAGCTTGGCCTTCAAACATACTCTGTTCCACTTCAGTACTTAATATCGTATTATACTGATATCTCAACTTCTGGAGACGATTCAGCACTGTTGCATTAGAGCCTCTTTGTAGAATTCTTTCTCCTGCTCTGATCTGTTGATCTATCCCTTGTAGCTTTGCCCGCGCCTTCTTGGCTTTGGCTATTGCAAAGCTAGTGACGTGCGCTCTCAGGGAAGCTTTAAAGGCCTCCCACCATGCCCAGATTGGCGAATCCTCCGGACTGTTGTAGGCAAAATAATCCTTTATGGCTCTTTTTATTATCTCCTTGAAATAGGTATCACCCAGGAGTGCTCTATTGAAGGACCAGAACTGCTGTCCGGGCAGGTCACCATCAAGGTTGAAATCTAAGGCAATTGCCGCATGGTCGGATATATGTGTACTCAGGATACTGGCTCCACAGGCTTCTTGTATCAACGGCCTGGAAATTAAGAAAAAATCTATCCTGGAAAATGAGCCGTGAGGACAGGAGAAAAACGTATAGTCTCTTTCCCTCGGAAAAAGGATTCTCCAGACATCTACTAGGCCAAATTCTTGCATAAGCGAGTTTAACATTGTTAGGGCTCTGCCAATCCTTGGCCTACTAGGACTGCAATCTAGCAAGGGGTCTAAAACCAAGTTGAAGTCTCCCCCGAGGATTACTGGAAGGGAAGCATTATCCTGTATTTCTTTTGCGAGACCACAAAAAAAGTTAGGCTGATCAGAATTTGGAGCATAAATGCAGATAACTACTAGATGTCTGGAGCCAACAACAATGTGAGCCTTAGCCCAACGGCCCTCTTTATCCGCTTTGGTAGATAGAACCTGGATCTGTGACCTGCCTTTGCCCAGGATTGCAACCCCGTTCTTCTTCCCCAGGGCTGGTGAATATGCAATCAGCCTATAATGTGCGGAATTCAGCTTCATACATTCCTTAGATGACAAATGAGTCTCCTGGAGAAAAACTAGATCCGCTCCTTGCTTATGAACGTAAACCATTATCTTCTTTCGTTTTATAGGGTGCATTATACCCTTCACATTCAGAGACAAAAGCTTAAGAGGGTGCATTAATATGAAAACATATGATATGATCTGCCAAACTCGCCGTGGTCTTAAGCAACACGTTACCTTGCAGATTCAACCATGGTGCATAAGGAATCCCTAATTGCCTGCAGCGCACATAACTATCCCTCCCCAAAAGGAGCAACAACCAAGGGTGAGACAGCGTGAAGACTAGAACTGGAACATAGCAGCTTCTGCTAAACCCAATTCAGTTATTCCCCATATCAGGAAGATGCCTATACATTGATAATCTGCCATAGTGTCCCCTTCTTCTCCCCCCTCCCCTGAAACAGTACAAAACAGTAACTCTTTATACATCCTAGCCTTCTACCCATACATTATTACCATGATATAATTATAGAGAAACAAAAAAAGGTCCCTCTACCATTTTAGGAGGAGATGAAGCCAAAAGCACTAAACTTGCTTGCGCTGGTTCATGTCCATCCAAAATACGTGTTAATACGTGATGGCAGCCATGGTATCAGCATTTAAAGTCCACTTTCCGTGTGCATTTTCAGGGCTTCCTGCTCTTCCAGGAACTGTATCAAATCATCAGGCTCCTCAAAAGTTCTCGTACGGTTATCCAAAGTTACTTTAAAACGCGCAGGGTAGAATAATCCATATTTCGCCTGGAGTTGCTGGAGACGAGGCCGCAGCTCTAGGAATTTCTTCCTTCTATCCATTGTTGCCTTACATAGATCAGGGAAAAACGAAACTCTATGACCTTCATAGGATACTGAAGACAAGGCCTTCGCTGCAGCCATGATTTGCATGGCCTGCTGGTGACGCAGTAAGCAGAATATTAGGGGCCGCGGCCTTGGACTGCGCCCGCCTGTATGTGCCGGTATCCTGTGCGCCCGTTCCACTTCCAGTGGCTTGCTAAAATTTATTTTGAGCATTTGAGGTAGTGCTCTTCCCAGGAAACCTATTGTGTCTGTGCCCTCCGCTCCTTCAGGGACTCCTACGAGCCGAATATTATTTCTGCGGGTTCGGTTTGCTAGGTCCTCCACACTCGCCTCGAGGAAATTTACCTTTTTCATAGCCTTGGTTAACTTTTGTAAATGCTCCTCGTGCGCAGCCACCTCACCTCCCATCTTATCCACGCGGGCCGCCAACCCTTGCATTCTCTCCTTAAACTCCATCATATCTGCCTGCATCCGTAGCAGTGTTTCTCCGTTCGCCGAAATTAACTCCCGCACAGCCCAGATCTCAGCCAATATTTCCCTTTTCCCTTCATCGGCCTCGCGTCCCGACGCCATCTTGATAGGGGAAGGGGGATCTTGTTTGGCACGCTTAGAGCCCGCACTCCTGCTCGCAGCAAACTCCAATTTGGTTTGTTTCCCAGCCGCCATCACTCTTATATAGTGCACTATGGCAGAAAGATTTGTCCACGATCACCTGGTTAGGCAATATTTCAGGAGAATCTCTATGGGTCAGCAGGAGCAGAGCTCCTATGCGTCCATCTTGCTTCACCGCTAGGCTCCGCCCCACGTAAAGCCTCTTTATTGAAGAGATTTTCTCCAGTATGAGGAGAATTACCCAGTGTATGTTGTGCCCATCTGCTCAAGTCTGAAGCTTGCAGCCAGGCTGTACGACGTGCTCCGATGGCAATAGCAGAGGATCTGCTAACAGACTCAAAAGAGTCTAGAGAAGCACGAGAAAGAAACCAAGAGATATTCCTGCTATGATTAAGAAGCAAGGAATAGTCAGTGGCCTTAGGTTCTGACAAAAAAGGGGACAAAAGAGATAATTTCTCTGTGACCTCCTGAAGTGTCAGACTCATATAAAAAATATATGAAATAATTCTTGAAGCCAGCATAGAGGTTTGGAAGGTTTGACATCCAAAGGCATCAAGTGCTTTAGATTCACGACCTGGCGGATAAGAAGAATGCTTCTTCTTGCTTCTTACCTTCCTCATTGCTGATTCCACTACAATGGAATGATGTGGAAGTTGTTTTTTTTGAAACCCCGGAGAGGGAGGCACCTGATACAGAACATTAGTGGCTGTAGAAGGCGAAGGAACCTTTAAAGGTTATTCCCACATCCTCAGAAGAAGATCCTGCAAAGAATGATGTAAAGGAAGCATTATATTTTCCTTTTCTGCAGGATCTTGGTTAAGAGTAGAGCCAGGAATAGGAATGGCAAGAAAGGTTGCCATGTCAAGGAGAAATTTCTGAAAAGAAGGATCTCCAATGGGAACTATTCCTGGGTAAGCTGAGGTTGAAGGAGCATCTTGAGCACCAGAAGACATACTGGACTGGTGCAGAAAAAGAATCCTGCTAGATGGACAGTGATACTGACAGTTCTGATTCGAGGCAGTTAGTACTGCATCGTTAGTGCCCGGTACCGATTCCAAGCTAGGCATAGAAAGGATTGATGGCACCGATGGAACTGCAGGAATCGGCATCGATACCGATACCGGTATCGGAGACGGTAATGTCATCGAAGCAGTAATCGGGGGCTGCTGAAGCGGTACCGAGGTAGCCAGAGAGCCTTGGAGAATATCCTCGGTACTGCGTAGTCGGAAACGATATGGATCAGTTCCGCAACGCGTCGGTACCAAGTCATCTAGACTGGACATTGATTCTAGACTCGGCATCGAAGGGAGCGAGTCTATCGATGCATGTCTAGAAGGTACCGACGTTGGTGGTGGTATCGGCGATGCCGATACCGGAGAGTCAATCGGAGTCGTATCGATCGGTTCCGAAGGTACCGAGGACGTCCGAAGATGATGCCTAGTGAAGAGAGGAACACTCGACACCGGCGCCGATGTTGGGGTATCGGTACCGCTCGAAGCCGATACCAACCCCGAGCATGACGAAGATACAGGAAAGTCAATCTGGGTCGTATCGATCGGCCCCGAAGGTACCAAGGATACCAGATGACGATCCCAGGTGAAGAGTGGAACACTCGACACCGATGCCGGGGTATCGGTACCACTCGAAGCCGGTACCAACCCCGAGCATGGCGGAGATACAGGAAAGCCAATCTGGGTCGTATCGATCGTCCCCGAAGGTACCGAGGACACCAGATGACAATCCCTGGTGAAGAGTAGAACACTCGACACTGGTGCCGATGCCGGGGTATCGGTACCGCTCAAAGCGGATACCTCCCCCGAGCATGGCTTAGGTATGTTCTGTGAGGGGTGAGCCCCAGGAACAACCTGAAACCCCGTAAATGCTTTGGAGCCCGAAGACTCCCGCCGGGGTTTTATTGCCAATGTGGTCTTGAGGGCAAGGCCAGAGCCGTCATCATGCTGGGCATGAGACTTACCCTTCAAGAATTGGCTAGTCTTAACAGACTGTTCCTGAAGAGAAGAATAAACCGGTGTCCTCACCTCAGGAGGAAAAACGGCATCGAGGGAAACTCAAAAAAGGGAAGGTCTTCTCCCAATAATACAGCCTTATGGATCAGGGAAAAAAGGGTCAGGACCCAAACAGGTTAGACACCAAGCATTGGAGTCTAAAAAGAAAACTAGGTTTCCACAGTGAAGGCACTTCTTAGGGGAAGAAGGCTCCATGTTGGAGAGGCCTGGTAGGCCCAAAAAGTTAAGACAAAAACTGAGGAGAAAAAATTTCTCTAAATTTAGAAAAGAAAAGAATAAAGCACCGGCGGTACCGGTATCGGCGGGAAAGACAGCCGCGACCACAAGAAAAACAAGGAAATAAGAATTTTAAAGAAAAAAGTTTCTGCGGTGACAGGAGGATGTCCTGTCAGCTCCGCGGAAAAATGAAAATTGAGGAGAGGCAGTGGGAAAGGCAGGAAGTCAGCGCGCAGGCGCGAGGGATGCTCCCAAAAGCTTTCTGATTGGATGCTGGGGAGCATTCCCGTGCTGGCTCCGTCGGTACCGACGTGCCCATATGTGAAGACTCATTCCTGCTTGTTCCTGGAGATAAAAAAATACACAGAACTTCTGCAAGCCTACAAGGCCTGCAAGGGCTATAAAAAAAGCCAGAACTCCACTACAGAGGACATAGGTGCAAATGCGCCACCATGAATATCTACCAAACTCAGTAGTATGTTTCCAGTTAGGAATAACAGGAAAGGGTCACTCCCCAACATGGAGCTAATTCAAACTGACAGTCCCTTTATAAGGATGAGATGCCAATTTGCTGATTGGAAAACGATCCCAAATCAGGAGAGAGTGGCCCTGAGTCTTAGCACCACCCAATACAATTCTATGTTTAAGCCCAGTGCAACTGAATGTTATGCCAGTCCGACATCACATATCCCAAGTTGTTGACATCTCCTTGATGGCACAAACACTTATTCTCATCTACATATTGAACGTGTACCTACGGCCCCCTCCACCCATCATGAACTTTGTTTTGACAAAATCCATAATATAGGCCAGACCATCAGGGAAACTCCTCCCCCCTCCCTCCCATTAAAACCCAACCTTCCCACTAGCAAATCTAGGTGATTATTTATCCCTGAAAGCTGAGCTAAAGTTTTATCCATATTAACAATTTGTTTTACTTGAAGGAACACTGGTAGTATTCCTATAATACAATTCACTTTATAAGTGATAGACATACTTATATCTTCAAGACGACCCCACCAAGAAACAGACTGACGACCACATTACTGTGTATGATTAGAGCTCGTTAAGTCAAAGAGGGTGAATGAGATTGTAGCATGAACCTAGTTGTGATCCACATGGATAACAAACTCACTAAATCTTGAACAATACCCTTGGAAGATAGGGAAAATCAAGGCAAAAACCTGGGGGGGGGGAGCAATTTTCTATCCAGAAAAGACCGTCCCCTACTCTTGTAATGGGCAGCAGAAATCCCTTTGAAATAGGGCCTGCATACAGAATTTCAATAACCCTATTACATTCAAGTATGTCTCTTGCAACTATGAGACGTCAACATTTTCTATCCTACCATACAGAAGAGAACACTCCTCTTGGTAGCAAATACTAATGCCCTTAACATTCAGGTACCCAATCCCCAAAAAAACCCCGTACTGAATAAACCTCCGAAGAAGCATTCATAAGTTACAGAAACAGTTCAGTGATGTATCCTTTTGTTTAACTTTATAGAACATTTTCTTAAGCGCCTTTAAAGTATGGCTGCATCTATAACCCAAAGAAATGAGCAAAGGCCCCATCTTATGATCAAACGCAGTGACATACCCAACTCTAAAAAAACCTGAAAACATTTCCCAAAGCCACCTAAAATCAGGGGGGCTATATAACACACAAAACTTAACGGGTGAGACTACTAGGACAAGACAGACACGGAGGGCTCAGTGACACAACACTCCCAAATTCCTGCAATACTCCGAAAATCACATCTTGCCCACCTCCCATCTTAAAAGAAAAATGAATGTCTTATAAACGAGACAGAATAAATGTCCCAGGAAATAGCAGTGCAACACGCTTGTATGCCGCTTCTGCGTGGATACTTTGCCTTCTCACGACCTCAGACCAGTTGAACGTCCAAGTAACAAGCACCATAAAACTGTGGCAAATAGAAGTTACAATATGTCCTTCACTGCATCACCGCTGACTCCTTATCCTCCAAAAATGAGCATAAATCTCCAGGATCATCAAAAGTCTTGGTCTAGTTATGCAACGTGACTTTCATACGGGCAGGATATAGCAGTCTAAAATGAGCCCTCAGCTGTACCAAGCGTGGATGCAGCACCAAAAAACTATTTCTTCGATCCACCATCACCTTTGTGAATCCGGGAAGAACAGGAGTTTATGCCCCTGATATTCCAAATCTGTGAATGCTTTGACAGCTCCCATTATTTGCAACACTTGCTGAAAATGTAAGACTTTCAGGATAATTGGGCGTGGACGCTTGTTCATGGCCCCAGACTGCATAGTCACTCTATGAGCACTCTCGATCTCGAACGGCATAGTGAAATGCAGCTTCAACACACCTGGAATCATAGCCTGCAGAAAGGATATCAAGTCAAACCCCTCTGCTCCCTCAGGCACTCCCAGTACCCTTATGTTGTTTCGCCGCGAGTGATTATTGCCATCTTCCACCTCTCTTTGCAGTGAGCGAATCAACTTAGCCTGCTTCTCGATGGCCTCAAGCCTCTCCCCATGTGACACCACCACCTTCTCTACCTTCTCCAAATGAGCCATAGTTGACTCCAACAAAGGTCTCGAAGCGTTGATATCTTCCTGCATTGTACTTAGCAATTCTCCATTAGCTTTGACCATTTCTTTGACTGCCCAAATCTCAGCCAAGATCTCTTGTGAGGTCTCAGGGCCATCTTGTGAGGTGAGAGAGGTTCTGTCTTGGTTCTCTTTGCACTAGCATTTTGAGATAGTTGGAAATCCAGCCGCATCTGCTTGGAACCTGACATATCCAGGATCGAGTGGCGACCAAGTAGGTAGGAACTATTTGATCAAATATTGCAGAAAAACAGGATTCTTGTCTTTGCCCTCTGGAGCACCGCTCTTACACGTCCATCTTGACCGGATACCAGACTCTGCCCCCATGTGGCTCATATTTCTGATCACTCTGCAATCTCATTCACCCTATTTGACTCAATGAGCTGTCAATCTCATCCACGCTGGAACTTTGATAGAACCCTTCTTGCCAGTCTGGAGTTCATTGAGACCATCCTATTGGCTATAGAGGAGTATTTTCAGTTCAATTTATCTCAAGATACCTCAGGGTGGGCATGGTGGGAAGGCTTTAAAGCTAATATGCGGGCCACCATTACCAGTTTTGCCATACGACAGGCTAAGCAGTGTAAAGAAGAACTTGGTGTATTAGACAAGCAGATTAAAGTGGGAGAACGCATCTTAGGCCAGAGAACTGATCATAACATTCTGATAAGGTTACAGCACCTTAGGTTTAGATATAACTTGATTTTGACTACTGAGGCTTCACAGAATATTTAAGGGCAGAAAGGGCGGTACTATTTGGAAGGTAACAGAGCTGGACGGTTACTAGCTAACTCATTAAAGGATCACAAGGAAGTTTCTCGCATTACTGCTCTGAGAGACCCTCAGGTGCAACAATTGATTGTCAAGGCTCTGATATAGCAGAGACCTTCTGTCAATTTTATGCCCAACTATATCCCCCAGAGATGGATTTCTCTGAGAAGGAATTTGATAGCTTACTGACCAATATACAGAGGCCGGTGTTAGATCAGGAAATAGCTGCGGGACTAGATAAGCAGTTTACAGTCATGGAAATCATCCAGGCCATTGACTCCATGCAAGTGGGCAAGACTACCGGACCAGATGGCCTTCCAGTTGAATTTTATAAAATTTTTTCCAAAACTCTATGCCCATATCTTCAACAATACTATAGACTTCTTTTGGAAAATGGGGCCCAGACTAGAGCGTTCGCCTCTGCAAACATTGTTGTGCTTGAAAAGCCTGGGAGAGACCCTCAGTTGGTCAATAATTACCGTCCAATTCTGCTACTAAATGCAGATTATAAAATTTTTGCAGCCATCTTAGCTGGTCATCTCTCCAAACTGATCCCTTCTTTGATTCATCCGGACCAGTGTGACTTCACAGAGGGATGCTCCACAGCCAACAATGTTAGAGTGTTTTGTCATGTGCTGGAAGTTGTGGATGAAACAGAAGGCCCACTTGTCGGATTATCATTAGACGCAGAGAAAGTGTTTGATTGGCTGGAGTGGCCTTTTTTTGTTTGCTGTTCTGAAATGGTTTGGGTTTGATGAGGGTTTCTGTAGATTGGTCAAACTTATGTACGCGAGAACAAGTGCTAAAATCTCTGTGAATGCGACTCAGTCTAGAGACTTTCTTTAAGGGTGTGGTACCCATCAGGGTTGCCCTCTGTCTCCCATCCTTTTCAATCTGGCCTTGGAGCCTTTGGCCTTATTATTAAGACAAAGCCACGTGGTTCATGGTGTATCCATAGCTGACATGGATATTAAATTATCTGCTTACGCTGATTATCTATTGCTATTCACCACGCCCAGTTCTATACCGGCTATCTTAGAGTTAATAAACAAGTACTCGGGATTGTCAGGTTATAAAATTAATTGGTCAAAATCTGTTGCGTTCCCCTTAAACTCAAGAGTGTGTAAGGTGGAAATGGAGGATTTTCCTTTTGTGTGGGAGCCTAAGATGGTGAAATACTTGGGAGTTCACTATTGCTACCCACTCAGTGAAACCTTACAGTACAATGAAGGGGAGATCCTCTCTACGGTTCGTAATATAACAGCAAAATGGTTGCCAGTCTACTTCTCTTGGTGGGGTTGTCTTGAAGCTATAAAAATGACTATCACTCTTAAAGTGAACTATGTCTTAGAAATGTTGCCAGTCTTTCTTAATAGTAACATATACTGTCAAATTGAAAGGATCCTTGTCCAATTTCTATGGAAAAACAAACCGCCTAGAATTGCTCTTAGGAAACTTAAATCTAAAAAAGAAGGGGAGGGGTGAATTTTCCTGATTTTCAGGCTTATCATTGTGCTTTTTTGCTAAAATAAGGTTCATGATGGGTGGAGGGGGCCGAAGGAAATTTCCCAGAATGGCTCGACTTGGAGGAGAGATTAAGTGTTCCGTTCCCCTTAAAGCTCCTCCCTGGCATGGTGCCTTTTAAGAGGTTGAAGTCTCATAGTGTAATAGCTGATACTCAAAGGGCTTTTCAACAATTAATGAAGGCTATCCCTGAGGAGGAATGACTAGCGAAAGTAATCCACATCTGGCACAGTCCTTTTTAAAAAATTCATCAAAGTTCATTTGTATGGCAACAGTGGTTCAGTAGGGGCATTTGGACTATTGGGCAACTATTTTCAGATGGCAAGTGGAAACCTTTTGTTTCCCTACAAAGTGAGTTTGACTAGCCTAAATTCCTATACTTTCAGTGGATCCAGTTGAGACATTGTATAGAGAAATTGCCTATTGAAATTAAATCTTTGCCTGAAGAGTGGGGGTTTCTGAATATCATAGGTTCAGCCCATACTGCTTCTGGGGTGGCTTCTTACTACTATAAATTAGTTGTAGAAAACCCCACCCCACAGTTCATTGGTGTTCAACAAATTTGGGAACATGATATTGGGGAAGTTCCTTCTCCGGAAGCATGGGTGAATTTCTGGAGCAAGACAAACAGAGTATCCCAATCTGCCTCTACTGTATTTCACAAGCTTTATTCTTCTCTGCACACAGAGCTCACTTTACTCCAGTAAAAGTGGCCAAATGGGATAGGGCAGCTGGGAATGAGTGTTGGTCTTGTCAGAGTGGTGTTGGCACTTTGAGGCATGTGGTATATGACTGCCCTAACATTCAGTCCTATTTGGTTTCAATCTGGAATCATATCCAAGAGGTGTTGGGATTCAGGGCCACTCTCTCCTGGTCTGTGGTTGTTTTTCGGTCAGTAAATGGCATCTCGTCGTTGCAGAGAGGGATTGTAACTTTTTATTTGATTTTATGATGGGAGTGGCCCTGCATCTCATTATTTCTAACTGGAACCATACTGCAGAGCTTAGTTGGCACGAATGGTGGAATCACCTGTGTTTATGCTGCAAGTATGAACAAATGCCATGTTATGGTGTAACCCGTACGCCTTCCACTTTTCGCAAATGAAAACCCCTACATAACTACATCTCCAAAGTCAGTTATGATGTAAACTAAGGGGTTATCAGTCAAACCATTGTAGTTCCTATCTAGTGAAGGGTTACTTGATGTGCCGTAGCCCTTGCAGGCCTCTATTAGCGTCTTATTTTTTCTTACATGCTGCCTTTGTTGATTGCACGGGGTTGGGATGGTCGTGGTTGGGGAAGGCTGTTTCAAAGCCTTTTTTTGCTCTGATGTTAAGGAGAAATACCATTTTAATTGTATTTTTGGTTTGGTTGTATTTGTTTGAAAAAATAAATAAAGAAGTTAATAAAAAACAAAAACAAATATTTGGTTTCCAAAAACGTTTACAACATACCAAAATGAATCACACAAAAACACAATGACAACTTAACCACCCTTTACAAATGGGCAGGTGCTATACCACATATCAGCCAGCTAACAAAGACCCCAATAGTTTATTTTATTTATTTATTTATTTAATGTTGTTTTCTTATACCGTGCTCTTTGGAATCAGCACGGTTTACAGTCAACAACGTTTGTACAGTGCAGGCAGGACCTACACTGGACTTACAATGAACAGGTATAACGACTTGGTATTAACAAGGGAAACTTTGTACAGGCTGCGCAATCGGTCACAGGTGACCGGGCTTACTTACCACTATTTACAGGTTGGCTAACTATATACAGGTTGACTAACTATATACAGATTGGTCGCCCATCTTGAGATGTCTCGTATTGCTCGGTGACCATTTGCGATTTTCTGTAGTTAGCAGAACAGTACCATCATTCCCATTCCCTCCTTCACCCTGCACCTTCCCCCATTCCCCCATCCTTCCCCCTCCTAAACCCCCTTCCCACTCCCTCCCAAGTGCCTGACTGAGTGCTTCCCAGTCTTCCTCAAAACACTCCATTCGCTGCCGATGGTGCGCTGTTAGCCACTGTATCACCATCACCACTTGACACTCTCGTAATACACTGTTCCAACCCAGGCACCACCAGTTGCTTCCAACTGGCAGCAATGGCACAGCATGCCACACTGAGGCATGCCACAGTAACCTTACATTTGCCCTCCTGTCCCTTCCCCCCCACCACAAGAGTAAGAAGATCCCTGGGTCTAACAACAGAGCCCCCCCCCCCCCATTCACTCCTGTACTTGTCTCCAAAAGGTCTGAATTTTTGGGCATGTCCACCATATGTGCCAAAAAGACCCTCATTCTCCATACCCTTTCCAACATCCCGGCGAGACTTCAGGGAACATCTGATGCAGCCTCTCTGGGGTGTAGTACCACTGCAAGAAGACCTTGTAGCAATTCTCCCTGATTGTTATAGACAAGAATACCATCCTGATCTAGTCCGACCTGTTTCCAGTCTTTTTGCTTGAGCTCATCCACCAGGTCCCTCTTCCATTCATCCATATATGGAAGAGGCCAAAAGCTTCTGCCCCAAACCACCTTGTACAAGGTGGAAACCAGTCCCCTAAACCGCCTTCGGCCATATTAGAGCACTTCCAGTTCTGTACAGTCCCACTTCAGTCCCCGCTTCCCCAATTTACCTAGGAGGAAGTGACACACCTGTTCGTATTGGAATTTGTCCTTAAGTTCCTCAAATGGCACCAATTCTCCTGCATCAAAGAACTGATAAAAATTCTTCAACCCTTATCTGTTCCACCGGGGATACACATCTCTCTCCCAGCCAGGGACAAACTTCCTGGTACACCGCAGTGATGACATTACTGAAAAACCTACCTCCCTGCCCCTGGCTCTCCTGCCTCTGCACCAGATCCCAAACTCATAATACATGCTGCATGCTTAGATTACCCACTTCCCAATACCTCCTCTCCCTTTGTGAGATCCAGGGCAGGCTCCCTAGAACCCCCTTTCATGTGCTTGCCCGCTTGACAGCCACATATCTCTTAATCTCCCCCCATCGTGCAAATCTATCAGGTGTCTAATCTGAGCCACCCTATAGTAGGCCCGAAAATCTGGGGTGCCGAAGTCCCCCCTCCCTAGACCAGTACATCATCTTATGTGCCACACAAGGTGGCTTGCGTCTCCAGATATATTGGAAAACCTTTCACTGCAAGACTCAGAGAGCTCCCATCAGCACTAAAACCAGCAGTGCCTGGAACAAGTATAACACCCGGAAAGAATATTTATCTTTATAGCTGGGATGCACCCTAACCATGAGATCTCCATCCTCATCCAACCCTCCAGCTCAGCTGTAAGGTCCTTGAATAGCAATGGGTAATTAGCCTGATACACAGCCCATATGATGCGGGAATCTTCACCCCCAGATACTTAAGTGCACCTGTGACCCACCAAATAGGAAACTGCGCCTTCAGCTGAGCCACCATCGCTGGGGTGACAGACACATTTAGAGCTTCTGTTTTATCAATATTCGTCTTAAACCCCGATACTCCTCATACTACTGGAGCTCCTCCACTACAGCTGGCAAAGACTGCAGCGGCTACATCAAGTACCACAGTATATTGTCCACAAAAAGAGAGATGGTGTGCATTTGCCACCCCGATTCAACCCCTTGTATCTGCCCATTCTGTCTGATCACCTGGGTCAATGGCTCCACCACCAATGCAAATAAGAGAGGCGACATAGGGCACCCTTGTCTCATCTCCTTTTCCAATTCAAACCCCTTGGAGTATTGACTGTTAACCTTTACTTGGGCTTGTGGTCCTTGGTAGAACCCCCTAATCCAGCTCCCAATTCTGGGGCCAAATCCCATCTTCACACAGCAAACAAAAAGTCCCAGTGAACCCTATCAAATGCTTTCTCAGCATCGATAGACAAAAACATAACTTTGGCCTGAACCCGGGAAAATACCCACAGCACCTCTACCGCCCATTTAATATTTTCCGGGCCCTGCCTCCCAGATATAAAGCCTGTCTGATCAGGTTGCACCAGCCCCCCTATCCAGAGGGCCAGTTGAGAGGCCAAAACTTTAGCCAGAATCTTTACATCTACATTTATGTGTGATATGGGACAATAGGACCCACACTCGGTTAGGTTCTTGTCCTCCTTGGGCAGGACTATTATACCTGCTGTCAGCATGTCATGTGACAGGATGCCCTCTTCCAATAAAACTCCATTATACACTCTGGTGAACAGGTCCCCTATCTCATCTAAAATGCTCTGTATAAGCTGCCTGCAAGGCCTTCAAGACTGGGTGCCTTTCCCGCCAGCAGAGCCTTGCCCGCACTACTGATTTCCCCACATCTATATCCTTCTCTAGTGCTTCCACTGTACCCTCTGGGAGCTTCGGTAGGTCCACTCCAGTCAGATATTGTTGGATTTCTCCCTCTTTGAATCCCGCCTGCTTTTTTATACACCACCTGATAGAAATTCACAAGTTGGGCCCAATGAATTGCTCTGTACACTGCATCACTCTGTCATCCCCCTGAATCTGGCTAATCATAGAGTGAACCACCTGCCTCTTCAAGTTCTGTACCCTATCTCCAAACTCATAGTAGACCTGGCGAGCCCTCTGCATCCTGAAGGCAATCTGTTCTGCTTGTAGGCTCTTTAATTTTGCCTGCAACTGACCTACCTGCCTCCAGGTTCTCTTTGCCCCTGTCCTCTGATACTCCAAGACCTTGGCCCAGATATCTTGGATCAACTGCTCTTTTCACTGTATGCGGCTCTTTTTCAGATGTGCAGTCTACATAATATAGCATCCATGCACCATCGCCTTGAGGCCCTCCAAGAGGGTCACATCCCCACCTCCCCGGTATCATTCAATTGAAGATACTCCTTGAATGCCCCCCACACATCATCCACTACCTCCTGCTTCCACAATAGGTTTTGATTTAGGCACCAAAATTGAGTCCCGCTGGAATCCCAGTCCCCCAACTCCAATAGATTGGAGCATGGTCAGACCACGTTAGAAATCCCATCTCAGCCTCCTTCAACTCTGACATCCATAGCTGATCCACCAGGATCATATCTATCCTACTGAAACTGTCATGTGGAGCAGAGTAGAACAAGAACTTCTTTCCTGTAGGGTGTTAATGTCACCAGGCATCCACTAAGTGAAATTGCCAAGGTGCCTGCCATAGATCTCACCTATTCCTGTCCCTCCCATCTCCCATCTTAGCTTGCCTATCCCTCCCTGGATGTGGAACCACATTAAAATCCCCTCCCAGGACCAATTTCCCTTGGGCCTGATCCTCAAGCAGACTCCTTACCACCCTCCAAAAGGCTACCTGTCCCCCATTTGGGCCATACACAGAGACAAACGTAATGTCCTCCCCTCCATCTTTCCCCGTACCCCCACCACCCTACCCTCCTGATCCGTAATGTTGTCCCTCACTTGAAAAGGACTACCTTGCCTGATGAGGATAGCAACCCCGCCTTTTTTTACCCCCTCCCCCAGTGCCGCAAAGGAGAACTGCAGTGAAAATTGGGCATGACACAGACACCATTCATCTCTGCCCCAGAGATGAGTCTCTTGTACCAGGATGATATCCTATCTGTCCACTCCACCTTCCGGAACATTAACAGTCATTTTGCAGAAGCGTTCAGGTCTTTTTCGTTAATCAATCCTATGCGCACCATTCTAAAGTTGCCCTTCCACCACCCCCCAACCCCCAACACAGCTGGATACATCTACCCCCCCCCCTTCCTCACTCTCCACTCCCCCCGTCTCGCCGCTCCTTCCCTTAGGAGCCATCCTCCCAGATGTGATCAGTGAAACCCCATCTCACCCCTCACATCCTATTCATTGCAGCACCCCTTCCATATCCATACAACCCCTCAACCCAGCCATTCCCCATTCCCTGTCCATTCCTTCCCCCCTCCCCCATTCCCCCATATAAACATACATCCCGCCATACCTTCAAATCCTGATTCTCCCATCTATCACCCTCCACCTAACACACCTCTCCCCAAGTGCACAACAACTAACCCTCACCCCCCAGCCACACTCCAATCCAGCCATCCCTCAAACCTCCCCTATCCCTCCTACAGTGCCCTATTAACCATCTCACTGGTCTAGTAGATTCGGCCCCTTTCAGTCCAATATCCAATCATAAGTATTAGTGTATATAGCTCTCTGTAAATATTATGTAAATACTGTGTAAATAGTTTCCCCAGTTCTCTCCCTCAAGAATGTCCCCCTGTTCTATGTAAGCACATTGTGATGTTAATGCATTGTTGCACTGTTCAGTTCTAATGTAAACCACACTGATTTTAATAGCGTGGTATATAAGAAATACAAATAAATAAAATAAATAAATAAAATATCCAACAGCCAAGTAACTCTGTCACCAATGCAGTCTTCATCTCTCTCTCAGGAGGATCAGGCCCCAGTCTCTGACTACTCTTCACCTGGATGCAGATCCTTGGAAAGGTACTGGAGGCACTGCCCATTGGCAGCCACCCGCTGCCATTTCAGCAGTGCCATTTTCACATGGGTCTCACTCTTTATCCCCTGTGAAGTGACCCCCATTGTGGCAGGCCTTCACATCCCAACTTTCACATTGCCTGCCAGGCCTCTTGCTATGCTATTCCATATGGTCTTCCACTTTGACCATGAGGTTCCCCAGCTCCTCAATGTCATGCTGTAGAGCCACCAGCATTTCCTTTAGATTGACTCACAACAAGCTAATGTCTGCTCGCTTCTGTCAGAATTCTTGAAACCAGAACTTAAGGTTATCACTCACCGCCATCCCATTTTGGGCTTCCCGCTCCTCCGCCGAGCCCTCCAAGTCACTTGATCTCTCGCGACACTCAACACACTGAGCACATGGCTGTTCCTGCCGCACATAGGATGACTGGATGGATATCCTGAGTTGTTGGGTGCTGTTATAAGCATTGTGGGGCTGCGGTTCTGCTGTGAAGGCTCGCTCAAGGTGAGATCCAGATGGAGCTTCAGCAAGCTGTGTCCATTAGGGTCACTGACATCACCAGAAGTTCCCCAAATAATAGATATTGATGCCATCTTGATGTCCTAAGTTGAATTATTCCGTGCCGTGAATAGTGGGATTGGACATGCGGGCTTGATGTCCAACCCACGCCCAGCACCTAAACTCGATTCCACTGCCAGCACTCCCCGCATGTACACAGCGTTTGTTTGTACAGGGAGTACTGGACATGGATGGGAGGGGGCTGTGCTGGGGCAGAGTGAGGGATTGGCCAGCTGGTGGAAATTAAGGGCCTATTCAGTTCAAGCCTCTGTACATTCCCCAGCAGCCCCCCAGGACGTCCAGCATATTCCACTCCAATGATGGAATAAGCCCTTGGGGTATCAGTGATCATGCACTGCAGCCCCCCGCACCCCATACCATCGCCCAGCTAGGCCCCTGCACCACGATCTGGGCCATTGGGCCTCTGATGCCACCCAGACCATGGTCTGCAGGGGTCAATGTCAGGTGGATGGCTCATTGCCATGGTGCTAGAACGCTACTGCTCCCTCTCCCTATCAGTGGCATTTTGGCATGGGGACAGGCTGTTCCCCATACGTTGATCTCCTCAGCATGCAGAGAACACCTGGACGTCTATGTTTCAGATTCTGCCATCATAGGTATATCCGGGCCCTGCGGTGGCAGAACCAGGTATATCCCCGGTATGTCCAGGTTTTGGCCGGGCACTGTGGACAGACTTGTGGGGACCTAAATCGACCTCCACTGAAATAAGGACATTCTCAAAAATGTCACCTTTTGTTGGCATTTCAGTAATGCCTGGAGAACCTTTATATGTATGTGAATGATCCTGCAATTATGGTGAGGAAAGGAAAAAAAGGAACAGAAAAGGTATTTTCTAAACAGTTCTAAATTATTAGAGCTTTTAAGGTTTATATTAAAGCTGATATGTGCAGCCTTAGAAGTGTGAAGCAAGGAGAGCCAATGAAGGTAAATGCTTCTCAGAGAGGAATCCGCCCCTGCTTCTCACTCATTCATGCAGCTCTTTCAGTCGTCTCCTGCTGACTGCCAGATGCTGTTAACATTATTTCTGTGTATACACATTAGGCACGATTGTTGGCGTTATGGTTTTTTTTTAAATTTATGTCAATGAGGCAAGATTCTTATGGAGCCAAGCAGGAACTGTTTCATTCTGATGGATAAATAACATCTGTGCAAACTTTAAACATTCACATTATGTGTATCAAGAGCTGAAGAGTTTTTGAAATTTGATGGCATAGTTCAAATACCACACTTACACATACTCAGACACATACAGATACTCTCAAGCAAACATGGACAGCTTAGAAACTCCTCTTCTATTACAATAATGGTAATACTGGATGAAACCCTAATTAGGATTGATGTGAGAGATATAAAATGTAATAAAATTCCATGAGTAGCTGCATAGATTGCGTTCAGTCTGCTTTACGAGCTCAGTGTTATGAATAACGTTAGCAAGTTAGATCTCAAGATGTGTTCACATGGGAGTTTGCATTATTCTCTAATCATTATTAAAAGTGAAGTCTATAGTGGGGAAAAACGCAGTGCTGCGTTAATCAGAGTCTTATCCCTGTCTCTCGGGAAGTCTTTATTTGTGAAATTCCCCCAGAAGGGGCAGGCATAGCTATCTTGGCTTTGCGACTCCCACAATGCACTGCTTCTTCTATTCATTAATCTGTCACTAATTCAATCTGCAATGCCACTGTCATAATCATATCTTACATTGCTGTCCATTACTGTGGAACAAATTGCAACATTTTTCATTTCAGAAAGACTGAGCTGTTATTTCTGCTGTTGATATTTCTGTTCACAAGTTCTCAGAGGTTCTTTTTATTTCCAGGCATTAAAGCTAAAAGCAGGCACACATAAAAAAATACTACTGGAAAGGATTAAAGATTTTCTACAATGGTTTGAAAGAGATTATTCCAAAGATGCCGTCAGATATTACAGAATGAGATCTGAGAGCTGATGAAGCAGGGTGAAGAAGTCAAAACTTCCTGTAACGGCAATGATTTGTTATTTAGCATATTTGATAGCCTGTATTTGAAATAATCTAGGGATTTCATTCAGGCTGGTCTTGGGATCTTTTTTCCAGATGAAGAACAAATGGAAAAGAAATAAGACTGTAAGGTTTATCTATGAATTGTAATTATGAAGGAATAAGGAAGAGTGGGACCTATAACCTCTGAAGTTATTGGACAGAGACAGTAGTTTATGGGAGCACTGTTTTAATTTGCTGGTGGCTGGTTGGCAGCAATTTTGTCTGTTGTTATTAGAGTGGGAGCTGACAAAAAAATAGGATTTTCCTCTAATAAAATGCTTGAAGAAAGCGCTGTTAGGATAGAATCAAAAATGAATCTTTTAAACACCTTTTTTCATAATCTTCCATATACAGATTTGCCAATGCAGATGTCATTGTGACATTCATAATGGTTCTAGAGACTTGCTCATAAAAAGTGCTTTCAAACCTAAAAACTTCCTCTTTAAAGCTATCTTCAAAGACATTAAAATATCTGTGGGTAATCTAAATTCCTCTGGTAAATCCAGAAACTTTATAGCTATACTCAATTCCCCTTCCTGTTGAAGGTTCATGTACAGGGATCTAATATCCATAGTGGCCATAAGAACATCCTTAGCTACTCTATCATATTGAGCTAGTATCTCTAAAAAGTGCATAGAGGCCCTACATAAGAATCTGTGGCTAGTACCAGAGGCTTAAAGAAGGTGTCTAAAATATCTTTTTAGATATGGTTGCTTTATCAAAAGCTTTGAGGCCTTTTTGCTAAAGATAACTTTGCAGTTAATGCTTGATTTGAACTGCACACTTGGGCCCATGGTAGTAATTACCACGGGAGTGTGATAATTATAATGCATGCTTTTTTTCACAGTAACTGCCAATTGCACATTAGGACGCCAAATGGGCAGGTTAGGGGTGGAGAGTGGGAGTGGTGAGCACATTGCAGTTGGCGTGGGGGTATGTTTTGTGTGCTGTCAATGTTGCCATTAGCACAGGTTCACCAAAGCCGCCTCACTAGGTAGACGTAAGTGTACCCGCAGTAATAATAGTGTCATGCGTTAGGGTATGTATCCATGTTCTCTCAGGAACATGCTGGTCATGCCCTGACAGGTACCATGGAAACTTTGCACTTAACACACATTAGCTTTTGTGCTAAATGTGCATTAAACGCAAAACCCTCGCACACTTGAGTAAAAGATTCCTTTGAGGTGTAATCTTCTAAATCATTTTAAATCTTCAGTGGGGTCTAATTTTTTGTATTTGTTATAATCCCCAAATTGTCTTTGAATATTTTCTATGTAATCCTTTCTATATTTAAGGCTATTGCCCCCTGCTTTATCTGCCCTTCTTATAATTATATCATTATTTAATGCTAACCTTTTATTGGCTCCTCCTTCATGCCTAGTGTAATTCTGTTTTGCTCTCATCTTTTCTGGTCCACTTTTTCCAAATACAAGTTCCATTGGGCTGAAGGACCTCCAACTAGATTACAATTTCAAGCTCACCTCTCTTTTATGTATATCTAAACCGTCTTTAAAATATAGTTTTAAGTGAAACTTTTTCATAAACCGCTCAATATCTATCTTGGAATGAAAGCTGTCTTATCTGTTTGTGGGAATAAATGCTTCTTTAATGACCTGTCAAATCATAATCTGATAAATGAATGATTACTGATTCCTTGAACTATGATCTGGTTGCTGGTCCTTGTCTCTGCTCTCCTTCTGTGTTCTCTCTCCACTTCTTGTGATATGTTTTCTTCGTCTGATCTTGATCTAAAAAAGCTTCAGTCTCACTAGAGCTGCCACTAGATTCTTCAAATGCCACCTATTAATCTTTGTTTTTCAATCAGGGCTCACCCATGAATAGATAGAGCACTCACTCTAACCTTTCTGATCTCTATTAAATTTTTGTTTCTGCATTATTTGTCAAAAATGTTCTATATTTTTTCTTCAGTTCTGTTAGCTGTGTAGTGAACAAATCTATCACCAAATCCTCTTTTAACTTTGTTGTCTTCTTTTCAATTTCTATTTTCAAATCACTGCTTATTTCCATGATTTTACTGATGATTAATAATATTGCGCACTGGGCTAGAGTTACACGGAAATCCGCAGGACAATGCCACACTCCTGAGGCAGAGAAACGAAACCTGCACACAGGTCGGGTGAGAGGAGGTGTCCCAGCATTCCAGGAATATACCAGCAGAATATACTGCAAACCTGGGGAACAGGTTGCCCCTTGAATCATAAGCTGAGTATACACAAAGGCAGCATTTTGGGGCATGTTATGAATGGATGCGACAATTACTGAATAATCATTATGCACAGCAGAGAGGTAGAGGCCTATTATGTGTTAGATGTCCCAGCTGGAGGAAGGGGCCACATGCTGCCACAGACACCTGTCCTATGCATGGGGCCACTTCTGCGGCAGCCTTACCACCCCATGGTGACAGAAACAGGCCTGAGACCGCATTCGTAGTGCCCGATGGCTGACATACATGCCCTGTGCAGCTAGACGGTGATGTGCTGGGGGTACCATATGTATGCAACACACCATGCACATGTCCCGCCCCCCCATGACAGCCACCACGTGTGTGACACTGGCATCGTGCAATGGGCAGGTGACACTGCACCCTTGGCATATCTCAGCAAAAATATTGGTGGAGTGGGCCTCGAACCCCCAGACCCAGAGACAGTCCCCATACCAGCAGCCCACGATGGAACACTGCTGTGACCAATGTCCCAGGCAGGCAATGTGCATGATGCACAGAGGCATGGGCCAGCCACACATGGTGTGGACATGCACAGGCCCGTGGCAGTTGCTGCACATACTGCAGCCCCTCCCTCCCCAGGTGCTGACATGTGCATTGAGTGGTATGGGCATATGGCTCAGGCAGTCATGCAAAGTAATGTATATGTCGGCTGCTATCCATTCATCATCATTCTCCAGTATTGAAATAACTTCATGTAATTTGTAATGCCTTGATATTCTAAAGTTGAATAATGTGAAAAATTATAAACAGACAACACAAAAACACCAAATAACACGGTTTGTGGAATAATTGCATACTGCACATGCTCTGTTATACTTAATTGCTCATATTATTGCTCATCGCAAACGCCCTACCCATTCAAGCATAGTGTCCCCATAACGGGGACGGCAGAAATATGTATTGTACTCAGAACGGAATCACTGTAAATTCTACATACAAATATATTTGATTAAAAACAATATATTAAACAAAAATCAGGCTTACCTGAGAGAATGACTGATTGTGTTCTTGCCAAAAAAAGACTACTTTTCAAGCGTATGATAAATTTAGCAAATTTTACTAAACTCTTACTTCAAGTTCTTTTATCGGTTGTGCAGGTGAACATATCACAGAACCTTTTGTAATGCATTCATTCTACATTTGTTCCTAATAAAATATTGTGTGATTGAATTGTTTTCTGCGTGGTTTAATAAGACCCGAGGCATACAATTTGAATGTACCCATTTCGGGGATGCTATGCATAAATGGGTTCCAAGGGAGGATAGAGTTTCAAAGAGAACATTGTTGAAAGCAGCAGAAAGGTCAAGAAGGATGAGGATTGCGTAAAGATCTTTGGAGTTGATGAGGAACAAGTCAGTGTCAAGAGCCATTTCTGTAGAATGGAGAGGATGAAAGCCAGATTGCAGTGGATCCAGAAAGGCTTGAGAGGATAGAAAGTACAGACAATGGTGGTGAGCTGCATGTTCATTTAGAAACACTACTACTGATCATTTGTATAGCACTACAGGGTATACACAGTATCCCTGCTCATCAGAGCTTGCAATCTAGTCAAGACAGACAACACAACAGCTGGGAGCTAAGAAAAGGGAAGGAGGGAGATGGACCTTATAATTAGAACTGGTAACGCCTTTTTTTTTTAAAGTGCTGCCAAGTCAGTGCTGACTCCTGGCAATCAGCAGCCCCTGGTTTTCATGGCAAGGTATGATCAGAAGTAGATTGCCAGGCCTTTTCTTCTGAGGCAATAGAGGGTAAAGTGACTTGCCTAAGAGCACAAAGAGAGCCAGTGCAAATCAAACCCAAATTGCCTGGGTACAAGGCTATTGTTCTACCTACTTGGCTATTCCTTGCTGTAATGAAAGGGGGGGGGGGGGGTTAGGAGAGTTGTAATCATAGCATATTTGAAGGCTTTAGGAATGGTTGCAGTAGAAAACAATAGTTTTAAGGAAATGACATATGGAAGGAATGGCATCAAAGTAGATAGGTGGGAATGAGATCAGAGGAATAGGGAGTAAGTTTGGAGGAGGAGAGAAGATAAATAGTTTCTTCTTCAGTGATTTTAGAAAAGGAAGAAAGAGAGAAAGAGGATGAGAGAAGGATTTGGGAGTGTGGAAGGGGAAAGGGGTGGAGGCAATCTTGTGGAAAACTCAAGATTGATTTTGTGGACCTTATCATGGAAATAGTCAGCCAGAGTCAGGATGGAAAGGGAAGGACATCTTACCACTACAGGTCAGCACTGAGAGACAGGCACCATATTGGACTGCATCAGAGAAGAATCAGGGGTGGATGGGGACCACTCCAGCCTGAACACTGCTGGACCTCCAGGGAAGCCTTTGTAAGGTCTGTGGGCCTCGGAAGGGCCAGCTGGCTAGCCAAGAAGATCACTGCTGAGTTGGGGGGAAGCAGAAAGCCAGACACATGGGGATGGGTGCTGTCTAGGGGAGTGCTGAAGGAAGGGGTGTATGTGGTGCCTGTGTGGATGCCATAGATCTTCTGATCCAGTGCACTGGCATTGTTCTTGAATTGGGGGAGGGAATATAAAAGGGGGGAGGGCTGTTGGAGGTCCAATGCTACTCCCGCTGCAAATCAATATAAACATATCTGATAGCTCAGTGCAAATGTCACCTCTTGAGATAGTGTTATCTGTAGACACATTATTGGCAATTTTGACAGCCAGTACATGGCATAGAGGTTAGCTGGAGTTGCGTTTAGTTGCCTCAGTGAAAAATGAGCTTCATTCTTAATTTTATAAGGCTCCTGCCACCATGCCTTCTCCTTACCCCAATCCCACATCTCTACTCATTTAACATGTGAAATACAGATAGCGAGGAAAATCTATGCACTATCTGCATTTTGCCTGCGTTAGCTATCAATATGGACTATTAGGATGGACAATCTACCATATTAACAGCTAGTGTGGTTTAGTAAACAGACCCCTAAGTGTGTGGAGAATTATAAACACACTTGCTGTTGTTAAGTGCCATCGAGTCGATGTTGATTCATGGCGACCCTCTGTATAGTTGTCCTAAATTGTGTTCGGTCTTCAATCATTGTTTTCAGACTGGCACCCATAAGCTGCTGTTACTATATTGATCCATCACATTGCTGGCCTTCCTCTTTTACGTTGACCATCTATCTTGCCAAGCATGATGTCTTTCTCTAATAATCTCTCCACATGATGTGTCCAAAGTATGAAAGCTAAAGTCTTGTCATCTGAGCTTCTAAAGAAAGCTAAGGTTTGATCTCCTCTAGTACTGACTGGTTTCTTCTTTGGGCAGTCCATGGTATACGCAGTTTTTGCGGCCAGCACAATAATTCAAAGGCATCAATTTTCTTCCTGTCTATCTTTTTCACTCTCCAACTTTCGCATCCATATTATGTTATTGAAAATACCATGGCCTGAACGAGTCAAATCTCTGTTTGGAGAGAGGGACCTCTCTGCTCTTCAGAATCTTGTCTAGGGGGCTTGTTTACAAAGCCGCGGTAGCGGTTTGCGATCGTAATCGGAGCCGCGGCCCCATTGATTTCAATGGGGCCGCGGTTGCGATCGCGATCGCGAACCACTACCGCGGCTTTGTAAACAAGCCCCTAGGTCCTTCATAGCCATTCTGCCAAGAGCAATGCATCATCATATTTCTTGACTGCTTGTTGCTTCTTTATTGATAATTGATCCAGGTAGGTTAAAGTTGTCCACAATTTCAATTTATTCTCCATCAACAGTGAACCTATTGATTTTGCCAGTTGTCATGATCTTTGTCTTATTTCCATTAAGGTGCACGTCCATTTTAAGACTATATTCCTTGATTGTGAGAAGCAAATGTTTCAGATCATCTTCACTTTCAGCCAGTAATGTGGTATCATCAGCATAGTAAAGGTTGTTGATGAGTCTTCAATCAATCTTCACACCTCTGTTGTCTTCATACAATCCTGCTTCACTGATGATTAATTCTGCATATAAATTAAACAGGTATGGGGAATGTATGCAGTCTTGTCATAAAGCTTTGCTGATTTTAAACCATTCTGTTTCTCCTTGTTCTGTTCAAACTGTTGATTCTTGATCAATGTACAGACTGTGCAAGAGCACGATCAGGTGTTCTGGTATACCCATGCTTCTTAATGTGGCCCAGAATTTCTCATGGTTTACACAGTCAAAAGCCTTGCTGTAATCAATAAAGCACAAATAGATATCCTTTTGGTTTTCTTTAGTCTTCTCAAGAATCCATCTCACGATCATGTCTCTCATTCCTCGCCCTTTCCTGAACCCTGCTTGCACTTCAGGTAGTACGTGTTCCAGGTTTGGTTGTAATCTCTGCTGAATAATCTTCAGTAGAATCTTTTTGGCATGTGGGATCAGAGCAATTGTGCGATAATATCTGCAGTCAGTTGGATCACCTTTCTTTAGTATTGGTATAAACACAGATCCTTTCCAGTCAGTTGGCTATGATGTTGTCTTCCAAACTTCCTGGCAGAGCCTTGTAAGTATGGTAACAGCAGCATCAGATTACTGTAATACTTCTATGGGAATGCCATCAATGCCTGGTGCTTTGCTTTTTGTTAAGGCTTTCAGTGCTGCTTCGACTTCTTCTTTCATCACCAATGGTTCCAGATCATAAGGTACAGGTTGAAATGGCTGTTGGTCCATTTGATCTTTTTTCAAATAAAAACTCTGTATATTCTTTTCACCTTTTCTTGATCTTCTCAGCATCATTCAACATAGATCCTTGAGTATCTTGTAACATTCCAATTCAAGGCTGGAATTTTTTCTTTAACTCGTAGTTTTAGGAAAGCCAATCTTGTTCTTCCTCTAATAGTTTCTGTTTCTATTTCCTTGCATGCGTCATTGTAGTAATTTTCCTTGTCCTGTCTTACTGCACGTTGGAAATCTCTGTTCAGTTCTGTGACTGCCTCTCTTTCACCTCTGTCTTTAGCTTCTCTGCATTTCTGGAACATTTTCAAAGTTCCTTCCGTCATCCATTTTGGCCGTTTTTGCTTTTTCACCTTTTGTAGAGACTTCTCGCTTTCTGTCAACACAGCCTTCTTGATATCATTCCATAACTCTTCTGGAACTCTTCCATTTGTATCTAAAGCAGTAAATTGATTTTGCAGGCAAGTCTTTAAATTCCAGTGGTATATTCTCAAGGTCATATTTTGCTATATTCATGAGTGGCTTGTTGTTTTTCAACTTTAGCTTGAGTTTGCATACTAGTAGTTGGTGATCTGTACCACAGTCAGTTCCAGGTTTTGTCTTTGTTGATGTTATAGAGCTTTTCCATCGTTGACTTCCACAGATGTAGTCAATTTGATTTTTGTACAGTCCTTTGGGTGAAGCCCATTTGTGCAGTCTCCACTTGTGTTGCTGGAAGAAGGTGTTTGAGATGAATAGATCGTTGGTCTTGCAGAATTCTATCAGTCTTTCTCCAGCTTCATTTCTGTTGCCAAGTCCATATTTTCCAATCATTTTGCCTTTTTCTTTGTTGTCAACTTTTGCTTTCCAGTCACCCATGACTATCAGGATATCCTGTATGCATGTTCTGTCAATTTCAGCTTGTACTTATTCATAGAACTCATCAATTTCATCCTCGTCTGCAGCTGTTGTTGGAGCATATACTTAAATTATAGTTGTGTTGATAGGCATTCCTCATAGACGAATAGAGATTAAGTGTTCATTGACTGCATTGTGTTTCATTACAGTTCTTGCAAGTTTCTTTTTTATTATAAATGCAACACTATTTCTTATTTGTCTTTCATTTCCAGCATAGTAGACCATGTAATCATCTGATGCAAAGTGCCCGATACTAGTCCATTTCAGTTTGCTGACACCCAACAGATCAAGTTGTACACATTCCATTTCATTCTTGACCACCTCCAACTTCCCTTAGTTCATGCTTCATATGTTCCATGTCCCAATATGTAAGACATCTTTGCAGCTTCTGATTCTCATTTCATGCACAACTACATGAGCAGTCAGATGTCCCTAGGACTTTGATCCAACCACATCATAAATGCTGACTTTACTCTGAAAAGTATTTAGCTTCTTCCCAGTAGCTAGTTGAGTGCCTTCTGACCTGGGGGTCTCATTTTCCAGCACTATAGTGCAATTTGTATTGTTGTGATTATCGATTGGGTTTTCATGGCAAAATACAGAAGCAGATTGCCAGGCCTTTCCTCCGTGCAGTTTAAGTTTAGTGTTGTTGCCATTGTCACAGAAATGTGATCCTCCACCACCAACACCGTCCCATTCTGCTATACTCAGGTGGGTTTTCATGGCAAGATACAGAAGGAGATTGCCAGGTCTTTCCTCCACGCAGTTTAAGTTTAGTGTTGTTGCCATTGTCACAGAAATCCTCCGCCGCCAACACTGTCCCATTCTGCTGCTGCCCAGATGGGTGGTTTGTCTTGGTCTGGCACCTCAGCTGAGACCTATTCATCTTGGGAGACCCTGCCAGTAGTTACTACCAATAGCTTAACCCTCAGCATCACTGATGCACACAAGCCCTCACAGCATGGCAAGTTTCAAACCAAGTGAGGGAAAAACACACATAGCTATATTTTAAAAAGTGTGGGAAAGAACGTAATGGAGAAAAGGAAATGGAAAAATGGTAAGGATAAAGGGACAGATGGCGGGAAGGTCCAAGAAGGCGCAGAGGTGGTCATGGAGAATGTGAATAGTGCATGAAGAGGAGGCCCTTATGATCTAGGGTGATGTCACTGATACCAGAATATCAAGCATTCATTCCAGAAAAGTGAAAATACTCTCTGTGCACAAGTGCATTCTTTGAATATGTCCCTCCAAGATACCCATCTGCTGCAATGCTTTAGCCACTGCTCCATCTCTGCTGGGCTCTGGGAGAGAATCTAAAACTCTTTCCATAGGTCCAGCAAAAGTAATACAGTGGCTGCAGGTATGAGCAGCAGATGTCAACAGGCTGCTGTCAAGGAGGGGTAGGGCCTCCCAGTAAAGGAGCTCTTCTGGACTCCCATCCTCCTTTCCCTGGGGTAAAATGGGGATAGTGTCTATGGGGAAAGGAGCAGAGGGTATGATCGAAGGGACACAGAAGTGAGGGCTGTGGATGGTGCTGCTACTGATTCAGCTGCTGCTAGTGGCAGATGGAGAAAATCAGACCATTCTACAAATAAAGTGGTTAAACAGAATTGCTGCAGTTTTTTTTTTAAAGCGTTCATGCATTTGGGGGGCATGTTTATTAAACAGCATTAACCACTAGTGTGGGGTTCAGAGTGCGGTAAGCATGGCACACTAAACATTAGTGTGAGGCTCTGTGCTAAAAATCGCACACTAGCAAGATAGCATCTGAATCAGTGGATACAGGGCAGGGTTGAGGACAAATGTTGGCACTAACAGTGCATTGTGGTTAGTGTGAGTGTGTTGATCACTCACTAACCACGATTACTGCCGTTAGTATGGGTGCACGTAATCCCACCTCAGTTGCCATGCCAGTTTGCCATGGTGCCACATGTTAGCAATGAGCCAGTGGAAGAGAGACATACACACACATCTCCTGAAGTTGTTGCAGGCTTCCATACTGGCTTCGTGGCCTGAGCATGTGCTAACAGAGCTCTTTTTAGTAAATATACTCCTTGGTGCTGTGCTGCTGCCTACCAAATAAATGCTTTGAATATCAACCAGATTGTCTCTATTCCAGTGTGAAGAGGTGAAAAAATGTTTTCCTTCTTTCTATAATAGTGGACTGCCTACATAACAAGACTTAACAAAACTGCACCAGAAAGCTTCAACTATCTACACTGAGGACTTAATACTAGGTTGTCAATACTTGCAGATATTTACATAAAAAGAAAACTGGTTTCACCAGGGACATTAATACTGAACTAATTAAGTAAGATAAACAATCTCATTAGTTTATTTAGTTTATTGATATGCCCTAAAGTTTAATTCCTTTATACAGCCGCTTGTAGTGTATAAATTTAATTTACTTGTGTTTTAATTGCTATTGCCTCTTATTGGGCCATCCATTAAAACCAAATTTTAATTCAGCCTAGTTAGTTAATCATAGGTATGTGCTCATGCACATAATCATTGCATTGACTTGAAGTCATGCAGTGCTGTTTAAACAAATTCTTTAAATGTTTACATTTTTGTGGGTAGAGAATCTGTTTTTTAGGTGCATTTCACCCTAGTGATAGTGCCTATTGTGGAATCTCCAGGGGTCTGTGTATTGCTTTGTCTGTCCATATGCATAGGTTTGCTCGTGCATGCACAGATAAACCTATGTATTGCAACAAGCAGAGCCCATTCCCCGCTGGCGAGAAAAATAGCCCAAGGCTGCCTCTGAGACTTAAAGCCGTGGTATATGCTGATGGGGACCCCATCTCCCACTGGCAAGAACAGTGCCCAAGGCCATTGCTGCAGCCGAAATCTGTATTCTCAGCTGTTGAGGACACCATTCCCCACTGGCTAGAAAAATAGCCTGAGGCCACTGCAGCTGAGATTTAATGCTAAAAAAGACGAATCATGCGTTTAAGCTCTGAAAACACAGGTCTGCAAAATTTTTTTTTTCGAGAGCTGTTTTGGCTATTCCACGTAATCTTTATGTTTTTTGGTGCGCTGAATCCGAAAATGACCTCCATTTTGTCATAGGACATCACGTTTCCTGACAATTTAGGTAACTATGTTAAATAAGGCAATAACTCCAACTAAATTGAAATTGACTTATAAAATTAAAGTTTTATTACAATATTTTCATGAAAGTCCTTTTTTGAAATGAAATGAGCTCACCTACACACACTAAACTCGATTCTTCTTCCTTGTGAGGCTCTTCTTGGTGCATTTACGCTTGTGAGTAGCATCTGGAATGTCTCTCTGAAGCATCCAACAGTAGTCTGCCATCATAGTAATACTCCATTTTCCCTGGTATCTCCTTTCCATCTCTTTAATGTCTTGGTGGAATTGTTCACCTTGTTCCTCACTCACAGCTCCCAAATTTTCAGGAAATTAGTCAAAGCGGGACTGGAGGAAATGCACTTTCAAACTCATCAGGCAACCTAAAGCTTGAAATGCTTTAGCATTCGTCCGACGATCTTTTTGTAGTGAGGATCTTTGTTATTGCCTAAAAATTTCTGTACGACTTCTTTAAATGCAACCCACCCTTCTTTTTGAGGATCCATCATGGTATTCACAAACTCTTGATCAACTATAAGCCTTCTAATGTCTGGTCCGACGAACACACCTTCCTTCAATTTTGCCTCCGACAGGCCTGGAAAATTGGTGACCAAGTATTTGAAGCATTCTCCATCTCTTGGAAGTGATTTTACGAATTGCTTCATCAATCCCAATTTTATGTGGAGAGGTGGTAGAAGAACTTTATGGGAAGGTACCAAAGTTTCTCGGAGGACATTTTTTTCACCTACTGTTAGCACCCTTGGCTGCCAACTATTTTTGGTCCAGTGATTTTGTCGGTCTCTACTGTCCCATAGACACAGAAAACAAGGATATTTGATATACCCAGCTTGTTGCCCGAGCAGCATGCACAAGACCTTCAAGTCCCCACACACTTGCCAACCATGGTCTTCATATTTAAGTTTACGAAGAACCAATTCCAAGTTCTCGTAGGTTTCCTTCAAGTGTACAGAGTGACCTACAGGTATGGAAGCATAAAAAACGTTGTGGAGTAAAACTGCTTTGAGACTTCTTTTTGAAGAATCTATAAAAAGACGCCATTGCTCTGAATCATATTGGATTTTAAATTGACCCATCAGACCTTCGACATCGATGCAATAAACCAACTTGTCTTTCTGGGCGAAGTAAGGAACGAACTCCTTTTCACGATGTCTGAACCATGAAGATGACACTCCTGGCCACAATAAATTCCTGCTTTTCAGCCTTGATCCGAGTAACTCAGCGGCATCTTTGGGAAGATTCAAGTCTCTTACCAAATCATTCATCTCCTCCTGAGAAAACAATTTTGGTCTTGTATCATCTTCAAAGTCAGAACTTGATTCGTCATCTGGTTCAGGTATGACTTCACCTTCATTGGAGCTAGGTATCTCTTCCAAGGTAGCAGGGGGCTTGGGTACTGGTATATCTGTGCCATGGGGGATGGGACGAATTGCCGAGTGAAGATTGGGGTATGAAATGGAATGCTTCCATTTGGAATTAAACCCTTTCACATCGCATGAACAAAAGTAACAGTCATCACTATGGTTCTTTTGCTCTCGATATACCATAGGAATCCCATAACGGAGAGATTTTTTCTTACCCTTGAACCAGTTTCGGAGGTCCTCAACACACCATTTGCACACTTTATGAGGCACCCAGACTTTATCTTGATCTCCAATTTTTAGTCCAAAATATGCAAAGTATACTTTTTTCACAAAGTCTGTAATATTCTGCTGTTGCTTCAACACTGTATATTCACCACAGATGAAACAGAAACTGTCTGGTGAATTAATACACTTTCGCGGAGCCATAACATAACGGTTGAAGAATGACAAGCTAACACGAATTGCGATGAAAAAGTGTGAACAGCCTAGAACCAAGAACCTGATGATGATTCGTGCACAAGTGTGGCATGCAGGAGAGAGCAGCTCTGTGTCTGTACACGAGAGTCACAGTGCTGGCCACGCCCCCCTGCACTGACCGGAGCTGCTGCTATCTGCCCTGTGTCTCCCTCCCACTGGATTCTTCAGGAAAGATTAACCCCTTCTACTATTAGAAGCACGGACTTAAAACTTGCTTAGCTTATGTATATATTGCTGACCATCAGATTTACAGTGCTATATTTTTTTTTTACATAGCTCGGACAACCCCTTTAAGGTTTTTTTTGGCATGTTATATCTTAAATGCACTTATGTGAATTAATTAATAGTAATTTGAATTAATTAATAGTAATTTGAAAATATTTGATAAATTTGAAGACAATTTTGCATGTTGTGGCAAATCATGACGTCTAGGAGTTTTTCCAATATTTTATTTGTTTTCAGCACACCAAAATACATGGAAATTAGATGAAAATAATCAAACAGCTTTTTAGTCGCAGACCTGTGAAATCCAAGGGAATGGTATAGTATAGGGGGTGAAGTGCTTCTGTCCACAAAAGAAGAGCAGGATCTGGGGGTGATTGTTTCTGATGATCTTAAGATGGCTAAACAGATAGATAAAGTGAAAAGTCAGAAAGATACCTGGGTGCATAGGGAGAGGAATTGCCAGCAGAAAGAAGGAAGTGATAGTGCCTCTGTATAGGTCTTTGATGAGACCTCGTTTAGAGTTTTGTGTGCAATTCTGGATACCAAACCTTCAAAAGGATATAAACAGGATGAAGTCTGTGCATAGAGTAGCTACCAAGATGGTCATTGGGCTTCATCATAAGGCATATGGGGAGACTTAAAGATCTCATTCTATATATATTTTGAAGAAAGGCGAGGTGGGGAAATATGATAGAAACATTTAAATACCTCAGTGGCATAAATGCACAGGAGGACAGCCTCATTCAATTGCAAGAAAGCTCTTAGAAACATAGAAACACGATGGCAGAAAAAGACCACATGGCCTATCTAGTTTGCCCTTCCATATCAACCGCTACAACAGTCCCCTTTTTTCCTTAAGAGATCATCTATGTTTGTCCCATGCTTTTTTAAATTCAGATACTGTCCTCATTCTACCATCTCCACTGGGAGACTATTCCATGCATCTACCACTCTTTCTGTAATGAAATATTTCCACATATTACTCCTGAGTTTATCCCCTTTCACCCTCATCCTATGTCCCCTTGTAGCAGAACTTGCTTTCAATTGAAAGAGGCTCTCCTCCTGTACATTTATGCCATAGAGGTATTTAAACATCTCAATCACATCGCCTCTATCCCGCCTTTCTTCTAAAGTATACATATTAAGCTACTTAAGTCTGTCCTCATATGTTTTATAATGAAGACCACTGACCATTTTAGTAGCAACCCTTTGCATTGACTCCAACCTGTTTATATCCTTTTGAAGGTGTGGTCTCCAGAACTGCACACAATACTCTAAAAAAGGTTGCACCAAAGACTTATATAGAGGCACTATCACCTCCTTTCTTCTGCTAGCCATTCCTCTCCCTATGCACTCAAGCATCCTTCTAGCTTTTGCCACTGCCTTTTCTATCTGTTTAGCTACTTTAAGATCAACAGACACAATCACACCTAAGTCCCACTCTTCTTTTTGTGGACAGAAGTACTTTACTCACTATATCTTGCTCCCTTGGATTGCTGCAGCCCAAATCCATGACCATGTATTTTTTAACATTAAATCTCAGCTGCCACATTCTAGACCATTCTTCAAGCTTAGCTAGATTCCTTCTCATGGTATCTATACATTCCTGGGTACCTACTCTATTGCAGATTTTGGTATCATCCGCAAACAGGCAAACCTTACCCGACAGCCCTTCTGCAATATTACAAACACAAATGTTAAAAAGAATCAGACCAAGAACAAATCCCCGGGACACACCACTGGGAACCTCTTTCTCCTCAGAGTGAGCTCCGTTTACCTGTGCCCTTTGCCACCTCCCACTAAACAAATTTCTAACCTAAGCAATAACTTTAGGATCCATTCCTAGGGTGTTTGTTTATAAGTCACCTGTGTGGAACGGTGTCAAAGGCTTTACTGAAATCTAAATACACCACATCTAGGGCTCTACCTCAGTCCAACTCCCAGGTCACCTAGTCAAAGAAATCAGTACAATTTTTCTGACAAGACCTGCCTCTGGTGAATCAATGCTGTCTCTTATCCGGTAATCTGTTGGACTTCAGAAACATCACTATTTTCTCTTTCAGCAGTGTTTCCAATAATTTACTCACCACAGAGTTTAGACTAACTGGCCTGTAGTTTTCAACCACATCCTTACTTCTGCTTTTGTGTAAAGGGACCACATGTGCCTCTCTCCAGTCCTCTGGTACCACTCCCAACTCCAAAGAGGCATTGAAAAGGTCAATCAGTGCAGCTGCTAGAACGTACTCAGGTTTCCTCAGTATTCTCGGATGTATCCCATCTGGTCCCATCATTTTGTCTATTTTAAGTTTTACTAGTTCCACACAAACATAGTCTTCTGAAAATCGTTCAAGATGCCCCTCACTTCCTTTCCTGTTTATGGGTATTTTCTGATGTCCTGTTCATGGTTCTTCATCTGTGAACACAGAACAGAAATATTTATTAAGCAATTCTGCTTTATCCTCATCAGCTTCTACAAATTCTTCCCCTTCACCCTTGAGTCTGACAATACCACTTTTGCCCTTCCTCTTCTTACTAACAAATCTGAAAAATGTCTTATCCCCCCCATTTTATTGTATTGGCTGTTTCCTCCTCTTTTTGAATCTTTGCTTTCCTGACTACTTTGCTAGCTTCTCTAATTTTTTTCCAGATATAGATGCCTGTTTTCCTCTCTCTGTGATCTCTTGTATTTCATGAAGGCCTCCCTCTTTTTCTTCACCTTTTCAGCTACTTTTTTTGAAAACCATAGCAGTCTCCTTTTCCTTTTACCTTTATTTACCATTTTAACAAAAAGATTGGTTGCCCTTAAAATATCCCTTTTCAGTTTTGCCCACTGTTTTTCTACATCCCCCAGCTGTTCCCATCCCGCTAACAACTCCCTGAGGTATTGGCCCATCTTGGCAAAGTTAGTTTTCCTAAAGTCTAAGACCTTCACTTTTGAATGGATTTTATCAACCATGGTCCTAATACTGAATGATGCCATCTGGTAACATAGTAACATGGTAACATAGTAAATGACGGCAGATAAAGACCAGTATGGTCCATCTAGTCTGACAGTAAGATGGCAGGAGTAGGTGTACCTGTCACTCTGTGCAGGCCACCCCTCCCCATGTCTTTGTTTAGGGGTGCACCTGCCACTTTGTGCAGGCCACCCCTCCCCATGTCTTTGTTTAAGGGTGAACCTGCCGCTCTATGTAGGACACCCCTATTTGTTAATAAATTAGATGGTTCAGTTTATTTTGATTTTATCCTGTTGCTGTAGAAGGACCCACTGTGTCTGTCCCATGTCAGTTTGAACTCTGTCACTGTGTATGCCCCCACCACTTCCATCAGGAGGGCATTCCAAGCATCCACCACCCTTTCAGTGAAAACGTATTTCCTGACATTGCCTTTCAATTTACCACCTTGCAGCTTCATGTTATGCCCTCTAGTTTTACAGCTTCCCCGTCTTTGGAAGAGGTTTGTTTGTTCATTATTTCTTTTTAAGTATTTACAGGTCTGAATCATATCTCCCCTATCCCTCCTCTCCTCCAAAGTGTTCATATTTAGGTCTTCAAGTCTCTTCTCATAAAGCTTCTGATGCAGGCTCCAAATCATTTGCAAGATATGGTCTCCAAAACTGAACACAGTATTCCAAGTGAGGCCTCACCAGTGACTTATACAGTGGCATTAGTACCTCTTCCTTTCTGCTGGTAATTCCTTTTTGTATGCATCCCAACATCATCCTGGCTTTTGCCATTGCCTTGTCGCACTGTTTTGCCACCTTGAGATCTACAGAAATAATCACACCAAGGTCTTTCTCCTGATCCGTGCACACCAACCTCTCGCCTCCTATCACATACATTTCCCTTGGATTTCTGCTACCCAAGTGCATGACACTGCACTTCTTTGCATTAAATCTAAATTGCCAAGCATTAGACCATTCTTCCAGGTTTTGTAGATCTTTCCTCATGTTAACCACTTCCTCAAGGGAGTCCACTCTGTTTCAAATTTTCATGTCATCTGCAAAAAGACATACCTTTCCATTTAGTCTTTCAGCAATATCACTCACAAATACATTGAACAATGCCGGGCCCAGGATCGAACCCTGGGGCACCCCGCTAATCACTTTCCCCTCATCCGAGTGAGCTCCATTTACCATCACCTTCTGTCGTCTGTCAGTCAACCAATTTCTTATCCAGTTTACCATCTTGGGACTCATCCCCAAACTACTGAGTTTATTGATAAGCCTCCTATGAGGGACAGTATCAAAAGCTTTGCTGAAATCCAGGTAGATGACATCCATCGCATGCCCCTGATCTAGTTCTCTGGTCACCCAGTCAAAAAACTCATTCAGATTTGTTTGGCCAGATCGTCCTTCGGTAAAACCATGTTGCCTCAGATCTTGCAACCTGTTGGTTTTGAGAAAGTCCACTATTCGCTCTTTCAGGAGTGCCTCCATTACTTTTTCCGCCACCAAGGTAAGGCTCACAGGCCTGTAGTTTGACACTTCTTCCCTGTCACCACTTTTGTGTAGAGGTACCACATCAGCCATTCTCCAGTCCTGAGGAATTTCTCTTGTTTTCAAGGATCTGTTGAAAACATCCTTTAACGGCCCTGCAAGAACCTCTCTGAGCTCTTTCAGTATCCTGGGATGTATCCCATCTGGTCCTATGGCCTTGTCCACTTCCAGTTTTGCAAGTTGTTCTAACACATCATCTTCTGTGAATGGTGTGGTATCTACTTCATTCCCATTTTTATATTTGGGAGTCACAGGTGGTCCTTCTCATGGATTTTCTTTAGTAAAAACAGAGCAGAAGTATTTGTTTAGCAATTTCGCTTTTTCAATGTCACTTTCCAAGAGTCCATTCCCAGCACTTCTGAGTCCTGCAATTCCACCTCTGATCTTCTTCCTTTCCCGAATGTACCTGAAGAAAGTTTTGTCGCCACACTTTACATTTTTAACCATCTTTTCCTCTGCCTTTGATTTTGCTATCCTTATTTCTCTTTTTGTCTCTTTGAGTTTGATCCTGTATTCATTTATGTGTTCCTCTGTTTGCAAGCTTTTGAGTTTTGCGAAAGCTGTGTTTTTTTACTTTATTTGAACAGCCACTTCTTTGGAAAACCAAATAGGTTTCCTTCTCCTCTTGTTTTTATTTACTTTTCTTACATATATATCTGTTGCTCCTTTTATTGCCACCTTTAGTTTAGCCCATTGCAATTCCACTTCCCTTATCCCCTTCCACCCTGTCAACTCCTCTTTTAGGTACTTGGCCATTTTACTGAAGTCAGTGTTTTTGAAGTTTAGGACTTTGGGCTTGCTATGATTGGACTGCACCTTGGCTTTTATCTCAAACCACACCCTGTGATGATTGCTGCTGCTCACAGGGGCACCCACCCAGACATTTGACACGCTATCACCGTTGGTGAACACTAAATCCAGCGTTGAGCTTTCTCTGGTTGGTTCCATCACCATTTTTCTAAGTAATGCATCTTGGAAAGCATCCACAATTTTTTTTGCTTCTTTCCAGATTTGCAGAAGGAGTAATCCAATCCACATCAGTTAGATTAAAGTCCCCCAGTATGATCACTTCCCCCTTTGTGGCTATCTTGGCAATATCTATAATCAATTCGTTATCTATCTCTTCGATTTGAGTCAGAGGTCTGTAGACTACAGCAGTATGGATGACAGTGCCATCTCCTCTTTCCAACACAATCCAGAGCGCTTCTTCTTTTCCCCATGCCCCCTGTATTTCAGTAGCTTTAATACTTTAATACTGCTCTGGTGATCACTGGATGCAAGATGATCTCCCACTATAATATCAAAAACACTTTCCCGATTGGTAAGCACCGAGTCCAGTACGGCCCCTTCACGTGTGGGTTCTGTTACCAGTTGCCTGAATAGTTCTTCCTGTAGAGAATCTAGGATCTCCTTACTTCTAGAGGGTATCAAGAGGGCATAGGATGAAGGTTAAAGGGGATAGACTCAGGAGTAATTGTTAGTAATACTTCTTTACGGAAAGAGTCATAGATGCATGGAAAATTCTCCCAATGGAGGTAGTAGAGACAAAGACTATATATTTATTCAAGAAAGCATGGGACAAACACAGAAGATCTATAAAGAAACAAAAGGGACTTTAAAGCTTAGTAGTTGGTATGGAAGGGCAGACCGGGTAGGCAATATGGCCTTTATCTGCCATCATATTTCTATGTCAAAACTTATTACGAAATCACCCCGAATTCAGGGCAGCAGTATTGAATATACCTACTTGGTAATACTTCCAATTCTGGCTTTTGAATGCAAATAATTTTATTTCTTTGTTGGTAATAGGGCCAGCACCTTCTCCAGATCAACTTTAACATATGCACCAGGTCTGGGTTTGCCACCATTGTGTTTAGGGCTATAGTTCCAATTTCTCTAAATAAAGACAGGGCTTCAAGACCAAAATTCAGTGATAGAAAAGCAGAAAAGAACTAGCCTGATAACATAGACCAGTTTAGGAAGCAAACCTGACTGGTAACAAGAAACACAGAAAAGCACACATAGGGTCCCTTTTACTAAAGGGCGGTGGTGCTTTGCACCTATCGCGGGTATTTCGCAGGAAAAACCTCACTGTAGGTGCAAAGCATGCATGGCGTATGTAGGGGGCATGCCCTGCATTTAGCACACAGGGCTGCAAATAGTGCAGGGCCCCGCAAACCCTACCCAGGCAGGCAGCATTGGATGGTTCATGCTTGGTCCCTGGCAGGTAGCGTGGGATCACCTCGGTCCCTGCCAAAGCAAGGGATGTAGACCCCTGGGCTGATCAGTCCCCCCACCAATGATCAGCCCCCTGTGATCCACCCTCTCCCACTGCATCCACCCCTAACATCCCCCTCAATATGTGTCCCCCCACCGATATCCCCCCTGATCAGGACCCTTTTCAGGACCACCATAGCTGGGAAGCAATCTGGCCATGGAGGCCCTGCAAAGGAGCTCAACTGCCCAGAAGCAAGCCCCGTCCACCAAAATGCACCCACATACTCCCCCTCCCAACCAGGAACTTATCTGGTGCCCAACTGGGTCTTCCCTGGTGGTCTGGTACTGATTGGAGCAGGATCAGTTCCCCTCCGCTTCTGTTCCAGCTCTGGCAGCCTTCAAAATTGCACCAGGGTGACCTCGAGCTAGTCTCATGGCATCACCACTAGGGGTCAAGAGGCTAGCACAAGGTGACCTTGGCACCATTTTGAAGGCTGCCAGAGCAGAGAGGAACTTCTCCTGCCATGATTTCCACTAGACCACCAGGAAAGACCTGGTAGGGCACCGGGTAAGTGCCAGGTAGGGGGTGAGGGTGCATGTGTGTTTTGGAGGAGGGGGGCTTGCTTCTGGGCAGTTGTTGGGCCACTTTGCAGGGCTTCCATTGTCAGTTTGCTTTCCAGCCATGGTGATCCTGAAAATGGGTCTCAATCAGGGGGATGTCGGGGGATACATTGGGGCGGATGCAGTGGGGGAGGTTGAATCCCAGGGGGCCTATCATTGAAGGGGACTGATCAGCAGCCAGGTACACTATTTCACTGCTAGTGTCATGGTTGCACTTACCCCCACCTCTTTGGATTGCAATATTTGCAGCCATGCTATCAAGAGTCTTGACAGTTAGCACACGCTATTGTAAAGCACGCTAGCTATTATCGGCTGGCACGCCCCCTAACCTTTTAAGCCTTTCCTCATAGGGATATCCTTTCCTCCCTTTCACCATTCTGGTGGCTCTTCTCTGTTCTTCATTAATTCTGCTATATCTTTTTTAAGATATGATGACCAGAACTGTACACAATATTCAAGCTGCAGTCGCACCATGGAACAATACAGAGGCATTATACAGTAATATGCTTTGTTTTATTGTTCGTTCTTTCCTTATGATTTCTATTAGTCTATTTGCTTTCTTGGCCACCGCTGCAGACTGGGCAGAGGGTTTCAATCTATTTTCCATGATGATGCCTAAATCCTTTTCCTGGGTGATAGTTCCTAATGTGGACTTTGCATTGTGTAAGTGCAGTTTGGGTTGTTCTTCCTGTGAAGGCACATTTTACAATTGGATGTCCAAGTGCTATCTGGGATGTCAAAACCCGAATCCCCGAAAAAAATGTAGGCATGTGCACATTTGGGCATGATTTCAGAAATGTGGATGTACCTGATATGAATGTCTATAGAGATGTCTACAGAGACGTCCCCAAAATAGTATCTTGGAATATGGATGTTTAACAGTATAATGGTAAAAGTAGTTGGTTGTGAGCAGGGTAGCCAGGATTCATATCCCAGTGTGGGTCTTTGTGATCTTAGACTAGTCACCTAACTCTTTATCTTCTCTGGATGCTTTAAGGCCAAAACAAGCACTTTCCTGATGCCTATTCATGCTTGCAGTAGGTATAATGTGCATGTGCAATGTTGAGCCCCCGGTGATGGCCCCCCCTACTATTGATTCCCCCCCCCCCCCCCGTTATGTGTCCCACTGCTTTGACCCGGTGAAAAGCGGGATATAAATACAGTTAAATAAATAAATAAAATAAATAAATGTGTCCACAGACATCCCTGTCATTCCTGAAATCGAAGGGAGATGAGTAAGTTCATAGCACCTCCCCAGTCATGCCTCTACCACGCCCCCTCACCTAACTGGATGTCCCTGCACCAGAGATGTCTGTAAATGTCAGTTGTGGAATGGCTGCAGAGATGTCTCTGTGATTTTGACATCCACATGCATGTCTTCAGATATCCTACATCACGAATAAGCCTTTTAAACCCCCAGAAGGCCGAATCATACCGTTCAATCTCAAGTATCCCCCTGCTAGCCAAGATAATTGAGAAGGTTGTCCAAAGGCAGATCCAGCAGCACATCGATACCACTGCCCCCCTAGACCCATGCCAGCATGGTTTCAGGGAATCACCTGACCTTCAAGATCATAAACGGACTCGCCCCATCTTCCTTATACGATCTCATACTGATAACCCCCCCTAATAGATCTAGAAGATCTCATGCCACCAATAAACTAGTAGTCCCAAAAGAAACGACCAAGTGTTGCCAAAGCACAACAAACAGGGCTTTTAAGCTTGCCGTACCTAAATGCTGGAACACCCTTCCACACAGTATCCGTGATATCACCACTCTGACCCAGTTCAGAAAAGCCATGAAGCATTACCTCTTCCTCTTACATTACCCGGATGACAGCACACTGATCACTCACCATCCAGCTAGGCAAATCTATGCAAATGTCCAATCAAGTCGCATTGTACAGATGTAAATAGTTACCCCTGTTTCTTTCCAAGTTCCTATTCCTGTTATTTGTAAACACCAATCAAATCATTTGAAATGTGTATGTAAAATCTTCCATGTAAACCGCACTGATGGAAAATAGCGCGGTATATAAGAAAATGTAAATAAATAAATTAATCACATGGAGTGGAGACACTACTCACCACGCTATTCAATACCTTAAGCAGAGGGATAGATAACATCAGAAACGGGTATGCGCTTATCTTCCTGGGCATCACCGCTGCATTCGACTCCGTCAACCATGATCAGCTCCTGACATGCCTCCATGAGAAGGGAATCCAGGGCTTAGCCCGGAACTGGTGCAAGTCCTACCTAGCAGACAGATGGCAGCACGTACGGATGGGATCCAAGACCTCTGAGCCTTTTCAACAAAGTCAGGGGGTTCCCCAGGGCTCCTCACTCTCTGCGCTACAGTTCAACATATACATGCAGCCCATATGTGAAATCATCCGCTCCTTCAACATTTTTTGCCTGATTTATGCGGACGATGTACTGCTACTTGCCCCATTCAACATCATTCAACCCAACTTTTCAGCATTAGTGAACTGCTTCAATGCAATCACTGATTGGCTCCACTCACAGAACCTCCAAATCAATTTCAATAAAACTGAGGTTCTGTTCATCACAAGAAACAAAAACTTTTCTCCCCCCGCTACAATAAAAGTGAGAGACGCGGAGCTCCCAAGTAAACCCACAATACGCTACCTGGGTGTCATACTAGACCCAGCACCTCGATATGAAAGCACACATAAAAAAACACCATCAGGGCTATATATCACTGATCAGGACACTGCGACATCTCTGACCCATGCTACTGCCAGAGGACTTCCGAACAATTTTCCAAGCGCTTGTAACTCCCCATTTTGATTACGCCAACGCCATTCTGCACGGTCTCCCCAGGAGCACTCTAAACCCAATACAACTTGCGATGAATGCTGCTGCCCGCATCCTCTGTGGAATATCCAGAAGAGACCACATAACCCCAATCCTGAAAGACCTACACTGGCTACCGATCAACTGCCAGCTCATATACAAAGTAGTACTCTTGACCTTCAAAGCCATCAATAAGATATCCTCCTCCTCCCTCACAGACCTCCTCATCCCCACCCCCCATAACATATCAAGAAGGACCTTAGCTACCAATACACTTGTAATCCCCAAGGAAACAACAAAATGTTCTCAGGCAACAAGGAACAGAGCCTTCACATTCTATGCCCCGACGTGTTAGAATAACCTCCCTCCCAATATCAGAGCGATCACGGACCTCACCCAATTCAGGAAGGCCTTGAAGCATCATCTATTTCTTCTACATTACTCACAGCCCAATGAAGCAACCCCATCTGCCACACCCCAGCCCATCCCGGCAGCACCCCCCACACACCCTATGCAGACCAGGACTACTGTAGGCACTAACTCAACTATCTGATAGAACATTAAATGTCAAACAAATGTAAATAAACTGAGATTGTAAGTAATAGTAAATAATTGACAAGTTCTGTACATAGTTTCAAGACCCAGCCATGTCATGGTACGGCATAGCGATAAAGGATTCAGCCTGTTTATAGTTACCCCAGTTATAAATCCAAGTTACTGCGCCTGTTCAATGTAAGCACAATGCATGTCCTCCATGCACTGTACAAGGAAATGTTAATTGTAAACCGCACTGATTTTAAAGAGTGCCGTATAGAAAAGCTTTTAAATAAATAAATAAGATGATCTCCTAAGTGCATAATTGTGCACTTGTCCACATTACATTTCATATGCCATTTGGATGTCTAGTCTTCCAATTTATCAAGGTCATCTTACAATTTTTCACAATCCGCTTGCATTTTAACAATTTTGAATAATTTTGTGTCATGTGCAAATTTGATTATCTCACTTGTTATTCCCATTTTCAGGTTATTTACAAATATATTAAAAAGCAGCGAGCCCAGCACAGATCCCTGGGATATTCCACTATTCACCTTTCTCCATTGAGAAAAATGGCCAATTAGCCCAACTCTCTGCTTTCTATCTTTTAACTAGTTCCTGATCCACAATAGTACACTGCCTCCTATCCCATGACTTTTGAATTTTACCAAGAGTGTCTCAAAGGCTTTCTGAAAATCCAGATGTACTATATCAACTGGCTCACCTTTATCTACCTGTTTATTCACACCTTCAAAAAAATAAAACAGATTAGTAAGACATGACTTTCATTGGTTAAACCCATATTAACTTTCTCCCATTAAACAATGACTACATATTTAGTAATTTTGGGCCTGATATTGAGTATTGTAACAGCTGCATCTAACTGATGTAATAGGCCATGCCAGTACTTTGTTCTTTGATAATGCTTCCAGTGATGCTTTGACTTCTTTTTTATCACCAGCAGTTCCTGACCATAACATACAGGTTGAAACAGCAGTTGATCTACTTGATCTTTATGGTATAATGACTCGGTGTATTATTTTTGCTTTTCCTTTATCTTCTCAGCATCATTCAACATAGATTCTTGAGCATCGTTCAGCATTCCAATTTGAGGCTGGAATTTAACTCTCATAGCTTTTGGAAAACCAATCTTGTTCTTCCTCTATAATTTTCTGATTCTATTTTCTTGCATGCATTATAGTAGTACTTCTTGGTAAAAATTCCACAGGAATATTATTCATTGTATTTAAGTGTTTAGATATGTATTCTCATTTTCCTGTCAAGTTTCTTTAAATTATTTAATTATGGAAATGGAAATGATATAAAAGTAATATCTGAATTCAATGCCTATACACTAAGAGGTAGCTTGTCAAAAGCACATATGCAATCAGTAGCAGTATCTGCTATGAATGCTTTCTTTAAATACATTTTCTGGAAATTGAATGTGCAACATTAGATATATAAATCACATGCAGTTTTGTAAAATCTGCCACCATGTGTACACACCAGCACTTGCACACACAGGTTGCAAAATCTGCCATCTATACAACTAAGTACTAACGCTTACTGTGCATGTACAGAGTCTCAAGTGATGCTGCTTTCTTTTTAATATTTTTTTTTGCAAAATGGCTGATCCTGTTAGATATTACAAAATACATGTGCTTTTTCTGTACCATTTAAATGTATTTTACAAAAGACTTTGGGCCCGTTTTTTGAAGGTATTTACACAGGTAACTGCCCTAGTTACCAATGCAAATGCCTTGCCTGGGATTTTCAAAAGGCACCTAGATGGTAGTACCCTTTGAAAGTCCCAGATAATTCTCTAACGCGCCCAGATGCTATGCCGTTAGCATCAAGGCGTGTTGGGGGCATTCTGGGGTGGAGCGGGGGTGGAGGAAAGGAGCTACACGGGTAATAGCGATTTTTCCTTATCTGTTAGGCGCAGAGACTATGCAGGTAGCATCGAAAATCACTGCTACCCGTGTAGCCTCTGCGGCTGCTGGTGTGTCCAGCAGTACCTGGAGTGAAAATCCAGGTTAAGGGGGTCAGCGGGCAGGCTATGCATCGCCACGGCGCATAGCCTGCTTATTTCAAAATTGGGCCCTTCGTATATAGAGAACATTTTGTAAAATATACTGCAAACTGAGAAGTTCCAGCTTAGACATCCCTTTTCCTACCTAGACGGTCCTACTAAATTGTCCTTTTACCAGATCACTTTAACCATATAGTAATGAATATTAGTGAGCAGTGGTTAAAGTATGATCCTTTTCCAGGCACATCTCTGACTCCTCTTTAACTGTATAACTTTCGCCTAAACATCAACTTGTCTAGACAAACATTAAGTAAAGATTTGTCTGATTAATTTTCAAAGTTAACTGGAGAAATCTTTTCACTATCAGCTCCATTTTTTTTCTTATTCATATAAGTATGACTTTAACTGTAAATGTCAGATATCAGAAATTACTTTATAGAAACTCAAATGGTTCCATAGTTAGTTTAGAATCTAAAATCACTCCCAAGCTTTTACCTTGGCAAGAAAAAAATGACCCCATCTCCTATTTGAATCCCTGCCCCATTCTTTAAAAGTTACTAGGCACATGCACTTTGAGGGTAATCTTATAAGGGTTGCCTAGTTTTGCCTGCATTACAAAGCACAAAATGTGCACCTATTTTATAAAGAAAAGTGGACTGTCCGATAAAGGTTTTATTACAAAATCTACAGAGAAATTACACAGTCCCCTTCAAAGTAATCCCCCCCAGAATTAATGCACTTTTGCATTCGCTTCTGCCATGTACAGAAGCACTCGGCAAAGTCCTCCTCCTTGAGGTCCCTCTGCCACCTCATCACAGTGGCCTTGATCTCATCTACAGAGGCAAAATGAGTTCCTTTGAGCACAGTCTTCAGCCTGGGGAAGAGCCAGAAGTCGCATGGTGCGAGATCTGGGTAATAAGGAGGGTGGTCGAGAGCTGTGATCTGTTTGTTGGCCAAGAACTGCCTCACACTGAGCGCAGTGTGTGCGGGTGCATCGTCGTGGTGGAGCATCCACGACTTGTCTCTCCACAAAGCCCGCCTGCTGCGCCAGACCCGGTCATGGAGGCAATTGAGGACCTGCTGGTAGAAGTGCTGGTTGACTGTCTGATCCTCAGGCACAAACTCATGATGGACCACTCCCTTCTGGTCGAAGAATGTGATCAGCATGACCTTGATCCTTGATTTGGTCATACGTGTCTTCTTGGGTCTGGGTGATAGTCGAGTCTTCCACTGCAGGTTCTGTCTCTTGCTCTCAGGGTCATACTGGAAGACCCAAGTCTCATCTTCTGTGATGACTCGGCTAACGAACTCTGGATCTTCTCCGATCCTTTCTAGCAAGTCTCAACAAACATTGACCCGGTGCTCCTTCTGGTCATCCGATAAAAGCTTGGGCACCATCTTGACGCGCACCTTCCGCATCCCCAACTCCTGTACCAAGATGGTCTGCACTGATTCCCTGTTCAGGCTGAGCTCCTCAGCTATCATCCGCACCTTCAATCTGTGATCACTCCACACCAACTGTTTCACTCTGTCAATGTTCTCAGCCATCTTTGTTGTGGAAGGCTGTCCTGATTTGGGGTCATCCTCCACCTCCTCATGGTCATTCATGAAGCGTTTGTGCTACTCAAAGACTCGCGGCCTTGACATTGCATCTTCTCCATAAGTTTTTTGGAGAAGTTGGAGAAACTCAGTTGGGCCCTTCTCCAACTTAACCAGAAATTTCAAGTTGATTCTTTGCTCCACATTTTTGCCACCTCCAGTTGCGTGACAAAGCGATGGAGCAGTGTGCTACATAAAAACCTGAAAAAGAAAAAGAGAGTGAGAGAGATGAAAAATATTATAGCAGAATAGTGGCGAGATGTTGCACAACACAGTGACATAAGCGGTTAGCCAATTGGCATTGAGTCATGGACGTGGCTGCCACAGTCTCGTTTCTTTTTTGGCACACCTTGTATGTGTCAAACCTAGGCACTTATGCCAGCTCTAGACTTGGTGTAAATGCTCACACCTAGATTTGTAAAGAATACACATAAGTTATAGTATTTTATAACTTACGCACATAAATTTAGGCTCTGCCTACACTTCACTTTAACTCTGCTCTTCTACTCTGGCGCATGTACTTATAGAATAGCACTCGACTAAAGCAAGCGTGTAAATGCCAATCCATGCATGTAAGTCATGGAAACTACATGATTTATATGCATGGAATGTGGTAACTTTATGTGGCTCATCATAAAATTACTTCCTATTAGTGCTTTCTTCAAATATGATGAGAGAAGGAAATCATCCCTTCCTATCATGTACTTCCCACCGTCAGTGACAATGCATGTGTAACATTCAAGGATATAATGGCTGGACAGTTCTTTAAATGAAGATGGTGAGAAGGAAGTAGGTGGTTAACTTAACCAGTACACGCTTGAGCCTCTTCCCCTACTTCAGGCATCTTTAATGCAAGGAAGGAGTCTGTTAGGCTTTTGCAGTTCATGTGGCAAAACAGTATAGATAGAATGGCGTTAGCAGCAAAAGCTGTGCGTTATCTGTTGGGAGCATGCATGGCATTTCCCCAGCAGATAATACATTGAAAATGCAGAGTGTAGTCCAACAGCAGCCTGGATACAATTAATGCCATTAAGAAGACAATAGGTGCACCCATTCTGTCTGGAAATCCAATGGTTATAGGGCACTGTTGAGGTCCACGGTAGTCACAAGTTGCGGATATGCTCATTCTCCACCCTAATCCCGCCCAGATAATGCACTTTCTGCAGGCAGCACAGAAAATCACTGGGTTATCTGCATTTTGCACGTGTTCAATGTTAACATAGCCAGATAGCATGTGCTAAATGACGTGTCAACAGCTAACATGGTTTAGTAAACATGCACTTAAGATACTGTACCCGGCAAGGACTGTTAATCACCCAGGAAGTTGGTCACAGCTTACCTCAGCAGCATAGGCATAAATAGCTCAACCAGAGCTATGTGATCCTCAGTCTTGAAGGACTAGAAAAGGGGACTGTTATTTCTGGAGAGAGATCTGCAATTGTGACTATATACTTCTGGGAATTTTCTGAAAGGAATTCTTTGTATTAAAGCTAATTAATCTGTGAACCCACTATTTTTTGTTAAATCAGTCAGGGCCTAGTAGCATCAGTTTAAGTTTAAATTTAAAACACAGAAGAGAACTTTCTGGTTACATTTCATACCCAGCAGAGAGCTTGTAGTTTAAATTTAATAGTCACTCAGGGCCTAGTATCAGCAAAGTACTTTTAGTTTAAATTTAAAACACAGAAGGGAGCTTTCTGGTTAAATTTGGAACCCAGCAGAGAGCTTGTAGTATAAATTTCATAATAAGTTAGAGCCTAGCAGCAGCAAAGAGCTATAATTTAAATCAAATCAGAATATAGCTTACCTCAGCAGCACAAAACAGGGTACTGTGTAGCAGCCCTCTTTTAATAAGTGTTATTTCCCTCCCTCCCTCCCCAACACCCACCCACCTCTGGGATAATCGTAGCTTTATAGGTACTTACACATCTTAAAAGACAGGAGGTGCTTTCAGGTGAAGCTCGTTACCCAAATCTGTCATACACTAAGGAACTTAGATTAATTAAGCTTCAGGTGAACGAGGTATATTAAATGCATTAGGTACAGTTTTATTAGTATAAATATCCATAGCAACCCTTAATAAGTAAAGAACTTAAATATCTAAACACAAACTTAAAACTAAGATGCAGACAGCAGTCCAGCAGCGAGATGGGGGCTTTCCAGGCTTTTGCATTGAGTGTCACATGTATGATTTTCTCCCAGGTGGTGAGAGGTCTTACTTGTGCACTAGGTGCAAGGAGTTCTTTGCTCTTAGGGAACGAGTCCATTCCCTAGAGGCTAGAGTAGCAGACTTGGAAAACATAAGAAAGACAGAGAGGTACATAGGCGAGACCTACATGAATATAGTCATGAAAGTCCCACCTCCAGTCTGGCAGCATTCTTGTTGCCATGGAGGAGAGAGGTCACGTGACAGGAGAGCATCACCCTGGTGTGGCAGGAAGTGATCCTGTAACTAGGACCAGTCCTCCAGGTGATGTAAAACCCTCTCGCACTAAGGATGTTTCTCCAGGGCCATGTGCCCATGAGGGAAGGGTTAGAACAGCCGTTATAGTTGGTGATTCGTTCATTAGGCATGTAGATAGCTGGGCGGCTGGTGGACGTGAGGATTGCCTGGTAACATGCCTGCCTGGTACGAAGATAGCGGGCCTCAGGCGCCACCTAGATAAGGTCTTAGATAGTGCTGGGGAGGAGTCTGCTGTCTTGGTGCATGTCGGTACCAATGACATAGGAAAATGTGGTAGGGAGGTTCTGGAGGCTTTTAGGTAGGAAGTTGAAATCCAGAACTTCCAGGGTAGCGTTCTCTGAAATGCTTCCCGTTCCACGCGCAGGACCCAAAAGGCAGGCAGAGCTCCGGAGTCTCAATGCGTGGATGAGACAATGGTGCAGAGATGAGGGTTTTGGATTTGTTAGGAACTGGGGAACATTCTGGGGAAAGGGGGGGCTCTTCTGAAGAGATGGGCTTCACCTTAACCGGGATGGAACCAGGCTGCTGGCATTAACCTTTAAAAAGGAGATAGAGCAGCTTTTAAACTAGATAATAGGGGAAAGCCGACAGTCGCCCAAGAGCGGATGGTTCAGAAGAATATATCCTTGAAGGATACTACCAAAAGCAGAGAGGTTCCAAAAAAAAGTAAAGTAGCCCAAATGCTCTCAAGTATGGAGCAGACAGAGCTTAAAGATCCCAAATTACCCATGTCTACCAATAGCCAAATTAATATGAATAAAATACAGTCTCTAAAATGCTTGTATGCAAATGCTAGACGTCTAAAAATAAGATGGGAGAGTTAGACTATATAGCACTAAATGAAAGGTTAGATATGATAGGAATATCAGAGATATGGTGGAAGGAGGACAACCAGTGGGACACTGTGATACCTGGGTACAAACTATATCGTAATGATAGAGCTGATCAAATTGGTGGAGGGGTTGCGCTCTATGTTAGAGAGGGCATTGAGTCAGAAAGGATTAAAGTTTTGCAGGAAACAAAATTTGCTGTAGAATCTCTATGGATTGAAATTCCATGTAAAAAGGGCAAGGCGATGGCAGTGGGGGTGTACTATCGACCGCCTGGCCAGAATGAACAAATGGATGATGAAATGCTCAAAGAAATCAAGGAAGCTAACAAAAGTTACAGCACAGTAATAATAATGGGTGATTTCAATTACCCCGGTATCGACTGGGTCAGTGTCACGGCAGGACATGCTAGGGAGATAAAGTTCCTAGATGAAATAAATGACTGCTTCTTGGAGCAGCTGGTTCATGAACCGACCAGAGGGGAAGCCATATTAGACCTAGTCCTTAGTGGAACACCAGATCTAGTGCAAGAGATAAGGTTGTTGGGGCCACTTGGCAATAGTGATCATAGCATGATCGCCTTTGATTTAATTAGTGGAGGAGGGATAGTAAGGAAATCCACAGTACTACCTTTTAACTTTCACAAGGGAGACTATGATAAAATGAGGAAAATAGTTAAAAACTAAACGGAGCAGTTGCAAAGGTTAAAGACGTACATCAAGCTTGGGTGTTGTTGAAAAATACTATCGTGTAAGCCCAGACCAGCTGTATTCCACGCTTTAAGAAAAGTGCAAGGAAGTCCAAAAAACTGCCAGCATGGTTTAAAGGTGAGGTCACAGAGGCTGTTGTTGGCAAAAAAGCATCTTTCAGGAAATGGAAAAAAGAGCCAAACAACGAATCCTGGAAACAGCACAAGCACTGGCAAGTCAAATGCAAGGCATTGATAAGGCAGGCAAAGGGAGAATTTGATAAGAAGCCTGCTGCAGAAGCGAAAACGCGAAATAAAGACTTTTTCAACTACATCCGTAGCAAAAAACCTGTGAGAGAGTCAGTTGGTCCATTAGATGATAGAAGGGTTAAAGGGGCACTAAGAGGCGACAAGGCGATAGCGGAGAAACTGAAGGAATTCTTTGCTTTGGTCTTTACTGAGGAAGATGTAGGGATGTTACCCATGACTGAATTGGTATTTAAAGGTGCAGAAGAATTGAAGGAAATATCAATACATCGGGAAGATGTATTACAACTATTAGATAAACTGAAGAGTAGCAAATCACCTGGGCTGGATGGTATACATCCAAGGGTGTTGAAAGAACTGAAATATGAAATTGCAGACCTGCTATTAGTAATCTGTGAACTATCATTAAAATCATCTCTAATACCTGAAGATTGGAGGATTACCAATGTAACACCAATTTTTAAAAAGGGTTCCAGGGGTGATCTGGGAAACTACAGACCGGTGAGCCTGACGTCAGTACTGGGGAAAAATGGTAGAAACCATCATAAAGAATAAAATTACTGAGCATGTAGATAGTCATGGCCTAATGGGAGACAGCCAACATGGCTTTAGAAAAGGAAGATCTTGTTTTACTAATCTGTTATGGTTTTTTTGAAGGAGTGAATAAACAGGTAGACAAAGGTGAGTCGGTTGATATAGTGTATCTGGACTTTCATAAAGCCTTTCACTAGGTCCCTCATAAGAGACTTTTGACAAAACTAAAGAGTCATGGGATAGGAGGCAGTGTACTATTGTGGATCAGGAACTGGTTAAAAGATGGAAAGCAGAGGGTAGGGCTAAATGGCCAATTTTCCCAATGGAGAAATGTGAATAGTGGTGTACCCCAGGGATCTGTGCTGGGTCCGCTGCTTTTTGACATATTCATAAATGACCTGGAAAGTGGAATAATGAGTGAGGTTATCAAATTTGCAGATGACACAAAACTATTTAAAGTTGTTAAAACCCAAGAGGATTGTGGAAAGTTGCAAGAGGATCTTGATAAATTGGAAGACTGGGCATCAAAATGGCAGATGAAATTTAATGTGGACAAGTGCAAAGTTATGCACCTAGGGAAGAACAACCCAAACTATGGTGACACGATGCAAGGTTCCACATTAGGAACCACCACCCAGGAAAAAGATTTAGGCGTCATTGTGGATACCATGTTAAAACCCTTGGCCCAGTGTGCAGCGGTGGCCAAGAGAGAAAATAGAATGCTAGGTATCATAAGGAAAGGAATGGAAAATAAAACAAAATATATTATAATGCCTCTATACCGTTCCATGGTGAGACCGCACCTTGAATATTGTGTGTAATTCTGGTCGCCGTATCTTAAAAAGGATATAGCGATTTTAGAAAAGGTTCAGAGAAGAACCACCAAAATGGTAAAGGGGATGGAAGGATACTCCTATGAAGGAAGGCTAAAAAGGTTAGGGCTCTTTAACCTGGAAAAGAGACGGCTGAGGGGAGATATGATAGAAGTCTATAAATTAATGAATGGAGTGGAACGTGGGAAACGTAGATCGATTGTTTACATTATCAGAATATAGAAAGAGTAGGGGGCATGCAATGAAGCTACAGGGTAAACTACTTTAGACTAATAAAAGAAAATATTTTTTTCACTCAACGTGTAATCAAACTCTGGAATTTGTTAACGGAGGATGTAGTAAAGGCTGTTAGTGTAGCTGGGTTTAAAAAAGGTTTGGAGAAGTTCCTGGAGGAAAGGTTCATAAACCATTAATAAGAAGGGACCCAGGATATCAATGCTTGACCCAGTACAAGCATTGTGGAACCTGTGTCTTTTGGGGAAACTGCTAGGTGCGTATGACCTAGATTGGCCACTGTTGGAAACAGAATACTGGGCTTGATGGACCTTGGTTTGACCCAATATGTTCTTACCCAGCGGAACCAGACCAGCTTCCCTTGTTAGGAGAAGTATATGAGGTGGTGGCCATAGGTGAACTGCAAGATGCCTGCTAGGCATATGCAGGGCCAAAAAAAGTCATTTTAAATTAAAACAACCAAAGGGGTGGGGGGTGCATTTGTCATAATTGTGCACCTGCTATTTGTACAACAGCTTTTCTGCATGCACAGATTGATTGTGCGCACATTAATACAGTACATTGGTGTTCACATATGCTTATTTTTAGGTGCCCAAATGAGCCCAAAATACACATTTCAGGTAAGGAGTGCCAGTGCATCATTTATGTTGAGGCTGTGGCCCTGCAAGATATTCTTTTTGTAAAAATCATACAGTAACCATAGTTAACATGACATTCAACTACCATAGAATGCATTGTTAGAGAAATGCAGTATCTACTACAATATATACCAGCTAATTATCAGCAGAATATTTTTCTTAAACATTTATATCATTGCTAATATATACATTTGTGAAAAATCCCCAACAGAATTTAATTAATTCATGTACTTGTTCCTCTTGTTCTGTGATCTGTGATATTTGAAATGTTCATATATTGCTTAAAGTTGTTTTTTTACTTTAAAAATGCAATTTTTAAATAAACTATTAACTATTGTAAATCCATTAACTTGTACATAAAATTAACACACAATAAATTGTGAACGTTACAAATTCAGTAAGTATACTTAAAATGCATTTTTTAAAAATTAAACAGCTATAATGTATAAATGTCTTATCTTTGTTTAAAGAACAGTATAAAACAAATCAAAGTGGAGACTACAAATGTAAAACCCTTAGGGGTATGTTTACTAAGGACCATTAAGGATGCACTATTTGCGAGCGCAAAATGGCAGCGTTAAGGGCTCCAACATGTGTTAAAGGATGTGGTGGGAAGTAGGTGTTCTGGTGGTAAGGTCTCTGGCGGCCGGTTACTCGGGATTAACAGGACATCGGCTGGTAAAGATGCCAAGCATGCACGTTAACATCCGCTAAGGTCGATTACCTCAACATGGAATAAGGGAGCCTTTCTGTGAGTCACGTTTCAGCTGCTGGATGAGAGCAAAGGTCTTAGCTAATGGACAAGTCACATCTATATGTCCCTTACCTGTTAGACATTGAGTGGGAGGATAATGTGGGAGGAAGTGTGATACCACCTTGTCATTTGGCATATTATCATTGAGTGGCATAGGATTGGGGATGTGTGTGCCAGCAAAGAGCTGAAATGACTGAGTATGAGTAGTGACCTGAACATGCTCTGCAGGTGATATTTGCATGATATGTCCTAAGGATTAAAGTGCCACCATGTGGGCCAGGGTGTACAAGCTGTCAGGAGCATATATGAGTGATCATGAAGCTTATGTGGAGATGGATGTGGAGAATGATGCATGGAGATGGAAGAGAGTGCTGTATGGACTTGCTGACCCAATGCATCCCTGTTGCAGTTTTGCACTTATTCTTGTGCATAGTCACATTTCTGGGGCCAAAAAAAACATCTGTCCTGTATGCTTGCAGTGTCACTGTGGCTAACCAAGCATGCATCAGTCAGGTCAGTGACATTCAAGTCTGAAATATGTGCTCGGACTCCCAGCAGGAATAAGAAATGAAGAATGTAAAAGATGGTCAGTAATACTGGCCTGACAAATGCAGCAGGCCATGATACAAAGTGCAGCACCATGTGTATACATCAGACTGCTCATGGACTAGCTGGGTCACCACTTCAGCACGGAGGTTCATTGCAGCAAGTATGGGCCACAACAACTCTCTGACAATAACATGTTAGGTGGCAGGACCCAGCATGGTATGCACAGCCATAGTAGCCTCAGGGTCTGAGAAGCAGTATGGTTGTCAAAGAGATGACTGAATCCCACAGAAAGTCCTTGCAGACTCCCACAGATGATTATGTGATGGCAGTATATAGCAGTGTTTCCAATTTTGATGGCTTCATAACATCAGACAAGTAGTCAGGCATTCTAACAGAACAGCAGGTAGTCTAAGGGGTATCATAGATCATCCTATTTTAAGCACTGTCCTTTACAAAGATACATAGATGGTAGCAGTAGGGGAAGAAGCACAGTGAAGAATTGTATGGGATGGCCTGAAATTATATGATGAGTGCCAGCAAAAGTTCTAATATAGACAAGGAACTGCATGCTACAGGGCCACTGTGTGAAATGCTGCACTCTGGTAAATGTACAGAGTACCCTCAGAATCATGTGTGTCTGCAATGTCACAAGGAACACAAATGAGCCTACCTCCACCAATACTTGTGCCTAGGCACACTAGGTCCTCCCCATGCCATGTGTAATGTTGGCATGTCTCCACTGCTGGTCTGCCAATGTCAGTCATGTCTAATGAAGTAACACACAGCTCCCATGTAGTTGTGCTAGCACAGTGATAAGGTCAACACCCTAAACATCAAAAGCTGAGAGTTGAAGACCCACCAGTGCCAATATCATTTTCATGTAAGGTTAACAGATGTCCACGAGTGGGGGGAGATCCCAGATATCATGTAATAGACCCCAATCTCTCACTTGTGCAGAATGAAACAGAGACACCTGTATCTGTTGCAAACCCATCAAATGCAGTATACACGAAGGCCCACATGTTACAAATACAGCACAGGTTGAAGAACAGAAACAAGTAGCCAAAGACATGGAAAACCTGGACAGATCGATAATATCAACCTTCAGGATATATCTTGGAAATGACATGTTTGACTACAAATGCTGCTATAAAATGTCTCCGTGCTGAGTTTCAAACCTAGGGTCTGACTCAGGGTGATGACTATTGTTCATGCATTGAAGTTCTCATCATGAGATGTTATTACAATGAATATGTCAATGCAGGAACAACAGCTGTCTCTGTAGCAGAAGCTGCTTATGACCTGATGTTCCAAATCCAGTGCTGCGTTGCAGAGTCAAACATTGAACTGTGATGTGGTAGTCCAACTTAGAACTATGAAGGCATTAGGCAGATAAGCGTTTGTCCATTTTCCCAACCACAGTTTCTCAGCCAAATGATTGCCAGTGCCATGCCTCATTACAGGGACCATCAAGTGGAGTACTGTGTCGTGCAATGACGTGATATGGTATAAATAATGTGTTCAACCATCTTAACAGGGATTTCTCCCTTGAAACATATGAAAGCTGGGTACCAGTCATGCACCTCACTGATATATATCACCACCTCCCAATGATCCCTATTGCTCACCCCACCACTAGCTGCACCTCCATGTTGAGAAGCGATTGAGTTTTAATAGTCATCTATAAATTAAAGAAGCCTTTACCCATTGGGCAATTCTTAAGATTATGTTGCATTTGTTCTCGAGAGGAGGATTACAAACAACAGGCACAATTGTTAACCAAATGATTTGTACAAAGGGGTTACCCTCCAAGACTAGTTTTGGCAGCTTACCTCAGAGCAAAATATGCTAATAGAATGCTGTTGTTACAAAAACAAAATGCTTCTACCATGGAAAAATAGGTCTGGGTATTATGTTATACAAGAAGAGCCAAAGAATTAGCACACAGTGTACAATCACATTGGCACATTTTGGCATTACTCCTGGTGTTCTGTAATGGACCATGTATAGCTTTTACCAGACGGTGCAAATTGTGTGACTTACTGGTGCATTTGGATTTCCTATCGCAACAACGGAAGATCAAGCATGTGGTGCATGTAACATGTGTAGTACATCATTAAATGTTCATATCTTGGTGGATGTCAGGATGGGGTGCAATATCCCCTTTGACATACAATGAATTGCTGTACCTCATGGGTGGTATATATGTTAATTTCCCTTGCCTGAAGATTTATATTGGCAAGACCTGCAGTATGATTAAGACCAGACGTAGTGAGCATAGATCCCGTCTTGTCAATTCTGTGGTGGTCAGCTCCTATAGTTCAACATTACCTGGGCATGTCTCGTCAATGGCAAGATTTGAAATGGGTGGTCATTGATTGTATTGATAATCTTCAATGGGGCAATGTGCCTGATCATTTGGTTCGACTTGAATAAAGATGGATTTTCACTTTAGATATACTGTATCCTAATGGATTGAATGAAGCACTGGAGTAGATTTCAGCATTATGATGTCATCTATTAAGGGACATACTTTCTGTCTGCTTACTCACGGTTGCTGATATTTAAAAGGTCAACAGCTGAGGTAGTTATGCATCTATGGAATCAGCTCAGTAATGCTGTTGACGAGTCCTGTGGCAGTCATATGAATATATACTGGTGAAACTCCAGCTGACATTCATTCATCCAGCTTCCTGTGGTTTGGCATTCACAGGTTTTACGTCTGTCAGCTAAGTGTTTTTTGTTTTTTAAATGCATTTCAAAAAATAAAAACTCTTAGCAGTTGGTTGATGAAAGACAATATTGGAGGTTACAATCCTGTGCTTATAAGGATGTTATCATTAAGTTTAACAAAAGCCAGGTTCCCTCTTCTACAGAGAAATATAGTAACATAGTATATGACGGCAGATAAAGACCAGTATGGTCCATCTAGTCTGCCTAGCAAGGTGGCAAGAGTAAGTGCACTTGCCGCTCCATGCAGGTCACCTCTCCCCATGCCTTTGTTTAGGGGTGTACCCACTGCTGCGTGTAAAATGCAATGTGTGCCTTTGAGTCACTGCTGACTCCTGGTGACCCAGAAGCTCCTGGGTTTTCTTGGCAGTGTGACTGGAAGTAGATTGCCAGGCCTTTCTTCTGAGGCAATGGAAGGTTAAGTGACTTGCCCAAGGACACAAAGAGTGCTAATGGGAATCAAATCCCGGTTGCTTGATTACCAAGCCAGTGTTCTAACCACTAGGCTACTCCTTCACTCTGCTGCTCTGTGTAGGTCACCCCTATTTGCTCAGATATAAGAGATAGTTAAGTTTATTTTGATTTTGATTTTCCTGTTGCTATAAAGGGATCCACTGTGTCTGTCCCATGCCATTTTGAATTCTGTCACTGTGTTTGCCCCCCCCCCCCACACACACACACTTCCATCAGGAGGGCATTCCAAGCATCCACCACCCTTTCAGTGAAAATGTATTTCCTGACATTGCCTTTCAGTTTACCCCCTTGCAGCCTCATGTTATGCCTTCTAGTTTTACAGCTTCCCCATCTTTGAAAGAGATAGGTTTGTCCATTAATACTTTTTTAGTATTTAAAGGTCTGACTCATATCTCCTCTGTCTCTCCTCTCCTCCAGACTGTACATATTTAGGTCTTCAAGTCTCTTCTCATAAGTCTCCTGACGCAGGCGCCAAATCATTTTGGTCATCTTCTTCTGAACCGCTTCCAGCCTTTTTATATCCTTTGTGAGATACGGTCTCCAAAACTGAACACAATATTCCAAGTGAGGCCTCACCAGCAACTTGTATAGTGGCATTAGTATTTCTTCCTTTGTGCTGGTAATTCCTCTCTGTATGCAACCCAGAATCCTTCTGGCTTTTTCCCCCCATTTAACTTTTTATTAAATATTTCAGTAGATAGTGCAAACATCTGTTTAACACAACATTGTACGTTTTCCACAATATTCTCATAAGCAAACTTTTTTTTCCCTACTAGCTATTACAATATTCACTATTGCTTATTATTCTACTTTCTCCCTCTCCCCTCTCCTCTCCCCTCCCCTCCCCTCCCTACCCTCTCTGTTTTCCCCTTCATTTGCTCATGTTTTCGTGTCTCAGCATAGCACACTTTTTTTATTACAGATATGTACAATCTTTCACCATTTAGCGCTTTAACATTGCTTTATACTAATAGCAGTATTTACCATGCTCTGTCCCTCTTTTGCTCTCTCCACCCCTTCTCTCCATCATTCCAGGTTTCCAGCCATTTCCATACTCTCTTCCATTGTTCCACACTCTTCTCCCCTTTCCCTTGTTGGAGCCCCGTTAGTCTATGCATCAAACATATATCGGCCACTTTTCTGACGAAGCCTTCACTTTGGGGGTTGCAAGACCCTGCCCAATATTTTGCTATCTCACTTCTTGCTGCCACTATACAGTGATGCAATACCCCCCTATCCCTCTCTGAAATATCCTTCTCCAATTGATGCAATAGGCAGACCTCTGACTTTCTTTGCAATCTATGTCTTGTCATTCCATAAATTAAATACAAAACCTTTTCCCAATATGCTTGAATCCGCCCACACTTCCACCACATGTGCAACATATCACCTCTCTCTTGGCATCCCCTCCAACACTGTTCCGATTGTCCCAGTCCCACTTGCCGTTTATGTATCGGTGTCCAATACCACCGATATAACACTTTATAAGCATTTTCTTTTATTTGAATGGCTATAGATATGCTTGCCACTGTCTGTATTACCATTTCCCACACCTCTTCATTCCATTGCACTTCTAAGTCCTCCTCCCATTTCTTCATAAACTCTAGCTTGCCCTCTCCTCCCTCCATTAACCCTTTATAAATCTTGGACAAAGCTCCTTTTTGACCTAAATGTCCAGAGCAAAGGGCCTCAAACCACCCCTGATTATTCCATAAATCCTTCCATACTTTCTGTTGTCGCACAAAATGGCTTTCCTGAATATAGCTGTAGTAATCATTATTTGATAGCCCATATAGCTCCTTAATAGCTTCAAACTCTCTAATACCCTCTTTAACCACTATCTGCAAAATATGTGTTAGTCCTACCTTTGCAATGTACTCGCTCCTGGCCCTTCTCAAAACATGCCTCTAATGTCAACCCCTGCATATTTTATTTATTTATTTATATTCTCTTATATACCATGCTATTCTGCATCAGTGTGGTTTACATTGAACAAACTGAAATTACATTGAACAGGGCATTATAACTTGGAGATAACTATTTTACAGGGAACATGGGCTATGGAGGGTTAACTGGCTTGCCCAAGACCACAAGGAACACCTGTGGGACTAGAAACCCCAGTCCTTCCGGCCCAAGGTTGCTGTCCTCTAGTGGGATTTGAACCCCCAACCTTCCAGCCTGAAGTACCTTGCCCCAACCACTAGGCCACTCCTCCACTCCTTATATCCTTTGTCTTGTATTAATAATTTCCTATTTTGTTTTCCGACATTCAGGATATTTACAATAATGGGGTTTATGGGTTTAATTTCAGGTTCTTTACTTCCCCTCCACACCATCCTTTCCAATCCCTCTCCCCTTACTGATTATTCTTCCATTTCGACCCAATGTTTCTGTTTTTCTCTTTGTCATTCGTATATAGTTTTCAATTGTGCTGCCACAAAATATATTTGAAAATTGGGGACCCCCAGGCCCCCCTCCCTTGGCTCTCTGCAGAATCGAAATAGCAACCCTGGGGCTCCTATTTTGCCATATAAATCTCTTTATGATTCTTTGCAATTGCTTTAACTTTCTTTGTAGTACCAGTATCGGCAACGTTTGAAACAAGAACAAAAATCGTGGCAGGAGCATCATCTTTATAGCTGCAATGCATACAAACCAAGATAGATATCCCTGCCCCCACCCATTCAACAAGCTTTCAACATGCCCAAATAATTTTGGGTAATTTAAATCATACAATGCTTCCACCCTACTACTTATTTGGATCCCTAGATACCGAATAGCCCCCCTAGCCCACCTAAACGGGTATTTCTTTTGTAAAATTCCCTGTGCTTCCTTTTTTAGTGACAAATTCAATATTTCAGATTTTGTTCAGTATATGGTAAATCCCAACAGCCTTCCATATTCTTCTAATTCCCACATTAATATTGGTATAGAAAAACTCAGTCTAGCCACACTCATGGTTATATCATCCTCAAACAATGATATTCTACATTCTTTCTTACCTACAACTATGCCCTTTGGGTCCGCCCTTTCTCTCACCCTCTCCGCAAATGGTTCTACGGAAAGTGCAAATAGGAGAGGCGACAGGGGACACCCTTGCCTCGTCCCTCTCCCTTGCTCAAAGAAAGCAGAATAACCTCCATTTACCCAAACACAAGCTTTCGGGTTATGGTATAACGCTCATACCCAACCCATAAACTCTTCCCCAACCCCATTCTTTCCATTACCTGGAAAAGGCCAAGACACCTGGTCAAAAGCTTTTTCCACATCTAATGATAATAACAGTGCCTCCTCCTTACTTTGTTCAATCGACCAAATAATGTTTAGTGTCTTTCGGATATTGTCAGCTACCTGCCTTCCTGGGATAAATACCGCTTGATCCTGATGGATCAATTTCCCTATTACCCTATTTAATCTCGTAGCCAATATTTTAGCCAATAATTTGGCATCTAAATTTAGCAATGAAATTGGTTTGTACGATGAATATTCTTGTGACTCCTTTCCTTCTTTGTGTATTACTGTTATTCCTGCCCACCCCATGGTATCTGCTAGCACGCCTCCCTCTCTTGACAGATTAAACAGTCACACTAATGGTGCAGTTAATATCTCTCCAAACCTTCTATAGAACCTTGCTGTGAGCCCGTCTAATCCCAGTGCCTTATCTACTTTTAGCTGTTTTATAGCTGCCAGTACTTCCTCTTTCAGTATGGCTCTATTTAACTCTTTTTGTTCCTCCTCTTTCAATTTCGGAAGCTTTATGGAGTCTAAATAGCTCTGTACTCTCTCCGACTCCAGAGGCGTTCTTGCTTCGTACAGCGATTGGTAAAATTTCTTAAAGGCCTCCCGAATATACCCATCTTTGTGGACTAACTTCCCTCTAATTTTTAATATTTATGCGCGTAGTTTCCGCTGTTTCAGTTTCTGCATCATGTATCTCACTGCTTTATTTCCTCCCTCAAAAAATTCCTGTCTCAATAACTGCATGCGATGCCTTATAATTTCTGCTTGCATTGCATTTATCTGAGCTCTTACAGCCAACACTTGGCCCCTATATGTTCCTTGCCTATCTTGCGCATCTAATTCTTCCAGTTTCATTAATCTTTCTCTCAATTCCCTATCTCTTCCCTCCCTTTCCTTTCTTTTACGTGCCCCCCCATTTAATTAGAACTCCCCTCACTACCACCTTATATGCATCCCAAACTCCTCCTCAAGCCACCTCTCCATTATCATTCCATCTAAAATAGTCCCTTGTTTCCCGCTCTATAACTTCTCTGACCCTCTCATCCTCTAATAAAGATTTGTTTAACCTCCAAAACTGAGTGCCTCTCCCCCTCCACTGTTATCCTAACCTCGATTGAAGCGTGGTCTGACCATGTTATGGAACATAAGAACATAAGATATGCCATACTGGGTCAGACCAAGGTCCATCAAGCCCAGTATCCTGTTTCCAACAGTGGCCAATCTAGGTCATACGTACCTAGCAGTTTCCCCAAAAGACAGGTTCTGCAATGCTTGTACTAGGTCAAGCATTGATATCCTGGGTCCCTTCTTAATAATGGTTTATAGATCTTTCCTCCAGGAACTTGTCCAAACCTTTTTTAAACCCAACTACACTAACAGCCTTTACTACATCCTCCGGTAACAAATTCCAGAGTTTGATTACGCGTTGAGTGAAAAAATATCTTCTTTTATTAGTCCTAAATAGTTTACCCTGTAGCTTCAATGCATGTCCCCTAGTCTTCCTATATTCTGATAACGTAAACAGTTGATCTACGTTTACCCGTTCCACTCCGTTCATTAATTTATAGACTTCTATCATATCTCCCCTCAGCCGTCTCTTTTCCAGGTTAAAGAGCCCTAACCTTTTTAGCCTTTCTTCATAGGAATATCCTTCCATCCCCTTTACCATTTTGGTGGCTCTTCTTTGAACCTTTTCTAATAACGCTATATCCTTTTTAAGATACGGCGACCAGAATTGCACACAATATTCAAGGTGCGGTCTCACCATGGAACGGTTTAGAGGCATTATAATATCTTTTGTTTTATTTTCCATTCCTTTCCTTATGATACCTAGCATTTTATTTGCTCTCTTGGCTGCCGCTGCACACTGGGCCGAGGGTTTGAACATGTTATCCACAATGACGCCTAAATCTTTTTCCTGGGTGGTGGTTCCTAATGTGGAACCTTGCATCATGTAACCATAGTTTGGATAGAATACTAAAGCAGCCAATGCAGAGAAACACGTAGAGGATTACATAACCAGCAGGAGCACCAATATCTCTACACCTGGTCTGACTTAAACATTTTGTAAGAACATAAGATATGCCATACTGGGTCAGACCAAGGTCCATCAAGCTCAGTATCCTGCTTCCAACAGTGGCCACTCCAGGTCATAAGTACCTAGCAGTTTCCCCAAAAGACACAGGTTTCTCAGTGCTTATACTGGGTCAAGCAGTCATATCCTGGGTCCCTTTTAATAATGGTTTATGGACCTTTCTTCCAGGAACTTGTCCAAACTGTTTTTAAACTCAACTACACTAACAGCTTTTACTTCATCCTCTGGTAACAAATTCCAGAGTTTGATTACATGTTGAGTAAAAAAATATTTTCTCTTATTAGTCTTAAATGGAGTGGAGGAGTAGCCTAGTGGTTAGAGCAACTGCCTAGTACCCAGAAGATCAAGGGTTCAATTCCCATCAGCACTCCTCATGACCTTAGGCAAGTCACCCTACCCTCCATTGCCTCGGAAGAAAAGGCTGGCAATCTACTTCCAGTGATACATTGCCAAGAGGTAGCTGGGTCACTATGAGTCAACACTGACTTGATGGCACTAAAAAAAACCCAAAAAGGTCTTAAATAGGTTACCCTGTAGCTTCATTGCATATCCCCTAGTCTTTCTATATTCTGATGACATAAACAATCAAACTATGTTTACCTCTTCCACTCCATTCATTAATTTATAGACCTCTATCATATCTCCCCTCAGCCGTCTCTTTTCCAGGTTAAAGAGCCCTAACCTTTTTAGCCTCTCTTCATAGGAGTATCCTTCCTTCCCGTTACCATTTTGGTGGCTCTTCTCTGTACCTTTTCTAATAATGCTATATCCTTTTTAAGATATGGTGACCAGAATTGCACACAATATTCAAGGTGTGGTTGCACCATGGAATGATACGGAGGCATTATAATATCCTTTGTTTTATTTTCCATTCCTTTCCTTATGATACCTAGCATTCTATTTGCTCTCTTGGCCACCACTACACACTGGTTTTAACATGTTATCCACGATGACACCTAAATCTTTTTCCTGGGTGGTGGTTCCCAATGTGGAACCTTGCATTGTGTAACCATAGTTTGGGTTGTTCTTTCCTAGGTGCATAACTTTGCACTTGTCCACATTAAATTTAATCTGCCAATTGGATGCTCAGTCTTCCAATTTATCAAAATCCTCTTGCAATTTTCCACAATCCTCAAGACTTATTAAAAGCTGGTTGCTACACAGTACTGTGTCCTATGCTTCTAAGGTAATCTGTGCCCAATCTCCAGGGGGAGCCCCACAGCCCTTGCTTGGATAGAGGGAGTCTTGGGTTCTAAATTTAACCAGAAAGCTCTCTTCTGTGTTATAAATTTAAACTGAAAACTCTTTGCTGCTACTAGGCCCTGACTGTTTTAACAAGTAGACTGGGTTCATAGATTAAACAGCTTTAATCTAAAGAATTTATTTATTTATTTACTTATTGAACGGTTTTATATACTGCCTTTCAGAAAAATCAAAGCGGTTTACATAGAACAAAACTTGAACATTATATTGAAACTTATTCAAACAATTGAAATTACAGTGAAAATTAAATTGTATATAATAAAAATGGTAATTTGAGGGTTACAATGCTGAGTAAATGCTGATTAGGTATATAGATAGTTTAAACATATATAAAGATTTAAATATTTACAAATTTCAAAAATGTTATCATCTGAGCAAGGAAAAATGTATTGTAGTTCACTAGAATTATTAGTGTAAAGAGTAAATGTGATAATGTGGAGAATTGGGTATTGTAAGATAGAGTAAGAAAAAGGAAAAAGTAAGTTGTGAATTAATGAATATGAGTATACATCAGTTTAAGTGGGAAATATTTCATCTATTGGGAATGAGTCTCCAAAGTACTCTATAAATAGGTGAGTTTTAAGATCTTTTCGGAATGCTGAAAGATCTGTGATATCTCTGAGTTTATCCGGCAGAGCGTTCCATATTAAAGGAGCATTGAAGCTGAATGCCCTATTTGTTGTAGTTTTATTGAGTTTTGAAACATTGAATCCATCTCCTCCCCCTGAATCCTACCCACCACCTCCTTAGTTACCCAAATGGTGTCTATTCTAGAGTATGAACCATGTACGAGAGAGAAGTATGAGAATTGTCTTTTCCGGGGGTGCTGAAATCTCCATGCATCTATCAAACAGTGCTGTGTTACAAAATTGCGATATTTACTCCTATCCGCTCTTTTGTCCTCTCTTTTCCCCGTAGCGTCTCTAGTCGGGTTCCATGTTAAGTTAAAGTCACCCCACATATGAGTTTACCCTCTCCTAATTTCTCCACCTCTTCATTGAGCTTTGTCCAAAATTCTCTTTGCACCCCTGTAGGCGCGTATACAGTCACTATACAGTACCACTAATTCTCTATTCTTAATCTCAATAGTACGTATCTCACTGCTTTATTTCTGACTACCTTCTGTAGTTCCATCTTTAATTTTGAATCTATTAAGATTGCTGCTCCTCCTTTCTTCTTTTCTACTATGTTTGATGCATGGACACATACCCCATACCCCTTAAGTTTGACTAGATGTTCTGTCGCCCGAGTGAGATGTGTTTCCTGTATGAGCACTAGCGACGCCTTATGGCGTGTTATTTCTTTATATAGCTTCTGCCGTTTAAATGGTGAATTGAGCCCTTTTACATTTAAGGTTACTATTTTCTTGTTCCCCCCTCCTTCTCTTAACCCCATCCTCCCCCCATCCCCCTCCCTCTCACCTCTCTTCCTTCCTCCCTCCCTACCTCCCTTCCTCCCTTCCACCCTACCTCCCTTCCCTTTCCCTCGTCCCCTCAAGCGAGACTCGCCTTCCAGAAGTGGTGACTAACTATCGGGTCTCAACCTACCCTTGCCCTTCTATTTCACCTCCCTCCTCATACCCTGTCCCCTCCTCTAATATCCCGGCCTACCCCTCCTGTTATCTCCGCCCCCCAGCCAGCCCCTCCCCCTATTTCTCACCATCCAGCTCTATGCGGTCTACTTCCACCTTAACTCCTACTTCCTTCTACCTTGCGCCCACCAACCCTTCCCCTTATTATCTATACATGCAAAACATTATTTTAACCAGATCCATCCTCCCCCTCCCTCCCTCTCTCCCTCACCTCTCTCCTTCCCCATCTCCTCTTCCTTCACCCCCACCCTCCTCTCATACCCTCAGACAACATCCTTTACAATTCACTTATCTATGTCCTACATACCCTTTCAATTGTTGATTCTTCTTATGCCAAGTTCTCAGGGGTCATCCTCCTCAGCCAATATCCTTCGCTGTTGCTTTTGCTCCCTGGCTGCCCTTGGTCAGCCTCGCTAGCCTCTGACCATTTGCTGGAGCCCTTTGGCATCTCTGGCCAGACACTCTTGACCCAGAAACCATGGCATTCTTAGTTCTTGCTTGGCCCTCGATACCCACAGGGAGATTAGTCAGTCCCAAGTCTCCAAGCACTCCCCAGGCCTCCTCACTGGTCTTCACCCTTCTTGACATGCCTTTCACAGTTATTAATAGGCCAAAAGGGTAGAGCCATTTGTAACGTGTCTCCTCCCTCATCAAGTAGGCCATCATCTCCTTCATCTCTCTCTGACGCTGCAGTGTTCCAAGAGACAAATCCTGAAACAATTCCATCACATGTCCTTTCCACTGAAAGTGTCCCACTTTCCTTGCAGCCTTCAAGAGGCTTTCTTTAGTTTTGAAGGATTTCAGACACACCACAATGTCTCTTGGTCAATTGTCTCGAATGAGCCCCAGCCCCCTATATGCCCTCTCAATTTGCAGAGACTCACTCTCTCCACTCTCTTCTTGGGCCGCTGTTTGTAACAACGCTCTAAACACTTTTGTAGTAACGTCATCACAATTTTTGTATTGGGGTTCCTCTGGTATGCCTCTCACTCTTGTATTACTTCCCCTAGATCGATCTTCCAGATTTTACGCTGTGATAAGGAAGCTTATCAGGACCCAGGAGACAGGGATAAAGAGAAGGAATTCACCCTTATCAAAGGACCTATTTTACAAGGTCAGAGACACAAAACTCCATTTACACCTAGAAAGCAGGTAATTCCTAGCTGCAATAGGTTGCAGAATGCCCCTAGTGGAGAAAAGGAGAGGGAATGCAGGCCCAGGGTGAGGAACCCTTATGTCACTGAATTCTCCAATTGCTCAGCTGCCATGAGGCAGTTTGATCTCCAACACTTGAGAGGAGAAGGGGTGGGGCTGCAGCCCGAGAGGTTTAAGACTAGGTCAGATTATCCAGAGAGAGAGAAGAGTAGGAATGCATACTGGAAGAGGAATGGAGCTGGAACAGTAAGAACAGCAGGAACAAGGAACACAAGTTGGAGGACAGGACGAGGAAGCTCAGGTGAATGGTGGCCAGAGCATGAGAGAGGAGAAGCTGATACAAGCCTTGACCCAGGTATGAGCATTAGAAGCTTGTCTAATTTGGAGCACTACAGAATTGCAAGAGACAGCATTTGCCCTAACGGGAGGCAGTCAGCCAAGCCCTCTGAGCCAGAAATGAAGGTAGAGCCTATGCAACTGGGTGAACAAGACCTAGCTGTAGAAGAAGAAGTCTCATACATGGATTGCTCTTTATGCCAATCTTCAAATACAGAGGGTTTGGAAGGGAGTCAACCGTAAGGAAAACCTCCAGAGTCCGGTAACCCTGAGAGCCTGTTGATAACTTGTGAAAGTCCTGTATTAAAAGGAGAAATACCTTTTTAGCTGAGCAAGCTGAAGCTTTCTAATTAAAACCTGTGGAACAGTTGCTAGCCATTGCAGTGCACAGCCTGAAGCCGTGCTGATGGTGAAAGTAAGAAAAGCTTTGATTTTGTTTTCACTATTCCTAAAAACCTTGCATAGAGAATTGTTTGCCTATGAAGAGTTTGACTTCTTGTTGAAAGTTTTTACTGTGCTTAAGGAGACAAACAGCCGGGAAGTGTTCTGGACTGAGAGAAAAGAAACTTGCTTTAGGAAAAGCTGTTTCTGTTTGTTTTGAACAGCACTGCTAGCCGTGTCTGGTAGCATTAGCTGTTGAAAGGACTTTTCTCTATGCTAAAAAAACATTATAAGCTGTTTTGTTTTGAGTTCAGTCATATCTTGATGTATTTTTGAAAGAATCATGGAGAAACAATCCAAAGGTGTTAATTTATGACCCTAGCGTTTACCCCATCAATAAATTTCTGTCAAAAGCCTTACTACTCAAAGCCAACTACAATTGTGTGTTTTTTTACCTGAAGCCAAGTACCTCCTGACTGAACTACCTTTCCCATGAGGCATTACAAGGCAGCCAGTCAGGTAAAGGCTAAATGGTGAATCTCTCCTATGACTAGCATGCCCCTCCACACTGTTTGTAAGGGGCTAAGGGCATGACAGTGGTGTAGTTGGCAGGATTTTTTACACTTCAGGATACCAGGAATTTCACTAAGGATATACAGCAGTGAGATTTTCAAGCCGAAGCAGGTGGAAGCAGAATTTCCCTGACGGACTTGATGAGCAGAAGAGGTGATTCAGGAGCAGATCCTGAGGAAAAGACACTGTATAAGCGAGAGTCAACGCCTGAATAAGGTAAAAGAAACCTGGGCGTGACCAGTTTTGGATAGAGGAAAAAGTATATGCTGAGGCATTTAAAAGGGGGCATATAAAAAAAAGAAAAGAAAAGAAAAAGCTGTTGTGTGGTGCCGCCCTTTGTGGGGGTTTTTTCTCCTTTTTCTTGCAGGTAACAAGTTATGGATCCCAAGGAGCTCGTGAGCTGGATGGCAGCCCAGTTCACATGTCAGCAGGAGCTGGCGCAACTCGCGCAGGACAGTGCAATCGCTGCCATGACGGAACAGAAAAAACCAGTTCTTGACTGGTCGAAGATTTGGTTACGCTCCGGAGCCAGGGAGGCGGAGGAGTACCAGCGCCAGCAGGACCAGCTACACCTCGTGTGGACAGTATGGGTGTCTTTCAGGGTACTGGGGCATTTAGTTTTGGAAAACTTACCCCAGAGGACAATATAGACGATTTTCTTGAATCTTTTGAAAGAGTGGCTCAGGCTCTAGGTTGGCCGGAGATCCAGTGGGCAGTGCGTCTGGCTACATCTTTAACTGGAGAGGCACTTGCCGCCTATAGAGCCATGCTGGCAGCCCAAGCTTTAGATAAGGCTGTAAAGAGTGTCATTAAGGACCGCTTAGGGTTAACTGCCACAGTATACCGATGCATGTTTAGAGCCACAGTCCTGAGAGTTGGCGAGACGCCAAAAGCCTTAAGCCAGAGGATTCGTGGATTAGCACTGAAATGGCTGGCTCCTGAAGGGAAAAATGTAGAAATGATTATGGATATGATAATGTTAGAACAATTTATGGCAGCAGTGACAAAAGACTTACAGTCCTTTCTCATCCAGCAGAATTGAAAGCATGGGAGAGGCAACCCTTTTGTCTGAACGTTCTATGGAAGCTGACTTAGCTTATCAGCAAAAGGGTAGCACTCTGAAAATAGGTGCTGAGGTGGGTTTTGCTGCATCAGAAAAGAAGAATGGTAAGGATACTGAATTTGGAAGTGTTTGTATGCCTACCCAAGATGGGAAGTGGACTAGGAAAAAATGTTTCCAGTGTGGGAAATGGGGTCACTTGCAGAAGGGTTGCAAAGCCCGCACTAACCTAATGGCTATCAGTATAAAACGGCCTGGAGAAGGTTTTCTTTTAACGGTTGACATACAAGGGATTATTACAAATGCTCTTTTGGACTCTGGTGTGGACCAAAGCATGTTATCTAAAAGGCTTTGGCAAGCAATAGAGGCCCGAAGTAAGTCAGAGCATAAAAAGCCCGAAAGTAATGTACGAATTAGATGCATTCATGGGGCTGCTTCATTTAATCCTACGTATAAGTTAATCGTCAAGGGTTTAGGGGTACAGAAAGAGATCCCAGTGGCAGTGGTCCCCAAACTCCCATATGATTTAATATTGGGAAGAGACTGGCCCCAATTCAAACAGGGATTAGAGGAAGGCTTAGGGCAAAAGAGTGGCCTTATATCCACCCGATCCCAGTCTAGGGCCAATACCCAAGAAGATGAGACCCAAGCAGAGTCACTAAGAGATTTACCTTCACACGATGACTTGGTGACTTCCCCATCTGAAAACGTTAAGAAGGGGAAAGCGCAAAAACGTCATGAGAGGCGTTGTAGGGCGCAGGGAAGGCTAAGATGGAGTTTAGCCAAGGGTTACCCTGGGTGCCAGCCGAAATAGTAGAAACGTTTCCAACTTTTCCCCAGGAACAGCGAGCAGATCCAGCTCTTACTCGAGCGTTTGAGTATGCCCGAGTGGTATGGGATGTCCTTCCCAGATTCCTGTTAGACAATGAGATATTGTATAGAGAAAGTCATGACCCTCATACTGGAATGATCAGAAAGCAGCTAGTGGTACCCACAACTTTTAAGGGGCTAGTTTTGAGACTAGTTTTGGGTTTTTTTACCTGAAGCCAAGTACCTCCTGACTGAACTACCTTTCCCATGAGGCATTACAAGGCAGCCAGTCAGGTAAAGGCTAAATGGTGAATCTCTCCTATGACAAGCACGCCCCTCCACACTGTCTGTAAGGGGCTAAGGGCGTGACAATGCCTTCTCTTTCAATTCTTCTTGGACTTGCTTTAGCTCCTCCCATCCTTTTTGTAAATCCTCCAAAGCTTCTCCCTGTTGTTCCAACTGATTTTCAGTTTCTTCTACCTGTGATCCTAGGTCCACTATATCCTGTCTTATAGATTGCAATTTCTCTTTTAATTCAGTTTTAACTCCACTGATTTCCACTTTGAGTTATTCTTTCATCTCATTCAGCCACGTCTTAATCATTTCCCAGGGACTCTCCATCTCCTCCACTGACACAGCCTCTTGCTCCACCGCCATTTTCCCTTCCTTCTCCCCTTCTTTCCCTCCTTTCGATGGGGCATAGGAGGATCTGAATTCCACCAACTCTTTCTTCACTGATAGCCCTCCTTTGGACTTTTCCATCTTCTCCCTCGTCTGCCCATGATATTGCCTCGAGGACTACTGTGGTGCTCTGCCCCCTGGAACTGCAGCTTGTTTCTCCTTTTAGGCTTTCCTGCTTTTCAGTCAGTAGATGCACTCTCTTCCCTTTATTGCATTTCCATCTCTCTATCAGCTTTTTTCATTAAGGTTCAGTTGACCTTAGTTTTAGTTTTATGTACCTTTATTTTGTTGAAATTGCTCTGTTACTTTAAGGGCTTTCCTCTCTCTCCATGCCTTGCCATTATCACCGCAGTTTCATTAGATCAGCGTCCCCTCAGCTTCCTCTCCGATCTTGCACTGCTTTTCTACCATGGCATCCTTGTCGAGCTCTCTCCCACCGCGATGACCCTGCCTCCTCTCTGGTCCACCACGTGCTCTTCCAAATGGACCGCTCGGCTGCACTTTCAGCCCTCTCAGCCCGCAGGCATCGCGGCTCTCACTGCCTCTCACTTTTACCAGATGCTTCTTCTACTGCTGCCTCATCATTTCACCGCAGTTTACCTCCGCAACCGACTTCACGCTGCTATTCACCCAATGATGTCACCGGAAGTCCCATCCTTCTGGCTTTTGCCAGCGCCTTGTCACACTGTTTTGCCATCTTGAAATCATCAGAAACAATCACACCGAGATCTTTCTGAATTTAGTTACATCTTTTTCTCCCTACAGTACGCACTTAATCTGCAGTATTAAACGCCATAGGAATGTCCTTACAAGTATTCCAGGTCTTGCACATTATAAAGTGCAGTGCGTCTGGCAAAGACAAAGATATTTTAAATAGATCTTGAGCCCGGCGGTGGTGCGGCCATTGCAGTTTAGTGAAGAAAGGAATGCGACTGGGCATAAGAAATGTGGAGCATGCAGTGTTTGTAAAATTACCGAAGAACGGAGTGAATTTAGTCACCGTGGTAAGATATATAAACTTAAGGGCCAAACGTCCTGCATGTCCACACACGTAGTATATTGTATTTGCTGCCCCTGCAGTCTACTTTATATAGGTAAAACGAATAGAGCATTCAAACTTCGAATGAATGAGCACAAGAGTAAATTGAAATGTCAACAAAGGGAAGCATCTATAGTGGATCACTGTCTCTCGTTTCAACATACTTTTGAGGAGCTAAAGTGTTTTTTGCATTACACAAATTACAAAGGCTCAATGTGGTAAGACAAAAGAACAACTTTACTCTATGTAGAACAAAGCTGGATATTTCAACTGAATACTGTAGTCCTGCATGGTCTAAATGCCTGGATTGAGTGGGAAACCTGTTTTTAGGGTAACTGCTTCATCACTATAGATAGTAATCGTTCCTTATAAAACTAGTCCGCATGCGCAGCGTTCTATAGCAGTTGGAGAACATTAAGCGAGTTAGCTTGTGAGAAGCAGCACCCATATGCATACAGATTTTGAATTTCCTCGAAGTTAAAGAACATGTCTGAAGGTAATACTTACAGAACTTGTTTGAATTTGTAGTGCTTGAAGTATTCCCCTGAAGAAACCTGTAAAGGTGAAACGCAGAAGATAGCGCACCTGACAGCGTCGGGATACACATTGAGAGTTGAAAATCTCCTTTGAAAGTTGAGCACGGAAGTTTTGGGATGTGAAATCCGAAAATCTCCTCCATAAGCTAAGCACTAATTTTTTTAATTAATTGATAAAAAACAGTGGCTGGTTAGAAAAAGGTCGTTGATGTTTGGAGGGCTTTTAGTCCATGTTGACGGTGTTTTACAAGTCAATGGCAGCCCGAGTTTCTGAGACCTTATAGCTACTGCAGTTGTAATATCCTGTTTCAAGTCAATGAAAAGGTTATAATTACTTTCTAGTTGTACTGCAGAGACTATATTATCTTAGTCATAACTTTACTCTGACAGAAGAGACCATTTATATGTAATTAAAGTAACCCTTTGCTTCACTGAGGAATCTGTTATTATGTAAAATATTTATTTATTTAACTTTTCTTCTATACCGCGCTATTCACATTAGCGCGGTGTACATTCAACAATAACATTATACATGCTGTGGTGAGGAGAGCTCCCAGGAAGAGATGGAAGTGGAAGAAAACCCTGTTTTTCCCTTTAAAACAAGTGACAGTTCGGTTGTGCACAGTGCTTGCAAGGCAGGCAAGGAAAAACCTCAGCTCTCTGCTAAGGCCAGGCCATGCCCTAGTTCAGAAGGGGAGCCAAGCTTGCTCAGTGATTGGTCACACCTGTGCAAAGGCAAGGGAGTGCCCGGCAGCAAACGGTTTTTAAAAACACACTCAGAGCAGAGAGGGGAGACACAGACAGGGGAGACACAGACCCAGGAGGCACAGGAGACACACACACAGGAAACGCAGCAGAGAGAGCAGAGCCAGCACATCCAGGGGAAGCTGGAAAGGAATAGATCTGCAGCCAGAGCAGACAGAGCAGCAGAGGCACAAGAAGGAGGAACTCTGAGAGATCCTGGAAAGGGAGAAAGGAAACTTTCAAGAGAGTGACTATCTGGGAAGGAGTGGGAAAAGGCACCAGAAGGCTGAGTTCTATAGCCTGAAAGATATCAGGAGGAAAGGAATCAGTAGCTGTCTGAGAGACCCGCCCCAAGGTAAAGCCAGCACTTGCAAAGCTGAACAGCTCGCAGAAAGACAGTTTGCTTCAGCTAGTGTCCCGGACCTAGGCCTAACGTCTGCTAAGAGGTGGGTGGATAGTTGTATGTATGAAGAGAACCGAAACCCAAATAAGAGCAGAGAAACTGAGCTTTTAACACCAGAAGCATTAAGAAAACTGTTTGCAGAGAGGAAGCTTTACCCTCCCAATACAAGTGTGCCTTCTCAGGGTGATTTGCTGTTGAAGCAGTTCCAAGAGTTTTTAGAAGACAGGAAGTCTGGGCAAGTTTATAAAACTGGTGGAAGTAAGAAGTACCCGGTGTCCATAGAAGAGATGCAGGTGGATTCTTGTATGCCAGAATCTGAGTCAGAATTGTCACCAATGGATTGCTCTTTTTGTCTAAAGGAGAACTGAGCATTGTTGAGCAGGCTTGAAAGACTGTAAAACAATATAGCGACTAAATTTTTATGACTTCAAAGAGTTGGAAAAAATCAAGAATGTGTTCTACTAAGTATGTGAGCTTCTGAAGCCAAGAAGCTGTCTGTAGTAAAAGTTTGGTTTGGGAGAAGAAAACAGCAGCTGTTAAAAGTTTACCTGTTATGTTGAAGGATCACCAGAAGCTGTGCTTTGTGATTGTTTATTGGGAAGAAAGCTGCTGCCCAGTGATAGAAGGCTTTTTGTTACATTTTTCTCTGTTAACCTGATTTACTCTTATGTTGGAGAAGCATCTTCTTGCTTTTGCGTTTTGAGCTTTAATGCCTTGGAATCCCACAAAAAAATAAATTTTCTTGCTGCCTTAAACCACCGGTCTCACAACTACATTTTTCCTTATATAAGTAAGCCAACTACAAGTCCCAGAATCCCTCTGGTGACAAACAAGGGAAGCTTTATTTAAAAGGACACTATAAGGCTGCTCTAGGCTTGCAAGCCTTCGGACCCAAGTGACGCCATCGCAATGCGGAGGAACCACATTGCATTTACATTGAACAGGGGCAATAAACCTGGATATAACTGGGGGTAACTATCTACAAACTATTTACATTGATGTATATGTTTTCTGGTTCTGGTTTATTTGGGCTGGGGAAAATCGGGGCTGGGGAGATTGGGCTAGCTATCCCAATTATGTTTATTACATAGGGCTAGAGACAGATGATGTTGAGTGTTCATATATGGACGATGTGTACTGTATAAGGAATCCATAGTGCACCTCTTAGGCATAGTGCTAAGCAAGACAGGTAGCATCTGCTAAAATATGCTATGTGCAGCACAGCATGGCTTCATGCAGGCTCCTCAACACATCCCTCTATGCAAGCTAGACGTACATGACAACTGGTTGAAGACATGGGCAGTGGTTCCTTACAAGACAATAGCTATGGTTTGGTGGACTGCAGAATTAGTCAAGTGTGTGTTGTTGACAGTTATATCAACTCAGCTCATCAAACCTTCCTGCAGCTGCCTCACCTCATCGAGGAACTCCTCCAGCAACTCAGTCTGCTTGCGTTGGAGCTCCTGGCTCTTCTGCAAATCCTCAAGCTGTCAAGGAAAGAATGCAGAGTTCAGTTACATGTTCCTTGCATAGGTGACACATATTAAAAGCTACACTCCTATGACAGACTATGCTAAACAGCTTCCACAGTGTGCTAGATTGCCGGATTACTGCTGATATGTTATGTGTATCAAATTATAGAGACATCGCTCCATCTATGGTTACCATCCCATTACAGTGCTGCCCTGTGTCACCTGGTGTCATTCCTGCATCTCAGATGTGACCCACATTTCCTCACATGTGTTATGTAGTAATGTGCTGTCAAATTACCTACTCCTCTGTAGTTCAAGAGCAAACATTTTTTTCAGTATCCCCCATTATCTAAGTATAAAGCTGGTCTAGTATACTGATGTTATGCCAAAGTGCAAGGGCCAGGAACTGTGGTCTGGCTGAACCTAGCTGGAACACAGTCCAGAGGGCTGACTACTATCAGTCCTGTGCTGTGGTGACCATCTGACAACTACATGCCCTTGGATGAGGTTGTATAAAAGCAACTCTGTGTGTCTAGCCATGTGGAGTCACATACTTGTGGAGTTGACAAAGGCCAGATGCAGGGTCGGCACAACCACTAGGCAAACTAGCTAGTTGCCTAGGGCAGTAACCTCCAGAGGGCAACAAAAGCAGGGCATTCAAAGCTAAATAATAGATTTTGACAGTGAGAGAGGAGGAAAAGCTTGAGGTTCGCCGGCCCTGGCCAGATGTAGATGTGAATGTGCCTACACAGACTTTCTCTTATGTGTTATGGATGATGTTTGGCATGTGAATGAGCCCTGCTAGCTCTAGAATGCACAAAGTACAGATCATGAAACATCCTGGCCTGTACTCTGAAATGATTCCAGGAACAGGCTATGCATGAACCTCTTCCCAAATCCACAAGGTGGAATATGTGCTCCATCTGGTGGTCTCACAGTCCCACTGTCAGGAAGTGTTGGATACTTTAGTCCTTTCCCTCATCTTGGAAAATCAACGTGCCAGGGACCAAAATGCATCACCATGGGATTCCCGCATCTCCGGGAGTATATCCCCAAAGCATTCATTGAACTGTAACACCTGCCAACTCAGCTGTATCTAGGCTGTACCAAATATGGTCAGGCATGGTGGATTGTGAGCAAGGTGCAGCATGGCACCTGCACTGCCTCACCATGTTGTGGTTCAATCCTTTCCTCCCTCCCCACATTTGGGGTTGCTGGGGATGGCTACTGTCCCTATATGTGAGCCTTGCCAAGTTACCCGCTTTCATGAGTGCACTTGGAGCTAAGTCTAGGATGTCTGACTTGCTTACTCTGAAACATCTTGTGACACTCAGCACTGCTGTCAATGATTGAACCTGGGGGTACAAATACCAGAGGTCACAGCAAAGCACAGAAATGTCAACCTCATTGCTGCTATAAGTTTTTTTATTTATTTATTTAACTGGTTTTAATATACTGTTTTTCTACCAGTCAAAACGGTTTACATAGAACACAAGAAACAGTTTACATTGAACAATTAAACACATAGTGATACAGAAAATATGATATAGTGGAACAGCATATAACATCATATAACAAGGGAGAGGGTAAACAGGAATAATATAACTTTAGAACCTATGTTACAGTAATGCAGTGAACCACTAGGGGTTCAGAAATCCTATGAACAGGCATGCGGTAAGGTAGGTTTATGATGTGGTGGTGTTTTTACAGACGGAGTTGTGGTGAAGTGAAGATGAAGTGGATCTAGTAGATCTAGTGGTGAGGGGGAAAGTACCATAATGTTCTTCAAAGAGGGGTGTCTTGAGGTGCTTCTTTAATAGACTGTGAGATTAGATGCTTCGTAAGGTAGGAGGGAACTGGTTCCAAAGGGTGGGAGCATAAAATTCAAAGGTTCTCGTGCATGTGTTGTGAGCTTCTGCATAGCTGAGGAGGTGGGAGAAGAAGATTGAGCGTACTCTGTCTATGCAGTCTTTTGGTGATTGGACGTCTAATGAGAGCTTGGAGATGTTCAGAGGAGGAGTTGGTGAGTGCTTTATGGGTGATAGTGAGGACCTTGAATTTAATTCTGGATGCAATAGCGAGCCAATAGAGGATTTCAGTATGGGAGTGATATGGGAGTGTCTGGAGACTCTAGCTGTGTTGCGGACCGCTGTGTTTTGGGCAAGCTGTAGAGGGGCAATGGTGGCTTTGGGATGTCCTTGAAGGATGGAATTGCAGTAGTCAAGCAAGGGCATGATGGTGTGATAAGGAAGCTTATCATAGTTCAGGAAGGAGCTATAATAGAGGTGAATTGGCTCTGAACAAGCAACCTGTCTTTGCTGGTAGAAATAATAAAACAGAATGTTTTCATAAAAGACTACCAGTCCCAGAATGCACCAGGTTTCAAACAGCCTCTAAAAGAGCTGAAGTGGGGAAACGTGTGTTTAATCAGGAGAGCTATGAGGTAATCCCCAAGCACTCATCTCCAAGGGCAGGGCTTGATTCAGCACAGCTGAGCTGTGCTAGGGTGGAGTGTCCCTATAGACAAGTTAAAAGTAAAACCTATTCTACACAGAATCAGCAGAAGCAGTTGCAGACCAGAGAGTTGGAGTTGATGAGGAACCCAGAGCTCAAGGACAGAGAGAGCAAGAAGCAGCGTGAAAGAAAGAAGAGGAAAACATCTTGGAGGTCTAAAGAAGGAGCCCATAGCAGTACGTGTGTTGGGAGTCATTCCAGAGGCAAGCATACTCCATTGGACTTGAGGAAGCCAGAGGAGTGGGGTTACAGAGCCAGGAATCCCCGGACGGCACCTGTAAGGGAGACGGCTGCATTTGGAAGGGGCCCTAAGACCAGTGCAAGAAGGTATGTGAAGAGAGACCCAGTGTCCAGGGATCTGGATTGGAAGGCAGGACATAAAAGCTGGATTTCCTACTGGCCAGGATATCTGGAGAGGAAACCTAACAGTAAAGGAAGCTCAGGTATGAACACTGATTTATGCCGTAGCTCTTCACTTGGAAGACAGCAGGGAAACAAGTTTTGTCCTGAGAGTGTTCCATTAAGGAATTCCCCTGAGCCAGACCATGATATTGATTCTATGATAGTTGAAGAAGAAGGATATATTTTAAATGATCAGAGTGATTATATGGATTGCTCTCTGTCTAGGCTGCTGTGGTAAAATACTTTCACAAATACAACAACCATCAAAAATAAATATAACTTGTTCTTTTATCTACCCAGAAAAGTTTACAAGAAAGCTTTAGGGTAGGATTTGAGCCACGTATAGAAAGTAAACCAGCCAAGAGGTTTGCAGCTGGTTAATTGTTGGCAATTAAGCTTTGCATAATTGCACGTGGGCTCTGAAAGGAAACTTCTATGTGTGTGTGGAAATACAAGAAAGTTATCCTTGAAAAAGAACAGTTTTTGATTACTTTTTGGGTTTTGTTTTGTTTTGCTTTTGGAGCAATGCTAAAAGGTATTAGCAGGAGCCCTCAGAAAGACCTTTCTGTTCCCATCAAGGTCTTTATTGTTTGATTGATTGCTTAAGAAGTTCAATTGTTGATCATGATTTGTTTTTCCTAAGTATAATACTGAAAGCAAGTATCCTGTTGTGCTACCAAGTAAATCTGTGTGGGAGAAATAACCCCATAAATAAAATATATTTTCTTTGCTTACATTCGAGCAACACAACTCATTTATTTGTGAACGGCTGATTCTGGTATGAATGGACTACATTCCCCACAATCCTTTGCAAGTCATAATAGTATTTGCCTTTGCAAGACTGTGGACATTCTCACCCAGTGCCCCCGTTTACAGATGGAAGCCTGTCAGACTGCTTGGAAGCTGTCATTTGAGAGGAGGGGTTGTAAGTTGCAGAGAGCTTAGAGTCTGAAGTGAATGTTTTTGGTGGTATTCATTATGTGTGGTTGGAAATTGAGTTGTCCAGGATGACTCCAAGGTACTTGACTTGAGACTTTACTTGTATTTCGGTGTCCTCGATTTTGAAGATAGGAGGTGGTTTGAAGTTAGGGTCTTTGGTCACATGCAGGACCTCTGTCTTAATGAATTTGACCGAAAGGTTATGAAGCTGTAGCCAGGAGACAATCTCTTTGAAACAGGTGGTTAGGTCGGTATAGTCAGGAGCTGTGATTTTCAAATGATGTGACTACTATGGATGTTACTACTATGGAGGTGGCAGACAATTATGCTCCAGTGAGGGATGTATTTCAATGTATATCTATTCATAGCAATCACCTCAAAAACATGTACACAGTCAATGCCCACACACAATTATCTAGCTCCAATAGCCAGCTTCAATAGCCAGGTGTATATTGGAAATCAGATGGTTGCCAACTTAATCAGGCCAAGGACTGAGATGTGCTGGCAGTTGTGATGCAAATGTCACTTAGCAATTTATTTTAAAAATGTATACTCTGTGAGTACAAGAAACATGGAATATTTCAATAAAACAATAATAGAAAATAAAAAATAAAAGCATAAAACATAAAATAAAACCTTCCTATTAAATCCAGACAATATAAATACTAAATGAATCAAATAACCTAGCCTGTCAGCAAAAGAAATCTTGTTTGAAAAGATGCACCTATAGTTTCTGCTGAAAAAGCAACAGCTCAGAAATTTTCCCCTGCTCTGGGGAAGAAGAATGGGGTAGCGATTCTGGTTCGGAAGTCATTAAGGGCCCGCTTTCAAGCTACCAGAATGGACCCTGAAGGAAGATGGGAGGGTGTCCAGATTGAGGCGGGAAGTAAGGGGTTGGCGTATCTACGCTCCCAACTGTGATAACCCCAAATTTTTCCAAAACCTGGCGGATGTAATCCACAAGTATTCAGGGTTGCCTATTATTGTTGGAGGTGACTTCAATATGGTTATGGATCAACTAATTGACTGTAAGCCTGGCAGAGGGAAATGTAGAGCTCGGGAGGTACTGACCTCAGTTATGAGCAAAATTGGATTGGTTGATACCTGGAGACTTCTTCATCCAACTGAAAAAGATTTCGCCTTTTTTTCTCATCCACATGGATCGTATTCTCGGATAGATTTTTTTCTGGTGTCCAGGCTGATAGTTAAGGAAATCAGAGGTGCAGGTATACTAAGTACTCATATTTCCGATCATGCTGCAATTACCTTGGATTTGGAGCTGGTGCAGGCGGAAGAAAAGAGCAGTGGCTGGATTTTCCCTAGAGCTCTGTTGGCGGAGGACATCTTCAAAGTGTATGTGCAACAAGCAATTAAAGATTTTTTTTAGCTCAATGCTCCAGGTGAAACGTCTATATGGACGTGGTGGGAAGCATTTAGGGCTTCTATGAGGGCTAAGATTACCAGTTTCACCATTGCTGCCAGAAGAAAGGAAAGGGCCAAGCTCCTGGAACTGGACCAGCAGATAAGGGCGGGTGAAAGGATTTTACAGAAACATGCGAGTGCACAGGTAACTCTTCATCTACAGAAGCTACGTTTCCAATATAATTCGATACTTAGTAGGGAGGTGGAGCAGTCTACTTTTGAGCTACAAGTGAGTTATTATGCAGAGATGAACAGAGCTGGGAAGTTGCTGGCTACAAAATTGAAACCTAGGTACGGCAAATTCCACATCGCAGTTATAGAGGATGCCAGTGGAGGTACGTTGAAGGATAACAAGGGCATTGTTGACTCCTTTAGGAAATTTTATGAACAGTTGTATTCCTCGGAAGTCATGTGGAATGAGGGCGATGTGGGGAGCTTCTTGGAGCAGATTGAACATTCCAGCCTGGGTCCGGAGGAAAAGGCGTCTCTAAATAGAGACTTGGGGAAAGAAGAGTTGCTGGAAGTCCTAGCAAGAATGAAGACGGGTAAAGCCGCAGGGCCGGACGCAATCCCGGTGGAATTTTATCAGACCTTTGCGAAAGATCTACTGCCACATATGTGGAGGGACTATCAGCAACTGCGAGAGGTGGATAATTGCACAGGAGCCTTCGCAGAGGCCACTATTGTAGTTCTGGAGAAACCTGGGAAAGATCCGAAGTTGGTGGGTAATTACAGGCCCATCTCTCTACTTAATGTGGATTATAAGGCGCACTCGTCTTTGCTGGCTAATCATGTCAATAAGGTCTTACACCTGCTTATACACCCGGATCAGTGTGGTTTTGTGAGTGGAAGAGCTACAACTGATAACACCCGGCTACTCTGCTATCTGTTAGAGGTAGTGGAATGGGCAGACTCTCCGCTTATTGGCCTATCGTTGGATGCTGAAAAGGCCTTCGACAGATTGGAGTGGCCCTTCCTATTCTGAGTGCTGGAATGGTTCGGATTCCCAGACAAGTTTGTGCGCATGACTCGGGTCTTGTATGCCAACCCATCAGCTCGGATTCTTGCAAATCAAGCGCTGTCCAATTCCTTCTCACTGCACAGAGGCACCCGGCAGGGGTGTCCGTTGTCTCCCCTGTTATTCAACCTGGCTTTGGAACCCCTAACGTTACTTGTGCGGCAGACAGCGGAGGTAAAGGGAATTAGTATCTTGGAATGGCCTAGTCAAAGCCCAGACCTCATGACTTGAAGGTTGCTGTATACCAATGCAACCCATCTAACTTGAAGGAGCAGTTTTGCCTTGAGGAATGGGTGGAAATCCCAGTGGCTAGATGTGCTAAGCTAATAGAGACATACCCCAAGAGACTTGCAGCTATAATTGCAATAAAAGCTGGCTCTACATATGCACACTCCTGCTTTCAGGTTTTTTTTGGTCTTAATTTCTGTTTGTGTTGGGTGTTGGGTTTGTGCCACACATGACGCTTCCCATGATGAAGTTCAATTTTCATCTCATCTGACTAGAGAACCTTCTTCTATGTGTTTGAGAGGTCCGCCACATGCTGTTGTGCAAACTCCAAACATGTTTTCTTATTTCTTTCTTTAAGCAATGGCTTTTTCTGGCCACTCTTCCATAAAGCCCTTTGGAGTGTACGTATGGCTTAAAGTGGTCCTATGGACAGATACTCCCATCTCCTCTGTGGATCTTTGCAGTTTCTTCAGTGTTATCCTTGGTATCTTTGTAGTATCTCTGATTAATGCTCTCCTTGCTCGGTCTGTGAATTTTGGTGGGCGGCCTTCTCTTGTCAGGTTTGTAGTGGTGCCATATTCTTTCTGTTTTGTTATAATGGATTTAATGGTGCTATGTGGGATATTCAGAATTTCGGATATTTTATTATAATACAACCCTGATCTATACTCCACAACTTTGTCTCTGACCTGTTTGGAGTGCTCCTTGGTCTTTATGTTGCTTGCTTAGTTGTGTTGCAGAGTCAGGGGCCTTTCAGAACAGGTATATTTATACAGGCATCATGTTACAGATCATGTGACACTGACTGCATACAGGTGGACCCTAATCAACTAATTACATGACTTCTGAGGTTGATTGATTGGACCATAGAAAAATGGCTGAATAATATGTACTCGTTTTCGCTTCCACTATAAATTTCTGATTCTGATTCATCGAGCCATCCATACCAGAAATCCTCTCTACTTAGCAAACTGTATTTCTCTGCATTCTCCTCACCGCCAACTCCGCTCAATCCATGCCAACTGCTTATCACTTCCCTCACCGTCCCAGGCCCACTTAGAACAGACTCACCATTCTGCTTTTTTATTTTTTGGACCCCTCCTCTGGAACATGTTACCAACTCCCTCCGGCTAGAACCCTCCTATCCCCAGTTTAAGTCGTTATTTAAGACCCATCTATTCCAGAAAGCATATGACCTTCCCCTTGAGGCCCCTCCCTGATTATCCTGTTTTTTGTTCTTGTCCTTCAGGTTGTCACTTGTCTGTCCCTTGTTTTGCTTGTCTATGTTGTGTGGCTGGACTATGTCTGTCTATGATTTGATATTAGTGTGGTATTACTATTCTGTCCTTGCCTCCTCCTTTCCTGTTTATTATTGGTGTTCCTTTTCTTGGTTTGCAGTGTTAAATCCATCCTTTTTATTGTACACCGCTTAATGTTCTTACAATAGTGGTTTATCAAATATGAATAAAGATAAAGATAAAGATACTCACAACTTTTCAGTTTTTACTTGGGTTTTTTTTGTATATATACAAGGTATTTTATTGTCATTTCACTTTACCAATTTGGACTATATTGTTATGTCTATTACCTAACATCCTAATGAACCTCCATTTTCATTCCAGGTCGTACATAATATGACAAAACAGGACAAAAAACAAGGGGATGAATATTTTTGCAAGGCACTGTATCTTGTAAAAAAGATCCAAACCACTTCAGAACTAACCCTTGTATCCCAAGCGAATCAAGCCTTTAAATTTAAATATCATGATCAATTGTGTCAAATGCTGATGAAAAATCTAACGTCACTAGCAAATAACAGCTACCTTTGTCGAATCCAGAAATAAAGTTTTCCTTCAAAATTAATATAAGCCACTCCATGCCATAAGTTGGCCGGAAGCTCTTCTTTTCAACGTCCGTTTATGGTAGCTTATCGATGTGGACGTAACATTGCAAATTATGTGGTGTGCCAAGAGAGCTTTGACAATTCAAGGGATCCATTACTGACATCTATTAATGGACATAATGCTTGTGGAGGTTGCGATTTTTGCACCTCAACAATTTCTGGCCCTGAATGGACTGATCTGACATCTATTATTACATATAAAGCATATTATAATACTACGTTTGCCTTCATTTGTAGTATATATGCTCATTTGCCCTTGTTCACTTAAATATATAGGAAGGACAACCAGACCTGTGAAATTACATCTACAGGAACATCAATCTCGACTTCGCACATAGACATTGTCAGCCCCGATTGTTTCCCATAGCATTGCTAATGGTCACTCATTTCAAGATTACACTTGGAGAATTATAGATCAGGTCCCTCCATTTTTTAGGTGAGGTGATAGAGTATCACATCTACAATATCTAGAACAGCGATTGATATTTAAATTATGGACAGTGACACCCTAAGGACTTAATCTTGAACCTGATTGGTGGAGTCTGTTATGATTTTGCTTTTAGATCTTCTGATTGCCTGGCTCTGTGTGTGCCTGCGCAGGTAGCACACAATGTCATTGTCCTATAATATAAAAGGTTCCTGATAAGCATCTTTCAGTGTCCAAGAGGCTGGAGAGTGAGAGGACTACCTAGAGAGAGAAAGAGAATTATTGCAGTTTTGGAGGAGTATTGGTGGTGGAGGAGGAGCATTGGTGGTGTTGGAGGAGGAGCGTTGGAGGAGGAGTGATGGTGGTGGTGGAGGAGTAGTGTTGGTGGTGGTGCAGTGTTGGTGTTGGTGGTGGGGCAGTGTTGGTGATAAAGTGGTGTTAGTGGCAGGCTGGTGTTGGTGGCAGGGTGGTTTTGATAGCAGGACAGTATTTCTGGCTGGGTGGTATTGATGTTGGTGGTATGGAGGAGAGGAGTGGTAGTATGGAGGAGAGGAGGAGGAGGAAGAGGAGGAGTGGTGCAGCAGAGGCACAAGGACCATCTTCGGTTGTCGGGGGGGGGGGAGAATGAGCATGCTTCCTACAGGCTTCAGGATGATGAGCCAGGACCATCATCTCACCGATGATGAGCCAGGACCATCATCTCACCCACCTAAAAGAGTGGTAAGGCCATCTGAAGTTCTGGGTAATGCTGGGCCAGCTCCTAAGAGGAGAAAGAAGAATCTGCCTATGCCTGAAGAGGCATGCAAGAGGGCCCAGTTATATGCCTCTGAGGCCAATGGCCTTATCCTGGAGATGGTCATGGACCATTATGAGCAGCTTTTTGGGCAACTGAGCACTCAAACACCAGCCTCTGTACATCAAGCTATCTGGCACAGTATTGTGCAGGCTGTGACTGGCCTTGGGGGCCCTGTGCAAGATGCTGAGAGCATAAAAAGAACTTTAGTGATATCAAACGGGCCCTGTAGTCACAGGTTAGTGTATGTGGCACAGGTGGGGGGGGGGCGGACATAGAAACTCCTACTGACTCCCTCTTTAATTATTTTTAACAGTTTTTTTTAATACTGCTCTATCATTAATTCATGGCGGTTTACAGAAAACATATCACCAAAACCATACTTTTACTTTTTTTCCTCCCATGGAGGAACTCCTCGTATAGTGCCTTGGAGGGGTGTACATGCTGGGTCTGCTTGAATTCCTGGACAGCACCCAGGAAGCAACAGGTATGTGGAAATACTGATTATAGTCTCTAATTGTATTTATGGTCATATCTTGCCTATCTCAATGCAATGTGTGAGTTGGTTTTCTGCTCCTGTTGATTCCCCATCTGTGGGAGCAGTGACGTGGTGGGCCTCAGCACAGTACAACAGACAGAATGTGCACAAGTCTGTATGGGGGCTTGGACAGCTGTGAGGGATGGTGACCATATCATCCAGAACTACGAATATGTACTGCCCAGTCTAGGGCAAACATATTCATGAACTGACATTGATAGTAGGGAAACACTGTTATGTGGCTGATGTGAGCACTCATATTATCATCCCCCAGGGTTCCTGTCCTGCTCAGTTTGGGGCTTCGGAGAGTTCAGAGATGCCATAAAGAACCATGCATAAATCCTTGCTAACTGACACATACTTAGTCATCTAGAACATGTACTTGACTCTCTTCGAGTGTCATCTGCAATGTTGGCAGAAGTCATGCAGCCTAGACAATGCAAATGAGGATTTGCTCTCATTTCAGGACTTCTTCCTCCCCTTCCTCCCTTCCCCCCCCCCCCACAACATCCCCCATGTGCATCTAATCATTAGCCTCTTTTCACCTGAGGAAGATGCCCCACTGCTTCACCCACTTGTGCTACCCTTTCTTCTTGGGCACATACTACTCCCCCATGATCGCATACTCCCAGATGATGCCTACAGTTGACCTGTCACTGGTCCTGTCTTGTACCCAAAAATCCCTAGTAGCCAGCTTCTGCCCTCCATTTCACCGAATCCCTCCTTTCCCTGACATCTATCCACCCATGCCTTAACTCTGTGTCATGTCTTCCCATCCGCTCTGGTGCTCTTATTGCCCCTCACTACACTCTCTGTTCCCTTTCTTTCCAGGGCTGGCAAGCGTCAACACATTTTTCTAGCTCCTCCTCAGGGTTTGGGAGCAAGCCCTGTTACCATGGACTATGGAAACCTCTTGTGCCCAATCTCAGTGGGGACTGAGTCTAAGAACATTGTGCTATGTACCCCGCAAATGGAGTGTTGCCACTCCTGTTTGTATGAAACTGTTCATGGCACATATGTGAGAAAACACATTGGTGGAGTCATTTGAAGGAAATTGATCTCTAGCACAGTTTCTAGAATACAAGTCTGATATGTCCATTTAGGTGCTTGTCTAAAAGCTAGGTTGGGTAGTTTGTGGCAATGTGTATGTGTATGTGTATGTGTATGTGGGCTGTCAACAACTGAAGGGAGCCAGGTTTAGTAGGTAAGGCAGAACCATGCTATCATGATACTCACATGTAGCTGTCAATGTAGTCTGTTTAGCATAGGGGACATGATTTACAGTATGTCATGACCTCTGTAGGCTTGTAGTAGCCACCTTCACAATGATGGCCTTTCCTGTTTCTCTACTCTATTGCATTGTGCCCCTTGCCCCATTATCTGAGCAGTAAATGTCTGGGAGCACACCATAGTATGCACAGTCTTCCACAGATTGCCATGATGACAGGCCCAGAGTACAGGCAGCCATGCTGTGTTTTACTGTCTGTACAGGTGGCATGTCCAACAGAGATTGCTGTTTTGGGAGCTCTTACCTAATATAGGGCCTCTGCAGGACCATTTTGATATGGGGGGAGGGGATAGATAAATCCTCATTAACTCAGTTCCTTCTTGTAGATAGTATTGGTGAGGATCAGGGCCAGCCACAGCACTTTTTGAATATATGTTCAGAATCAGATTATGCATGAGCCCTCTGGTGATGTGCAGGCCACATCCATCTTGGCATCATAGCTTGACAGCATCAGTCATCACAGCACCCATGTGGTCGGTTGATGTTTTCCACACACTGTGACTCTATGGGCAGCCTTCCCCACTCCCACAACAAACATCACACACAAATAGAAGGACCCATTAGGCCACTTGCAAGGCACTTAGATCCAAGCTTGGCTCAACTTACAGCATGTGATGCATTTCTGTCCAAACATTGCCATCACTGCAGCCAACCTGTCTCTTTAGAGGGTGCAAAGACACATGGCCTGGAGACCCCCCCATACCAAGGCAATGACTGGTAGCACATGGGTGATAACATTATGTGTGCTTGCAGAGTTTGCAATGAGCCTCCTGCATACATATCAACAATAGTCGCTACATGCTACCTCCTAGTCTGCATGTGTTGCCGCCTGGCTCCTACATTAGATACTGTGCTATATAATTGGCCCGATCATCTGCTATGTGGCCAGATTCACACTGGACACACCATAGTCACATTGAAGATGCACACGGTACCTGCCCTCAACAATTAACACACATAGGGATCTTCAGAGGCATCACTATGCATGAACTGTCAAAGGATGGACAGCCTATATGTGAAAGGAGAGACAATGCCGACAGTGTTGCCTTAAAGGTCATTCCCTTTGGACAGTGCAAATCATAAGCCATTTGAGAAACTGACCATGCATGCCTTTCTCTAAATGGCCAATTTTCCCAATAGAGAAAGGTGAATAGTGGTGTACCCCAGGGATCTGTGCTGGGTCCACTGCTTTTTGACATATTCATAAATGACCTGGAAAATGAAATAACAAGTGAGCTAATCAAATTTGCAGATGACACAAAACTATTTAAAGTTGTTAAAACCCAAGAGGATCTTGATAAATTGGAAGACTGGGCATCAAAATGGCAGATGAAATTTAATGTGGGCAAGTGCAAAGTGATGCAACAACCCAAACTATGGTTACATGATGCAAGGTTCCACATTAGGAACCACTACCCAGGAAAAAGATTTAGGCGTCATTGTGGATAACATGTTAAAACCCTCCACCCAGTGTGCAGTGGTGGCCAAGAGAGCAAATAGAATGCTAGGTATCATAAGGAAAGGAATGTAAAATAAAACAAAGGATATTATAATGCCTCTGTATTGTTCCATGGTGCAATCGCACCTTGAATATTGTGTGCAATTCTGGTCGCCGTATCTTAAAAAAGATATACATGTTAAATTATCCCCGCTCCACCAAACCATTAAGTCCTACGATCCACACACCCACACTCATCCTAAGTCTTACTCAACCAGCCAATCACCACAGGAATACCCCTAAGATGTACATAATCATATCATTAACTGTTATCATCCTCACATCATGGCTTCCTAGCATATCACATGCCTTTAACCCATGCACTAATTATATCCCGATCCTCCACAGTAATGGAAGGAGATGGTCAGAAAACCCTCGTCACACCACATCTAACACCAATAATACATTTCATCCACACTTACTACATATCCCCCTTCAGAACATCAAGAAAAACCAACCCGACAAACACAAGCACCATCAGCCCCTAAAATGCGCACTCATAAATGCCAGGTCAATACGCGCAAAATGGCCAGTAGTCACCGACCTAACACTCCATGACCTTGATATCCTACTGATCACTGAAACATGGCTATCCGATTGCGACAACGTACTCATCAATCAGATGACACCACCTGGTTTCTCACCCTTTGCCTGCCACAGGGCCAACCAGAAGGGAGGAGGAACCCTCATACTTGCTAAAACAAAAGTACAATTCAAACGAAATAATACCACCTCCACAACTCAACTAGACATGATCACGATATCAAATGATTACTGCACACTCAATTTACTCTATCGAGCACCAACTTCATCACCTGATGACCTACCAACAATAATCGACCTTGCCTGCAACTCAAACAACCTACGATCCTCAAATTGGCTCCTTGGAGACTTCAACCTGCCCTCCTTACAAGACACACAAGCAACAGCCCTCCTTGAAGCATTAGATGAGTTAGGCTACAAACAACTTATCGACTCTCCCACACACATATTGGGGAATAAGCTAGACCTGATCTTCGCCCCCACGTCTGAGGTTGACACTACCCAACACCTACCGATATCCATAACCCCTGTACCTCGGTCTGACCATAACCTGCTCCGATTTCACATACCTACTAGCCGCTGCATCAAGAACAGCAACAGAACCGATGCCCCCTCATTTAGAGCTCCAACAACATGCTTTCGACCATTCATTAGAGATGAAGCCCTGGAGAAGATCCTCCCACTTCTTACCAGCACAACCCTTGATCCAGACGAGATGATAGCTAACTGGAATAACAGCCTCAGAACTGCAGCCTGCCTCCCTCCTGCCAACAATGAGAAAAGGAAACGTGAACATGCTCCATGGTACTCAAAAGACCTACGAGCATCACTCCTACACCTACGCAAGCTCGAGAGGCAGTGGCACAGACTCCAATCCATTGAGTCACATTGCACTTACAACTCATACCTGGTAATACACAGAGAGAAAATAATGGAGAAAAGGAGACAATACCACACTGACATTCTAAAGCGCTCATTAAATAAACCGCATGACCTGTTCAGCATTGTAAAATCCTTACCAGGCGACCCAGCCTTAGCACAACCACCCATGCCCCAACCCCAGGATTACTCAGATTACCTGCAATCGAAAACGATCCAGACCATCATGAACTCAACCAACTTAATCCATACCACCATTCACAATGCGCCACAGCCAACACCACTGCTCAAATTCTGTGAAATATCCAGCAAAGAAATCAAGGACACTGTCGCCTCTATCAACCTCACCACAGCACCCAATGATCCCTGTCCCGCGAGTTGGATAAAAGAGCTACGCTATGAATTAAGTCACACCCTGAGCAATATACTGAATCAATCCCTATCAACAGGATCTTTCCCACAGAGCCTTAAACACACTTCAATCAGGCCGCTACTAAAAAACAGTAGACTTGACCCATCCAAAGTCAAATCCTATAGACCAATTTCGAGCATCCCCCTGCTCGCTAAAATCATTGAGAAGATAGTCCAGCGTCAGATCCAACAGCATGTCGACACCGAAGCACCTCTGGATCCATCCCAACATGGCTTCTGGGAAGCACATGGTGTCGATACCATCCTTACAACCCTCTTCAACAAGTTAGTCACAGGCCCTGACAACATACACCAAGGATTCGTTCTCATCTTCATGGACATTGCAGCCGCTTTTGATTCGGTGAACCATGAGATACTACTGCAACGCCTCCAAGAAAAGGGTATACAAGGCACCATTCTAGAATGGTGCAAATCATACCTGATTAACAGATGGCAACAAGTTAAGACAGGTACTACAACATCTGAACCATTCCTACAGAAGCAGGGGGTACCCCAAAGTTCTTCCTTGTCTGCACTACTGTTTAACATCTATATGCAGCCCATCTGCACCTTGATACGTTCTCTAAACGTTCAATGCCTTGCATAAGCAGACGACATCCTGTTATACATACCATTCAAGATTGACAAGCCGGATTTCTCCCCTATCATAAGATGCTTTGATGTAGTTGCAGACTGGCTTCTCACACAAAATCTGCGAATTAACCACAGCAAAACAGATGTCCTCTTCGTTACGAGGAACCAGAAGTTTATTCCACCTCCCTCACTACAAGTCAATAATGCCGAGCTCAAAAGCAAAACCACAATCTGTTACCTAGGCATCATGCTGGATCAGCGGCTTGATATGATAACTCATGTGAAAAACGTCACAAAAGCAGTTTACCACAAAATACGGACATTACGCCATCTTCGACCATTGCTTGACTTCGCTGACTACCGGACGATTTTCCAAGCCCTAGTGATACCTCACCTGGACTTCGTTAATATCATCCTCCACGGTCTCCCACAGTCCACTCTAAGCCCACTCCGGCTTGCCATGAATTCAGCCGCTAGAGTATTCCTAGGTATATCAAGGTCAGACCACATAACACCAGTAATGAAGGAACTCCACTGGCTACCACTACAGGCCCAAATCCATTACAAAGCCCTAGTTCTAACATTCAAAGCACTGAAGAACCAGCCCCCTACACCCATCAGTAAGCTGATCCGCATCTTGCCTGACAACAGAAGTAGAAGATCTGCAATGTTGAATGCATTGGAAACCCCCAGGATAATGTCAAAATGCACGAAAGCAACTTCCAGTAGGGTCTTTTCGATTTATGCACCCATAGCCTGGAACGCTCTTCCTCCTGATATTAGAGCCTTCACAAGCCTTGCCCCATTCAGAAAAGCACTTAAACACTACCTGTTTCTAAAATCCTATCCAGAAACAAACGCAGGAAAGATTACGACGGGCAACCTGACTCCCCTCCCTAGCTGCCCCACCACTCTGACCCGAAAAGAGAATGGATAATCAGCTAGAGTTAGAACGGCACCTCCAACCTTTGCCAACTGTAAATATGTTTTAGTTTCTCAAAATGACATGTAATTAGTTTCTCCGGTTCTCCCCAAGTTTACTCCCTGTTTACTGTAAACTCAATGTGACTTTAAACATTGTAGTATTGTTTCTGTTGATTGTGCACCGCACTGATTTTAATAGTGCGGTATATAAGAAATGTAAATAAATAAAATAAAATAAATAGCGTTATTAGAAACGGATCAGAGAGGAGCCACCAAAATGGTAAAGAGGATGGAAGGATACCCCTATGAAAAAAGGCTAAAAAGGTTAGGGCTCTTCAACCTGGAAAAGAGACGGCTGAGGGGAGATATGATAGAAGTCTATAAGTTAATGAACGGAGTGGAACAGGGAAACGTAGATCGATTGTTTACGTTATCAGAATATAGAAAGACTAGGGGACATGCAATGAAGCTACAGGGTAAACTATTTAAGACTAATAAGAGAAAATATTTTTTCACTCAACGTGTAATCAAACTCTGGAATTTATTACCGGAGGATGTAGTAAAGGCTGTTAGTGTAGCTGGGTTTAAAAAAGGTTTGGAGAAGTTCCTGGAGGAAATGTCTATAAACCATTATTAAAAAGGGACCCAGGATATCACTGCTTGACCCGATACAAGCATTGTGGAACCTGTGTCTTTTGGGGAAACTGCTAGGTATGTATGACCTAGATTGGCCACTGTTGGAAACAGGATACCGAGCTTGATGGACCTTGGTCTGACCCAGTATGGCATATCTTATGTTCTTATGCATGCCTCACACATCTATGATATGCAGTTGTAGTGCACAATCTTGATACCCTTGCTTTCTTGTCATGTTTTGCCAAATATCTCTTCAAAAGTCTTTAAGTATGACAACTCTCAGCCATGATAGTCTTTTTATAATATTTTCGAAGAGAGTGACAGATTATTGATGTCTTGGCAGTGTATATGTGGTCATTTTTGTTTCCAAAGCACAATTACGAGTATGGCACGGCCATGAAATATCCTTCAGGCAGATTTGGTCTCACAACCCTTGGCAGTGATGACAGCCCCCAGACATGTATTGTGGCCAGCAACATGTCCCTAGCATCTGTCCCCACTCCCACTACTACACCCACTCATCCATTGCAGTTGCTTGCTGCTCCACTATGTTTCCAGAATACCTTTTAGCAAGAGCAAATCTCAGCTGTTCGCAATGGCTCTTGCTTGGAATAAGATCAGCATTCATAGTTGGCCTGTTATGAAGAGGCCACTAGATCTTGCAGAAACATTCTTGGCTACATTTGGATATATGCTTTGGGTCAGTGTCCTGCTGTCGGACCCATGACAGTTGAGCCAGACCTAACTTTGTGTTGCTACATAGCACATGTTGCTCCCAAAATCCTCGTCAGTCTTCTGAGTTCCCGAGTCTGTGAAGATATGCCAGGCCTTCCTGTACCAGAGATCACAAAACATCATCACATCCTAAAGGAAGGTCCAACATATTTCACTGTGAGATGGGTGTTTCACAAACATGCTTTATTTCCTTCCCTGAAAGTGTATCACTGGTCTGCATTGGCACTGAACTGCCAATGCAGGCCAGGCAAGGAAATGAAGCATGTTTGTAAAACACCCATCTCACAGTGAAATACACTTCCTGGTTGCATCTCTCCCTACTAATTAGGCCAAACAAGATAGTGGTTAGGCATGGTGTTTCTGACAAATACTTAGACATACCTTTTTTAGGTCCCTCATTGAACAGTGATGTCCTTCTTGGTCTCAGACAGGAGATCCATCTTTGTGTATTGCATAGTATATGGTGTGCGTTGTAACCACCACTCCAGAGAGCTCCATTTCACCTTGAAGCTATTGGATGTTGTACGTGCAGTTTGGCAGAAAATTGTCACTAACCTTTGCATACTTATAGGGATTAAGTATCACATTCCCATCACATCCTGTAGTTACTGCATAGTTACAATGATTCAAAATATTCTGAATCACATAGCAGGCTGTGCACAGAGATCCTCAGGTCTTTGTGGATTCCAGTGTGCCCCCTTACAGTTTGCTCTCATGTGATAATGGCATTTCAGATGGTCTCTTGTAGCTATTCTCTGTTTTCCCTTGTCAACCACAGAGAGTGAATGTGGACATTGTGGCCATTATACACAGCTTCGCCCCACCATAGCCAAATGAAGAATATAACTCAAAGATCGACCCAAGGATATTTGCACAATATGTTGTACAATATATTTTATTTGTAAATAGTTAGCACCACAATTGTAAATAGTTAGCACCACAGTTTCGCACAAAAGTTGTTTGTAAATAGTTATAACTGACGTTACATGTAAAAGTTGTTCAAGTTATTCAATTGTCCTCTGTAAACCGCCCTTGATCTCTGAAAGGGGCAGTATAGAAGAAAACCATAAATAAATAAATAAAAAATAAATAAATAAATGTGTGCATATGTAGTTGGAAGCCATGTCCTGGGATATTTAATTATCTGAGCTCTTGAACAATAAGGGGTTGAAGTGCAAGTATACCAAAAATGGTGATAGAGGAAGCACAGTACTTTATAACCCTACCCAACACATTTAAAGGCTGGGGGGAGACATCAGCAATGGAAAGTCCATTACATCTATTGTGAAATGCAGATGGGCAGAGGTACAGATACTGGGACTGATAGGTGCACAGTAGTAGATGGACTGTTTCACACATAGCTGAGTTGTGGGGATGTGTGTATAGACCAGCGGTTCCCAATCCAGTCCCTGGCCCTCCGCAATCTGTCACGTTTTCAGCATATCCACAATTACATTGCATGAGCGAGATAGACATTCAATAGAGGTAGTGCATGCAAATCTCTCTGATGCATTGGAATTATACATATGCTGATACTCTGGCTGGCTGAGAGGTTAGTCTGCAAATCACAGCTATAGACAATAGTTATCTGTGGAGATATTTGGTGCATGGCAGAGGTCTGATTGTCTATGTTTTGCCATTCACAGCTGCCCTGGTTTCAGCATCCAAGCCTGCTCTTGCTGTCAGACAGGAGAAGCTGCAGGGTGCTGGGGCATGAAGCTCATGGGCAGCAGAGACATCACCCAGTGCCACCCCTATGGCAGAGGGCAACCCGGAAGAGGGTGCGGAACCTGAGGCCTAGGAGTCAGCTCCTGGGAGCAAGGAGGAACATGACGTGTGCCTCTTCCTTAAGTCATCGTCAGTGAAGAAGGCACAGTGGTCCAGCTCCTAGGAGGAAGAGGAGGGAGAACCCCCCGAGACACTTCCAGCACAGGAGGGAGCTGTATAGGACACCCCTCCCCACCACAGATGTGCCTGTGGCCCCTCCACAGCCTGTGACAAGTGAGAGGATGAGAATCCTACAGGACATATAGGAGAACCTGACAGTGCACACCAGTGGTATCCATAAACACCTAACAGGTGGATTGTGCATGCATGGGTACATTGTCTTTGTGCAGCTGGTTCTCTGTCAACATTTACCATTAGAGAGATTAGGCAAATGATACTAGAGTCTGACCAAGTGTTTTCCATCATCTTTACAGTTCTCAATCATACTATGGTGTGCATTGAACAGAGGCTGGAAGGCATTGAAGATGCAGTCAGAGTAGATTTGCAACATTAAACCAAAATCTGCAGGGCCTCACTGCAGCTATGCTACAGTTGGCCAAGCAACAGCAACGATCTGAGGAGCCACAAGGACCTAGCTCACAGCAGCCATTATCTGTCCCATCAAGGCCAAAGAGGGTACTTGGAAGATCCAGGAAGAAATAGGGTACTGAGGCCCTGTGTGCTGTGGCAACTTTCAATTGTGGTCAAGATTATGGGCACCCTTGCATGTCAACACATTAATGTCCAATCTTTGGATAAAAAGAATGGTCTGAGAAATGCCTTTTTACAGTACATGCACATTGATGTGACGCATAGGGATATGTTTACTAAACGGTGGTAAAGGAGCAAGTGTGCCGTTAGCGCATGCTAACTGTGCACATGCACACTTAGCTCATGCAAAAAGCTACTTTAGCATGCGCTAACAATACTAACCACTTTAGCACGCACTAACAGTACCTGTTGGTGGAGAGAAGGCATGCATGGGGCGGAGAATGGGGATCAATAGGCGGGAACAAGGTTTGCTCCCTTAACCCAGGCACCATAAAGGGATGAACCCTTACGCAATTCAAAACCTGGTGGAAAGGGTGTTTTTTGAGGAGAGAGAGCCTATTTTATGTCTGCAATGTGATGCACAGACAGGGGAGCCCAAGTGAATAACAGTAGTGCTTCATTAGCAGCAACAGCATAGTGCCCAAGTATGAAAGGGCACTATGTTGATGGTGCAAATGGGGGCATAGGTGGTGGCACATGGATCATGCAGTGGGGCCACTGGTGCACAGGGGAGACCAGGCAGCTGCCTAGATGGCAGATTGGAACATACGACTACAAAATATGCCAAACTGTATCAGACCAAGGTCCATCATGCCCAGTATCCTGTGTCCAACAGTGCACAATCTAGGCCACATGTACCTAGCAGTTTCCCAAAAAGACATACAGGATCCCCAGTAACTGTAATGGGGCAAGCAGTGCATAACTTGTATCCGCTGTAGCAATGGTTATGGACCATTACCCAGGAATCCTTCCAAACCTTTTCAAACCCAGCTACACTGACAGCTTTTACTACATACTCTGGTAATAAATTGCAGGGTCTTATTAATTAATTAATTAATTTTAATTAATATAGCTGCATTTATATCCCGCTTTTCACCAGGTCAAAGCGGTTGGGGGATACATTTAACACGAGGGGATATGAGACACATACACTAATACTTACAGGGAACATGGGCAATGGAGGGTTAAGTGGCTTGCCCAAGACCACAAGGAGCACCTGTGGGACTAGAAACCCCAGTCCTTCCGGCCTAAGATTGCTGTCCTCTAGTGGGATTTGAACCACCGACCTTCCGGCCTGTGGTACCTTGCCCCAACCACTAGGCCACTCCTCCCTATTATGCGTTGACTGAAAAAATATTTTCACCTAGAAGACCCAAGTGGGTTACACTGTAGCCGCATTGCAGGTCCCCTAGTTTGTCCATAGTCTTGTGACATAAAAAAGCGACCTGTTTCACTCCGGTCAATAATCTATAGTCTACTATCATATCTCCCCTCAGCCATCTCTTCCCCAGGATGATGAGCCCCAACCTTCTTAGCCTCTCCACAAAGGTGATTCTGCTATCCGCATAACCATCTGTGATGTTCGTCATGACCCCACAGTGACAGTGAACATAAGAACTTAAGATATGCCATACTGGGTCAGACCAAGGTCCATCAAGCCCAGTATCCTGTTTCCAACAGTGGCCAGTCTAGGTCATACGTACCTAGCAGTTTCCCCAAAAGACACAGGTTCCACAATGCTTGTACTGGGTCAAGCATTGATATCCTGGGTCCCTTCTTAATGATGGTTTATGGACCTTTCCTCTAGGAACTTGTCCAAACCTTTTTTAAACCCAGCTACACTAACAGCCTTTACTAATCCTCCGGTAACAAATTCCAGAGTTTGATTACACGTTGAGTGAAAAAATATTTTCTTTTATTATCTTTATCTTTTATCTTTATTTGGCAAATTTGATATACTGCCCCTTACTAGAGTATCAAGGCGGTGTACAATGTAAGCTATCTTGGCTGCAGAAAAGAAAGATAGAAAGGAACGCCATTTGGTGGATAGGAAAGTGGTCAAGGAACAGAGAGAAAGGGACAGCAAAAGGTAGTGGAAATCAAACAAAAATAAACAACGTGACAGGCAAAACAAAACATAACAAACAATAGACCGGTTGACAAAAGACAGATAACAGAGTAAATGGCGAACGACACAGCAACTGACAGGCGACGCAGCAGGCATACAACAGGCAACATTAGGGAGCATCAGGGATGAGAGACAAACAGGGAAAGACAGCTCAGGGGTCCAGGGGAGCGACCCAAGTGAGTGTAGAGATGTTATAAACCCTTAATGAATTGTTAATGGGTAGGCGTGCCCAACTGGTTGGCGGTGGATGGGGGAGAGGAAGGTCAAAGGCCTGGCAAAAGAGATAAGTTTTGAGCATGGCTTTGAAGTGAGGAAAGGATAGCTCGGTATGGATAGCATGTGGGAGAGAGTTCCATAAAGTGGGACTAGCAAAGAAGAAGGCAGCATGACGAGTGGATTGAAGGTGAGCCTGGGTTGGGGAAGGGAGGAAAAGGTGGTTACCATGGGTGGAACGTAACAGGCGAGGGGTAGGTTGAAGAAAAATAAGATCTTAAATAGTTTGCCTTGTAGCTTCATTGCATGTCCCCTAGTCTTTCTATATTCTGACAACGTAAACAATCGATCTATGTTTACCCGTTCCACTCCGTTCATTAATTTATAGACTTCTATCATATCTCCCCTCAGCTATCTCTTTTCCAGGTTAAAGAGCCCTAACCTTTTTAGCCTTTCTTCATAGGAGTATCCTTCCATCCCCTTTACCATTTTGGTGGCTCTTCTCTGAACCTTTTCTAATAACGCTATATCCTTTTTAAGATACGGTGACCAGAATTGCACACAATATTCAAGGTGCGGTCTCACCATGGAACGATATAGAGGCATTATAATATCTTTGGTTTTATTTTCCATTCCTTTCCTTATGATACCTAGCATTCTATTTGCTTTCTTGGCTGCCGCTGCACACTGGGCCAGGGTTTTAACATGTTATCCACAATGACGCCTAAATCTTTTTCCTGGGTGGTGGTTCTTAATGTGGAACTTTGCATCGTGTAACCATAGTTTGTGTTGTTCTTCCCTAGGTGCATCACTTTGCACTTGCCCACATTAAATTTCATCTGCTATTTTGATGCCCAGTCTTCCAATTTATCAAGATCCTCTTGCAATTTTCCACAATCCTCTTGGGTTTTAACAACTTTAAATAGTTTTGTGTCATCTGCAAATTTGATAACCTTACTCGTTATTCCCCTTTCCAGGTCATTTATGAATATGTCAAAAGCAGCGGACCCAGCACAGACCCCTTGGGTACACCACTATTCACCTTTCTCCATTGGGAAAATTGGCCATTTAGCCCTACCCTCTGCTTTCTATCTTTTAACCAGTTCCTGATCCACAATAGTACATTGCTTCCTATCCCATGACTCTTGTTTTGCCAAAAGTCTCTGATGAGGGACCTTGTCAAAGGCTTTCTGAAAGTCCAGATACACTATATCAACCGACTCACCTTTGTCCACCTGTTTATTCACACCTTCAAAAAAACATAACAGATTAGTACTGCTACTGCTGCGGAAAGGCAATGTGCCACATGGGGCAGTCCATGGGTCCTTGCATCCCATGCAGAGATCCAGGCAGTCTCCCCCCCCCCCCCCATCCACTGCCAAAGAACCCAGCTGTGAGGGAAGAGGCCGATAGTGCCAGACGCTGTAGACCTCCAGGTAGTTGGAAAATGCAGGTGCCTGGAAAAATACCACAGCAGTGACTGTCATTCTCCCCCAGAGATGTTTCGGTGCTGATGTGCCCAATAATCTCAGTCCAGGTCACTTCCCAACAATGACCTGATGATAGTGGAACCTAGGTGCTGCTAGGTGTGGATTGTATAGGTTAGTCAGAGTTGGGAAGTTTCAAGTTTCCAGGAGTGAGATGGTCAGGCAGTACAGCTTTTGTGACTGTTGATTCATGACGCATTATAGAACCTGCAATGGGTCTCACATTGTGTACATTGAGGGACTCAAAGCAGTATACTTCACTGGGCTGCCATTCAAAAGCCACACATCTAGGAAAAAATATCCCTGTCGAATGTACATTACCAAGTTTAAGTTACAATGTAAACCACTTTGACTAAAATGAGAAAGCAAAGTTCCAAGTAGGATTTTCAACAGGTTCTAGATGACAGTCATGGATTTTAACACATTGCATGCAGAGAGTTGTAGGCTTGCTTTTCTGATGGAGTGCAATAGACATTTTAGTACTACATCTCCCTGCATTCAGAGGGGTAAACACAGATCTGGATCTAGCTAGTTCCTTGAGAGAGAATCCCACACAGTCCACATATTCTCCTTCTGATGCAATCTAGAATATGCAGACCTGATTGACAGGGGATCACATCATGGAATAAATTAACTGGAGAACAGTCCAGTATTTATGATACAAGAGCTTGGCACAGGAAACAAAGGCAGTTCAGGTTGCTACTCCACAGCTGGAAATGGAATTGAACTTGTGACCTTGGATTTTGAAAACATTTTATTCTCTGCTGCAGCCACTAGAGCAAGAACAACTATGCATGTAGGTGCAAGTCACCCTGCCTGCTCATTATGTCTGTGACTGAAGCATGAATTTGAATCGACAGAATTGAGCTTTAGATGGCATTAGGGCTGCAGAGTTAATCCAGATACCGGCAGATTACCGGTGCAGCAACTGCTGACCCACCCTTTACACTGAATTAACACAGTAACCAGGTCTGGGAGTCAGGTGCAGAGATTGCAAGTTAGTGAGAATGTGACTCATTCCAGCCTCTCTGGCCAAAGATTCCTGATGCAGTCTGGAACTTGAAGTCTGGATCGCAATGTGTACTATCAGCTAATTCAAACAGCGCACTTCACTGGCCTGCTATTAGAAAGTCACACACCTGGGCTACAGCTCAGAAAATGTGACAAGGGTTGCGATCTCATTGAGTTCCTAGAGTAGGATTGGCAGCCAGTCCTGCCTTTCAGACATTCTCTTGCAGAAGGTCTGTGGAATGCTTCGCACTGAACGCTAGGGGTCTGCTGTATTCCCAGAATGCATCAGGAATCTTTGGTCAGAGAGGTTTGAATGAGTCACATTCTCACAGCAGGAACTCACTAACCTGGAAATGTTTACCATGGCAATTGAGCGCAAGGGAGTGGGGCTGCCCTCTGCAACTAGTGTAACCTGTAAGTTGACAAGAACTTCGTAAACTCAGCAGCCCTAAATGCCATTTTAAGCCTCACTGTGTAGCTTGCACCTATACTCACAGATGGGTCTTCTAACTGCAACATAGATTCAAGTAGTTACACATTCAGAGGTTTGAATCCATTTGCTGCTCTGATATGGCTACCTGAACTAGCTGAGTTTCCTCTGCCATGGGCTTTTATTATAAATTATTTACTGTTTGCTGGTAAACTTATTCCCTCATATGTCTCCTGGCATTCAGTGCTACATGTTCCACCAGAAGGAGAATGTTTGAAAGGCAGGACTAGCTGCATATCTCACTCTAAGAACTCGGTGAGTTGACAATCCTCGTCAGATTTTCTGTGCTTTAGCCCAGGTGTGTGGTTTAGTGATAGGATGCCAGTGAAGTGTGCTGTTTCTATGAGCTGCTTGTATACACTGGGATCCTCACTGCAGGTCCCATGATGCATTATGAATCCATAGTGGCCAAGGCTGGACTGGCTCACCCCTGCAACTGGTTAACATGGGAACTTTGCAACTCTGTCCTAGACATGGCAACCCTTGTATTTCAGTGACAGGAGGGAGAGTTGCCTGCAGTAAGTCAGCTACTTTCCAAATAGGGTGAGGTCCTAATAAACTCAAATCTGTGATTAATCACAGATGGCTTAAATAGCTCTAGTTTGAGAACCACATACTTAGAAATCCAATGAATCAGTAGTTCAAGCCCTGTCCAGGGTCAGCCTTTACCAAGCACATTTAATGTGTTGCTGTATTTCCTATGACAGCAGAAATTCTTTCAACTTTTCATGTGCCTTAACTGCCGTTTGTACACCACCTCACTTGCAAAAGTATAGTTAATAGAGCACACTGAACAATTTGCATTCTCCTATGGCTCAGATGGATGTGCCACATAACTGAGTGGCTATTCATGAAAGGCTTGCAGGTTCATGCACTGGTCTTAGACATCATTTGGCAACTGAGAGAGCAGTGTGGGTATTTTTCCTCTGACATGGGGTGTTATCATATTCTCTAATCTTCGTACCTCACTAGCATATTTTTCACCCCACATGCACATATCCAGTCAATATGTGTACGTAGGGGGCATCCTGACCCAACCCTCCCCTGTCCAAGTGCTGGAACACTGCAGATTAAGATCATGGGTGGACATAGCCAACCTGGCCACCACTTTGGAATTGATGATGTAGCCTGGACACACCACATGCACATTCAGGGCATGATGGTGATAGCGGTTTGCAGACACCACTTCCAAGTCACTGGGTGCTATAGATGCCACATGTGTTCTGTGTATGAGTGCCATCAATTGTGCTTGTCTGCACGTTCTCTCACACTACAGGTCACACACTGTTGTCTCTCATTATGAAAATCATGATCATCATAACACAGATGCCAATGACTTACAGTATCTAGGGCCGGCCCATGCACAAGACCCTGTGGGCAGCATGCCAGCCAATCCATCCCTCCCTGACAGCATGCACAGCCACCACTTTAGTGCTGTGGGTGGCCTTCCTGCAGCAGTGCACGTACACGTAGTACCTGCATGCCACTCCTGCTCCCCCTCCCCCGCCAGGTTGTAAGTAAGCAGGGTGAAGCACAGTATAGGCACAGTGGGATCTGCACAGTTGGCACATAGTTCTCACCATGCACCAATTGCCTTTGCACAGGATCACCTACCTATAATTCAGTAGGTTGCATAATATGCACCAGTGCTAATACCATATGGGCTCCACTTGACCTGCAATTGACATGCTTGGCATGCCCCTGACAGTACACACAGCAACACTGCACCTAACACCCAAGGCAGGCAATAGGGTATCTTTTGCACCTGGCAGAAGTTGCTGCCACCCCCATCCCCACCCTCACACGCTGCTAACATGGCTGTGGGGTTGCAGTGCCAGTGGCACAACTCCTTTGTCACAGTGGCAGCTTATGTGTGTGCCACTGCTGTCATAGCAGCATCACACCAGACATCACAGGTATACACCCTTGGTGACCGCCTAGTCCACCTAGTGGCATAACTAGCCCTGCAGAATAGCTCATATGGCATCACCTTTGCCATTTTGCCATCAACAACATAGTGTCCTTTATTGAAACAGCACCATGCTGTGACTGCCAATGCACCACTACTATCACCAATTTCAGGGCTCCTGTCTGGGAGTTGCACACTGCATACATGTGAATGGCCTCCCTGTGTGATGTTTAATGGCTGAGAATGGCTCTCTGACTTCAAAAGGAGATCTTAATGCTATCTTTTAGCTGGTGTTAAGGTTCATGGCGACTGCGCCTGTAATGCACGGTCCTGGAACGACCATTAAGGGCACACACACTGTCTCTGTCTACACTCTGCCCAGTTAACGCCCCTTCTCTGCCCCTTTGCAACTTACCAGAAAGTAACATGTAACCGCCCATTAAGCCCGTGTTATCAGTGCTTTCCCCAGCGATAACTGCTACCGGGCAGTAAAGTACACAGTACCTTTGCACCCTTAATGGTCCTTAATAAACATGTCCCTTAGAAAATATCAGCAGAACTTATTGAAAATATGAAATCCATAAAGCAATTGTTAGTGACAAACTTCTTTTTTTTACATTTTCTTTTACATTATACGATTAAACACCAGACCCAGAATAATACAGATTTACTTTCAAAACCATGGATGAGGTAGGCTTTCAAATCAGATAAGCTGGCTAAATCCCCAGACTAGATGGCTAGACCAACTTTTGAAAAACTAGTCATGCTGTACAGCCTGAGATAGGTGGTCAGAAGAGGTTGGTCCTGAGGATGAGTTAGATCAGGGAGATGAAGTTAGTTGTCTAGTCCTTATTTTCAGCACTAGTTGGTTAACTTTCATGAGTTCTGAAATTAGCCAGTCTATATCTAGCTATCTCAGTTTTAGCCAGCTGAATTAAGGAAATTTAACGCTGAATCAGTTAAATAATAAATGAAAATGTATTTATTATCTTATTTGCTATATATATTATCCACTAATTTCTTGTCCTCAGAGGATTAAAGTAAAATATGCATAATCAATTACAAACAAATGTAATTAAAAATATAGAAACAATGATTTAAAATTCCTCTTAGATCATGAATCACTCAAACTACAATACCCCATCACCATCAGTGATATATAGTCCAAAGTAAACATCCATTAGGGTGAGGTGTCACCAAATGTTTTTTTGTAAAAAAAGAAAAACCTTCAATTTTCATTGAAAATCAAATCTATTTGAAAGATTCCAGACTTTAACAGACAAAGAATTTTATATCCGTGAACCAACAAATGATAAGGCATGATTACGAGCTCTAGTCAATTTTGCTAATTTCAATGAGGGAACCTGTAAACATCCATCATCCTATTAACATAGCACTATTTCTGCCTGGTAAGTAGTTTGAGGACACATCAAGTTTACGGGGACTCCTATTAAAATGTTTAAGCAACATTTGAATGGAAGACAGGCAGCTACAGTAGTTGCTGAAAGGCAGGCTTGCTATGCCACAAGTAGTGGGCATTTGTGGACAGCAATTTCTACTGAGCCATAATTTTTAAAATTGTGCCTCTTGGTCACAACCTTTGAAGATGGGGTGGGAAGCCACAAATGGTCCAGACAATTGCTAGAGAGTGGGAGACAGTGAGCAGCTTTGATTCTTCTGAGATGGAAAGTTACAGGGCAATGTGCCTTCTCTGACCCTTTTCAAATCTAGGCTAAACACTCACCTCTTCGCTGATGCTTTCGGATCTTGACTCACCTGATCTCCTTGTGTTTTCTTACCATTCCCCCAAGATGTATCCCATCTCTACACCTACTGTGTTGTCTGTCTTAACTAGATTGTAAACTCTGATGAGCAGGGACTGTCTCTTATATGTCTGTGCAGCGCTGCATATGTTTTGTTGCGCTATACAAATGCTCAGTAATAGTAGTAGTAGTAGTAGTGGTAGTAGTAGTAGCAATGCCTAGACCAGAATTTTAAACAGAGGAAGCAAGGCAGAGTCCAATTAATTTTAAGGCCCAGTAGGCACATATAAGAGAAGGAGATAAGAATACACCTGGTAAGGGGAAGAAAAAGATGGGAAAATGACATAGGAAGAAATGGCAAGTAAGTCTCACAATATGAACAGGAGTCATGGATTGGGGAGGAGATCAGAGAGGCAGACCTGAGTGTCAGTATTGGTGAGACAAGACATGGTTAACATCATCAGAGAGGAAAGAACATTCAATGAAATTGCATAATCCTGTTTAATAACAATTGTATGTAGATATCCCCAGTTGAGAAGGAAATCAACTGACAAATGATAGCAGCAGACGTCAGCAGTTTAGGAGAGGACCACAAAGCAAATCAAACATCAATACCAGGACTGCGGGTAAGCTGTCCAAATGTAACCAGAGCAAGTTAAGAGGGAAGTAGACCTTGCTCTTATCAACTAACTACATTGAAGGAAAGGTTCTGTGCCACTGTGGAATAAGTTTATCTTTAGGATTGTGAAAGACCTGTTCAATACAGAACTGCATAAGAAAGGCAGTTCCATAGCTTACCTCTCAAAATAACGTTCCATTTCCATGGCTGCCTCCTTCTCTGAATGAGGTGGATAGCCTTGGATGGCTATTGAGGTTGTTGGTAGGTGAAAATGAACTCTATTGCCAGCAGGGGGGATCAAGTGAAAGACTCTTTCTCCAGGAGGATAATACTTTGGAAGTGGGTAGGACAAGTATCAATTGAGCAAGTGAAAAGCATGTGACACAGTATCAAAATTTACTTGTTTCTTCTTGTCACTGCAAGAAGAGATACATTTGCAGAACCAACAGATGAAGTTGTTGCTGAAGTCAGTTGCCAACAAGGAGGACAATAGTTTTCTCTGACCTCAACCTTACATTCTTCATCCAGTAGTGCATAGACTGCTGGCAAGCAGAAGATTTCATTTTAAAAGGTTTAGTCATGATTTGAATGTCTGAAGACGTGCACGTGGATGTTGAAATCATGGAGATGTCTTCATAGTCATTCCACAAATGATGTCTCCAGTGCAGGGATGTCCAAGTAGGCAAGGTGGTGTGTCAGAGGTGTGTCCCGGGAAGAGCAATGGACTTACACATCCCCTTTTGATCTCAGAAATGTCAGAGACATCTGCAGGCACATCTATGTGTATACCTCCTCCAGGCATGAATAGGCACAAGAAAAGTGTTGTTTTCACCTTAAAACACATTCAGAGAGTGTAGAGAAGATTCTCAAGAGCAGAGATGTCTCTCTCCATACAAAGATTTGACTTGTTCAAGCCATGATATTTTCAATAATGTCATATGGATAAGAAAGTCGGACAGTGAAAAAGATAGACAGGAAGAAAACTGATGCCTTTGAATTATGGTGCTGGTGATGAATACTGTGTATTCCATGGACTGCCCAAAGAACAAACCAGTCACTACTAGAGGAGATCCTTAGAATCTCAGATGACAAGACTTTGACTTTCATACTTTGGACACATCATGCGAAGAGAGAGATCATTAGAGAAAGACATCATGCTTGACAAAGTAGAAGGTCAACGCCAAAGAGAAAGGCCAACAATGAGATGGATCAATAGAATAACAGCAGCTATGGGTGCCATTCTGTCAACATTGAGCTGCTTGACTGAAGACCAAACAAAGTATAGTACAGCAATTCAGAGAAGATAGAAAATGAAGTGGTTAGCCTTAGATCACAAAGACCCAAACTGGGATTTGAATCCTGACCACACTGCTCATAAGACCCTACTCTAACCATTAGGCTATTAGACATTTTGGTTATGAAATACACTCCTGGGGACATCTATACAGACATTTGATAGATGTCCATATTGGGCACATCCACATTTCAGAAATCATGCCTGGACTTGCATGTGCCTGCTTTTTTTTCAGGCATTCTGGCTTTGACGTTCCAGATTGCACTTGGATGTCCCAGTGTGAAATGTGCCTCTTAGTCTACCATGCTCAAACCCCACAAGGTCAGAAGGCCATGGAACAGAAATGAAAAGGAAGAATTTTTGGACATGCATTCTATAGGGGAAAAAGACAGCCTGCTCTATAACCTAGATGAAAAAGCCCATGAAGTAACAGCATGCCCAAGGATGCTTATTTTATTTATTTGGTTACATTTTTATGCCGCTACTTCCAGTGATCAGAAGCGGTTTACATTATATATGAAGCGGTTTACATTATATATATATATATATAATGTAAACCGCTTCTGATCACTGGAAGTAGCGGCATAAAAATGTAATCAAATAAACAAAATAAGCATCCTTGGGCATGTTGTTACTTCATGGGCTTTTTCATCTAGGATATAGAGCAGATCATTAGAGAAAGACATAAGATATATGCTTATCTGCTGCACTGCTGTATCTTTTATATTTTCTTACTCTCTGCAAATATCCAGTGAAACCAATGGCCTGCTTTCTTTGTGAACTTTCTACCGCGCTGATGTCAAATAGTGTGGTATATAAGAAATGTTAATAAATAAATAAAATAAATAAATAAATTGCATAACAGAATAATACCCTTGCTAGTTTGACTTCTACGTGCTCTGTATGACTTGTTTATTTGGGCCCTTATGTTGTATATAGTTTCTCTAGCCAATTTTTGTTTTGGAACAAATTTTGGCTTTATTTTATTGAGCTGGTTGGGGGTTGGGGAAAGGGACCTCTCTTACATATCACCCTTTCCTCAGAAGTGAATGAGAGAAGAGATGTAAAGAAAAACAGTTAATTTTCCTCTCATTCATCTTGTCAAATCTCTTTTCATTCTCCTCACACTTTCAGGATCTTGCCATGTACTGTGCAAAACTGCAATACATGCCTTCAAGTCAAGGGTGACTCTTGGTGACCCAGTAGCTCCTAGGTTTTCTTGGCTGTGTGACTGAAGTACTGTAGATTGCCAGGCCTTTCTTCCAAAGCAATGGAGGGTTAAGTGATTTGCTCAAAGCCACAAGGACTGCTAGTGGGAATTGAATGCTGGTATTTTGGTTACCAAGCCAGTGCTCTAACCTTTAGGCTCCTCCTCCATGCCATGTACTTAGCACTAGGATGCTAAACGCCATTCCCTATTCACCTACCATTTACTTCCTCCATCTGGCCATATCTCTATCGACCTCCTTTCTTTCATCTAGTGCTTTCTCTTCTAGGTAAGAACTCTACAGCCAGCAGGGGGCCCAAGTGGAGAAGCAAGCTGAGGTTTTGTCCCATTATCCTCACCATGACACTTTTCCAGCATACTGCTTATTTCTAAGAGGAGGAGATGCTTAGTAGGCTGAAGTCGGGGAAGAAGTAGTCCATTATATGAACAACCATGCTCTGTAAAATAAAATAAAAATCCCATGAAAAGGATACCTAAAAGCAGGCAGCCTGATTTATTAACCTTTAGCTCTGTAAGTGGTCAGAAAGCATGGTTTGGACAGGATCAGTTGAGGATAACAGCAGGTTTATAAATCCATTTATCTAATCTAGGCAAAAAAAAAATGATGTTACCCAAGGCTATTCGATTGAATTGATAGATTATCTGAGCAATTCTAAAAACCTGCCTGACTTCTTTATATGATTTTCCATCTCCAAATTAATTCTCAAACCTTGTTTACTGCAAACCTTTTATTTGATTTCCCTTCTCTTTCCCATCGCTTCCATCACCAGTAGTTCTTCATTTATTTACCTCTGAAATGAGACAGGATCTCTTCTTTGAGCTTGTGGAAATGCCAGAGTTCAGCAATAACATTTCAGCAATGTTTCATATTATTTTATTGTTATTACCTTTGCATTTTTTTAATTCTCTCTTTTAAAGTTGTAGATGAGACTCTATACTGATATGGTTAGGTGGTTGAAGGATTAGTTGTACAATTTTCAGCCTGGAATGAAACAAGTTCATACCTTCACATTTTTTTCCCCTAGATTACAAGATAAATTGTATTTCCTCCTTACAAGATAAATTATGTTTCCTCCATTCTAGATCCACTGAGATAGAATACAACCTTTTTGCATTAGTGGAAGAAAGCCACATGATTCACTGACACTTTATATGTGGAAGTAAAAGAGGCAGTCAGACCATGACTTCCGAGCTGTCCTTCACATGAGAAGGATGAATGAATAGTTCTGTCTTTGCTCAGCCAAGGAAGTGATTTCATTACTACAGTAAAAGCTTTACCTCCATGGCATTGGTGCATATGGGTAACAATCCAAGTGCAAATGACATAGTGAGCAGCACTGCACATCTGATGAGAAAGTTCCCATAGAGAGCAAATACCCATTTGTCCTTCATCTGAACAACACCAATGGGAGTGCACAGTAGCTGGCTGACTAAACACGGCAATGAAGAAGTGCACAGTTCATCAAACTGGCCTTTGTCTATAGATGTTGCATTAAGCAATGAAATAAACATAGTCTCGGAGGTTCATGGAGAATATCAGAATATCATTTGATTAGCCAAACTGTTAAAAGTGCTAGAGTAAATGATTATTTTAATGTTCAGTAATTAATGCTGATTTATAATTTAAAATTGGAAGAATTGAAATTAACTATCCTTGTTTTGAAGTCTATTGAAGATACATTTTAAGATTTATTAGTGTGAGAAATTTTCTTTCAGGTAATCCAAAAAAAAAATAATAACAATAAAAAAAGACAAGTGTTGATCTGCAAATGGTACAGTATGAATAAGCCTGAGATGGTTCCCACCTATTGGCATGGATACGTAATATAGTTATTGGTTCTTTTAAAGCTTGTAAATTATTTATAGTCCTGGATCATGGTCTGAAATCTTTTTACCTATACAATATGAAAAGAACGTTCCAAAACTGATTGGTTAAAATAAATCAAGGTGAATCCAAACTTGAGACAAGGCGATAGAGAATTTTAAATCATATATGAACAACACTATCACTGTAAGGAAAAAAGTACTCACAATTAAAATGGCTTCTGTACTCACAAAAAGTACTCGCAATTAAAATGGCCAGGAGCTGCTGGGTCTCCAGGATTCAGTTTTGACTCAGTGGCACATATAGATGGTTTGAATAAATCAAATAAAAGTTTTCCTGACGTCCCACGGTGTCAGGATGACCCACGATCCAGGAAGTGGAGTCCAGGCTGAAAGGAGGTCCTCAGGTATAGGCTGCGTTGGAATGTGGCATTCAGAGATCTAGACCGCATGTTTAAAAAGTTAAAAATGTCCACCGCAGTTTTCTACAGTGGTGAGAGGGTCTCCCATACTGGATCACAGCATTGGGAGGGCAGAAAAAGGAAGCTGGCACGTTTTAAAATTAAAGTCGACAGCCACGAGGTTCCAATGTTTATCATCATGAATGTGAATGAAAGTTGTAGAGATGAAACTGAGTACTTCTATGAGCCAAAGTTCTACTAGAGCCCAATATAAAATATTGGAACATTGCCAAGCCTAACAATAATTCCATCTTGAACAGCACCAGGGGTCAAAACCTGGAAAATGGTAAACCCAGAATCCATGAGGCCAGATCCTAAAAGGACTGGCATAGGTCTGTATTGACAAGGCTAAAGTGGAATCCTCTTGTTGACAAATTTCAGTGACATTGCAATAGCTGAGGTAAACTCAGTTAAGAGTGAAAGAGGACCTTATACTCACTGAGTATGTGTACGGGATCTCGGTAGAAAAACAGCCAAACTAAGGTCTTTGGAGTTAGGGGAATTTAAGTTTCTTTTATTCCCTCCCCCCAAGTTAGGGGCAATATAGGAAAAAAAATTGGATTATTTGCATATTAAAATAGAAAGTTTAATTGAACCGGGGAGGTGCATGAGGTACGCTGCCATTGAGGGGCTAAAGACTGAACAGGGCTGGCCTGTCCATTGAGCGAGAATGTTGTTCACACAAGGCCCCGCGCTTCAGGTGGCCCCATGCAAACTTCATTCTACAAGGTTTGCAGGGTCAGCTTCAGAGGGAGCTGGGGAAGCCAGAGGCCCCGGCTCGCCTCTGCACAGCACTGGAGTGAAGAGCAGCATGCTCCTTCACTCGCGCTGTGTTCATGTGAAGCCCGCGGAGTGCCAGTAAATAGGAAATGACCTTTAACCTTTCCCGACACACAGCGGGAACACAGTGCGAGTGAAGGAGCACGCTGATCTTCACTCCAGCACTGCACAAAGATCAAGATGGATCTCCATGATGTACACCCTCATCATCCCCCACATCACAATCAAATCCAACCAGTAAGGAAGTAAAAGAGCCTTCCAACTGTACGCGCCCTCTATCTGGAACACTCTACCAGACCAGATAAGGAACATCACAGATCTCAAAACCTTCAGAAAACATCTGAAAACACACCTATTCACAGAGCATTTCAACCTTATATAACCCCTCCACAAAGGAACATAGAGTAGCAAAATGATTATTACCTCCACTGTACATAGTTATAATTGTATATAGTTATGATCTCAAGACCTATTGATTGCATGATGTAGATAGTTAAGATGCTGTTATAATGTACTTAAAGTTGTTCCCTGTAAACTGCGGACTCAGTCAAAGGCAGTATATAAATACAACTAAATGAATAAATAAATAAAACTAAGGAAAATTTTAAAATTTTAAAATTTACATCATTAATCTTGAGGAAGAAATTAGTTTCATTAAGGGGTAGATCCTGACTCGTGTTTAGCGGGGATATACGTCAGGGACTCCAGCCCAATCGGGGCTGTGGGAGGAGGAGCAAGCAACACTAAAGGAGCGCCACCGCCGGTGGCGGGAAAAAGAAAAGAACCCGCGGCCATCACCAGGCTCCCCCGATCGGGGTAGAGAACCTTAGCGGGCCGGCAAGCCCTCCCGCTCAGGGACTCCAGCCCAATCGGGGCTGTGGGAGGAGGAGCAAGCAACACTAAAGGAGCACCACCGCCCGGCGGACCTGCGCCGGGCAGGCCCGTGCCTGAGGGCCTCGCCAGAGGGTCCTTTGGCATGGCCCTTAGGCGTGGACCAAGCAGCGGTCAAATAACAGCATCTCAAGCCATCATCCATTGAAGTTAAATCCGCTGCCGTACTTTGCATAGACAAATCACCGATTGTAAGTTAAGTCTGCTGCCTTGCTCTTCTTGGACAATCCATTGCTTGCATAAAATAACACATTTACCTTGCCTGAACAATCCACTGCTTGCTGATTTATTGCATAGAACCTAATTACGACACCCTGCCTGGACAATCACCTGCTTGTAGATTAATCGCATAGAACTTTGCAAAGAACTAATTAATTGCATAGAACTTTGCCTTAACAAGCAACTGCCTGTAGACCGATCAACTGCTTGTAGATTAATCGCATAGACCTTTGCCTTAACAACCAATTGCTTGTAGACTGATCAACTGCTTGTAGATTAATTGCTTAGAATTTAATACTGATACCTTGTCTGGACAATCAACTGTTTGTAGATTAATTGCATAGAACTTGCTATCCAATTTGCATAGCCTGGTTCGTAAACAACTCACGCTACACAAGCCTACTACCCCATTCAACAACCTACAACCCAGGTCAGCAAATACACGTTATAAAATGCACTCCACTACCCACTACTTTATAGCATACCTCACATTCCTCCACACGTTTTCACTCGGCACATACAGCATCAGACTAAACAAACAAATACCCTTGGATAAACCCACATACCACCCAATCTAGATGCACACCACCATCACACATACCCAAAGAATGCCAACAAGCAAAGAATACAGCCCATAAACCATACAGGGATGCACGTAACACACCCTCTCACCTCACAAATAATAGACATACAAACTCAATCATATCAACAAACATCAAATGTGCTCTACTAAACTCCAGATCTATCAGGAATAAACCAAATACTATCCTCGACCTAATCCACGACAAGAAGCTTAATAACATGCTTAGGCTGATTCTCTATAACGATTGATCCTGTTCCTAGTAATATGTACCTATTCAGTAGTATTACATCTGTAAATAGATTGTAAATAGTTTCCCTTGTTATCCAAGTTCCTTCCCTTGTTATCTGTAAACTCATGCAAGTTGACTGTAATGAGATTTTTGTTCTATGTGAACCGCGCTGATGCTGAATAGTGCGGTATATAAGAGAATATTAATAAAATAAATAAATAAATAAAATAACATGCATCACTGAGACCTGGCTAGACGACTCAGACCAGGTCATATTAAATCAAGTAACCCCAACAGGACAACTGCATCAGAGCACAAAAGAGAGGAGGAGGAGTACTAATACTCACCAGAAAGGATTTCAGATTCAAAACAATCGCCTCCACTAACACAATCAAATCCAACACACTCACTATAGCCAATAAATACCTAACCATCTCCCTCACATACAGACCACCTAGAACCACAACTGAACACCTATCCACAGTAATTGAAACAATATGCACACACAACAGAAGACACAAACCTCTAGTTGTAATAGGAGACTACAACCTAACATCCGCACCCACCAGAGAAACTGCAACGTTCTTAAAAGCCATGGAGTCACTAAAATACTGCCAGACAATTAACGGCCCAACGCACAAACATGGTACAACTCCGGACATGATATTCATGCCAACACAACTGGTGGAACAGAACAAAACTACAAAACTAACAATCACCCCAGTCCCCTGGTCAGACCACCATGTAATTGAATTCACCATGACCCTGAACAACCCCACCCAACGCAAAGAAGATGAAAATATAATCAGACAGTTCAAAACATTTGACAGAGACTCATTCATCAATGAAATCAATCCACAACTTCAACAGGAACAAGACACCCTGGATCTTAATATAGAAGAGTGGAACACAATAATAGCCAATGCAGCATCTGCCCCAGCCAACAATGAACTACAAACTTGCAAAAGATCCAATGCCCCATGGTATTCACAAGAAATAAGAGTTGCAAAGCGCACACTAAGAAGACTAGAATGAAAATGGAGACGGAACAAGTCACACAACTTCCTAACACGATACAAACAATGGGAATATAACAATCTAATAAATGAACGCAAACAACAACACCATACCGACCTAATCATGAAATCTAACAACAGACCAAGAGAACTTTTTAGCATTATCCAAAAGCTCACTAAGGATGACATACAACAAAGCACCAACCCTCTTGACCCACAAAAATATGCAGACTACATGAAGTCAAAAAACAGAAGCCAAACAAACTCTGCCTCACAACAAACAAATGATCACACGATAAAAAAGAAACATCAAACATGGGAGAGCTTCAACAAACCAACAAAACAGCAAGTAGAAGACATTATATCTGGTATAAACACAACAACTTCACCATCAGACCCATGCCCAGTGTCATGGATCAAAGCCACAAAATGCCAGCTCTCTCATCACATTCAAAAAATCGTCAAGGATTCACTCCAACAAGGATACATGCCGCAATACCTAAAGCATGCAATGATATGACTAATACTTAAACATAGCAATCTGAGCCCATCCGAAACAAAATCATACCGCCCCATCTCTAGCCTGCCATTCCTTGCTAAAATCGTGGAAAAAGCAGTCCACGGGCAACTTCAGGACCAGATAGATATCAATGCCCCTCTGGACATACATCAGCACGGATTTAAGCCCCAACACGGCGTGGAAACACTACTCACCTCCCTCTTTGACAATCTCCTAAGAGGCATAGACAACATAAAAAACGGCTTCCTGCTAGTGTTCATGGACATCTCAGCGGTCTTCGATACCGTGTCACACCCTAAGCTACTGCAACGATTACAACAGATAGGGCTATGCAAGAATACCCTAAAGTGGTTTACATCAGACCTGGAAGGGCGAATGCAACAAGTCAAATGCGAACAAAAGAAATCCCTACAATTCCCCGTCACGTAGGGAATACCTCAAGGCTCAGCCCTATCTTCAATGCTCTTTAACATCTACATACAGCCCATATGCAACATCATCAAGAACCATAATCTATGCTACCACATTTATGCTGACGACATCATGGTGTACGCTCCAGTCAACTTACTGGCACTAAACACGACACCAATAACAAAATGCCTCGAAGACATGAATGACTGGCTCATAGCCAGCAACTTTTCACACCACTGCTTGATTATGGAAATTCACTATATCAAGGCCTTCCTCACCAGACACTACACCCACTACAGATGGTACAAAACACCACAGCACGCATCATTACAGACACCCCAAGGACCGAGCACATCACTACCGTCCTACAACAACTACACTGGCTCAGAATTGTGGCAAAAGCTAAATACAAAACAATCATAGAAACATAGAAATATGACGACAGAAAAAGACCACATGGCCTATCTAGTCTGTCCTTCCATAACAACTACAATAGTCCCCTTTTTACCTTTAGAGATCCTCTGTGTTTGTCCCATGCTTATTTGAATTCAGTTACTGTCCTCATCTCTACCACCTCCACTGGGAGACTATTCCACGGATCCACTACTCTTTCCGTAAAGAAATATTTCCTCATATCACTCCTGAATCTATTTCCCTTCACCCTCATCCCATGTCCCCTCATAGCAGAAGTTGCTTTCAATTGAAAGAAGCCCTCTCCCTGAACATTTATGCCATGGAGGTATTTAAACATCTCAATCATATCACCTCTATCCCGCCTTTCCTCTAAGGTGTACATATTAAGATCCTTCAGTCTGTCCTCATATGCTTTATAATGAAGCCCACTAATCATTTTAGTAGCCACCCTCTGCACCGACTCCATCCTGTTCACATCCTTTTGAAGGTGCGATCTCCAGAATTGCACACTATACTTCAAATGAGGTCGCACCAAAGACATATACATAGGCATTATCACCTCCTTTTTTCTGCTAGCCATTCCTCTCCATATGCAGCCAAGCATCCTTCTAGCTTTTGCCGTCCCTTTTCTACCTGTTTAGCTACTTTAAGATCATCAGACACAACCACGCCTAGGTACCACTCTTCTTTAGTGGACAAAAGTACTTCACCTCCTATACTATATTGCTCCCTTGGATTGCTGCAGCCCAAATGCATGACCTTACATTTTTTAACATTAAATCCCAGCTGCCAAATTCTAGACCATTCTTCAAGCTTAGCTAGATCCCTCCTCATGTTATCTACCCCTTCCTGGGTGTCTACTCTATTGTAGATTTTGGTATCATCCGCAAAGAGGCAAACCTTACCTGAAAGCCCTTCCGCTATATCACTAACAAAGATGTTAAAAAGAATCGGACCAAGGACAGATCCCTGGGGCACACCACTGATAACATCCTTCTCCTCAGAGTGAGCTCCATTTACTTGTACTCTTTGTCGCCTCCCACCCAACCAATTTCTAACCCAAGCAGTAACTTTAGGGTCCATCTCTAGGGTGATCAATTTGTTTATAAGTTGCCTGTGAGGAACAGTGTCAAAGCCTTTACTGAAATCTAAATACACCACATCTAGGGCTCTCCCTCGGTCCAACTCCCTGGTCACCCAGTCAAAGAAATCAATCAGATTTGTCTGACAAGACCAGCCTCTGGTGAATCCATGCTGCCTCGGATCCTGTAATCCGATGGACTCCAGAAACCTCACTATTTTCTCTTTCAGCAGCGTTTCCAATAATTTACTCACCACCGAAGTTAAACCACATCCTTACTTCCGCTTTTGTGTAAAGGCACCACATGAGCCTCTCTCCAGTCCTTTGGCACCACTCCCGACTCCAACGAGGCATTGAAAAGGTCAGTCAGTGGAGCTGCTAGAACGTCCCCAAGTTCCCTCAGTATTCTCGGGTGTATCCCATCTGGTCCCATCGCTTTGTCTACTTTAAGTTGAGATAGTTTCTCACGAACACAGTCTTTTGAAAATTGTTCAAGATGTCCTTTGCTTCTGTTCCTATTTGTGGGTGTTTTCTGAGGTCCTGCTCCTGGTTCTTCATCTGTTAACACAGAACAAAAATATTTGTTAAGCAATTCCGCTTTATCCTTATCAGCTTCTACATATTCCTCCCCTGCACCCTTGAGTCTGACAATACCACTCTTGCCCTTCCTCTTCTCACTAATATATCTGAAAAATGTCTTATCCCCCCATTTTATTGCATTGGCTATTTCCTCCTCCTTTTGAATCTTTGCCTTCTTGACTACTTTGCTAGCTTCTCTAAGGTTTTCCAAATACAGATGCCTGTCTTCCTCTCTCCGTGATCTCTTGTATTTCATGAAGGCCTCCCTCTTTTTCTTCACTTTTTCAGATACTTCTTTCGAAAACCATAGCGGTCTCCTTTTCCTTTTACCTTTATTTACCATTTTAACAAAAAGGATGGTTGCCCTTAAAATATCCCCTTTCAGTTTTTCCCACTGTTTTTCTACATCCCTCAGCTGTTCCCATCCAACTAACGACTCCCTGAGGTATTGGCCCATCTTCGCAAAGTTAGTCTTCCTAAAGTCTAAGATCCTCGCCTTTGAATGGATTCTAACAGCCCTAGTCCTAATACTGAACCACACCATCTGGTGATCACTGGATGCAAAATGATCTCCCACTACAACATCAGAAACACTTTCACCATTGGTAAGCACCAAGTCTAGTATGGCCCCTTCACGTGTGGGGTCTGTTACCAATTGCCTGAATAGTTCTCCCTGTAGAGAATCCAGGATCTCCTTACTTCTAGATGATACTGCAGCAGGAATGTGCCAATCAACATCTGGCATATTGAAATCTCCAATCAGTAGCACTTCCCCTTTCCTAGCAATGCTGCACATGTCTTCAATTAACTCTCTGTCCACCTCTTCCTCTTGTGAGGGAGGTCTGTATATCACACCAATGTAAATAGATTTCTCTTTCCCTCTTTCTAGTTTAACCCACAATGCCTCCCCTCTCCCTTTTAAGCTCTGTAATTCCAAAGCTTTAATAGTAGTTTTTACATATAGTGCCACTCCTCCTCCCCTACTTCCTACCCTGTCCTTTCTGAATAAAGTATAGCCAGGTATAGTTACATCCCAATCATGTTTCTGTAACTGCCACTAAATCCAAGTCAGCCACTCCCACCAAAACTTCAACATCAGGGATCTTATTTCCCATGCTACGGGCATTTATACACACTGCTTTCCATATGTTACCCCTGTTACCCATTTCCATAAAGTTATTTAATGTATCACCTACCGGGGGGCTTTCACTTACCTGGGGGCTTTCTTCACCCATCCCCAACGAATCTAGTTTAAAGCCCTCTTCAGTAGATTAGCCAGTCTACTACTGAAGACACGTTGACCTTTCTTGGACAGATGGATGCCATCTCTGCTCTGCAACCCTTGGAACAGCATTCCATGGTCTAGGAAACCAAAACGCTCTCAATGACACCATCCACGCAGCCATGCATTCATCTCCAGGATGCGAGCCTCTCTGCCTTGGTCTTTACCCTCAACAGGGAGGATTGAAGAGAACACCACCAGTGCACCTAACTGCTTCACCCTCTGTCACAGAGCCATGAAGTCACTTTTGATACGTTCTGAGGTATACCTGGCAGTATCATTTGTTCCAACATGGATTAGCAACATTGGGTAATAGTCAGTGGGCTTGATGAGTCTCAGCAAACTCTCCATAACATCTTGGATTTTGGCACCAGGTAGACAGCATACCTCTCTGGACATCAAGTCTGGTCGGCAGACAGACGCCTCAGTACCCCTCAGAAGAGAGTCTCCAACCACCACTATCCTTCGTTTCCTTGTGGTTACTGATTCTGCAACTTTGGGGTACTTGAGCTCTTGTTCTTCCCTTTCCAGGAATGCTTTCACCTCCTCCACTTCCAGGGCTGCATAATGGTTCTTCAATTCAAGGGCTGGAGAAGTTGAATTGGTGATTTTGCAGGCCCTGGTGACTTGTGTCCAACCATCGACATTCTGTTGGCACCCATCTTCTCCTCTGCTGAAGAGCTTGGTTGCTGCAAGAAGCATCTCATCAATGTACATCTCACTGTCTTGAATGCTCCTCAGCCTCGCCACCTCCTCTCTGAGTTCCTCCACTTGTTTCCTCAGAGCTTCAGCATGCAGGCACCCTGCACATGGAACCGGTCCTTCAACTGGCATTAGGACCTCTGTCTGGACCGAGGCAGAAGCTGTAACGGGGGCAACAGCTTTAGCGATACGATTTTTTCCAGCCATTGTTCTGTTCGTGGAGCTAAGGAATCTGTTAAAGCAAAAGAGAGAGATCTACCAAGTACAAGCCGGTTTCCCAGCTGTCCTTTCAGAGAAAAAGCAGTTAAATCTCCTTAATTATATTTAAAATGTGCTGGTCCAATTCTCTGTGCTTTGTCAAATGGGGAGGTGCCCTATAAAGTAAGACTACTCGCTAGGGGTGGGTGGGAGTCAGGGTGGGTAGGGAGGGAACTAACACCTGATTAGGTGTTAGCAGTTCCCAAAGCTGAGGAGGTTACTGGAGTTCAACCACCTACTGTGCTCAAGGAAAGTCCCACTAAAGCACCAAAAAAAGTAACCTTGCTTTAAAAATGTACAAAACACCCTTTTAAGAGCTCCCAATCAGAGAGCTAACAACTTAATATAATAAAACAAACCCTTAAATCCTTACTGTTGGTTGATCTGGAGAGCTTCTGTAGGAAAGCCTGAACAGGGCAGGGCAATGGAGCCTTTTATGCAGGCCCTCAGCTGCTCTTAGGAAATCAGGCCCACTAACTCCTGATTAGGTGTTAGCAGTTCCCAAAGCTGAGGAGGTTACTGGAGTTCAACCACCTACTGTGCTCAAGGAAAGTCCCACTAAAGCACCAAAAAAGTAACCTTGCTTTAAAAATGTACAAAACACCCTTTTAAGAGCTCCCAGTCAGAGAGCTAACAACTTAATATAATAAAACAAACCCTTAAATCCTTACTGTTGGTTGATCTGGAGAGCTTCTGTACGTGATAATCATGATAATCTTCAAAGTCATTCACCATCTCTCAGCGGATGTACTCCAAAGCATTATAACAAGAGACATCAGCAATAGACCAAGAAGAACCAATAATAAGAACATGATCAGCACCCCTGCAGGCTATCACAAAACTAAACAAACAACCTCAAAAATAGCACCATCACTACTGTCATCCTCAATATGGAACTCCCTACCAATGAGCCTGAGAGCTTTAGAATATCTCACAGACTTCCGCAAAGACCTCAAAACATGGTTATTTATAGAAACCTATGAGCATTCAAGCAACATCCCTTACCCAAACAGCAACAGCAACATCACCTCCAACTAAACACACACACACCCCATTCAAACAAACAAATTTATCACACCATGTTAGTAAATACCTTTATGCTATATGTTACCTCAACTATACTGTCTAAATACTGTCACATAACTGTACTGTCTAAATGTTTACACGTACCCCAATGTTAAATGTAACCCTCCAATTGTGTTGTGACGTGACTAACTTGAATGAAGGAAAAGGTGGCATACAAATCTGTCTAAATAAATAAATGCAAAGGTGCCAATTCCACCCACAGAGCTCCCCACATGTATAAGAGATGCACAGGGAGCTCTGTATGGGGGCGGGAGGGGGCCAGAGGCATGACACCCCTACCCTGGACGTACAGGGCGATTCCGTTGTTGGCACTGTATGCCCGGAGTCGGCAATCTGGATTAGGGACTTATTTCACCTCAGAGGTGGAATAAGTCCCCCTAGATGGTGGCAAAGAAAGACTCCAGGCCTGAAAAAAGAGGTGAGGGTGTGCAGGGGATTCCCCATAGCCCGACCCTTGCCACGGCAGGCCTGATCAGGAGTCAGGTGGTGGGGAAAGGATCATTGCTGAATCTGCTGGGGATCGGGGCTTGGGATCCTGCATGGAGCCATGGTACCATGTCATCGGAAGGCCATGACATGCAGCTCCATGCAGGAGCCTGGCTGGGCTAGCTGGGGAAGAACTGGCACATCTGGAGGCCCAGAATCGGGGCACAGCCAGCCCATCGAGGCCAGCTGCACCTGATTCTGATCCTGCAGGGCTTTCTAGCCCACTGGGATCAGAATTGGGAGCAAATCCGGCCCGTCCTGATTCACCAGTAGTGTGCGTGAAAAAATAGTAGCTGTAGGACAGCTACCTCAGCCTTTCTAACCACCATACAATCATCCTGACACATGTGCATCTAAGAACTGGACAAGTCTCGCTCACATCAGCCATATGGAGCTAGTCAGGAGGTGTGCTGATCTCTGCAGGAGGTGATTACAGGAGCTGGATGTAGCTGCATGCACTGCATATATGTAATAAAGGCAAAGATGTTCCGTCACTGTTAGGATGAAATATTACAATCATATCCGACACATGTGGCATACATCTGCTGCATCCACATCTCCGACCCTTTGCAATGGCCTACAGCAGAGATAATAAAGGCATGCTATCAGATGGACATGGTTGCAATGTGCATGTGTGGAAAACATAAAAATAAATAATGGCATGTGTCCCCCAGTCAATGCAGACCCATTACTGTTTATGGAAGTATATGGAGGTACGTCATATCTGGGTCTTGTGTCGTATTCCTTTTGGCCAAGCACTGTCCTGTCAAATCTCATTACAGTCCCATGGTTGTGGCAGATGTTTCCAAGAAGGCCAATTGCAGTGGCTTTTTTTAGGCAGGAGGGGGGTGCAGACACAAAACTGATGGGCCTGCAATGCAAATGGTTACTAGCTGTGGAGCAACTGTTAGCCATACTTTCTTGGAATTGCCAATCTAGCACAGGAAGCACAGTCAGTCTGCATATGTTGGGCATTGCAAGGCAGCCATTCACATCCCAACTGTGGCCAGTCTGCTAGCCATCACACACAGCATGTACACCCTGGCTTGGTACAGACAGCATGAACATCCAATAGCAGGTGCAGTGATTGGGATTTCAAGCTAAAATTTGCACCCACATAAATGCAGCTTTACACTAAATACTGCAGTGTGGATACATATCCATGACATAGTCCCAGCTCGGTCAGAATGAGAGTATCCTCTCAGCATGAAATGATGGCCATGCTTGTTGTAGACACATGTTTAGATGGCTCTGACATTTACCTAACCTCTGATTCATAGACCTAATGGCTCTGTTTCATACAATACCCAGAATCCTCTTCCCTTCATTTGTGTACCCTTTGACTTTTGAGTTGTCTAATGCAAATCCAATGCAAGGTGCCCTGAAATGTGGCCCATAGACATGCTGTGTGTGCATGATGGGGCACAGTAGCCTATGTCCAACACCTCTCCAAACACTGTGGCCCTCTACAAAGCATATGGGAGATAACATGGAATACAGTGCCATGCTCACACTCCCACATCTTTTTATGTCCTTTGCCATGGGCACTGCAGAACTGGCCAGTGCTGCACAGGTACTCACCTACACAGCAGATGCAGTGCACACCCCCTCAAGGAGCACATTGGAGCTGGGAAGCTTGTTCATGCAGACTCAGACTGTATGTAGAGTTGCTGTACAGATGACACAATGCATGGTATTTGCACAGACATATTACCTGGGCAGCCACTTCATGCGCACTGCATTGCTGCAGCTCAATGTCCTCTGGAGACACATACACACATGCGACCCTGATGCCCAAAAGTAGTGCAGGTTGTCATTGTTACCTGCCTGTTAGGCCTCCTGCAATGCTATTCCATTGTCAACACCTGCTCAGTATGCAGGCATTCTTAGCATACCCTGCACAGTATGGGTGCTATCAGTGCACCCTGCCTTAAATTGTGCAGCATCTCTGGTTGACAGATGGGTATGAGGACCCATGCTAGACAAAGTTTGAGGGGCTGCATCTAATGTTTCTGTTCCAGAAAGGGATGATAATGCTTACACAATAGAACATGGCATGCCTGATCCTCAGGCTGTCTTTGATCCTGTGACCTCTTGCTCATGCATATACTGGCCTTGTGCTTGGAGTCACAGGGCAGCCATGTGTATTTGTGAGTCCATGGGTTTCTAGGTAATCATTGTCAGGGTACATGAGGGCGTGACTCTGAGTATGTCTAGGTCTGCTTAGCTGTCTGTGGTCTCTGTGCCATACTTGTCTGCACAGGGTCTGTTTGCAGGAGTGTGATAGGGATGTCTTTTGAGGTCAGTATGTTGCACAGCTCTGCTATGCTGCTGGTGCAACTGACATGCATGTCATAGTTCTGGGATATGTGCATTGAGAGGGGATGGGTATGCTACCTGAATGTAAACATTACAGACATTGGGTGTCCTAGCATAATGTCCAAATCACCAATTGCATGGTGTGTGCTTGTGTCAAATCCTGTACTACTCTCACCTGTGCCAGACCACAATGGGTAATTTGGATTCATACGTGGCTCAGATGGGTCTGTCCAACTGTGTATTAAGTTCTGGGGGGGGGGGGAGGGGGTCACCTGAGAACTCACAGATTCAGGTCATCCTTTGACAGGTGTAAGAGCAGGTTGCTCATGTTTTTCTCCAATCATATCTGCTCTCTTTTTGCATAGTATTCCTTACTTCATGAACTCTTTATGCACCATAGCCACAGTTCCACTGAAAATGGGCAGGTGTGGACATCCTGATCAAAGGCTCAGCATATCCAGTAGTCATACTAGCCATGTCCCAGGGTCCACAACTGGTGGCGGGTAGCATGCCAGCCAATCCCTCCCTCCCTCCCTGCAAATGTGCCCCAGCTACAGCTGCAGTGCTGTGGGAGATCTTATTTCAGTAGCATATAAGCAGCTACTCACACCAAGATGCTTCTGTCCCCCTCCATCAGGGACTGTGGGCAAAGGTTCTGCTGGCATAGACCTCGGAAGGGTGGGAGCAGGATGTGCTCTGCTGTGTCCACTGCTGACATGCTTGGCATTCAACTGACAATGGCATCTGTTGCATTGTACCTTTCACACAGAGCCAGAACACAGATCTCTCCAGCTGCAGGCTGCAGACGCTGTGTTGCAAACCCCACCCCAGGTATTATGTCTGTGTGAACAAAATGCAGTGTGTCATCTCTTCAGCAACTGACATGACATCATGGTGGCAGTGCCTTCTGACTGGGGCAACATCTATGTGTTCTGCTGCTGTCACAGCAGAGTCATGCTGGCTATCACATATGTTCTCCCTAGGCAGCCACCTTGTCTGCCTAGTGGACCTGCCCACCCCACATGATCACCCGCGTCACACCTCCTTAACAACATTGGCACCATCAACATTGTGCCCTGTCATCTTAGGGCACTATGCTGTACTGCTAATGTAGCACTACTATCACTTTCCTGGGATCCCCTGTGTGGGCATCACATTGCAGACATTGAAATAAGCTCTCTCAGTTCTAAAATACCCATTTCTATGAGGTTTTTCTTGGTGCTAGTGTTTGCAGCACTGAGGACTCTAACATGCGATTGTGCAAGCCATCGTTAAGGAAGCACATGCTATCAGCGCCCACTCTCAGTCCCATTACCGCCCACTCTCCACCTACTTTTCCCTTAGCGCTACAGGCCCCTCTAATGCTCATTAATGTGGCATTAATGGCACACTTGCTCTCTTAATGCTCTTTAGAAAACATACCTCCAAGTGTCTGTGGGGAAGGCTCTGGCTCAGGAGGGTGTTCCACAGCTCACATTGGATTGCACTGCTGTTTTATATAATTATGTATCAGTAAGTAAGCATGAGCTCAAAAACTGTCCTGGCTGGCCAGACATTATTAGATCAAAGCTTTTTTTCATGGTTTAGCAGAAGACTCAGACTCATTCTGTAGTTGCATGTTGTTTTGCTATAATGTTCACCAGAGATCAGTTCAGGGGACATGCAGCTTGATTTGCTAACCTTAAGGTGCTTTCTTTGTTTTCCTTAGCCTCCTCCTATAATTTTGGGGTATTGAAGGTAAGGTGACTATGGCATCTATTACTTTTTCTTTCCAGAATACTGGGGAGATTTTCAATTGCTTTCTGCAGCTCATCGCACCTGATTTTTTCATGTGGCCTTCCAGCCATCTACTGGTTGGACCATTGCTGATTTGTTTCCAAGCTCTAAGAATTTTAGGCTTTCCAAGACCAGTGCTGCAGGTCAAATGATGGATACATAATAACATGCACTTACCTTTCCCTGTGTAGGTACATTTTCAAGGCAAACATGTGTATTTTCACTCTGAAAATTACCCCAGGGATTGTTTTTGTATATAATTTGCACCTGTGCTTGGCATGGATAAATCATGTGGTTAATTTGCATGCATATGTATGTATTTTACAAAGTAGGTTCATAAATACTAACACTGCCCCAACCATACCCTAGCCACATCTCCACTCAGTTTGAATAGACATATGAAATTTAGGGTTGTGCATGACCAAAAAAAGGTTTTGTTTGTGCTAATTTAAAATACATTTTCTAGATTTTTGGACATTTTTTCAAGTTTGTTTCACATATTCAAACTTTAGATATACATTCTATACAAGCTGTAACTGTTTAAAGCATGCAAATTGATTGCACTTATGTTGATGTATACTGTAGCTATATGTAGATAGAAGTGATTTGCACACACTTAAATATTTAAGTGCCCAAACAAACCAAATGTATGTTCATGAATGCATATTGCTAATAGAGGCTGTATACATACAAGAGGTAATTTTATAATGCCATTCTCATGCGTCTATGGCCACATATGTATATAAATGATCTCTTATAATATACCAACTGACCTAAAATTACAGGTATGTATTTTGCCTTTAGATGTAGCTGGGGGCATGGTTTGGGTGGAAGACAGACAGAGCTTACTTGTGTGCACATAAATTCTAAAATACCTGTATGTGTGAATGTAGTATGGTTTATTAAAAATTTTCTATACCACCCTTTAGTATGGCAGAAAATTTAAAAAGAAAGGGATAAAGTCAGAGGGGGGGAGGGACCAGAAGAAAGTAGGGAGGGAGTGTGCAGACTTCTAAATCCGAGATAGTGACTGTGTGCGCCCCATCCATCCTTTGATGCCTTTTCTTTTTACTTTCCATTGCCTGTGCCCCTGAGTTATTTTGTCTATACTAGATTCTTCTCTGTTTCAGTTCCTGCAGTTATGTATCTGCTGCCCATCCCTGCCCATTGCAGCTATAGTGCCTCCTCATCCCATGTCTTGGCCACACCATAGGTAAGGACTTCACTCCCTATTGCTCTTTCCTTCTCTTCTTCCCCTGTCTCTTGGTCCTGTCCTTCCTCACCCCCTACATGTAATCTTGCCTTTCTTTCTTTGTTTTTAAGTGCCTTCAAGTCAATGCTGACTCCTGGCAACCCAGCAACTCCTGGGTTTTCTTCGAAAGGTATGACCAGAAGTAGATTGCCAGGCCTTTTCTTCCAAGACAATGGAGGGTAAAGTGACTTGCCCAAGGCCACAAGGAGTGCTAGTGTAAATCAAACCCAGATCACCTTAGCAGTAGACTGTTGCTCTAACTACTAGGCTACTCTTCCACTCCTTGCCTTGGGCCTCTTGAATATCAGGTCTCTCGAGTGCAAGTTTCACTTGCTCTCTGACATGCTTACTTCCCATCACCTGAATTTTCTTTGTCTCACTGAGACCTGGCTCTCCAATTCCTGCCTTGCCTATCTCCACCACTCTTGTCTTCCAGGCTAGTTATCTGTACCTTAATTGCCCCCAATGAGCTGGTGGTGGGCTTGTGGTGCATTTCTCCTTTTCCCAATCGGTCATCCGTTTACTACGCCATCCCTTGAACTTCTCACAGCCTCTGGGGTTCATAATAAACCACTCCAAATTCCACATAACTCTGACTAAAGAGCTGGAGTTCATAGGGGCTCACCTGGACACTAAACAGACCAGTGCTTTCCTCCACCTGGACAGGGCAGAGAGCCCCACACTGTGCCAGCATGGTCATTGCTTTGCCTTCTTGACCACATGTCCTCCATGGTCCATGTGGTCCCCAACAAATGACTCCACTTGCGGGCAGCTCAGTGGTGTCTCCATCTCACAGTGGACCCAGGCCACAGGCAGACTCTGGGACAAAGTCTCAGTGTCCCATCAGCTGGCAGAGTCACTCAGTTGGTGGCAGCACATACAGCACCTGCAGAAGGATATGCCCTTCCAGCATCCAAGCACCTAGAGGATCCTCACAACAGATGCTTCCTTGCTGGGCTGGGGTGCCCACTGCGAGGAACTCCCCACCAAGGGCATCTGGTCCCTTGAGGACAGCCAGCAGCAGATCAACTTGCTGGAACTCAGAGCCATCTTCCTAGCGCTCAAGACTTTTCAACACCACCTGAAGCACTAGTCAGTGCTTGTCCAGACAGACAACCAGCAAGGTGGTCTACCTGAACAAGCAAGGTAGGACAGGATATTACTGCCTGTATCAGGAGGCAATAGCCCTCTGCTCATACGTGACCAGCCAGGGAATGCTCCTCAGGTGGGTCTACCTTTTGGGCTAGGACAATGCCTTAGCAGACAAGCTGAGCAGGATCCTCCAACCACATGAGTGGCACCTGGACCCCATGATAATGCAAAAGCTATTCCAGCTATGGGGCATCCCAAATCTGGTCCTCTTTGCCAGCCTGACCAATGCTCAGCTGCCCCACTTCTGCTGTACCCAACCTTATCTGTCCCAGGTGGCAGGGGATGCCTTCCTCATTTCGTGGTTGAGGGGCCTGCTGTATGCCTTCTCTCCCACACCACTCATCAAACGGACCTAACAAGGTTTCTGTGATCCTAGTGGCCCCGCGGTGACCCAGGCAACCTTGGTTCCCCCTGCTGCTCCGTCTCTTGGCAGAGTCTCTGGTCTTTCTCGGGAGATCTCCAGGATAATCCACCCAGGAAGAGGGCTCAATTCTCCACCCCAACCCGGGATCCCTGCCTCTCATGGCATGGCTGCTGAATGGGTCACTTTAGCACCCCTCCTCCTGGCCTCTCATAAGGACTGCACGAAACAGGTCTATGCCTTCAAGTGGAACAGGTTATCAGTATGGTGCACAGAACAATGGGTAGATCCATTCTCCTGCCCTGTACATTTGTGGTTGCATTACTTGTTCCACCTCTCGCAGTCTGGCTCCGAGAGGGTACAATTGAGCACGCTCTCCATGCACCATCACTCTATAAAGGGTAGACCTCTTTCTGTGCAGCCTCTCATTACCTGATTCATGTGTGGCTTGCTGCTCTCTAAGCCACAATCTGACCACTGACCGTCTAGTGGAATGGTATCTCAATGTGGTCATGGCGCAGCTTACCAAGCCACCCTTCGAACCCTTAGCTACATGCCATTTGTGTTACCTGTCCTGGAAGGTGATCTTTCTTCTATCACTCACCTCCACCCACAGAGTCAGTGAGCTTCAGGCTTTGGTGGCCGAGCCACCCTACACCAGGTTCTACAAGAAAGGGTCGTGCTCCGCACTCACCCAAAATTCCTTCTGAAGGTAATCTCTGAGTTCTACCTCAACAAGGAGGTGGTACTTCCCACCTTCTTTCTATGGCCCCACACCAACAAGGTATTGGCCATTCTACACGTTCTGGATGGCAAAAGGTCCCTGTCCTTCCACCTGAAGCAGACTCAGGTCCACCGCAAAACCACACAGCTTTTTGTTTCCTATATCCCCAGTCATCTGGGGAGGCTGTCACCAAGCAGACTCTGTCCATCTGGGTGGCAATCTGCATCGGCTTCGCCCACAATCAGGCTGGGCTACCATTGGAGTGCCTGGTCATAGCACACAATATCAGGGCTATGGCAACTTCAGTTGTAAGCCTTTGCTCTGTCCCTATGGCAGACATCTGCCAGACCCCTACCTGGTCCTCCGTCCACACTTTTGCAGCCCACTATTCCTCGGTAGCCTGTAGCTAGGGAGTCCCATATGTGAGGACTGACTTCCTGCTTGTTCCTGGAGAAAGCGTAGTTACTCACCTGTACCAGGTGTTCTCCAGGGACAGCGGGAATCAGTCCTCACAACTCTCCCTCCTTCCTTGGAGTTTCTGTTCATTTTGTCCATCTTATTTTGTCGGTTACAGCTATGTTATCTGTTTGAGTAAGATGGCATCCTTGGGCAGGAAGGAGAGCACGCATGCATGGTGACATCTCTCAAAGGTTTTTTTTCAAAGATGGGGAGATGCTTCCATGAGGGCTCCATCGGCATCGGTATCACCCATATGTGAGGACTGATTCCTGCTGTCTCTGGAGAACACCTGTTACAGATGAGTAATTATGCGTTATTGTATCGATCTATTGCATTGCTGGTCTTCCTCTGTTGCACTGACCTTCAACCTTGTCAAGCATGATGATTTTTTTTCTAATGATCTTTCTCTTTGTATGATGTGTCCAAAGTATGAAAGTCGAAGTCTTGCCATTTAAGCCAGTATTACCAGCACTATAATTTGAAGGCACCAGTTTTCTTCCTGCTTTCTTCTTCAGTCCAACTTTTGCATCTATGATGATGTTATTCAAAATACCATGGCTTGAACAAGTTGAATCTTTGAATCCAAAGCAAATGCTATGAAAAAACCGACACTAATCCAGTTATAGTAAATACAACAAAGAAGGTGTTAATCATCAGTAAAAAAAAATGGTATACAAAATTTTCTGTGGCACTATTAAGAGTCACCATATTATAAACCGTTTATAGAACATCAAGTGCCACCACATCTTCAATTTCAAAACATGAAAGACACACTTTTCTTCAGAGGAAATCACTGTACAAACATTTCAGCTTCTCAAGCAATTGCCTTGCCATATTTCGCATTATAAGTTGCTTCAGGAGGCTGTCTAAGAAAGAAGAAACAAACACCAATGAGATTAGTAAGCTCATAAACAAAACCTGCACTGACAAACATACAAATCAAAACTGAAGGTGAGAATCATTTAAGCTAAAGATCTCAGTGGTTGAAAGAACTTAGTTCACAATGCTAAAAGCACACTGTGATTCAGAAGATCAACATGTCAGTTATCCATATTTTCCAAGGGGAATGCTTCTTCTGTGCCTACCCAAAAGAATCACAAAATGGTGCCAGGTTTTGTTTGAGAGTTAACTAATTGAAGGTGTGGTGGCACTTGATGTTCAATAAATGGTCTATAATGTGGAGACTCTTAGGGGTATGTTTACAAAGCAGCAGTATTGGCCTCCGTGTGATATCGGAGCTGTGTCTCCAATATCGCCTAGAGGCCACTACCGCTGCTTCGTAAACATACCCCTAGTAGTGTCATAGAAAATTTTGTATACCATTTTCTTTACAGATGCTTAACACCATCTTTGTTGTATTTACTATAACTGGGTTAGTGTGGATTTTTTCATAGCATTTTTTTGGATTTTTGGATTGTATGCCGATTGAGGCTTTTTTCATGGAAGTTGAATCTTTGTGCACAGAGATACATCTCTGCATGTGAAAACCCTATTCAGTCCTTCATAGTCATTTTGCCAAAAGCAATGCACCATTGGATTTCTTGACTGCTTGTCTTTTTGTTATTAATTTTTGATCCAAGCAGGTTTGCCCTGTTATAAATTTAACTTCATGAGTTTACCTACATTTCAGGAGAGCAATTTTACAAAAGCTTATTTCTGCATGTTACACACCCATGGCCGTGTCTTGTTAGGCATATTTCACTTGAATGTAGCACCTACTGTTGAAGGTCAAGCCAGGAGAATTTGTATCTGTCTGTACATGTTTGTTTGTGCATGTGTATGCTCCCACCCCCAACCATCCAATTCTGCAGGATGAAGAGCTGACTGTAGTTCCAGTCCCATCAGCATGAGGCAGGGCTGCAGTCTAAAAAGGCTGGTAGGAAGCCCCAAGTATGCCAGCCAGAAGAGCAGGTCTGTGGCCTGTAGAGGATGGCAGGAAGACCAAAGCTGTAGCCTAAAGAAAGCTAACGGGAGACCCCAGGTCCCTCCAGCCAGAATGGGGCTGTGGCCTGAAGTGGACAATGGGAGGCCCAGGTTCCACCAGCTAGAAGAGCAGAGCTGTGGCCTGAAAAAAAAGGGTGGAGTAAAAGGAAAGGGATGGATTAGAAGGAAAGAAAGAGTCTGGGCATAAGGGGTTATGCTAGGGGTGAGCATAAGGGAAGGGACAGGGTAAGAGGATAGAAGAAGAGACAGTGAGTGCATTAAGGGTTGGGTAGCAGGGGAGGTAGAGGGCATTGGTGGGAGGAAGGAAAGGAGGGAGATGCAAGAGAGAGCAGTGAAGGATAAGAATGGGAAATGATGCAAGAAAGTGGAAAGGACAAGGAATAGGTGCAGAAGGACAAAGAGAAGTGCAGACACACCCCTATTCACATACAGCCACCCCTTCACACATACACACCCACACCCTCACACATACACAGCCAATGCCTCAATATAGACACACACATATCCCCACCACATATACTGACACATGCAACACAGAACCTGATGCATATATATGCACAGAGCCACATGACACACAGGCACAAGGACATACTAACATTCCGAGTCGCGACTTGCGGGACGTGCAGTCCCGGAAGCAGTCCTGCCCCTATTCCCCCTCAGGCTCTCCCAGCACGGCTAGAGCAGCTGTATGGGGAGAGCCTCGAAGGTGGAATATATAGAACAAACCAGGCAATCAGGGCAAGAAATCCCCCACCCCCCCGGAGCCGGGGCTGGGTGTAGGGAGATCCCCGCCGCTTGATCCAGGCCCAGGCTGGCCAGCCGTGGGTTGGGCAGTGGTGAAGAAGAGGTTCGGAGCCATGGGAGCCAGGGGTTCCTGCAGGGATGATGTCACTGCAGGCATGCAGGGGCACGCCTGGCTGTCCTTAGGCCTGATTCTGTATGTCGCGGGAATGTCTTGCTCCCGTGGTACAGAATTGAGTCCTAATGGACCTGTTATGCTTGGGGCCATCCAGACTGCCCAGACGCACCACTGATAGAATCGAGCTCCATGGGACATGCCATGAAGTTACAAAACAGTACATTTAAATCAAGAGAAAATATATTTTCCTCTCAATGCATAATTGATCTTTTGAACTGGTTTCTGGAGAATGTGGTTTTTAAAAGCAGGCAGCTTACCTGAGTTTCAAAAAGGTTAAGACAGATTCCTGGAGGAAAAATCACTGTTCATCCTTGGGTATAAATAGCATGGAGTCTGTCTCTCTTTTGGTATGCTGCCAGGTACTTGAGACCTGGATTGGCCACCGTTGGAAACAGGATACTGGACCTGATGGATCTTTGGTCTGATCCAGTATAGAAGTTTTTATATTCTTATGATGAAGTCATAAGCAGAAATTTTATAAAGCTGTTCCTTTGCACAAATGAAGAAAAGCAGGATGATCTTTTTCCCCATGCACAGCTTTTTAAAATTGCTGCTCCTGCTGGATGTGCCAACAAACAAACAAGTATCCCTGCACATCCCTATACATAGTTTACAAGAGGCTCCACCTTTGGCAGAACCTTTTTAAAATACAGAGGGAATTTTGTACATTCCAACATGGACGTCTCAATTCCTCTCTCCACAATGCATTGCAAATAGTCCATCACATGAGACTTCTGGTAAATAACACACGTTAATAAGAGCTAGTGCAGGCTAAAATAGTAGTGCCTTTTCGTAAACTGAGCTTTCATAAGGAAAGCATAATGATGATAAAGGCACAGTGAGCAGGATTGTTTACTGTAATGAATGTTACCTTATCGAGGGAGCCTGCTTTCTGTGCTTGCTAAACAAATGTTACGTCTTTATTTTTGTTAGTTATACAGGAGTGGAATGGGACAAGCTCCCAAGTTCTCTTTGCCTCATTGTTTTTCCCATAAAAGGGATCTTTTATTCTATGTCTATGACATAAAATAGGAGATCAAGTCCAAAAACGTAGCACAAGGAAGGAAAAGGCGGCGGGAATGAAAAGGCGGCGGCGGCGGGTGCTGGCTGACCACGGGCCCTCCTCCTACTTTTCCTGCTACTCCGGCAGCGCCACCGCCAACTTTATTGCTTCCTCGTGTTTTAAGCATTTTATATGAAGAGATTTGAAGAGATATAAGAATACTCTTTGAGTATGCCAATATCCCTGATGAAGGTGTGACGAAACACGGCCTGGGTTGGGTCTTTGGCACGCAATCTCATTCAAGTATCGAATAAAAAGTTTTTAAGCTTTTCCTTCCTTGTGCTACGTTTTTGGACTTGGTCTCCTGGTTTTCGTGGCACAGTGCTACTTTGTTGGTATGACATAAAATAGTACATGATGACAGATAAAGGCCAGCATGGTCCATCTAATCTGCTCAGTAAGATATTGTGGGTTGTTAAGTGTGGTTCCGTGCAGATTATCCCCACTCTCTGCTTTTACTTTGGGTTGTAACTGTCACTCTGTGCAGGTTACCTATTTTCTCTGCTTCGACTTCAGGTGACTGCTCTCCATGAAGATTTTCCTCTCTATGCTTTTTTTAAAAAGTCACCTAGGTTTTACTTTGAGCAGAAATGCTCCTCTTGCTATATTTATTTATTATTTATTTATTTTATTACAAGTTCTTATATACCGCACTATTCGGCATCAGCGCGGTTTACATTATAACATAAAGACCATAACAACAAGCTGTTTGGTTTACATCGAACAGGAGTACAAACTTGGAGAACCGGGGTAAACTATATACAAGAGATAAATACATAGAACAGAATAGAGTCTTAATAATATCAAGAACGGCATGGTGTGTTCATGAGTGGGTCACTTCCTCTGGTTCAATTGCTGGTAGGGTAGTATTGAAGGAAGAGGTGGTATTTGAGTGCCTTCCTGAACTGGAGTAGGTCAGTAATGGCCCTTATGTCGGAGGGTAGAGCGTTCCAGCATTTGGGTACATAGAAACTGAAGGCTCTGTTTGAGGTTGTCATGTTGCACTTTGTCAACGCCTTCGAGGTTGTCAGTAGGTTTACGGCTGATGTTCTTCTGGATCTGTTGGGGGGTACAGTGTGAATCAGATCTGTGAGTGAGGAGGATGAGATACCCTTGATTGCCTTGAATGATAGGACTAGGGTTTTAAAGATGATCCTCCCATGGATGGGGAGCCAGTGAAGCTGTTTAAGAATGGGAGTTACGTGATCGCTTCTGGAGGCTCCGTAGAGGACTCTTGCTGCGGCATTCATGGCCATCTGTAATGGGCTAAGAGTGGATTGAGGGAGACCTTGTAATATGGCATTTGCAAAGTCGAAGTGTGGCAGGATTAGTGCTTGGTATATGGTTCGGAAGTCATCAGGGTCCAACATGGAGCGCATATGCCTAAGCGAGCGTATTTTGAAGTATACAGCTTTGACTATGTTATTTATGTGATGTTTCATATCCAGACGTTGGTCCAATGTAACTCCAAGGTATCTTATTGTTTCTTTAGCTTGTAGGTCAGCTTCCTTGACACTGACGTGGGCTGGAGGGGTGAAGTTGGGGTCTTTGGAGATGAAGAGCACCTCTGTTTTTTTATGTTGAATGCGAAGGTTTTGTGATTGGAGCCACTCTGAGACCGAATTGAGGCAGTCTACCAACGGTGCCAGGTCTAATTGAGTTGTAGAGAAAGGCATATATAAGAGAATGTCATCTGCGTATATCAAGCAGTTGACTTTGAAAGATCTTATGATGTCGCAGATGGGCTGCATGTATATGTTAAATAGTAGGGAAGACAATGAGGAACCTTGAGGCACACCTTGCTTTTGATGGAAGCGTTTTGACTCTTCTGTACCGGACTTCACATATTGCCATCTACCATCCAGATAAGAGTTACACCATTCTAATGCACTGTTGCAGATACCTTTCTCTTTCAGTCGTCCGAGGAGAATTTCGTGGCTTACCGAGTCGAACGCCGCAGCGATGTCTAAGAAGACGAGTACAAATCCTTGTCGGATGTTGTTAATGCCTGTGATAATGTCGTTGAATAGGTTCGTGAGAAGGGTCTCGACCCCATGATATTCTCTGAACCCATGTTGGCAGTGATCTAGGGGAGCTGTGGTGTCTATATGATCTTGGATTTGCCGTTGTGCCTCCTTCTCAATTATCTTGGCTAAGAGGGGAATGCTAGCTATAGGCCTATAAGATTCGACCTTTTGCGGGTCTAGCTTGGGGTTTTTCAAAAGTGGCCTGATGGAAGTCTGCTTGAGTGCTGCAGGGAAGTACCCTGTTGTGAATGAGAGGTTCATTAGATTTGCAATGAAGGGGCTGAACGCACAACGTAGCTCCTTAATCCAAAAAGCTGGGCATGGGTCCGTTTGTGCAGTGGAGGTATTGAGAGATGCTATGGTGTCCTCGATGCATTTAGTGGATGGAGTAGAGAAGTTATTTAGTGGGGTTGCATTCGTTGGTTCTTGGAACGGGACTGTTGACACCTTGTTAGTTTGCACTATCTTGGATTGCATGTAGTCAGCGAATTTCTGTGGATGAATCTCACTGTGTTGTTCGGGAGAAGGTTCCTTTGAGAGGGATTTGACCAGGTTGAAGAGGTCACGTGGTTTATTCAGTGATCTCTTTAGGGTGTCTGTGTGATATTGTTTCATTGTGGTTGTGATTGCTTCACGGTGTGTGGAGAGGTGAGTACGGTAGGCGGTCTGATCTTCAGTGGAAAGTGATCTGCGCCAGCGGCGTTCCAGTCTGCGGAGTTGAGTCAGAGAGGCTCGCAATTCAGGAGAGAACCATGGGGCGGTGCTTCTTTTTCTCCTCTTTGTGTTATTGGAAATTGGAGGTTGTGATATGGCATGCAGATTGGAGTTCCAGGAGGTGATTAGTTCGTCGAGGTCTGGTATGGTTTTGTTGAGGAGTGATTGGGTCTCAGCCAAGATGTGTTCTCTGTTAAATGGTCTAAATCTTCTTGTGGGCGTCCGTGATGTGCTGTGCATGTTTTGGCTTCTGTGCAGCTTCTCATTGATGATGGGGATCTGGAAAATGATCAGTTTGTGGTCTGACCAGGGTACATCAACGATTGATATTGGTAGGTTGTGGTTTTGTTCAATGACTGTCTGAGGAGCAAATACCAAATCCAGAATGTTTCCCTTTATATGAGTGGGTTTATTGATAATTTGCTTGAGTCCCAGGTCTTCCATAGCACCAAGGAAGGCAATTGCGTGGTTTTGGGATAACGATGGGAGATTGAAGTCACCCATTATCCAATTTGGTTTATTGGGATTGAGGGTGCTGGCAGTAAGGTCAATAATGGTTGGGAGGTCATCTGGAGACGTGGACGGTGTCCTGTATAAGAGGTTGAGGGAGATTTGCTGGTTTGTAATGGAGAGTATGTCTAGATTGCTTGAGCTAGAGGAATCTGTTATGTGGAAGTTAAGGTCCGATTTGGAGACTCAACATGTGGGCTTTTGTATACAATACTTGTTGTAAATATGTTTTTAAATACAGTTGGGTTAATACATCACGATGGTCATGTGTCTCCCTTACAGACAGACTGTTTACGTGAGCATGGGACATGTGTGTAGACCCCTATGTGTATGTGTGGTATACACAGGTAACATACATGGACCGTCTCCACACTCAGGTGTGGGGGCTGGCCATGTGCGTAGGCATCTGTGACCCCTGGTGCCCCTGTGATATACCGCTATGCTGTGTGTCCCAGCAGCTATGGTCACATGCATGCTGCCTGTGATGTGCAGGCTGCATATCTGATGCATCATACTTGTAGGAGGATGAAGGGAAAGGCTAGCAGTAGGTATGTGGCAGGAAGGATAAGATGGACTGCTGTATCCAGGAGCTGCCCAGGGGGGATAGCTGGTGAGGCCAAGACAGGTGGATGTTGGTCTGGAGGGGGATCAGCAGCTCACTACAGGCACAGGGGGAGAGTGAACAACTGACTGTAGCTAGTTACCTATGCCTGCCTGTGTCTTCCACAATCATCTGCGGCTAAACAGGGGAGGAGTAGCCTAGTGGTTGGGGCAAGGTACTTCAGGCCGGAAGGTCAGAGGTTCAAATCCCACTAGAGGACAGCAACCTTGGGCTGGAAGGACTGGGGTTTCTAGTCCCACAGATGCTCCTTGTGGTCTTGGGCAAGCCACTTAACCCTCCATAGCCCATGTTCCCTGTAAGTATTAGTGTATGTGTCTCATATCCCCACATGTTAAATGTATCCCCCAAATTGTGTTGTGACCGCTTTGATTGAAGGATAAGGCGGTATACAAAAACTGTCTAAATAAAAATAAATAAATAAACAGCCACGTAGGCCCTAGTGTGGGTCAGAGGGAATGGCACACATGTGGATGGAGCAATGGAAAGGATATGGGGTGTGAGAGAGTGACAGATCCATAAAACATACATGTACCACCATAAACATATTACTGCTTGACCGGAGAGGTAGGGTATACCCCCATGCATAGGTAGAAGGGTGCACACATGGCATGATGCATGGCACACAGGGCATGGTATAACGTATGTGCGTTGATTGGTGGTAGTACATACACCCCACCCCTAAGTGAAATGGGGAGGCACATGTGACCAGGGTGACAATATGGGGGAAAGGGTATTCAGGGGAGTACAGTGGCAAACACCGGAGATGTGCACATAGATATAATCAGGTTTAGTGTCTTTATTGGCACACAGTGACCTGTTCCCCGCAATCACGACCTGTGTGGCCGCCCACGTCCATGGCAACCATGGCCCAAGCCACGCTGTTGTTCTGGTTCTGCCGGTGCTGCCTCTGGGGCTGGGGCTGGCTACTGGGAACGCCCAGCCATGGCCTCCTGGGCATCTGCAATCCGCAGTAGCGCTGCTGCCATCACCTCAGCTGTGCCACGCAGCTGGCTCACCTCCTCCCAAATACCCATCAGAGTCTGACGAGTGGCTGTGGGTGAGACACAAGGTGATGTATGAGACATGTGTTGCACCCCCTATCATGACTCATGCATATGTCTGGCGTATCCCAACAGACCGGTCCGCAGAGCAATAATGTATGCAACGGCTAGCAACGCAGTACCATGTTTACATCTGTGTGTCCCATGATCCATCCTCAGGCCAGGAAATGATCCTGCTGAGGGGTCGTGGAAATCACAGATATGACACATGGTACTGTGTTGCAGTTCATTGTGTCACTGCTGTATCTGCGCACTGGTCATATGGGATAGGTTGTATAATGTGGGGATTCATGGCACACAGATAGATATCTGGGGGGGCGCTCTTCACTCTAAACCTGATGCACAGTACTGAGTATTTTATTTATTTATTTATTTATTTATATGTGTTTATCCCATGCCTTTTTGAATTCTATTACTGTTTTTGTCCCCACCGTCTCCAGTGGGAGAGTATGCCAGGCATCTACCACCCTTTCTGAGAAAAAGTATTTCCTGTTCTTGCTTCGAAAGTTTCCTCCTTTCAGCTTCATTTTGCCTCCCCATCTTTGGAGAAGGTTGGTTTATTCCTTAATATCTTTCAAGTTCTACTACTACTACTATTAATCATTTATATAGCACTACAAGGCACACATAGTGCTGTACAACTACATATAGATGATGGTCCCTGCTCGTTAGAGCTTACAATCTAATCAAGACAGACAGTACAATACAAGAGAAACAAGGGGTTCAAATAGGCAGTGGTTCCCAACCCAGTCCTCAGGTACCCCTAGGCCAGTCAGGTTTGCAGGATATCCACAATGAATATGAATGAGATAGATCTGCATGCGCTGCTTCCATTGTATGCAGATCTATCTCATGCATAATCATTGTGGATACCCTGAAAACCTTACTGGCCTAGGGGTTCCCAAGGACTGGGTTTGGAACTACTGAAATAGGGAAAGGAGACACAAAGAGAACAAGGGATTAGGATCCAAAAGCAGCCTCAAAGAGGTGAGCTTTTAGCATGGATTTGAAAAGGGGAAGAGATGAGACCTGATGTATAGATACAGGAAGTTTGTTGCAGGGATAAGGAACAGAAAAGTGAAAAGATCGAAGTCTGCAATTAGCAGTGGAAGAAAAGGGCATAGAGAGGAGAAAGCCAGAGGAAGAGCAGAGTTCATGAGGAGGGGTGTAGGGAGAGAAGAGAGGAAAGGTAGTGAGGAGCAGTAGAGTCAATGCATTTATAGGTCAGAAGGAGAAGTTTGAATTGGATATGGAAACAGAAGTGGAGCCAATGAAGTTATTTGAGAAGAGGGGTTATATGAGTGTATTGGGACTGGTGGATGATTAGCAGTGCAGCAGAGTTCTGAACAGATTGAAGAGGAGAAAGATGACTCTGAGGGAGACCATCAAGGAGGAGGTTGCAATAATCGACACAAGAGGTAACCAAAGAGGATATGGGTTTTAGTAGTGTGTTCAGAGAGGAAGGGGTAATATTATAGAGAAAGAAATGATACAGTAGGTTTTAGCTATCAGTTGGATATATGTGGAGAAGGAGAGGGGGAGTCAAACATGAGCCAAACTTGACCCCAAGGTTGCGGGGCAAGGAAACAGGAAGTAGAAGAGTGCAGGGCTGTACCAAGCCATAAGTAAGCCCTGTATGACTTTCATATCTTGCGCGCCACCTCCCCCATCACATGTTTGACATTTGCCCAATGCCCAGCATCTCCCCATGTAGCTTTACCCCACACTTTCATGTGCAGCTGGCTCCTCGCTCTCCCTGCCCTTGCCCCACTGTTGCTTTTCAGGTTTCCTTGACGACAGTGCTGGCAGTGACGGGACAGACATAAAATTAAAAAGAAAAAAACGCGTGTCTTTTCCTGCAAGTATGGAGGTCTGATCCCTCCCTTCTCTGATGTATGCCCACATCAGAGGAGGGAAGGACCAGATCACCCATTGAAGTGCAGAGTTGCAAAGGCCCGTGTTTGAATGGTTGGTCTGGTCCCTCCCTTCTCTGACGTGGGCAAACGTCAGAGGAGGGAGGGATCAGACCTGCAAGTTAGCAGGAAATCGGAAAGACCTGCATTTTTTTTTTCAATTTGCTGTCTGCTCTGCTGCTGCCGCCGACATCAAGGCTATATGAAAAGCACTGGCAGAGCAAGGGCAGCAGCATGTGTGGGAGGGGGAACCGATCCGGCAAATGCACCCCTATTTCTTTGCACTCTGTGGCCACACTGCTTACTCAGGCCTAGATATGGTGCTGGAAGAGTGTTATCAGAGAAAGAGAAAGGAGGAAGGGGGAGGAGGGTTTTGGGGAAAAATAAGAAGTTCAGTCTTGGCCATGTTCAATTTCAGATGGTGGTGAGACATCCAGGCCGAGATGTCAGAGAAGCAGGTAGAGATACAGGCTTGGATTTTAAAAGAATTTTCAGGTGTAGATAGATAGATTTGAGAGTCATCAGCATAAAAATGATACTGAAAGTCATGGGAAGAGATAAGGGCACCAAGGGACAGGGTATAGAGAGAGAAAACAAGAGGGCCCAGAGCAGACCCTTGGGGTACAGCAACTGAGAGAGAGATGGCAGTAGAGGAGGATACACTAGAACAAACACTGAAAGAGCAATGGGAGATATAAGAACAGAACCAGGACAGCACAGAGCCCATAAAACCAAGAGAGGACAAAGTATCGAGGAGAAGGAGGTGGTCAACAGTATCAAAAGCAGCAGAAAAGTCGAGAAGGATGAGAACTAAGTAAAGACCCTTGGACTTAGCCAGGAACAAGTCACTGGAGACTTTGACAAGAGCCATTTTAGTAGAATGAAAGGGATGACAGCCATACTGCCAAGAAAACCCAGAAGCTGCTGGGTCACCAGGAATCAGCACAGACTTGAGAGCACACTTTATAATTATTCTTTTTTATGTGTTACAGTAGCAAATTGGGTAGCATGTACATTGCAATCATACCCATCTGACAGCATGACTATTAGCTCTGCTGCAGCACATTGCAAAGGGCCGTACAACTTCACCCTGTAGATGCATGACACATGTGTTGTATATGATTGGGAACTTTCATAATAACTGTGAATGTACAGCTTTTGCTCCACCACATATATGCAGTACATGCAGGCACGTCACACTCCTGGGATGCCCACCTGCACAGATCATCACACATCCTTACTTGCTCCATACAACCAATATCAGAGACACATCAGTTCAGAGACATGAGTGGTTGCCAAGTGTGTAACATCATGCAAGTGACCTTGTTCCGCCAGGCAGTTTGAGTGTAGACCTTATCTGTCCAAGAGTATTTTGTGTCTGCCTGCAGCTTCTGCAGATGTGTGGCTGTTATGCAGATGTGTGGCTGTTATGTCCTTAGCATGGGAAATAAGATCTCTGATGTTGAAGCTTTGGTGGGAGTGGCTGACTTGGATTTAGTGGCAGTTACAGAAACATGGTTCACAGAAAACCAAGATTGGGATTTAACTATACCTGGCTATACTTTATTCAGAAAGGACAGGGTAGGAAGAAGAGGAGGAGGAGTGGCACTATATGTAAAAACTACTATTAAAGCTTTGGAATTACAGAGCTTAAAAGGGAGAGGGGAGGCATTGTGGGTTAAACTAGAAAGAGGGAAAGAGAAATCTATTTGCATTGGTGTGATATACAGACCTCCCTCACAAGAGGAAGAGGTGGACAGAGAGTTAATTGAAGACATACACAGCATTGCTAGGAAAGGGGAAGTGCTACTGATAGGAGATTTCAATATGCCAGATGTTGATTGGCACATTCCTGCTGCAGTATCATCTAGAAGTAAGGAGATCCTGGATTCTCTACAGGGAGAACTATTCAGGCAATTGGTAACAGACCCCACACGTGAAGGGGCCATACTGGACTTGGTGCTTACCAATGATGAAAGTGTTTCTGATGTTGTAGTGGGAGATCATTTTGCATCCAGTGATCACCAGATGGTGTGGTTCAGTATTAGGTCTAGGGCTGTTAGAATCCATTCAAAGGTGAGGATCTTAGACTTTAGGAAGACTAACTTTGCCAAGATGTGCCAATACCTCAGGGAGTCTTTAGTGGGATGGGAACAACTGGGGGATGTAGAAAAACAGTGGGCAAAACTGAAAGGGGATATTTTAAGGGCAACCATCCTTTTTGTTAAAATGATAAATAAAGGTAAAAGGAAAAGGAGACCGCTATGGTTTTCAAAAGAAGTAGCTGAAAAAGTGAAGAAAAAGAGGGAGGCCTTCATGAACTACAAGAGATCACAGAGAGAAGAAGACAGGCATCTGTATTTGGAAAAACTTAGAGAAGCTAGCAAAGTAGTCAGGAAGGCAAAGATTCAAAAGGAGGAGGAAATAGCCAATGCAATAAAATGGGGGGAAAGACATTTTTCAGATATATTAGTGAGAAGAGGAAGGGCAAAAATGGTATTGTCAGACTCAAGGGTGCAGGGGAGGAATATGTAGAAGCTGATAAGGATAAAGCGGAATTGCTTAACAAATATTTCTGTTCTGTGTTCACAGATGAAGAAAGCAGGAGCAGGACCTCAGAAAACACCCACAAACAGGAACAGAAGCGAGGGACATCTTGAACAATTTTCAGAAGACTGTGTTCATGAGAAACTAGCTCAACTTAAAGTAGACAAAGCAATGGGACTGGATGGGATACACCCTAGAATACTGAGGGAACTTGGGGACGTTCTAGCAGCTCCACTGACTGACCTTTTCAATGCCTCATTGGAGTCGGGAGTAGTGCCAAAGGACTGGAGAGAGGCTCATGTGGTGCCTTTACACAAAAGTGGAAGTAAGAATGTGGTTGAAAACTACAGGTCGGTTAGTTTAAATTCGGTGGTGAGTAAATTATTAGAAACGCTGCTGAAAGAGAAAATAGTGAGGTTTCTGGAGTCCAGCGGATTACAGGATCCGAGGCAGCATGGATTCACCAGAGGCAGGTCTTGTCAGACAAATCTGATTGATTTCTTTGACAGGGTGACCAGGGAGTTGGACCGAGGGTGAGCCCTAGATGTGGTGTATTTAGATTTCAGTAAAGCCTTTGACACTGTTCCTCACAGGCGACTTATAAACAAACTGAGCACCCTAGGGATGGACCCTAAAGTTACTGCTTGCGTTAGAAATTGGTTGGGTGGGAGGCGACAAAGAGTACAAGTAAATGGAGCTCACTCTGAGGAGAAGGATGTTACCAGTGGTGTGCCCCAGGAATCTGTCCTTGGTCCGATTCTTTTTAACATCTTTGTTAGTGATATAGCGGAAGGGCTGTCGGGTAAGGTTTGCCTCTTTGCCGATGATACCAAAATCTGCAATAGAGTAGACACCCAGGAAGATGTAGATAACATGAGGAGGGATCTAGCTAATCTTGAAGAATGGTCTAGAATTTGGCAGCTGGGATTTAATGTTAAAAAATGTAAGGTCATGCATTTGGGCTGCAGCAATCCAAGGGAGCAATATAGTATAGGGGGTGAAGTACTTTTGTCCACTAAAGAAGAGCGGGACCTATGTGTGGTTGTGTCTGATGATCTTAAAGTAGCTAAACAGGTAGAAAAGGCAATGGCAAAAGCTAGAAGGATGTTTGGGTGCATACTGAGAGGAATGGCTAGCAGAAAAAAGGAGGTGACAGTGCCTCTGTATAAGTCTTTCGTGAGACCTCATTTGGAGTATAGTGTGCAATTCTGGCGACCGCACCTTCAAAAGGATGTCAACAGGATGGAGTCGGCGCAGAGGGTGGCTACTAAAATGATTAGTGGTCTTCATTATAAAGCATATGAGGACAGACTGAAGGATCTTAATATGTTCACCTTAGAGGAAAGGCGGGATAGAGGTGATATGATTGAGATGTTTAAATACCTCCGTGGCATAAATGTTCAGGGAGCGAGCCTCTTTCAACTGAAAGCAAGTTCTGCTACGAGGGGACATGGGATGAGGGTGAAGGGAGATAGATTTAGTAGTGATATGCGGAAATATTTATTTACGGAAAGAGTAGTGGATCCGTGGAATAGTCTCCCAGTGGATGTGGTAGAGATGAGGACAGTAACTGAATTCAAAAAAGCATGGGACAAACACAGAGGATCTCTAAAGGTAAAAAGGGGACTGTTGTAGTTGTTGATATGGAAGGACAGACTAGATAGGACATGTGGTCTTTTTCTGTCATCATATTTCTATGTTTCTATGTTTAGATCATAGCCTACTTACTTAAGCAGTTGTTAGATGCATATGTGTCAGGAAGATTGTATGGTGATTAGTGCAGTTGAGACAGCTGTGAAACCATAATAGATGGTACTAGACCTTTCCTGTGGCACACTACAACTGAGGTTAGCTGCATTTGTGTTATCTCATTGAGTACACTGGGGCAGCAAGGCCATACAGACAGACAGCCTAACCACTAGGCAAACTAGGCAGTCGCCTAGGGAGGCAACTTCTGACAGGCAGCAAAAGCAAAGCTAAATAGTAGATTTTGACAACCAGAGAGGATGTAAAGCTTGAGGTTTGCCTAGGGTGACAAGACCTTGGACCAACTCTAGGACCAGCCCTGGCCATACACCACTCTCATCTACCCCCATCCATCAGCATATATCCATCATGTATTCTCATGCTAGCTGCTACACCCCGGCCAGCACTACTCATTAGGGCGTATCATTCACACCTCACCTGCAACTAATGTGCAGGTCACCACTGCCACGCAGGCTTTCTTTCTATGCCTACATCTTGGCCATGATGGCTACTCCATGGCACACTTCCACCCAATGCTATGCCATCCACTCACCCCTCACTGATACAGTCCAACTGCCTCCCACATTATCCACACACTCACTGTCTCACATGTATGTGACATATGGATGTGACTTGTCCATCACCAGTTCCCTTTGTTTCCATCCAGCACCTCACTTCTGACCTATCCATAGGCTCCCTTATCCTGCATTATGGCAACCATCCTTAGGGCCCATTAACCTGCAGGCTTGGCCCTCTTAACGCCCGCTGTTTGCTTAATGCCCGCTAACCAGACTTTGTGTGGGAATGCTTCCGCCCCGCTCCAGACTTTAACGCCCACTAGGATCCTTAAAGGTGCTGTTAGTGTACACTAAAGGGTGCATCCTTAACTGTCCTTAATAAACATACCCCTAATAGCGGAGAAAAAACATGACATAGCAACACCCAAGCCAGTTGTGTTTGGAAGGAGGAACAGTAGTCCTCCTGGAAGCATACAGAGGCAACTTTATAAGGAGTGCCTATATAAAATACATCTAAGGTACCCATGCTAAGCCTATTTTATAAAGACAAGTAGGTACCTAATTGTCCTTTTAAAATACTAGCAAAACTAGCCTAGCACATGCCTACAATGCAGGTGTGGCCATTTACAACTGCCCTAGAGCTGGTGTAAATGTCCATGCCTATATTTTCTAAGTATTCAATAAGTTATAGTATCTTATGATCTCCATGTATACTTTCACACTCCGCCCCTGCTCCACCCAAATTCAAACCATGTGTACGCCCACCAGCAAAATATGCTTCTTGATGCCAAAGTGCATACTTTTATGCCAGTTAGTATTTTATAAGAGGTCAATTAAAAGTATATGTAGCCATATATTAATGGGCTGAGTTATAAAATGACCTCCATAAAGTATGCCTTAGATTCCTGCAGGGAAGAGGACCTGCAATAGTCAGGAGAAAGGGAGAAAGCATGGAGTTAGATAGAGATTCTAGCCCCTGCTGTTCCTGGCACAGAGGAGGTGAAGCATCTACAGCAACGTACTGGACTTCGCTAACAACCGTTAAGACCTTTGTATTTTGGTCTTGATAGTCAAAGAGATTAACATGATTAATATCTCTGGGTGCTGCCGTTGCACATCCTGATGCTAACCAGCATCAGGGCATTCCTGGGTCAGCACCTGGCCATAACCAGGCAGCGGTGCTATTGAGATGCTGTCTGGTTATGGCAAAGCAGCAAAAGTCAGGCGCAGTAAAGGCTGGCCCAAACCTCTGCCACGGATGCTATCCAGACGGTGAATGAATAGCGTTGCTGCCGGGTTAGCTTCCTGGCAATTCAGGCAACCTGGATATTCAATGCCAGGGCCCGGGTTTAAGTTTCAGCAGTGATGGATAGCCACTGAAACCACATTAGCTGCCACCATTGAACCCCTCCTTTTGGCAGAGTGGGAGGTTGTAACGTTTTATGCTGTTGTGCTACTGAGGACGATGTGCCCTATTAACCTAAGCCTTGGCCACATTTTTTGGACTGCCTAGAAGTGAAAGGCTTAGGGGTAGTAAATGAGAAGGAGGCAGAAAGTAAGAGATGAATAGAGAAGCAACCTAGTTAGGGGGAGATGGAGAGTTGAGAGGATCAAGTGTTGCGACAAGGAGACAGATACTAAAGAAGCAAAAAGAAGAGAAAGGCGAGATCCAGCTGTGATTGTCTAGAGCTTGAAGAGATGATGCTGTAAAGGAGAATTTTGCAGGTACAGAAAAAAAGGAGGAAAATGAGATAAAATAAAGGTAAGGGATGAATTAATGAAGACAGAGAAGAGGAGAAAGGCAGAATGGAAAGGAGACACTGGAGGAAGAGTTAGGAGAAAACAGACAAACAGGAAACAAAAAAAGACTGGGACCAACATGATCATGAAAAACACACCCCCACAATAAAAGTAGAAAAAAAATCTTTTTCAATATTAGAATATGTCCTCTGGAGTAAACTGGATCAGTGCCATTGGGTCGGTGCTGACTCACGTTGAACCTCTGCAGAGTTGTCCCAAACTCATGTCCTTCCTGATATTCTACAAAAAACTGGCATGGATAAGACATCTATTTATTTTATGTATTTATCTGTCTGTTTATTAATTTATTTTTAGCTCATGCCTTCCCAGTGGTAGTTCAAACAAAAAATTAATAGGCACCCCCCTCTCATCCTAAAACACATACACCACAGAACAATAAGACTTGCTTTCCTTTGGTACATAGGCTAATTTAAAAAAAACCTATCTCTTTAAAAAGGTAATTTTATATAAACGTTATTTTATGGAAATGGGTGTGAACATTTCCATTTGCTAATTGATTTTAGAGGTGGTCACTCAGTGATTGAACATTGCTCTCTGATGTATTTGCAAAAAAAAAAAAATCTCCATCCAACTGGGAAGTAAATTACAGCAACACTCACTGATTTACCTGCTACATCCGATTTTGTAAATAGGTTTGTGCTGAGGCAGAAGCAAGATAAGGAGATTTATATCCAAATCTTAAAACTGAACATACACACATGGAAATAAATTAGAATACAGTACGTTTAGCAAGCAGTTTATCAAAACAATACAATTGAACAAAAACATAAGGCTTGTTCCATTCAAACGATGTAATCCTAGATTAATGATTTACTTGAGAGCTTTGATAATTATACATTTGACACCCATCAAGTCCTAGAGAATGAGATAAATGAGCCATGCATGCACTAAGATGTTATTATATCATAATCTCGTCTAGAATTTTAGTGAGCATTAGGAGAAAGTTTTACTAAAGTGTGATATGTTGGGAATGCTACCTTTGGTTGCTTAAATAGATTAAATTATCAGGCCAAATAGGTCATGCAAAAGCATTGCTGAGCATTTTGAATGGGTTATTGCATATTGTTACTGAATAATCTCTTCATAATCCTTGATAAAATCTATTCTATGTGCTCTTTTGACCTTCTGAGCTCACTTAATTTAGACTCCAGGTCTAAATTGTGAAATAGCAGTTGTACATATCTAAGGGCAACTGCAAAATCTGACTTGCAAATTATTTGATGCATTTCCAATATTTGGGGACTGCCCAAACAACACAGTATCACGATTGCTAGAAAGCTATGTATCCTGGAGTTTTCTAAAAATGCTATTTATACATTTATTTATTATTTATTTATGTTTCTTATATACCGCGCTATTATAATCAGTGCGGTTTACAGTAGGAACAACTTTACTACAATGAAACAGTACATTGAGCTTACATAGAACAGGATATTCAAAAACTTGGAAGAAACTGAGGGAAACTATATACAGATTATGTACATGTTACAGTAACGATTAATCACGGAAGGTATGTAAGGGGTCTGTACAAATACTAGTACACATGGGTCAGAATACTAGTACACATAGGTCAGAATGGGGAGAGGGGAGAGCTGGTTAACCATTATCGGTGGGGGGATGTTCAGTGGGTGTAGTTAGGTGGGGGGTTCGAGGGGTGGGTGTGTTTTTCTCAGACTGGGAGGTCAGGTTGTGTTGTATGAACAGGTGGTGTTTTAGGGCTTTTCGGAACACCACTAGGTTTTGGATGGCTCGGAGTTCTGCTGGGAGGGCATTCCATGCAATCGGTGCAAAAATAGAAAATGCTCTGTTGGCTGTTGATTTTGTACATTTTGTTATAAACTTGGGGACTTCAATTGTGTTCAGCTGCGTATTTCTTCTTGTTCTGTTGATTGTGGTATGGTGGAGAAGTGCATTGATGGGTGTTGGGGGGCTGATTCTTGAGGGCTTTGAAGGTTAGTATTAGAAATTTGTAGGTGATTCTGGCAGGAAGAGGCAGCCAGTGTAGGTTTATCAAGATAGGCGTTATGTGATCTGATCTTGATGCACCAACTAGAACCCTTGCAGCTGTGTTCATGGCAAGTCTGAGTGGGTTTAAGGTTGACTGTGGAAGTCCCTGTAGGATGATATTCGCAAAGTCAAGATGTGGGATGATTAGAGCTTGGAATATTGATCTATAGTCAGAGAAGTCGAGTAATGGGCGAAGGTGTCTTAGCGTTCGGATCTTGTGATAAATTGCTTTTGTGGTGTTTGTAACATGGCGTTGGTCAAGGGTAATTCCTAGGTATCGGATTGTGGGTTTTGTTTTCAATTCTATATTTATTTATTTATTTATTTATTTATTTACATTCTCTTATATACCGCGCTATTCTGCATCAGTGCGGTTTACTTTGAACAAACTCAAATTACATTGAACAGGGTATTATAACTTGGAGATAACTATTTTACAGGGAACATGGGCTATGGAGGGTTAAGTGGCTTGCCCAAGACCACAAGGAGCACCTGTGGGACTAGAAACCCCAGTCCTTCCGGCCCAAGGTTGCTGTCCTCTAGTGGGATTTGAACCACTGACCTTCCGGCCTGAAGTACCTTGCCCCAACCACTAGGCCACTCCTCCACTCCTTTATTGATCTGCAGTGATGGGGGAGGCGTGAAATTCCGATTCCTTGTGACGAATAGGACGTCTGTTTTGCTGTTGTTGATCCGGAGATTTTGAGATTTTGAGTTAGAAGCCAGTCTGACACTGCTTCAAAACATCTCAATATTGGAGAGAAGTCAGGTTGATCAATTGTAAAAGGTGTATAGATGAGGATATAATCAGCGTAGGCAAGACAGTGGATGTTGAAGGAGCAGATTAGAGCACAGATAGGCTGCATATAAATGTTAAAGAACAGGGCAGATAGGGATGAGCCTTGAGGGACACCTTGTTTCAGGGGGAAAGGCTCTGATGTTGTGGGGCCTGTTCTTACTTGTTGCCATCGGTTGCAGAGATAGGATTTGCACCAGGCTAGTGCTGAGCCTTGTATCCCTTTTTCTTTAAGTCGGAGTAGTAGAGTGTTGTGGTTCACGGAGTCAAAGGCGGCCGCTATGTCGAGGAATATCAAGACAGATCCTTGGTGAATATTGTCAAGGCCTGTGATTAGATTATTGAAGAGGGTTGTGAGGATGGTGTCAATACCGTGGGCTGCTCTAAAGCCATGTTGGGAGGTGTCTAGAGGCGATTCAGTATCCACGTTCTGTTGAATTTGCCGGAGAACTACTTTCTCAATAATTTTAGCAAGCAATGGGATGCTTGAAATTGGCCTATAGGATTCTACTTTAGATGTATCGAGTTTGCTGTTTTTTAGTAGGGGTCGGATAGATGTGTGTTTTAAGCTTTGGGGGAAGGATCCTGTAGATAAGGACTGATTCAGGATTCTGCAGATAGTTGGGCTGAGGTCGTGGCGTAGATCTTTGATCCAGCTAGCGGGGCAGGGATCACTAGGTGCAGTGGTGAGGTTGATGAAAGTTATGGTGTCAATGATCTCCTCCTCAGAGATCGCAGTGAAATTCAGCAGGAAATTTGTCTGGGAGGTTGTCAGCGGGGTAGAGGTAGGTATGTTGGTGCCTGTGCTGGTTTGAATCATCTTCGATTGAAGGTAATTAGAGTATTCCTGCGGTTGAGGCATGGGTGGGTGATCTTGTGATGGGTCTCCTGTTATGGCTTTTACAATATTGAAAAGATCATGGGGTCTGTTCAGTGATCGTTTCAATAATTCTGAGTGGTATTTCTTCCTCTTTTCCATGGTTTTTTCTCGGTGTCTCTGTAGGTGCATAGTGTAGGCGCTGAGTGTTTCGGGGGTCCGATTGTGGCGCCAATGTCTTTCTAGTTTGCATAGGTGGATGAGCGAAGCACGGAGGTCTTGGGAGTACCATGGAGTGTGTTCACGTTTCGATATGGTCTTGTTGGAAGATGGGATGCAGGCAGCAGCTCTGATGGCATTATTCCAGGTGGATACTAGTTCATCGGGATCGTGGGAATCATTGTCAAGTAGTGGTAGAATCACCTTGAGGGCACTGTCCTTGTCAAGGGGACGGAAGCGCGAGGTGCTAAGACTAGGGGGGTAAACGTTTTGTTGCTAATGTTGTATAGGTCATTAGCAGGTATGTTGAATAGTAGTAGGTGATGGTCTGACCAGGGTACAGGTGTAATGGATTGTATGATATTTTGGGTGGGTTTTGTAGTTTGGGGGCGAAGATCAGGTCAAGTATGCCACCCTTGTTATGAGTTGGTTCTTCTATGAGTTGTGTATATCCCAGTTCATTCATTGCTTCAAGAAAGGAAGACGAGTGTAGATCTTGTAGTGAGGGCAGATTAAAGTCTCCGATCATCCAGGTTGGGGAGTGCGTGTTATGAGGGTTACAGGCTAGGTTGATTATTGACGATAACTCGTCTGTTGATGGAGATGGTGCTCTGTACAGGAGGTTAATTGAGCATTGTCTATTTGAAATGGAGACTATGTCCAGGTAGGTGGAGCTGGTGGAGTTATTCAAAGAGAAGTGATGTTCAGATTTGGCAATGATGAGTGTGCCGCCACCCCTCTGGTGGGCCCTATGGCAGGCAAATATCGAGTATCCGGAGGGCGTCATCTGGTTGACTAAGGCATTATCGCAGTCAGATAGCCATGATTCGATTATCATTAGGATGTCGAGGTTGTTGAGGGTTATCAGATCAGTGATAGCAGGACATTTTGAGCGAATCAACCTAGCATTTATTAGGGCACATTTCAATAATCGTTGGTTGTTGAGTTTTTCCGCTTGAGTCTTCTTAAGGCTCTGTAGAGGGATGTGTAGGAGATGTGAGTGGGTGGTGTTGGATCTTATGAATGGATGTTGGTGGTTTCCAGATGGTCTTCTGCAGTGGTTGAGGAGAATTGGTATATGGTTGGAATGGTGGGTGAGTGCGTGTGAGAAGTTGGTGGCCCAGAAAGTAAGGAGGAAAAGGATTAAGGGTAGAATAGGGTGCATTTTGAGGTATTATGGGGAAAATGGTCACTTAAGAGATGGGATGTGAGGTTTTTACCAAGGGTGAGAGAGAGAAAACAATGTTGCAGGATTGGTATCAGCAATTTAACAGCAAGTGTATCAGTACTATAACAGTCGTATAACATCAAATGTATCAGGTAATGTAGCAGTTGTACAACAATAAGTGTATCCAGTAGTATATAAGGTATTGGTAGTAATTAAACAGTATAGACAGTGTTGCAGGATTATAACGGTATTATACAATATAGTATTGCATGCAGTGGTCAATAAAATGGAATTATTGGTATATATGGGTTATTCAGGTAGGGAGGCCTAGCTGAAGTTACCTCTTCTTTAGGTGGGTGGTTTGGTCGTGACCATGCTCAGCAGCGAGGTTCGGTGGGCAGGAGATGGCGGCCTGGATTGCATACAGCTGCCTGTATGTAATCTATTAAATTAAGGGCTTTTTTTACTAAAGCTCATTAGCTGCTTAACAGGTATATTAAACGTGCAGTTACAGGCAGCTGGGAACACTAACATGTGATAGTGTCTGCCTTCACACCCCAAAATGCAGTCAATCGCAGGATAAGATGGGGAATGGACTAAGAGTGGGTGTGGAAAGTGCATTACCATTAGCACCAGGGTAATTGCTGTGCACTCAGTGACAATACAGCTCTTAACATGGGTTCACCTAACAACTCCTCTATAGGAGTTATCAAGTAGACCTGACATAGGGGAATGCATGTTAGGAAAGTCCTTCCTGTGTTAGCTACCAGAGACATACTGAGCACACCCTGACAGCTAATGCGTGCCATTTGCCATTAACATGCATGTGTGGTGCATTAATGGCAAATCCTTAGCAGGTTTTAATAAAAGAGGCCCTAATTGTTGCTATTTAAACATGTAGATGCTTCTAAAATAAGGGTCATGCTATTGGATTTAAATAAAGATTTAGAAAAGTTTGTGGAGGACAGTTCCATTAGCAAATAATAGTTACATACATTTACAGATTTATATTTCTTACTTCTAGAAGTGAGCAATAGAGAAACAATGATCTCATGAGAATCGTCTGGGCTCCTCCAAGTGATCAACACTGATGATTATCTGAGAAAGCATCTCACTTTTGGAGGGTTATTTTTTAACTGACTTGAGCATATGGAGTAACATTTTACATACTTAAGCAGCTACTTATAAAATTGCCCCAATGAATACACATTTGAGAGTAGGCACTTGGAAAACATACACCTACTATAGGTGGTCAAGTCAAGTAGGTGCCTATTTTGGGCCTAGTTCATAGGCATCTATGAGGCATGTTTACCAAAGGTTAATGTGCTCATTAAGTGCTGTAATGGACCACAGAAATGAATGGACAGTGATAGCACTTAATGCACCTTAACTTTACTTAATGCACGTTAATTCTTTAGTAAACATGCTCCTGTGTGTCTTTATAAAATATCAGTGCCAAACCCGAAGAAATTGTGGAGAAAGTGAGCCCTCGTATATTTACACCTACTTAGGAGCTTTTAGGGGGTAATTTTATAAGGCATCACCTAGATTTAAACACCATGCACATGTATAAATGCCAGGATTTTAGTCATATATGTAAGTGGCCATTTATGAATGTAAATGATCTTTTATAGAATACCGACAAGTAAAGAAAGCATCTTGTTTGCATGGAATATACATTCACTGTGGGCAAACACAGGTTGGGAAGGAACCCAAAGGTCTGCATGTAGATTATAAAATATTATAACTTACATGCTTTCTTTTGAGTTCTAGGTACAAACATTTATGCCAGCTCTAGAGCTGTTGTAAATGTCTACTCCTTAACTTTCACTCTGATTTCTGCCACATAAGCTAGCACTTTATACTAGGTAGATCCCTATTTTTCTTTATAAAATAGCACAAGGTACGCAACTACTTTCAAGTACATTATCAAATTACTCTCATAAAGTGCAGATTTTATAAACAATGGGAGCCCTTTTAATAAAACGCTGTAAGGGTTTGCACTTAACACACCTTAACTGCAAAAGTTAAAGTCCGATAAGTGCAAACCCTGTGCGGTAAATATGCCCAAGCACTAACCCTGCATATGTCCCAGTGAGAACACACAGGAGTGTCTCAAGAAGACAGCAGCAGTGGCTATGATGTTCTGAGCCCCCACAGACCAAACTTCCCAGATCTGAGCCCCCCAATAGATCAAAGCCCCCTCTGATTTGACCCCACCCCTTACTAATCAGCACCCCCAAGCACCCTTTTCAGAACCATCACCCCCTGGAAAGCAAACCAACAGTCCAAGTTTTCCCCCAAGATTCCCTGCCCCCAATCAGCCCCTCCCAAAAATCCTGCAAGACTACTGCTATCTCACAGACAGGCTGGAATGCAATCAGGATCTTTAATGTGCACACAGGATCAGACAGAGATACCAGCAACCTCCACAAGGGTCTGAACCCCGAGGGACGTCCTTCAATGCCTTAAATACAGTATAATTTCAAACTCATTCTGTAATCCCATTTGCCACAGGTATTTCTTGTCCACCAATCAGCAGCCCCTGGGGAAGGTACCTGGGTGACCTGTCCAAACCGGTGTGCTCTGGTCTTTTGGTTTCTGGGCTAGGGGATACTGTGCTCAGACCTGGAGTGGGGGAAGGGTGTCTAAAGAAATAGCAGGCTGATTACCTCATGGCTTGCGGGGGAAGGGTCAGGCTGATCAGAGCCTCATGGCTTGCAGCATGGCTTGGGGGAAGGGCTACCTACAGCTACCTCATTCCCCCCTTTTTAAGTAAGACCTCAACCGCTAGAGGCGGTAGAGGGCTGTATTACTGGAGGCATGCCGCAGAGGGGTGTATTGGGTCAGGGCCATAACAGTGGTAGCAGCCTTGCGTTCTACCAGGGTGTCGAGGGTGGTGGTAATGGAGCGGTGGAGGATGGGGATACAACATGGTATGAGGGCACATACTAAGAAAAGAAGGAAAACTCCTATAACTAGGGTTTTAAGGCCCCCCCCCAACCAAACAATTTGGAGAACCACCCCATCCCCAGTCCCATGGACGGGTCTGAGATTTGTTTCGCCAAGTCACATAGGTCTTGGATTGAGCGCTCAATGGACACACTTTCATCTGTGAGGTTAAAACAACACATTCCTTCGAATTCCTCACACCCATGGTTGAGGCGTAACAGCAGGAAATCTATGGTCATTCTATTTTGTAGAATCGCTGTACGTAGGCTGGACAGCTCATAATTTATGGAAGCTAGTATGGTTGAGGTGAGGTTAATGGTCTTGGCTAGGGAGCAAGCGAGTCGGCTTACCTCCAGGGAGTTGTGTAGGGCCATCCAGGTGTCCCAAGGATTGACACTGACAGCCCAAGAGCTGTCTCATCACTGTAAGGCTCCACGTTTGAGTTACAGGTCGAGGGCATGGGGGCAGAGCGGGGATAACTGGGGGGCCGGACGAAGGCAGCAGTTGTAAGCCTAGCAAAAGTGCACGGACCACCAGTGGCATTTGCAGGGACGTAAGTGTACGTCATTTTGCCACATACTAAAAACCAGCCTAAGGGAAGATACATTTCTGAGTGTGAATAGGATACATTTGTAACAGAGCTGCATGATAACACAGTATTTGATACATTGTTTCCTCCCTTCTTGGCATTGACAAAAAAGAAACAATCACTAGCATTTAGAGTGGAAACTACCTGCAAGGAAAAAGGCACTTGGTTGAAAAGTGTAGAAGTCGGTCGGGTAACCCCAATATGGTAGAAATATATTCCAGGTTGTTTACAGTTTAAATTAGCAAGCATAGTGAAGTTCTGCATCTCACACAAACTAGACGGTACAGCAATAAGAGAGGTTTGTAGAGAGTTTCGTATACAAAAGTTTGTCATGTTCAGAGCAGTTTGGGCGAGTAATACTGCTGTGTTAGTAGTCTCTGCACTTGTTGGAAAACGGGCCCATGTCAGGGAAACGAGTAAGGCTAGGGCACCGCTTCTCATTCTGCTCCTGGTTCTGGAAAAGGGGGTCTCGTAGATCAGTCTCTCCGGGGGTCTCGTCGGCAGTCTGTTAGAGCCCTTTACTGGGCAGAAAGGTCCCTCTTCAGTTTCAAACGCAGGGGTTGATCTGGAATCAGGACTGCGGTCCAGGCTGGAACAACTTCTGGTGCAGCGGCCTTGACACGAGAGTGATGGATCCACGGAGCGACTTCAGCCACTTTAACAGCCGTGGGGGTGGTCAACAGAACAGTGTACGGGCCTCGCCACTGGGGGGTCAATGGGTCTTTCTTCCACTCCTTGACCCACACCTGGGAACCAGGCTGGTGCGTATGGAGCGCTTCAGTCAGGTTGATGGGGAGTCGCTCCTGGATCCACCGGTGCAATTTCTGCAATACAGAACTGAGAGCCGACAGTTCCTGCCGGGTTATTTCTGAACCTATCTGCACTAAATCTCCATGGACGCCCTGTATGAGGGGTGCAGGGCGACCATACACAGCTTCAAAGGGGGAAACACCGATACCCTTTCGTGGGGCTGACCGTATGCGGAGCAGAGCTATAGGGAGCAATTGGGGCCACTTCAGTGAGGTTTCCTGACACAATTTTGCTAACTGGCTCTTTATGGTGCGATTCATGCGTTCTACTTTCCCTGAGCTCTGCTGGCGGTAAGCTGTGTGTAGCTTCCAATCGATCTGTAAGGCTTTTACTACCTGCTGTATCACTTGGGCCACAAATGCAGGTCCATTATCAGATCCCACTACTACTGGAAGCCCAAATCGGGGGATGATTTCATGCAGCAACACCTTAGTCACTTCTCTGGCTTTTTCTGTGCGGACTGGGAAGGCCTCCACCCACCCCGTGAAAGTACAGACCAATACCAGCAGATACCGGTACCCATTTGCTCGGGGCATTTCTGAAAAGTCAACCTGGATGTTTCCCATAGGGGTGACCCCATAAGACTGGACCCCTGGGGGTTGGCTTGGGCCTTGACGGGCATTGTTTTTAGCACATGTGGTGCATTGTCTAGCAATTGCAGCTGTCAACGAGGATAAGCAAGAAATGAAGAAATATGGGCGGAGGGTAGTTTCCATTGCTGTCTTGCCCATATGAGTGGCCTGATGAAAGGATGATAGGAATGCTGGGGCAAGGCTGTCTGGGATGACTATCACTGGAGCTGTCCCTGTTCTAGGTAACCTTATCCAACCATCTGTGTGTAACACCCCACCCTCCTCCTGACAGAAAAAATCTAGCTCTCGTGTAGTGTACCTCTTGGCCCATTGGCTTAGTGGGACTGGAAACAGGGGGGCTTGTAGATCCTGGGAGCTCTGCGGGAAAAAACTGGGACAAGGATGTGGTTGCTACTCGCCGGGCTTCTGCATCAGCCCGTCTATTTCCCTTAGCTATTTCACCGTTCCCTTTCTGGTGGCCTCTGCAATGCATTACGGCTACTGTTTTCGGACGCCAGACTGCTTCTAACAGGGCCAATATCTGGGGGCCATTCTTTATCTCAGAGCCAGCTGCAGTAACTAACCCTCTTTCTTTGTACAGGGCCCCGTGGGCATGGAGAGTGGAAAAGGCATATCTGGAATCTGTGTATATATTTACACGACTGTTAGTCCCAAGGGTTAAGGCACGGGTAAGGGCAATGAGTTCCGCCTTCTGTGCGGAGGTTCCAGGGGGCAAAGGCTGTGCTTCAACTATTTCTTCCATCGTCACCACCGCATACCCCGCACACCTGCGGCCCTCCAGCATCAGACTGCTCCCATCTACGTAGTAGGTCTCATCCGGATTGCTTAACGGCACATCCGTCAGATCAGGGCGACTGGAGAAGACTGTTTCCATCACTTCCAGGCAGTCGTGATCAGGTGGTCCCGGGCCAACAGGCAGGAAAGTAGCAGGGTTCAAGGCTTGGCTGGTAGTTATCTGCACCGTGGGATTTCCCCATAACATGCTCTGGTATTTCAACATTCGGGAGCTGGTGAACCAGTAACTTCCTTTATGCTCTAGCAATGTTTGGACTGAATGTGGGACGGTGACTAGAAGGCCTTGGCCCATGGACAGTTTATCAGATTCTTCCACCAACAAGGCTGTTGCTGCTATTGCTCTCAGGCAAGGTGGCCATCCCTTGGCCACTGGATCCAGCAGTTTTGACAGGTAGGCGACTGGTCGTGGCCAAGACCCCAGTTGTTGGGTCAAGACTCCCAAAGCTGTTCCTGCTGCTTCGTGCACATAGAGGGTGAAAGGCTTGGTGACATCCGGAAGGCCTAGGGCTGGTGATGACAGTAATGCCCTTTTCAAATGTTCGAAGGCCTCCTGTTGGTCACGACCCCATTCAAGGGGGCTCTTCTCTGGGCCCTTTGTAGACTCATAGAGGGGCTTTGCGATCTTTGCGAAGTTGGGAATCCAGATACGACAGTACCCAGCTGCCCCGAGAAAAGCACGTACTTGCTTGCGGGTTGTTGGCACTGGGATCCGGCACACTGCTTCCTTCCTCTCGCTCCCCAACCGTCGGCTTCCTTTTGACAGATGGAATCCCAGATACTTCACTTCCGACCGACATAACTGAGCCTTTTTTTCTGGAGACTCGGTATCCCGCATTGTACAGGAGTTGGAGAAGTTCTGTGGTTGCCAATACACATTCAGCCTCAGAGTCAGCAGCGATTAGTAGTAGGTCATCAACGTACTGCAGAAGTACTCGTCTGCCGGGCTCCCCTGGAGGGAAACTAGCGAGATCTTGGGCCAATGCTGTGCTGAAGATGGTAGGAGAGTTCTTGAATCCCTGTGGTAAACGAGTCCAGGTAACTTGGGACTTTCTGCCAGTAGCAGGGTCCTCTTTCTCGAAAGCAAACAGGTGCTGGCTTGCAGTAGCCAGGCGTATACAAAAGAAGGCATCTTTTAGATCCAGTACTGAGAAGTGAGAAGCAGTCGCTGGGATGAGGCCCAACAGTGTATAAGGGTTTGGTACTACTGGATGCAGAGTCACAGTGGCCTCATTGACACGACGGAGGTCCTGAACAGGTCGATAGTCAGTGGTTCCAGGTTTTCGAACTGGCAGCAAAGGAGTGTTCCATGCCGATTGGCAGGGCCGCAGGATACCATGCTGTAGTAGCTGCACCAGATGATGATGGATTCCTTCTACAGCTGCCCGCGGCAGCGGGTATTGTCGCACATGCACCGGGGAGGCTCCCGGCTTCATTTCAACACATACGGGAGGGATGTTAATGGCCATTCCGGGGGGGGGTTCCTTCTGCCCATACTCCAGGGGGCACTGATTCCCACGTAACCAGGGTAGCCACATCAGATTTGGGCCTGTTCTCATATAACCGCCATTCTTCTTCTCGGGGGACGGACAGTACCAAAACTGTTGGGCCCAGGCTGGGTATTTGGAGCTCAGCCTGGCCATCAGACCCGAATGAGATTTGGGCCTGGAGTTTTGCCAGAACATCCCGACCCAGCAAGGATATGGGACATTCAGGCATATACAGGAACTGGTGAGTGATGGTCCGTCCCCCCAACTGGCACGTGCGGTTTTGCAGGAAAGGTCTCTGGGCTCTCTCCCCCGTAGCTCCCACAACAGTTACTGACTGGGAGGAGATCGGGGCTACTTGTTGGGTGACCACTGAGTGTGTTGCTCCGGTATCGACCATGAATTGCATTTTCCGGTCCCCTAAATTCATGTTGACCATAGGCTCCTGGGGACCTAACAGAAACTTGGAGCCCGGTCTGGCCTAGTAGTCACCCAAGTCATAATGTTCCATAGCTGCAAGGCCCTCGAAAGCTGGAACCGGTGGAGGCGGGAAAGCATTATGCTGATCTTGCTCCCGTGTAGTTCGTACGGGTGCTCTTACACAGCTCGTGGATGGATATCTCCCTCGCCTTGTGTTACGATTTGGACAGTCATTCTTCCAGTGTCCCTCCTCTTTGCAGTAGGCACATTGAGTGGGGCTTAGGGGAAACCTCGGCCTTCCATATCCGCGTCCTTGTCCCCTATTTCCTCCTCTGGCCCAGGCTGGAGCTGGTGGTCGCTCGGCTAAGGCGGCTGCTAGGAAGTCTGCCTTTTTCTTCATCCGGCGCTCCGACTCTCGCTTCTGCTCCTGGTCACGATTTACATATACTTTTTGTGCCACTTCCATCAATTGTGTTGTATTCATGCCCGCAAACCCTTCCAGTTTCTGAAGCTTCCGCCGTATATCACCTTGTGCCTGAGCCACAAAGGCATTATTCATCATCTTAAGATTCTCAGGGTCCGCTGGATCGTAGGGGGTGTATAATCGGTATGCTTCAGCCAGACGCTCATAAAATACCGCCGGACTCTCATCAGGAAGCTGGAGAACTTCTGCGGTTTTACTGAGGTTCATAGCTCGTTGCCCTCCCTTCTTAAGGCCTTCAAGGAGTGCAGTCCGGAAGCGAGTGAGAGCCGCTGCTCCATCAGGGTCATTCGGGTCCCAGCAGGGGTCTTTATTTGGGAAATCTGCCTCTGCCCGCTGCCGTGGATTTACTTCTCCCTGACGGGCATGATGTTTCTCCAGCCACTTGAGGGCGGCCCGTACAATGCGCGCCCGTTCTTCTGTATTGAATAAGGTGGCAAGCAATTGTTTAATGTCCGACCAGGTAGGCTGGTGTGTTTGCATAATACTGGTCATAAGATCTGTCAGTTCTTGGGGCTTTTCAGTATATGAGGCATAGTGGGTTTTCCAGTTGAGCAGGTCCGTAGTGGGGAAAGGGACATAAATCAGGCTTGATGGTCCCACTGCCACCTTTCCAGTAGCATCAATATACGGGAGCCCCTGTACTTGTCGTAGTGGTAATTGGAGATGTTGCGACCGCAGGCGGTGGGCTAACGAGGGTGACGATTCTGGCTCAGCCCCTGTGCTCTCGGGGGGGGGGGGGGAGATGGTGTCACTGGGGGTGGCACCAGATGTGAGAGGGGAATCTGAAGATGAGGGGCCAGAGTCTGTAGGACTTTCCCTAAATCTGGCATCACCCACCCCAGGAAGTCCTGACCTTTCAGCTATGGGAGGATCCTGTTGTGGTGCGGACGGGACACGGGGTTGAAGTAGAGGGAGGGGACGTGGAGGAATATCAGGAGAGTCCCGTCCCTGGTAGATAGGGGCGGGTGTCCATCCCTTTTGGCGACAGATGGCCGCCACCATTACTCTACACTGATCCTCGTGACAGCGCTGGAGCCACCTTGGTCTGAGTTGGCATATGGTCAGCCATGAGTCAATATATGGGAACTGGTCAGGGTGCTCTTTTGCTACAATTTGATGGACCAAGGACACAGTGGCCAAATCAATAGATCCCTGAGGAGGCCATAACTTAACTAAGGCTGGCCATTTCCTCTCACACAAAAAGGTTAAATCTGGAGGCGGAGAGAGGTACCCCGTAATCCTCTCTAAACCCAGATTTAAAATTGTGAAGCATGCACTGTAGGGGCGTTTTCACTTTAGACTTTCCCAACCCCATGCTCTAATCCTAGTTCAATAACTAAGTACAGTATACAATGTGGACCAGATCTTCCAACCTAATCTCAATTTGGGAAAAAAATGCAATTTACAGTGAGAGAGAGAAAAATGCAATTTACAATACAGATCCTATCTAGACTTAATCCGGGAAAATAATACAATTTATAATACAGACCCTATCTATTCTTAATACAGGAGGGGAGAGAGGAAAAAAAAAAACAACAAAATTTTTATAATATAGGTCTTGGCAATTAACAAAATATATATATACTCAGATTTGATTTAGACAAGAGTTAAAATATATATAAGCTAGCTATTCTTACAATGTCCACCAGATGGAGCTCCAGGATCACTTAAAACACAGGGAATAGTAGTAATTACAGCTAATGTCCACTAGATGGAGCTCCAGAGTCACTTTAAGTATATTGCAGTGTAGCTTACACGTGGTCTTTCCAAGATGGCCGCCTCCACGTGCGTCCCGATAGCTGCTCCTGGGTGCAGGGGAATTCGCACACGTGGTGTTCCCAAGATGGCTGTCACCCCACCGTGCTCCTTCACACCGGCTCCCCTCTACTCCACAGATGGAAAAAAAGAAAATGATGGACCTTCAAATGATCACTTCTCCCTCAATCGACCCAAAAAAAAGGTTAGCTTCTCATATTCAGGTTTAAGGGCAGGAAACCTCAGCGGGGGCTCAGGGGAAGACAGGAACCTTCAGCGGGGGTCAGCTGTGCACCGGGACAGCCCCGAGATGCACAAAACCTCAGCGGAGGCCCATGGGCAGGCAGGAACCTCAGCGGAGGCTCAGGGGAAGACCGGAAAATTCAGCGGGGGTCAGCTGTGCACCGGGACAGCACCGAGAGGCACAAAACCTCAGTGGAGGCCCAAGGGAAGGCAGGAACCTCAGCGGAGGCTCAGGGGAAGACTGGAAAATTCAGCGGGGGTCAGCTGTGCACCGGGACAGCACCGAGAGGCACAAAACCTCAGCGGAGGCCCAAGGGAAGGCAGTAATTCACATGGGAGCACATGGGGAGCATGGATTCACATCGGACAGCATGGGGGGGGGCAGAATTAACATCGGAGCACAACGGAGAGAGAAATTCACATCGGAGCAGAAATTAACACAGCGGCAGCATGGGGGGAACAGAAATTTACATCGGAGCACAGAAATTACATCGGGGGTTCAGGGAAAGGCAGTAAATCCACACCGGAGCACATGGGGAGGCAGAAATTAACATCGGAGCACATTAGAGAGCTTATCAAGTGCTATAGTTTGGTTACTTTTTACTGCAGTTCAGATATTTTTACCGGTATTCAGATACAGGACGAGCAATGGCTTCAGGTTCCCAGAAATTACCAGGACTCACAGATAGAGTACAGAACTAGCCCCAGACAGTAAGGTAGCAGTACTCACCAGAACTCTGATCAGACAGGAAGTTTGGATGCCAGTCTATCCAGCTGGTTTTTCAATCGGGGATTCAACCGCAGGGATCAGCTGTCCAGACAAATCAAGGTGTCCTTCCGAGCACAAAGTGACCCGGGGGTGCCAAGGACCGTTAATCACCTGGGGAGGCCGGTCCCTGACTGGTGGAGGCCCAGACGCTGCAAAAGCAGAAGTCTTCCCACCGTGGGTGTGATGAGAGAGGCTTTTCTTTTAATTTAAAAGGGTCCCATCTGGGTCGCCAAAATGTAATGGCAAGCGCTTTGAAAAGCTCTTATTCTATCACTCACCCACAGAAGGAAAACTCACAGACAGGCTGGAATGCAATCAGGATCTTTAATGTGCACACAGGATCAGACAGAGATACCAGCAACCTCCACAAGGGTCTGAACCCCGAGGGACGTCCTTCAATGCCTTAAATACAGTATAATTTCAAACTCATTCTGTAATCCCATTTGCCACAGGTATTTCTTGTCCACCAATCAGCAGCCCCTGGGGAAGGTACCTGGGTGACCTGTCCAAACCGGTGTGCTCTGGTCTTTTGGTTTCTGGGCTAGGGGATACTGTGCTCAGACCTGGAGTGGGGGAAGGGTGTCTAAAGAAATAGCAGGCTGATTACCTCATGGCTTGCGGGGGAAGGGTCAGGCTGATCAGAGCCTCATGGCTTGCAGCATGGCTTGGGGGAAGGGCTACCTACAGCTACCTCACTAGGACTTACCAGTGCAATTTTGAATTGTGGCAGGAGTGGAGGAGGACTACTCTTGCCCGTTCTCACTGAGACCACCACGAAGCCCCCACGGGGAAGGTCTGGGCTAGGGCCTTGCTGGTAGTCCTTGTAGAGAAAGACTTGAATTATTGGGTTGCTTTTCGGGTGGGGTGGGGTCAGATTAGGGGATCTTTAATCAGTGGGAGGATGATAGAGGGACTCAGATCAGGTGGCTTGAATCAGTGAAATGCGGTACTTGGTCTTGGAGGAAAGGGGGGTACCAATGCAACATGCCTGTGGTTTGTTTTTGTATGGGCAGCGGCATCACTACTGGATTACTTGCAGCATGGGTAAAAGTAAAAGTATTGCTATACGCTATATGCAATCATGGCAGCTAGTTCACAGTGCTATCCTACGTGCAAGCTGTCACTGGCTGACCTGCCCACACTACATCCCGATCCTGTCCCATCATTCTAAAAACGGTGCAGGATTTTTATCATGCTGGCCACTCTTAGCACATGTTAGCGGTTACCACTGGTTGTTAGGGCATCCTAAACTCCAGGGCAACAATTTCCACTGTTTAGTACAAGTGCTCCAATGTATGCAAATTGTAACGCCTCCTGAGCCCCACCCAAAATCTGCCCCAAATGTACCTACACTCTAGGGATGTAAAGTATGCATTCTTGTTACCACATTTCTGTATGTGGAGGTGGTATTTTACATGAGTATACTGGTATATACGCAAAAAAGCTTTTATAAAGTTGTTACCTACAGGGTGGCCCAAAAAAGTGAGAACATCTTGTAACATATAAGTTATTTAAAAATTCAAAAAGACAGATGTAAATGATTGATAAATAAATAAAAAAAAAACGATGGCGACCGGAAATTGTCAAAATAAAGACGTTATATAGCTAAAAAAGGTAAATAAGAAAACTATTTAAGCTTTTAATTTACGAGATGTTCTCACTTTTTTTGGGCCACCCTGTATATGTGTAGGTATTTCTGCATGCAGTGAATGGTCAGTAAGGGCGGAGTTAGCACTTATGCATGTGTTTTATAAAATACAGGTGAATATGATGAGTAATATATAATGAAAGGTAAATGGCCACTGTATGCTGCTCAAGAGGTGGTTGCTGGGTAGGTCAGATAAGGGGCAACATTAAAACAGCAGCCTGCAGAAACAGTCACTCTGCAAGCAAAGCTGGAGAGTAAACATTTAGGGGGATGTGCAAATCACTGCCTGTGCTGAAGGAGCAAGGGTAATATTTGCTCACATTTATTTCTATTATTAAGATTTAACTTTAAATCTATAGGGAAGAGTGTAGGGGAATATAATGCACACATCAGACAGAGGGTGGAGAAACAAGTACTGGGGCTGGTGGAAATTGCTCACCCTAAGAGAAATGCTATCACTTTGTACTGGCACCAGCAGGCCTGTGCAGAAAGGAGCTTGGAAAACAGTTATCTGTGATTTAGAGGCATCAGGCCTCCTTATCTAAAAGAGCTTAATCCTCATCTGAGAGGGGAAAATGAACTGCTGTGTAGACTCTCCATCTGAAAATAGAGCTGGAAAGCCTTCTGGAAGCCTAAATAGGCTTGGAGTTAAGATGGGGGTGGATGGTCTCCTCCCAACCCAGGGAGCGGAGATGGCAATGGAGAGACTCTGGAAAGCCTACTCCAGGATTGGGAGTTCAGCAGCAGATCAGCTCAAGAGATAGCTGCAGTGGCAAAGAATCCAGGAGCCATAAAGCCCAGGAAGGGCCCAATGGCAGGTCTGCTCACTGGGGAGCTGCAACAGTGGAGAAACAGCTCCAGAGAGAGCTGCAGTGGCAAATCAGATCAGCTCCAGAGAGAGCTGCAAAAGCAGAATTAGCCCCGGAGGGGGCCGCAGTGGCAGAATCAGATCCAGAGAGAGCTGCAGCAGCAGCAAGTTCATTCTGGACTAGGAACCACAAGGCCCAGGCAGGTCCAGCGGCAGATCAGCTCAAAGGAAAGCTGCAACAGTTCTTCCAGAGTGGGCAGAAGTGCAAAATCCTCTCTGGATTGCAGGAGAGCTTGGAGGAAGAGGAACCAAGGCTACAACCTCAGCAATTAGACAGAACTACAAAACCTCTCCTTTCACAAGCATCCACCGGTGCAAAGCTCCAGCAGTGGATGAGACTTGGAGCTGGTGGGCAAAGGGAAAGGAGATAGGAGATAGGTTTACTTAAGTCATTATGTATAAGGTTATAGTTGGTTGTTTGAACTGCCTTATCTTTTGTCCCGTATTGCTATTTCACCTTATCTGCTTGAACCACTTATTATTTATTTATTTATTTTATTTTATTATTTACATTCTCTTATATACCGCACTATTCGGCATCAGCGCGGTTCACATAGAACAAAAAGTCTCAGTACAATAACAAGCATGAGTTTACAGATAACAAGGGAAGGAACTTGGATAACAAGGGAAACTATTTACAGTCTATTTACAGATGTAACACTACTGCATGGATACAAGTTATTAGGAACAGGTGCTAAGAATATATTTGTGTTATATATATATAATGTGGGTTGTACATACTGCATTATTTTATTACAATACTTGATGTATATATTTTGTAAATAAATTGTAAATACTATTTAAGCCAGCCTTGTTCACATCAGTGTTTTTTGAGAGGTTTTCTTGGGGTGAAAGAAGGGAAATCCTACCCGCTAACACCTTTCTTCCCCAGGTAGAGGCACCAGGAGCCAAATGGACAAGGACTGACTCAGCTTGCCCTCAAGAAGACTCCAGCCAGGTCAGTTCCAAACCCAGAAGTGCACCGAAGGGGGGGGGGGGGGCTACACAGACATATGCATCATTTTCTACGAGCTTATACAAACACAAACTTATACCTGCTGTGGAGCTTTCGAGTAGGCTATTTTATGAAAACACATGGGGGTATGTTTACTAAAGGTGTTAAGGGAGCAAAGGTGCCGTTAAGGGGTGTTATCAGTACCCATGAGTGGTTAACGCTGCAGAAAGTGCTGATAACATTGGATTAATGTGCAGAAACTGGTCCCCTAACGTTAAGGTAAAAAGAGCTGGGAGTGGGCGTTAATGGGGCAGAGATAGCATGTGCTCCCTTAACGCCGGTTTGTGCTACCGTACGTTAGAGCTCCCAGTGATGGGAACCCTAAAGCCATATGAAAGCTTGCGGTAAGGGCTATTTCTGATGGGAGCAAGCCTATTTTGATGTATGCAATGTGTTCCACCCACTGTAGTTTTCAAATTAGTGATAGAAGTGCTCCATTGGCAGCAACAGCATGGTTCCCCATTAATAAAGGGCACTATCGACGACACTTAACAACAACATGTTGTTGGTGCCAAATTGGCAAAGGTGGTGTCACGTGGGTGATGCAGTGGGGCTGGTTGGTCCACTAGGCTGACAAGGCTGTTGCCTAGGGTGTACATCTGTGATGTCTGGTATGACTCCATTGTGACAATGACAGCACACATACTTACTGCCACAGTCAAAAAGGAGTTGTGCCACCCCTGCTGCCACAATGATGCAATGTCAACATTGTGTGAGGGTGGGAGTAGTGGTCACAGTGGCTGCGGCCTGTTGCAGACAAAATCTGTGTCCTGGCCCCGTGTGTGAGGTGGAATGCTGCAGTCACCACTGTCATTGGAATAGCAAGCATGTCAGCAGCAGGTAGAGCGGAGCACATTGTGATCCTTCCCTTCCGAGGTCTAAGACAGCAGTATATGTGCCCATATCCTCCGGTGGAGGAGGGTAGGAGTGTCATGGTGTGACTAGCTGCATGTATGCAACTTCAATAAGGCTACCTACAGCACTGAAACTGCAGATGTGCCACAATAGCAGGGAGGGAGGGATCAGCCGGCATGCTGTCCACCATGATCGTTGTACCCTAGATTTCCAAGTGGATGGGCTGGCCCTGGGATCAGGTTGCACACCACCTGCCCATATTGAGTAGATATGTGCATGTGGGGGAAAAAATATGCCACTGAGGCAGGAATACCATGCAATATGATAAAAGCCCATGTCAGAGGAAAAATGGCCATCCTGCTCCCTCACCTGTCAAATGATGACTATAATCTGTGCATGAACCGGTGACTCCTGCATAAGTAAGTACTCAGTCAGTTACAACCATCTGTGCCACATGTGAATCTAAATTAGCTATGGTGGTCTGCAAAATACACGATTATTCCATGACAGCCCCACAAGCCCATACCAGGAAATGGTTATGTTGCTAGTGTGTGTAGGAGAGAAGGCTAGCTTGTGGATCAGGAATGATAGGTCTAGGTGTGCTAACTTTATCCTACAGTTCTAGAAGTGTATCAGCATGTGCAGCCTTCAACATTTTATCCAGCAAGAGTCCGCACACTCAGCTGCCACACTGAAAAGCTGCACTACACAAGACTGGATGGCAGAGCACGCAAATAGCACCCGCATACTGAGTGGGCATTGACAGTACCTGAGCACTGCACAGTGCGCTAATAGTACTTGCACACTGAGCAGGCATTGACAATGGTGGAGCATCAAAGGAGGCCTAAGGGGAAGGTAAGAATGCGAACTTGCACCACTTTTGGACAGCGAAGTCATGTCTGTGTGTGTCTCCAGAGTAGTGTAAACTTCAGCAATGCACTGTGCATGCATGTGGTACCCAGACTTTATGGCTATGCATACAATATGCTGCAGGTCAGCTATATACCAACCCTACATACTGTGTAAGACATCTTTGACAAGCAGAAGGTTAGTTTTCAGTAAGTAGTTGCAACCTGTGGCTATGACATTGCAAGGCATTTCCAGTTACACCATCATCAAGGCCCATCCTCACAGCATTTCCCTACACTTACTTGCTAACATGACACTGTTGTACTGCTCCCAAATCGCCTGTTAGTTTGACTGGAGTGAGCAGGGGAAATATGTGTGTGTGTGTTGCAACCCTCACCTCTGGCTGAGCCTCCAGGCTTAGGACACACCAATTTGCACAGGTAAGAGGCCTGATTAATGCCAACTGCCATAATAACTGTAGCCATGGCAGCAGTGTCAGCCCATCTGGTACAGCTGCAGCCTATAAGGAACAAGGCTCAGGGGGAGGGATGGCCTCTGTGAATGTCCAATTCATTCACTTGGTGACACTGGAAGGATTCTGTGATTTATCTGCATGCACGTTGCTGTTGTCCTATGCTGCAGTTGCAGAGTGTAATCCGGGGGACTCTTTGCTCCATGCAGCGTATGCATATTCAGGCAGGTCCATATCATGCAAATTTGTACACAATAAACACCATCTCAACACTTCCTACTGATCATTGGCCAAGCATTCAGCAGTACATTACCTATCACCCCAAATGAGAGTCTAAATGCACTTGTGTGCTTGATTGTGATTGTGGGACACTGACCTCTGAATGGTGTGTGCACTGCTCAGCTGCTGAAATGTGGCACAGGATGTGATGTTTGTCTCTGCATTGCCTGCCACCATATGGGAAGGCAGTGCCCGGAGGTCAATGTTGGGGTGGGGGGAACAGTACCATACCTGTTTAGACTGTGCCCTTCGTAGATGGCATTTCTAGCCAAAGCTTATGTTCACATGCCCAGAAGCTCTGCGGGTCTACTCTTTGTCTCCATGTGCTACATCAGAGGGCCTGCATGACAGCCTTATGGGCTTCCAATCATGTTCCAAGCATGTTGTTAGAATACAGAGGCTGGGAATGGTGATGTATGTGTTGCCAGCAATTGTTCCAACATCCAATCTCATGTCCAAACTGCCATACTAGCATGTGCTCTGAGGGGTGGGGGGGGGGGGGATGCATCTGCAGCATGGAAAAGTGCATGTGCTGCACTGCCCAATTTTGCAGTGTCCATGGGTAGGGACTTGACATTATATGAGAGGACAAGCATGGCACTATGTTTCATTTGTTTTTGAATTGGTCGAACCTCTTTTGCTCTTCATGCCCCTCGATGATTTCTAGACTTAATTTCTTTATCTATTACATCTTAACCACCTATACTTGGGTCTGATTTTGTCATTGTGTGAAATAAAGTTTTCAAATGGATGAATGATTTGTCGTTTTGTAAAGGTCATTCTTAGCTTTCACTAATGAAGAGATTTGTTACTGCTTGTACACATGGTTTTTCTTTCTTTCCCCTGGCTATTTACTATATGGAAGAGTACTGTAGATTATTATTTTGGTTACAATTACTATGCAGTCTTTCTCTCTGCGGTTTATCTTTATTTGCCTTTCCTGCTACAACTCATAGTCCATAAGTAGGTCATCATTATATTTCTTCTCTTGGTGGATGATTTCCTCTCATTGTTTTAGTGATGTATTTGTTTACTTATCTTCTTTGCCTCTTTCACAGTACTCCACTTGGATGATTCCTTAGATATATAAGTAAGTTACGCTCTACCAGTGTCTTACTAGTGGTGAGTGGTTATTACATTGTCTATATATATATATATATGTATACTATCGTGGCTAATTACATAACCCTCTTGTGGTATCACTTTTTTATGTTTTAGTCATATGTGTAAGAATATTTATAATTATTAACCCATTAATTTTAGTCTGTTTTATATATATGTATAGTTTTAGAGGAAAGAACTATTTTATCATTTGGTTCCTTTGGATTAGGTGTTTGTCATATAGTGCTATTTATTAATTTTAATTTTTAAAATTTTTATTTGAAATGTTACAATTTTAATTTAACCTTTATTTCATACTTTATATTTTATATGTATAATGTTTTGTGTATATGTTTTTGTACAAGGTCTTAGTCCCCTGAAGAAGACTTCGCCCAAAACACGTGTCGGACAGACCCTGATATTAATAAAGAACTTTCCTCCAGTGGCGTGGCTCTCCTGCTCCTTTATGTTGCCACTTTCCACTGTGCCTCATATTGTATAAGCTGTCCCCAAGTTCAAAATAAAAGGGTACATAATGAGGAGCAAAGGATTGTCCATCTTAGCACGGATCTGCAATTGACCTGGGTCACACATCTGTTCATGACCTGGGTCGACACATCTGTTCATGCTGAGAGGCCACTCACTCTTATTGCACTGTGACCATGTCACAACAATGTATTTAAATGGTGCTATATAGGGTCAAACTGCGGTGATATGGGTGCTGTTTCTTTTATGGCAGTTTAGTTACTAGACAGGCTGCTGGGTGACCATGCTGTTTTTTAGAAAGCCAAGGTGTTCATGGTTGCTAGCAGACTGGGCAGAGATGGTATATGAGTGGATGATACAGCCCAGTGTTGTCCAACACATGCAGATTGCCTGTAATTGATCTAGTTGATTGGAATTCCCAGAGAGGTTTGCAGCTGTTCTTAGGCTGATAACTATTTATTTAACCACTTTTCTATACCACCGTATCCTTCAATCAAAGCGGTTTATGTTATATAATTAGATCGCTATTGAGCATGCGCTGGCATTTTTTGGGATCAGCTAACAGACTGGTCTCTTTTTGCAGTTGCGTTAAGCGTTGAGACAGGGCTATAATTTTGTTTTTGCCCGAAACGCAGTGCTGTGTCTTCTTTTTGACTGCAAATCATTTTGGATATCTGGGAGTAGTCTAACTATGGATTGAGGACATGTAGCGGATTTGTAAGACATCTCTACGACAGTTCAAGATAAGTCACATTTTCGCTAGTTCTCTGTTTTTGGACTTTCTCACCAGTCAATTTTTCAAGTTGTTTTTATGCCACATTTAAATTGGTGGCTTCACAAATACATAGGTTTTAAATAGGGAGCACTTTTTATGGCGTTTCACCTTATTTATATGGCTCCGTAGTGGGCTCATTAATAAAAATTGAGCAAAATGGAAGTTAAGCTTCAGGAGGCGATTTAAACCTCATGGCGATTCTTCCGACAATATTACACACATGCTAGCTCAGAGATGTTTACATACCTACTCTATTTTGTGTTGATTAATTTTGTATAGGGTTTAGTTAGTTTGTTTTTTGGATATAATTAGTACAAACAGGTACTGGGATATATTCCCTCATCCCCAAAGGACTCACAGTCTATGTGTACCTGAGACAACAGAGGGTTAAGTGGCTTGCCCAAGGCCACAAGGAGCACCTATAGGACTAGAAACCCCAGTCCCTCCTGCCTGAGATTGCTGTCCCCAGGTGGGACTTGAATGCCCAGCCCTCCAGCCTGAGGTACCGTGTCCTAACTACTAGGCACATCTGCTTGGTGTCGGTACCTCCCTCCCCCCAGACCAGAGTTTGAATCCCACTTGTTCTCTTTGTGGCTGTGGGAAACTCACTTCATTGTACTGCCAGAAATAGTCCAGGGTCTGCATTGACTGGAGGACACACATTCTTATGCTTTTTTATGTGTTACGATGGCATACTGGGCCTGCAATCATGCACATTGCAATCATGGCCATCTGATAGCATGACTTTATTGCTCTGCTGTATGTTTATCATGTTTATGTTTATTAAAACTTTCTTAACCGCCCATCATATGAGCAGCAGGGCAGTGTATAATATAAAACAAAGCTAAAAGAAACCAGAAAAGAACTCTATAATTCATAGGAAAGGGAAAGATGCAGTCACACAGGAGAAGGGACAGAGAAGCCTCAGGGTGCTAGGTTAAAAGCCAGGTTGAAAAGGTGAGTCTTTAGACAAGACTTAAAGGTAGCATAGGAGTGCTCTAATCTAAGGATAGGGGGTAAGGAGTTCCAGAGTACAGGATTGAGTACATAGAAAGCAGAGGAACGTGTGGAAGATAAATGGGCGTGTGAAATGGATGGAAGGTGCAGACGATTGGCATGAATCTCTCTGAGGGCATAGTGGGTTAAGAAAATTGGAGAGATAACAGGGAAGACCAGAATGAAGGGTGCGATGAACCAGGATAAGTAACTTGAACCAAAGTCTGAATTGTACTGGAAGCCAATGATGATGAATGAGGAGTGGTGTGGCATGATCTGCTTTGGAGGCATGAGACAGGACACGCACGGCAGTGTTTTGAATCAACTGTAGATGACGAAGCTGGTACTGAGTTAAGCCTAAATAAATGTATTGTAGTAATCAAGTTTTGATATAACTAAAGAGAGAAGCAAAGTGGCAACAGAGTGGGGTGGAAGAAATGAGCACACGGTTCGTATTTGCCTGAAGTGACAAAAAACATCCACCAGATAGGGAAGAAAGATGAGCCTGAAAGGACAGAGCTGAATCTAGAGTAATACTGAGAAACTGAAGAGAGTCAACCAAGGGAAGAAGAGAGTTAGGGAGTGAGGGGACCAAAGATGGGGGAGAACTACCAAAGGTGAACCAAATAGCTGCAGAGTTAGAAGAACTGAGATGAAGGAAATTAGCAGATAACCAATTAGAGACAGCTGAGAGACAAGTGTTAAGAGGAGAGAGAGATGTCAGGGGCAGCCGGGCTAGTGTGGTGAAGCAGAATGACATCATCAGCATAGAAATGCTCCGAGATGCCATGTTGTTGATTAAGAAGTGCTAAAGGAGACATGAAAACATTGAATAAAAGAGGGGCGAACACTGAACCTTGTGGTACACCACAATGTAAGGGAATGGAGAAAGATGAAGTATTACCACTAGAAACAGAAAAGGAATGATGCAGGACAAAAGAGTGAAATCACTGAAAGACCATACCTCTAATCCCCAATCCTGCAAACAAGAGAACAATGAAATCAAAAGCTGCCGAGAGATCAAGGGAAACTGCCACCATGATATCACCATGATCGTGAACCTAGTGCAACTCACTGAGAAAAGAGAGAAGGACAGTTTCTATGCGGTGACCTGACCGAAAGCCGGATTGACAAGGGTGAAGGGCCAGAGTAGAATCCAGGTGAGAGGAGAGTTGTGAAAAAAACAATTTCTCAAGCAGTTTTAAGAGGAAAGGCATTGTGGAAACGGGCCGGTAACTGGACGGAGAGGAAGGATCAAGTGAAGGTTTTTTTTAGCAGTGGATGAATGCATGCTTCCAGGTGGTGGGAAAAATGCCACATTGCAAAGGGTTAGACATATTCACCCTGCAGATGTATGACAGATGAGTTGTACATGATTGGAATATTTCATCATAACTGTGAATGAACATCTTTGGCTGAACATCACAAATATGCAGTACATGCAGGGACATCCCACTCCTGGGATGGCCACCTGAAGTGATCACCACACATCCTTATTTGCTCCATATGGCCAATATAATGAACATGTGTCAGAAGGATTATATGGAGGTCAGAAAGCTGAGATAGCTGTCATATCCAAATAGCTGGTAATGGGACTCTACAACATCAGCAAAATTCACCTATTCATTTCTGAACATACTACTAAGATACTTACCCACTCCTTAATCACCTCCCATCTAAACTATTGTAACATGATCCTTGCTGGTCTCCCTCTGAGTCATCTCTCTCCCCTTCATTTTGTTCAATACTCTGCTGCACTGATCTTATGCCAGCCTCATCTTGCTCATATTACCCCTCTTCTCAAGTCTCTTCATTGGCTTCCTATCTGTTTCCGCATCCATTTCAAACTTCTTCTGCTGACATATAAGTGCATTCACTCTGCAGCTCCTCACTACCTTTCCTCTCTTATTTCTCCCTACACCCCACCTTGGGAACTCCACTTTACTGGCATATCGCTTCTATCTGTGCCCTTTTCTTCTATTGCTAACTCCAGACCTCACTCCTTTCACCTTGCTGCTACTTATGCCTGGAACAAACTACCTGAGTCTGTATGTCTGGTGCCTTCTCTGATCCTTTTCAAATCCAGGCTGAAAACTCATCTCTTTGCTGCTGTTTTCGGATCTTGACTCACCTGATCTCCTTTTTGTTTCCTTACCATTCCCCTTAGCTGTATCCCATGTCTGCAGCTACTGTGTTGTCTGTCTCAACTAGATTGTAAGCTCTGATGAGCAGGGACTGTCTTTTACATGTGTCTGTGCAGCGCTGCATACTCCTTGTAGCACTATACCAATGTTCAGTAGTAGTAGTAGTAGTAGACATCCAGGCACTAATATTAGATAAACAGAAAGAGATCCAGGCAAGGATTCCTGCAGAGATTTAAGGTACAGAGAGGTAGATATGAGTCTTCAGCATAGAGATGGTACTGAAAACCATAGGAGGAGATCAGTGTACCAAGGGACTGAATGCAGAGAGAGAAAAGGAGTGGGCCCAAGATAGAGCCCAAGGGTACACCAACTGAAAGGGGGATAGTAGTAGAGGATGATCCACAAGAACATACACTAAAAGTGTGGTGGGAGAGATAGGAAGAAAACAAGGACAGGACAGAACCCCTAAATCCAAACAAAGACAGGGCATTGAGGAGAACGTAATCAACAGTGTCAAAAGCAACAGAAAGATCAAGGAGGATGAGGATCAAGTAAAGGCGCTTGAATTCACAGAAAACCATGACTGGATGTAACTATACTTGGCTATACTTTATTCAGAAAGGACAGGGTAGGAAGTAGGGGAGGAGGAGTGGCACTATATGTAAAAACTACTATTAAAGCTTTGGAATTACAGAGCTTAAAAGGGAGAGAGGAGGCATTGTGGGTTAAACTAGAAAGAGGGAAAGAGAAATCTATTTGCATTGGTGTGATATACAGACCTCCCTCACAAGAGGAAGAGGTGGACACTGGACAGAGAGTTAATTGAAGACATATGCAGCATTGCTAGGAAAGGGGAAGTGCTACTGATAGGAGATTTCAATATGTCAGATGTTGATTGGCACATTCCTGCTGCAGTATCATCTAGAAGTAAGGAGATCCTGGATTCTCTACAGGGAGAACTATTCAGGCAATTGGTAACAGACCCCACACGTGAAGGGACCATACTGGACTTGGTGCTTACCAATGGTGAAAGTGTTTCTGATGTTGTAGTGGGAGATCATTTTGCATCCAGTGATCACCAGATGGTGTGGTTCAGTATTAGGATTAGGGCTGTTAGAATCCATTCCAAGGTGAGGATCTTAGACTTTAGGAAGACTAACTTTGCGAAGATGAGGGAGTCATTAGTGGGATGGGAACAGCTGGGGGATGTAGAAAAACAGTGGGCAAAACTGAAAGGGGATATTTTAAGGGCAGCCAACCTTTTTGTTAAAATGGTAAATAAAGGCAAAAGGAAAAGGAGACCGCTATGGTTTTCTAAGGAAGAAGCTGAAAAAGTGAAGAAAAAGAGGGAGGCCTTCATGAAATACAAGAGATCACAGAGAGAGGAAGACAGGCATCTGTATTTGGAAAAACCTAGAGAAGCTAGCAAAGTAGTCAAGAAGGCAAAGATTCAAAAGGAGGAGGAAATAGCCAATGCAATAAAATGGGGGGATAAGACATTTTTCAGATATATTAGTGAGAAGAGGAAGGGCAAAAGTGGCATTTTCAGACTCAAGGGTGTAGGGGGGGAATATGCAGAAGCTGATAAGGATAAAGCGGAATTGCTTAACAAATATTTTTGTTCTGTGTTCACAGATGAAGAACCAGGAGCAGGACCTCAGAAAACACCCACAAATAGGAACAGAAGCGAGGGACATCTTGAACAATTTTCAGAAGACTGTGTTCATGAGAAACTAGCTCAACTTAAAGTAGACAAAGCGATGGGACTGGATGGGATACACCCTAGAATACTGAGGGAACTTGGGGACGTTCCAGCAACTCCACTGACTGACCTTTTCAATGCCTCGTTGGAGTCGGGAGTGGTGCCAAAGGACTGGAGAGAGGCTCATGTGGTGCCTTTACACAAAAGCGCAGACGTAAGGATGTGGTTGAAAACTACAGGCCGGTTAGTTTAACTTTGGTGGTGAGTAAATTATTGGAAACGCTGCTGAAAGAGAAAATAGTGAGGTTTCTGGAGTCCAGCAGATTACAGGATCCGAGGCAGCATGGATTCACCAGAGGCAGGTCTTGTCAGACAAATCTGATTTATTTCTTTGACTGGGTGATCAGGGAGTTGGACCGAGGGAGAGCTCTAGATGTGGTGTATTTAGATTTCAGTAAAGCCTTTGACACTGTTCCTCACAGGCGACTTATAAACAAACTGAGCACCCTAGGGATGGACCCTAAAGTTACTGCTTGGGTTAGAAATTGGTTGGGTGGGAGGCGACAAAGAGTACAAGTAAATGGAGCTCACTCTGAGGAGAAGGATATTAGCAGTGGTGTGCCCCAGGGATCTGTCCTTGGTCTGATTCTTTTTAACATCTTTGTTAGTGATATAGCGGAAGGGCTGTTGGGTAAGGTTTGCCTCTTTGCAGATGATACCAAAATCTACAATAGACACCCAGGAAGTTGTAGATAACATGAGGAGGGATCTAGCTAAGCTTGAAAAATGGTTTAGAATTTGGCAGCTTGGATTTAATGTTAAAAAATGTAAGGTCATGCATTTGGGCTGCAGCAATCCAAGGGAGCAATACAGTATAGGAGGTGAAGTACTTTTCTCCACTAAAGAAGAGTGGGACCTAGGTGTGGTTGTGTCTGATGATCTTAAAGTAGCTAAACGGGTAGAAAAGGCAACGGCAAAAGCTAGAAGGATGCTTGGGTGCATACGGAGAGGAATGGCTAGCAGAAAAAAGGAGGTGATAATGCCTCTGTATAAGTCTTTGGTGCGACCGCATTTGGAGTATAGTGTGCAATTCTGGAGACCGCACCTTCAAAAGGATGTGAACAGGATGGAGTCGGTGCAGAGGGTGGCTACTAAAATGATTAGTGGGCTTCATTATAAAGCATATGAGGACAGACTTAAGGATCTTAATATGTACACCTTAGAGGAAAGGCGGGATAGAGGTGATATGATTGAGATGTTTAAATACCTCCGTGGCATAAATGTTCAGGGAGAGAGCCTCTTTCAATTGAAAGCAAGTTCTGCTATGAGGGGACATGGGATGAGGGTGAAGGGAGATAGATTCAGGAGTGATATGCAGAAATATTTCTTTACGGAAAGAGTAGTGGATCCGTGGAATAGTCTCCCAGTGGAGGTGGTAGAGATGAGGACAGTAACTGAATTCAAAAAAGCATGGGACCAACACAGAGGATCTCTAAAGGTAAAAAGTGGACTGTTGTAGTTGTTGATATGAAAGGACAGACTAGATAGGCCATGTGGTCTTTTTCTGTCATCATGTTTCTATGTTTCTATGAATTTTTGGAGGAACAAGTCATTGGAGACTTTGTCAAGAATCCTCTCAGTAAAATGTAGAGGGAAAAAGGCAGATTGCAGTGGATCAGAAGGGACTGAGAGGAGAGTTAAGACAGCTGCAGTGAACCACACCTTCAAGTAGTTTTAAAATAAAGGATAGGAGAGTGATGGGTCAATAATGAGAAGGGCAGGTAATGTCAAGGGATAGTTTCTTGAGGAGAGCTGTAACCATGGAATGTTTGAAGGCTGCAGGAACAGTTGTGGTAGAAAGTGATAGGTTGAGGATATGGCAGATTGAAGGGACAACGATGGAGGAAATGGACTTTAGTAGATGGGTGGGAATTGGATCAGAGGGACAGGTAGTAAATTTTAAGGAGAAAGAAGATGTGTGGTTTCTTTCTTAGTTATCTTAGAAAAGGAGGAAAGAGTGACAATGGTTGGAGTAAGGATTAGAGAATGAAGAAGGGGAAGGGGGGATGGAGATGACCCCATGGGGAACTCAAGGGTAATCTTGTGGATTTTGTCATGGAATTAATCAGCCAAAGTCTGGGCAGAAAGGGAAGGAGGCGTTGCAGATGGAGGTGCTTTAAGGAGAGAGTTGAGAGTTTTAAGGAGATGGTGAGTGTCAGAGGCAAGAAAGTTAGTCGGATGGACATAGTATTCTTGATGAGTGCTATGGCAGATTGGAAAAATGCTAGCATGAATTTGAAATATAGGAAGCCCAAAAGAGTGTGAGATTTGAGCCAAAGGCACTCAGCTGAGCTGGCACAGCAACGTAAGTATTGGGTTTTAGAGGACAGCTAGGGCTGAGGTACAGTGTACCTCACAGGATGTGAGGTGTGAGGAGCAAGAGCATCCAGAGGAGAGGAGAATTCAAATGTTATAGGACAATACGGCCTCATCAACAGACTTAGATGACCTGATGAAGGAAAGAGGTGTTGAGACAGCAGTGGAGAGAGCTGATTGGTTGATAGCATGAAGATTCCTAAATATGTTAGAAGAAATTGGGCGAGAGTGAGGTAGGGGTGATGAAGAGTGAAACTTGGCATGTGATCATCAGATAAGGGAAGAACTGAGATTCAGAAATTTGAAGGCAAGCAGTTAGAGAAAAAGACACGGTCAAGGCAGTGGTCTAGCTGGTATGTTGGAGCAGTAGAGCATAGCTGAAGATTGAATGAGGCGGTAAGGGAAAGAAGCTTTAAGGCATGAGGGTCAGAGGGATTATCAACATGAATGTTAAAATCCCCAAAAACAAGTGAGGGGGAGATGCATCCAAAAAGAGGGAAAGCCACGTGCCAAAATCAGAGAGAAAGGTAGAAGTGAACTTATTAGTGGGTATATAAATGACAGCAATCCGGAGAGGTCGTAGAATAAAGAGGTGGATGGCATGGACTTCAAAAGAAAGAAAGCTTAGGAAAAAGACTCTTTTGCCAGGTGAAATCTCACTATTGTTTCTGCTCTGCTCTTATGCTATAATTGGATGTTTTTTAAAGACCATATGGAAAGTCAGCACTTGCCAATGTGCATATATGACATTCAAATTGCATTGTCAAATGGGAATATGGCAGAACACATGCAAGATTTGTAGATTCAGAATGCTCCCAATAAGAACATACAAAATGCCATACTGGGTCAGACCAAAGTTCCATGGGGCCCAGTATCCTGTTTCCAACAGTGGACAGTCCAGGTCGCAAGTACCTGTCAGATTCTTAAAAGGTAGACAAAAGCTTGATTAATACCCACTTCCCACCTCTCTTCTTGTGTCCACCTAGAAGGCTTGAACTTCAAGACCTGGTCTTCTGGGGTGCTGTGTCCCTAGGCTGCTGTCCCTAAGATTTGCAAAACCACTCTTGAGGGTGTTTATTGGACCCATCCCATGACGGGTTGCTCTTATCGATTTGGTGGCACTAGCACCTGCTGAACAAATTTTGTGGTATATCTACTCTACTGCCCTGCAACCTTTTGTATATAGGCCGCACTACTCGTCCTGTCAAGGTTCGCTTAGAGGAACATTCATCTCGGATCAGAACCTCCACCTTGTCAGCCCCACTGGTTGAACATTGTGTCTCCCAAGGTCATACTTTTGCTGACATCCGATGGAGGGTGATTGATGTAGTTCCTGCAGATCCGAGGGGAGGGAATAGAATTTATCATTTGCAATGGCTCGAGCAACAATGGATCTTTCATTTGTGAACTGTTCACCTGGAGGGTTTGAATATGGAACAAGATTGGTGGAGTCTGTTTTGAGCCCTATTGACATTTTGATATTTTGATCACTTGCACTTCTTCACCACAGTATTAGCCTGAGCAGTGGTTTCTTCCAGGGAAGCTCCTCCTACAATGTGATGTCATTGGATAGGCCACTCCTTCCTGGGCAGGCATTGTATACGTATCTTGCGATTCTTAATGACATCTGTCTTTGATGCCTGCGGCTTTTGACCACACAGCAGTTGCACTTGAGACAGGGCCGGTGTGGCCCGAAACACGCGTGTTGTGCGTTGGACTTATTGCCAGTTTTCGTAAGACTGCATCATGATAAGCTAAGTATAAGCTCTTTAAAATTTGGTGTGTTGTACTACAATGCATGTATTGAGTATTTAATAATTAAATTAAAAAGGGAACAGTGGACATTGGGGGGGTTGAGCGACTGCCTACTCTTCTCCAGTCTGCTGGACCCGACATTTTCTTTGGTGAAATTCAACTTTACACTTTGCTTGCCATTTGAACGATATTGGCTTGGGCTCATTTTATAGTGATCATTTTTTTGTGTGGCGGTATTTGCTTGTTTCACGTCCCTAAGCTTCAAGCAGATATTTTCTCTGAGCAAATCATGCTCTCTTAGTTTCTCTGAAGATGACTTTCTCTGTATATTCCCTTGCTGGAAAATGTCCGCCTTCTATATGTTCTTGTACAGCGCTATGTACGCCTTGTAGTGCTATATAAATTATTAATAGTAGTACTAATAATAATACACCTACTTCAGCTTTAAATGGCATCACAAATGGGCTCTCAAAAAAGGGCTTATTGGTATGTCTGCTTGTAATTTAAAAGGGTGACAGCTATGGAAGTGTCAATAGTTATGCTCGAGTCCAAAGGTGCAACAGAGGAGCACTACTACCATGTAAAAAACAAGGCCCAGTTCACAAAAAGCCTTTATTAGCAATTCTTGACCAAGGGTACAATGACACTTCCACAGGGGTGTAAACGCGTGTTTCGGCTATGCCTACTTCAGGGGTTTTTTGGCATACTCTAGTATTACAAACCCCAAGGATTCTGATATCTTGGCTAAAACCACATCACATATGACTTCCAAGCTTTATAGCATGCGCCTTCCGAGCTCTCCTTCTGACTGTTTGAATATCGGCCTTTTTGAATAACATTCCCAAATTATTTATGTAACAAATATGCCTCGATGTACTGTATATATATCACTACTGATCTACTTAAAAGTATGAAAGATACCAGATGGAAAAAGTTGTCCCAAAAATATTTAAGGTCAGAAAACAGAACTCTGACATAAAAAATGCTGATAGTTGAAGATAATCAAATTGGAGATATCAGATATCAGCCAATAATTATTATTATAATGGGTCCTTATGCATGCCTGTTTGCAAATGCTGGAAGAGTATTTCAAATCATTAAACCTACAGTTAACAAATCATTTTAAAATAATTGCACTTTATGCTAGTTGTTTCACTTCCCTCTACAAAAGGAAATAACAGGAATTAGTTTTCACACTCCTGACAAGCAATATCGGAAAAAGCTATGCATTACAGATTGCCAGCTAATGCATAACAGTTTGACAGCTAGAATTACTAACATGCACTACGATGTTAATATGTACTAATGCTTTTAAAGGGTACTGTGATCCTTTTAATAAAGTGCAACCAAGTTTTGTAATTACCCTGTGGTAACTGCCCAGATCACTTCATGGGAACTGCAAAACCTCTGCATTAACTGTTGGGAGTGTTCCAAGAATCTGCACTTTTTTATGTTGTGTGAATTAAATATTTTCTGTAAAGCATTTTGAATGGTTAATTCAAGAAGGCTGTTTATAAATACAAAAATAAATACATAAACAAGTTAACAAACAAAATAAACACAGAGAAAGTACAGTTAAAATGTGTTAACTGCATTGCTGATAATGAAGATAAACTTAATGTCACTTACTGGGGCACTAAGCATTCTGCATTATCTGCTGCATTGACAGTTAACATGTAGTATGTTGTTTTGCATTGCACAAAGTGCAGTCTGTATCAATTTCCTGCCTGTTTCTATACAATGCAGTTAACCTGGGAATTAGTACGACAAGCTGCTGCATTAATTGTCAATGTGGCCATGCATGTAACAGGTAATTATAGTGCCTTATGTTTTTCATTGTTAGGACTAAGGGCTATGTTTACTAAACGTGAATAATGCGCGTAGTATGACGTTAACGACCGTAAGTGCCGTATAATGCGCGTACCGACGCGCTAACGACCGTTAACGTCATACTACGCGCGTTAACCGTAGTTAATGATCGTAAAGCTCCGCGGCGCGTTAAAACAGCGCAGAAGGTGGAGAGTGGGCGGAGAGAAGGGTCAATGGCGGCGAGAGTGGGCGGAGAGAGGCTCCCCTCATACTAACGCGCGGAGTGTCAGAGCTCACTTCCAACGCAAATGAAAACCTGTCGTTAAAGGCATTAAAGGGAAGAGAAACCATTTACGTCAGCAATGTACAGAAAACCGGGGAAACCCACAAAACGTGAGCAGTGTGATACATGTGCACAGAACAAAATATCACATAAAACGTTAAAAATGACCACAAGAAAAATTTTTAAAAAGCAGAATTCAGCTGGGCAACAGTGATAGCAATGGGCAACAAGGAACAACACTCCCTGGAAAGCACCAAAATAAAAGGAATGATGTGTGGAAGGGTCTACGCTCCGCAGACCCTTTCAAAGAGCATTACATTGTAAAGGAGCTGTCCTGGGTGTGTGGTGTAATGTTCCCAATGATAGCATTGTTGCCCAGCTTGGTTATGGGTGAGTGCCCCTTTTGTGAGTTCATTTCTGCGGTGTATGTGCACCTTTGTCTGCATACAAGGTAAATGATGCCACAGTAAACCTGTTGAAGAGCAGGGTTTCTGACTCGTCAGGCAGGTTAAAATAACTCCACGGACTGCACTGTCTCTGTGGCCACAGTGTGGTGCAACAGACACAGCCAGTACCTGTAAGACCAGAGGGGTCACAGGTTTCAATCCCAGTTGGGGCTCCTGCCAACGCAGTCCCCATAGTTTTACCCACCACTAAACAGTGATAGTAAAGACACTCCTTTATTGCAGAGAACATACGCATGGCCTATATTTTACCACACCAAACACAGACACCAGAAACAGGCACATTACCTATAGCAGAGTCCCGCAAATGCAGTCCTGGAGGGCCCCACAACATTCCGGTGTCATGCTGCTCTAATAAAGATGCCTGTGCTGCATACTATGCACCACCCCCCATGGTATGCAGATGTAGCTCATGCATATTTATGAGAGACAGCATGAAAACCCGAACAGTGTGTGGAACACCGGACTGGAGTTGGGGAACTCTGCCGTAAAGCAGCAGCCAACAGGGCCACACACACACCCCACCACAGGCCCCATTGGCCAAAGCCAGCTGGAGAGGCAAGACATTGGGCCCTGCCTGTATCTCCCAATACTAGCAGTTGCATACCTTAGCAATGCCACCCTACACCTGGGTATATGGTACACAGCTATCAAACGTTTCCTCTGATAACTGGCAGATATCAATTCCTACGTTAAGCACATTTTGCTCATTGAGCTCCACCATAACAATCATTCTGATGTCTGCGGTGTGTGCTGCAGGTCTGGTCTCTGACAGTGTTCACCACCCTGGGGAGTGACCCCCCAACAGTCTTGTGTACCATATCCATGCCTGTACTATGCCCAGGACTGGTGTGGTGGGTATGGCTGCTGACCACCTCTATAGTAGCACAATGCTGGCATAGGTGTGGGGTGGCTGTCTGTCTATCCAGTGTGTGGTGGCTGCAAACACCTTCAACAGCCCACACTGCCAGCACTGTTGCCAGTATTGGGCTGCCAATGTGCATAATGAGGAGCAAGGTACCCATGGGTATATGCCGGACAGGGTGGCCTGGCCAGGGTGCATCTGCACAGGGCATAGGGCAGTGACAGGCACATAGTAGTGCCCGTCCACCAACTACACAGACAGGGTGACCTCATTATATCCTTCTGATACATCACTATCACCCTGACAGTGCAGTGACCACAGCATGGATAGGCACTCCCAGAGTGCTAACTAGTATTTCTCTCATGTTATACAAATGGGTTTCCTTCTGGGCCCCAGTCACTGATGTATCTGCTTGCTGTGTATGCTGACATCCCAGTTCTGGGTGCAGGCATCTCCACTGGGCACTAGCAGACTGTTTGCAGCTGGTAGGTGTTGTGATGGAGTGGCTTGCAGGGTGCAGTGGCTGATGGCTTGCACCAGGGGAATATCAGATAGTGGTGGGGTGCAGCATACCATATCCAGGCCTAATGTCTGTCTGCTATTGTGTTATGGCTGTGTACAGAGCTGCATTGACTGCCCTGTGGGGTGTCTGTTCCCCAGCAGGACTAGGGTTCATGTTCCCCTCTACTGCCACCGTTGCAGCACGGTAGACTGTGGATCTTTGATAGGAGACCCTGTTTGCCTCCCTCAGCCCTGGGGGAGGGGTGTGGTGGTGGTGCATGGGGGCTGTACCTGACTGAAACAGACAGAGATGTCCAAGGTGTTCCTGCAGAAACTACCTATCTCACACAGTAACACTGCTTTGGACCTGTGCCATGGCCGGTGCTGTGGACCTAGTGCTGGGCGCCTCACTGCACCCTCAGGTGAGCACAGTACCGCACAATGTGACGGTGTGTAGCTGCTCTGTGCCAGTACAACACACAGTCGGTACCCCCTACCAGGCCGAGGTGCTGTGGGGGTGAATTCCCCATGGTGTGTATCTGTGGACAGCAGCTGTGCATGTGCAGTGAATCAAGGGTGTGACTGGCCAAATCCAACACTGAGAAACACCAGCACCAGCTCACAGTCTCTGATAAACCAAAGGCCATCACAAGTACATCTGTTAGCATAATGCATAGTTGCAGGACACCCACCAAAGTCTGTAATATAAGATGCCCACACTGTAAAAACACACGTACCCACGCACGTACACAGCATGTACCCACGCACGAATGTACGCACGTACCAACGTACGTGGCTAGGCACATTCCGAGGGTTGTTTTTCTGACACCAATACTCAGCGTAACGAAAGCATGCCTCCTCCTCTTTCCTTCTGTAATGTACAGGGTGATGCCTGAGACAGCCTTCTGTGTTAGGCACACTGGGGGCTCGAACCCATGCTGCCTGTAACAGCGGTCAGTACCGTAACCATTGTGCTACAGCTCTGTTTCAGTGCTTTGTGTCTGTACGTCTTCTTATGATTAACGTGCAGTAACGTGGCACGGCGCCCGGTAACGCTCGTTATTTTGCTAACGCGCGGTAGTGGTAACGATGTACCGCCCATGTCCTTATTTGGGGTTTCTTTCACTACCGCGGCTCCTACCGCGAACTGCACTAACGCGATTTAGTAAACAGACCCCTAAGTGTATTAAAATTCTGTTAAGATTACCATTCTTCCAACCCTCTGCTGTCATTTCCATTTTTTCTCTCTTTATGGCTCCACATCACTTTTTATTCATATTATTGGCACTCCCTAACATTCTCTCCTCATGCCAGTCCTCAAACCTTTCCTCCTTCTCACCCTCTCTCTACCTTTCCCATTTCTTCTCCCATCTTGTCTTCCTCCCTATTCTCAGCTTTTGAACTTCACCTTTTTCTTCTTCTCATTTATCCCTCTCCTTTCTCTATTAAAAAAACCCTCATCCTCATTTCCGCCATACTGTCTCCTCTTTACCTCACAATCTTCGCCTCCTTCTCTTTCTTTCATCTGGTGACATTAATCTTAACCCTGGCCCCCTTAGACTATTCTCTCACTCTCCTTCCTCTCTCAATCATGCTAATCTCATCCATATTCCTCTCCTTTCTCCCTCCTCTCTCCCTTTCTCCTGTGCCATATGGAATGCTCATTCTATATATAATAACACCCCCCCCCCCCTTATTCAAGACCTTCATTTCTAACTCTTTCCATCTTCTAGCTCTTATTGAAACCTGTCTCTTCCTTAATCAGTTGATCTCTCAGGGCTGCTTCCAATTTTCCCACACTCCTCGTGGCACTGGCTGTGGTGGTGGTGTTGGCTTTCTGCTTTCTCCTTCTTATCATTTCCAAGCTCTCTTCTACCTCCGTCTCACTCCTTTTCCTCCTTTGAAGTCCATTCCATCTGCCTTTTTAATCCCTTACCTCTCCAAATAGCTGCTATCTATAGACCCCCTGATAAGTCCACCTCTACGTTTCTCACTGACTTTGACTCTTGGCTTTCCCTATTTCTGGATTCTTCTTCCCCTTCCCTTATTCTTGGTGATTTTAATATTCATGTTGATAACTCTTCTGACACTTATGCTACTAAACTCCTTTCTCTTATCTCCTCTTTCCACCTCCAACTCTGCTCCCACTCGTCAGCGTGGCTACGGCCTTGACCTGGTTTTCTTCTCTGTTTATCCTCCAATTTTCTTTCCTCCCTTATCTGATCATTACCTCCTACGCTTTCTCTTTCATCACCCCCTACCTCAGTCTCATCCAGTTTCCTCCGATCTTTTTAGGAATGTTCATGCTATTGATCCTTTGGCTCTGTCCTCTGTTGTCTCATAAACTTTTTCTTCCACCTTATCTTCTAAATCTGTTGATAAGGCTATTGCTTTCTATAATACTGCCCTCTCCTCTGCTCTAGATACTCTTGCTCCACCCATCCCTCATCCTGTTAAATGCACTTTACCTCAGTCTTGGTTGTCTTCAACCACCTGCTATCTACGCTCTTGTGCCCACTCAAATGAGCACATTTGGCTTAAATCCTGCTCCCAGTCTGACGTCCTTCATTTCAAATTCATGTTTATCTCATTCCAATCAGCCTTAGCACACAACAAGCAACACTACTATATCCAACTGACTACATCTCATGCCACTGACCCCGCCATCTCTTCTCAACTCTTGACTTTCTCCTCAAAGCACCTCCCCCTTCAACCCCTCTTTCTCTTTCTGCCCAAACCTTAGCTGACAATTTCCATGTTTTTATCAACGGATATTCATTTCTATCACACTAATGAAGCCACGTGATTGCTCTTTTAATTTCTTTGGGGTCTATCCATCCCTGGCAAAAGCCTCCCTGTACAAACAATGAGTTTGTACAGGGAGGCTTAGTCAGGGATGGGAGGAGGTTTTACAGAAGTGGAGTGAGGATGGGCAATGGGTAGTCCAAGGCCCTGGACATACAGGACTGATTCTGAAGTCGACCCTGTACATCCAGGGCCTCGGATCTAGACGGGGGATGGCAGGCCCGAGCAGCGGTAGAAAGATGAGATGATGGCAGGGGGTTCCCTGCAGCCCGACCCTCGCCATGGAAGGACAGATCAGGGTTTGGGCTGTGGGGAATGAAGATTGTGGTCAGCAGCCGGGGATCACAGCTTCTAAAGGAGCCATAGTGCCATGGCAATGGGACACCATGGTACCACTGCTCCATTCAGGAGCTTGACTGAGTTAGCCGGGCAGAGGTCTGTACGTGCAGACCAAATTGGGTCCCGGCCTGTATGTACAGGCCCAGACCCAATTCTGATCCCGTAGGGCATGTCTAGCCCCAGCGGGATCAGAATTGGGTCTGCCTTTGGGTGTGACTGGCATCACTATATACAGCTGTGATCTTCACCTGTGCCTGTGTGCATACAGCGGCACATGCACAATGATCTGATATGCCATATTCTCATCCCATAACTATCTGCGACTTATGATACCCTGAAATGCCTGGGTCCCCTACAGTGCCCTCTCTGTCCACGTGACCCGTCCTGTGCATCCAAATTCCTTGCTTCTGAACATTCCTCTGCTGCCACACCATATATATGCAGATACCATTCCTGCTGGCCACACCTTGGGCTTTCTGTACAACATATGCCAGCAGCTTTGCAGGGCTCTCTGCTGCATGCCACCAATCCTGCCTGTGCCCTGACTGGCTGTGGCAGTGCATTGGCTTCCTATTGTGGTGATCAATGTTGGATCTGCATGCTTTTGGTGTACATCTCTTCCCTTGTATATTGCAAATGGCAAATCAGAGTCCCAACCCAACATGTCACAGCAATGTCACATGTGGCAAGCCTTATATTGCTGCTGTTGCAGCTCCTGCTAGAGATTCTGCAGCAATTTGGGCTGGGCTCTCTGCATGGCCCTGAACCTGATCTTAATCAAGTCCAAATACCTCAAGATGTAGAAGCACTTGGTACAGATAGGTGGTGACATCATTCTTAGCCACAGTTCTTCCACTGTTATCCACCTGACTCTCTCTCATTGTTGACATTGGGTCAGAGGTTAACCCTGAGCAGGTATCCTGAGACTGTGGTGCATCTTTTACCCAGATGCTAACCACATCCTTCACCACTCCCTTTATATAGCTTGGTTCCTAGAGAAACCCATGAGCATTACTGATGGCTGCCATCTCTGGTTTTCCACTATCTGGGCACAATGTGTCTGCTTTCCTTAAGTTCTTCCCCTGTATATTAGCACTGTTTGCAACCATGTGCACTTTGTGCACTGCATGTGCCCTGACCTGAGAGTTGAGTCCTTGTAGGATTTCATTCATGCCTGCATATATGATCTTGTCTTTCCATGGACATGGGCCATGCATTTGCATTTGCAGACATACCCATGTGCCAAAGCAAACACATCCCTGTGCCTTAGCATGTATCAGCCATGTCCTTCCTGTTCCTTGCCACTGCTCTGCTTGTATCTGTGTGTGTCTACTCTCCTGGCTAGGTTCCGATTGTGTTTCTGGTTGTCTGTGGCTATGTTTGTATTTTGTTATTATATTGTTAGATACTGATAACTTTTATTTGCTTTTATAATGTATTATGCTTTTGTAAACTGCTTTGGACAGAATTGCAAAAAAACAGTATATCAAGTTTTAAACTTGATGGCATGGGACAGACACAGTGGATCCCTTCATAGCAACAGGATAAAATAAAAATAAACATAACTATCTCATATCTCAACAAATAGGGATAACTTACATGGAGTGGTGGGTACACCGTAAACAAAGGCATAAGGAGGGGTGACCTGCATGGAGCGGCAGGTGCACCTACTCTTGTCGCCTTGCTGGGCAGACTAGATGGACCATACCTTTCTTTATCTGCCATGACATACTATGTTACTATGTTATTAACTATAAACTGCACTTATCTCTTTGCTCTGACTGGTGCTGCTCTTACAGACCCCTCAGAAGATGTCTCCCAGGAGGTCTTACCTGTCTTGACTACCTTTTCACCCATCCCTAGCTGCCTCACTTCCATGCCTGCACACAGGTTGTCTGCAGCTGCATGTCAACCCTGTGTGCAGTGTCTTTGAGTGACTCATCCTGCCAAGACCACATGAATTCTCTCAAACTCATCTTCATGCAGCATGAGCAGGATGCTTGCACGGGGGAAGGGGGTAGAGCAGTTCCTCCTCTTGAAGAACCAGGTGGCAGAGTATAAGGAGTTCTGCCCTCAAAAGGTTTGACTGCCTGCTAGCCATCCTGGATTGCTTTCTGCAGAAAGCAATGAACACGTGTGAAAGTTCCATAGAGGGAGGCTGTACATATGGATTCCTCACACACATACACCTTACTGAAGCCACATGTGTATCTGTATTTTATATTTGCTTGCTTGTCTCTGCACCCTCAGTTCTCTACATTTTTTTTGTGCTTACACAGCACAGCATTTACCTTTTTTCACAAATGCAAAGTCTATGGCAGTGACACGGCATATTCATAGATGGGGAAGTTGCAATTTTGGAAAGCCTGTACATGTGCACAGCACAGTTTCTGAAATCATCATTGTGTTCCACATGTTTGGTTTTGCACACCCCCACCAGAACCTAGATGACCTTTCTAAAATGTGTCTTCACACTTATGACAAATATTTTAGGAAGGGTATTTATCCATTATGCAAAGATAGACATGAAAGGGGAAGTGATCATATTGGGTAACATTAATCTATCCAATATAGATTGGGGTATTCCTTCTGCAAATCTGGAAAGAAGTAAACAACTTGCGGATGCTTTCCAAGACAAATGGTGATGGAACCGACCAAGGAAAGCTCGATGTTGGATTTAGTCCTCACCGACGGAGATAGCATGTCGAATATCCAGCTGGGTGCCCATGTGAGCAGCAGCGATCATCACACGGTGTGGTTTGAGATAAAAGCCAAGACAGAGTCCAATCACAGCAACTCAAAGTCCTAGACATCAAAAACGCTGACTTCAGGAAGATGGCCAAGTGCCTGAAGGAGGGGTTGGTAGGGTGGGAGGGGATAAGGGAAGTGGAATTGCAGTGGGCTAAATTAAAGGAGGCAATAAAAAAGAACAACAGATACATATGTAAGGAAAGTAAGTAAAAACAACAGGAAAAGGAAACCTATTTGGTTCTACAAAGAAATGGTTGCACAAATAAAGGCAAAAAACATAGCTTTCACAAAATTCAGAAATTCGCAAACAGAGGCACACAGAAAAGAATACAGGATAAAACTAGGAGACAAAAAGAGAAATAAGGATAGCAGAAGAAAAGATGGCTAAAGATGTGACGTGTGGCAACAAGACTTTTTTCAGGTATATTCGGGAGAGGAGGAAAACCAGAGGTGGAATTGCAGGACTCAAAATTTATTTTATTTATTTATTTATTTATTTATTTATCTGCATTTATATCCCGCTTTTCACCGGGTCAAAGCGGTTGGGGGATACATTTAACACGAGGGGATATGAGTGCCGGGGACAGATTTGTAGAAAGTGGCATTGAAAAAGCGAAAATGCTAAACAAATACTTCTGTTCTGTTTTTACCAAAGAAAATCCTGGAGAAGGGCCACCTTTGTTTGACAAATACACAAATGGGAATGGAGTAGATACCTCACCATACTCAGAAGATGATGTGTTAGAACAGCTTGCAAAACTCTAAAGTGGACATAAGGATAGCAATTTCAAAGGCAGAAGAAAAGATGGCTAAAGATGTGAAGTGTGGTGACAAAACATTCAGGTATATTTGAGAGAGGAGGAAAATCAGAGGTGGAATTGCAGGACTCAAAAATGCTGGGAACGTATTTGTGGAAAGTGAGAATGAAAGAGCTCAGAGAGGTTCTTGCAGAACCTTTAAAGGATGTTGTTAATAGATCCTTGAAGACAGGAGAGCTTCCACAGGACTGGAGAAGGGCTGATGTGGTACATCTTCACAAAAATTGCATACCGAAAGGAATTACCAGCAGAAAGGAAGGGGTACTAATGCTACTGTACAAGTCGCAGGTGAGGCCTCACTTGGAATATTGTGCTCAGTTTTGGAAACCATATCTCGCAAAGGACATAAAAAGACTGAAACGGTTCAGAGGAAGGCGACCAAAATGATTTGGAGCCTTCGTGAGAAGACGCATGAGAACAGACTTGAAGACCTAAATATGTACACTCTGGAGCAGAAGAGGGGCAGGGGAGATATGAATCAGACCTTTAAATACTTAAAGAGTATTATTTTGTTTATTTATTTAACCAGTTTTATATAACACATGTTCCTTCAATCAAAGTGGTATACAAAGTGATTTATTAATGAACAAACAAACCTCTTCCAAAGAGGGCATAACATGAAGCTGCAAGGGGTAAACTGAAAGGCAATATCGGGAAATACGTTTTCACTGAAAGGGTGGTGGATGCTTGGAATGCCCTCCCAATGGAAGTGGTGGGGAAAAATACAGTGACAAAATTCAAAATGGCATGGGACAGACACAGAGAATCCTTTTATAGCAACAAGATAAAATCAAAATAAACATAACTATCTCTTAGATGTCAACAGATAGGGAGTGGTAGTTACACGCCTAAGCAAAGGAATGGGGAGAGGTGACCTGCATGGAACGGCAGATGCACCTACTCCTGCCTCCTTGGTGGGCAGACTATATGGACCATACTGGTCTTTATCTGCTGTCATATATTATACTATGTTACAATATATTAAAAGTCCAAACATGTTGTTTATGTATAGACTGATGCACCATTCTACTTTACGGTAACACTTAATTGAAATGCATTTCATATACAGACAAGTATATGAGAAACTGTTCCATTTGCCAAAGAGAAAATATTTGTAAATAAAGGGCACTATTTAAGGTTTTAGAGCATGAAGCACACTATAAAATTTGTCATCTAGCCTCATTATGAGATTTATAGTCATACGGCTCTTTTGTCCTTTTTCATTGGTATAACTGTAGATGAAAACATAGGGTTAAAATTTAAAGTTATCTTAGGAGACTATTTACTAAAATGTGAGAAGGTTTGTGCATGTGAAGGCACATTTTAGGATGTGAAGAGGGAAAGTTCCACGTCCAGATGAAGTCATGGAGAATTTCCACAGTATTTTACAAAATGACTGCCATACAGAGAGCCTCTTGCAAAATAGGGGCAGGACTGTACAAGTATGGCTCTCCATGTCCCCTAGGGGGCAATGATTTTAAGGAACTGCATTTGGGGAATAAAAATGTAAAATAAAAAACCTGCACAGATATTTATCAGGAGCAACTTCTGAAAATTGCTGCTCCCTACTTGCACCTAGTTCAGCACCATTGGATCATCCAACCCCCTGTAATGTACCCCTGGCCTGTCTGTCACAAGTGCCACCCTTCCCATCACTGTAGCTCCCAACACATCCACTGGTCCCTAAATGCCTCTGACAAGCCATCCAGTTTCCCTACTCCACCCCCCCCCCCCCAAGCCTTCTCCCTATGTCGTTATGGCAGGCCTAACGGCAATAACAGATTATTCATCCTCATGTTTCCATGATGCTAGTAGAAACTGGAGTGATACCCACTTGCTCATGCTCTTCTTGCCACTGGGATCGAAAATGGTGCCAATGACCCCCTAGCTTAAAAAATGCATACAATTATACTTTCTTTTTGTTGCATACCTTTGAATATACTATTAAAATATAACGACATACAGTTGGAATATTTCCAGAAAGGTGGTAAAGAAAAACAGTTAAATAAATAAAAAAATGCATATTTCTCAAGATATTGTGCATTTTTAAAATTGGTGGCATTACATTTAGTGAGGATACTCAATTATTATAATGTTATTTATCTGGGGATGCCACAGAGGTTGCTGCGCCACTTGCAGTTTGTACAAAATGCTGCTGCTCGGCTAATGACTGGGACTTGGCGTGGGGATATTGACCGGCCATTTTTGGCACGGCTGCACTGGCTGCCGGTGCAGGAGCGGGGGGCTCTTTAATTTGCTGCTATTATATCTAAGGTTTTGTGGGATTCCCGTCCCAGTTATTTGTGGGAGCTGCTGTCATGGTATGACCCTTCTCAGGCTCTGCGGTCCTCCCAGGGTTGCTTGTTGGAAATGCCGGGCCTGGAAGTGCTCTCTAAGGCTTCACACTGGGGGCGGGCATTTAGGGCGGTGGCCTGTAAGCGTTGGAATGCTCTCCCACTGGAGGTGTGGACTCAGGCCGTGCTTGCCTTCCATAATAGTTTGAAGATGTGACTATTTGTTGGTGCCGGCATGAGCTTGGGTGATTGAGATGGGTTCTGGGTGCTTTGTTCTGTGTACTTTGTTCTTGACTTCTATTGTCTTTTTTGCTTCTTGTAAACCCTTTTGATTGAGTTGGTTCTCAGAAAAGTGGTATAAACCATTGTAAATAAATAAATAGATAAAATGCAAAGGTATCATTAATGTTGACCACAACTGTAATCCTTTAATCTTCCATCAAAATTTCAGCATATCACTTTCTTCAGGTGTTAAAGTCCTTAAAGAGCTCCATACTTCATTCAAAAAGAAGGACAAACTTTCTGCACATCATATGCGGAACCTAAAAAATGCTTTCAGCAACGGTCTCGGCATTTTGCATCCAAGTTTAAAAACCCAAAAGATCCCACTCATTAATGTACATCCACAGTTTTCAATGGCCTACATTCTGTAGTCCCATCCTCAGTAAGAAAAATGAATATCCTAAATGTGGATACTACAAAAACAATTTTCTTAATAGAAAGATGACCATTCCATGTCCATATTTAGATCCACTGGTTCAGTAGTGTAGAGATGATAGATCCAAAAACACTTTCTTTGCAATAAAAGTCAATCTATATCACCCACTCACATGTTTTTACAAATATTTGTTGAAGCTTTTTGATTTCCTCTTTTGTGCTTTTTTATTTTTATAAAATTGCCCCTTAAAGTTTCTCTTTATATGTAAAAATAGAGACATAATAGATATATCAATATATATTGTGATGAGGTGAGTGCAGCCCAGCTAGAGAAAACGGAAAAAAAGAAGGATTTTTTTTCATTGCGGGGGATGGGAGCACAAAAACATAGGCTCCATACTAGAAGCACTGAAAGAAACCTAGAGGGCAGAGCCAAAGGTAAGCCAATCACAGACCACAGGACAACCCTGCAGAGGAGTAGGAGGTCCAAGTGGGAGGAGCTAGGAAGGGAGTTGCCCAGCTCAACAGGTAACAGAGGAAGAACAAACAAAAGAGAGAGGCACAGTTTGAGTTTGAGGCAGGAGGAGGAAGGAGCTGGGAGCAGAAGGTCCAGGAGGAGTGCAGGAGCAAGCACCAGTGGCAGCTGCAGTTCAAGGCCGAGCCCAGGTTCAAGTCCAATTCCCAGGAGGCACAGACAGGAGAGATCTGGGGCCAAGCTGTGGAAAACCCTTGCAGCCAAGGAGAGCAGCAAATGGAGGAACCATTACAAAGGCAGCCAAGAAAGGTACGCAGGGAATGAGCAGTGCCACCAGAATAGTTCTTGCTCTGACTCAGAGGAGACTTACAGACACCTGAAGCCTCAGCACAGCAAGAAGTATCTCAGGAGGGAGGTTAAGCAGGAGAGACACACAAGAGACCGGCTTGGAGGCGCCAAGGCCAGGCAGTGTGAGAGACTGTTTAACATTGCAAAGACTCTTAAGGAAAAGTTACCAGAGCACTTTCAAAGAGCACCTAGCTGTAGCTCAATTGAGAGCATGGAGATAGGCCCTGAAGAAAGTGTTATTGAGTCAGAAGCCTCTGAGATGGAATGTGAGCTGTGTACTAAAATACAATAGTATGGTGAGTTAGAAAACAGTGAAATACAAAAGGAAGCTGTTACAAGTTAAAGGCAGTTTTCAAGAGTGGAAAGAGAAGAGTAACCCTGAAGACAAGAGGTTAGGAATCTCTCTTAGGAAGTTAAACTGCAGAACTTCAGTGGAGGCCCAAACAGCCAGAACTGTTTGTATGGGCGTGGCAACAGCGAGGTTGGAAGCTGTGAAGAGTTTTTACAAATGTTTTTGTGTTTTGAAATGTCAAGCAAGTGCAGTGAAGAATAGAAACTGCTGTGAGTTTTGTTTGGACATTTTGATTTGGAGAAATTATCCTGTATTTCTTTTGTCTGGAAAAAGTGCTTAAAGAATTTTTATGTTCATCACTTGCCAACTTTGGAAACCGAATAAAAATTTCCTGTGCGCTTTAAATAACCACTTGGCTTTCCTTATTGACACAACTACAACCCTCGAAGGGATACAGATGGCCAGCCGTCCCTACTAGGCAACCGCCTGGTAGGGGCGCGAGCGTCACAATAAATATATGGTTTACATACAGAAACTAGAATAAGAAGAGGCATTTGATGACATAGCTATATGTTACAAAATATACAATTCAAATTGTTAACATAGGCATTCACACCACTGCAACCATATTCACACCACCAAACTGTAGGCACCAGTAGTTGGCAAGAACATGGCCACAGCTTTAATTTCAATATCAATTCCAAAGAATGCTATTCACAGCAAATGAATAACTTTCAATAAACAATCAGGCTAGATGGTGGCATCCTTAGCCCTGAACAAGCCCTTCATCCCAGAACTCTTAACACTCCCCTTTCTTCTGCCAGCTTGCAGTGGCACCAGACTGATGCATAGTTCGATTGTTGGGCGCCTTCTTTTGACTTGATCAGCACATTGCAGTATCGCCCATGCTGCAAGATACCAGTCACAGATCCTCTGTCTACCTCATCCACACCAAGCCTGTGGAAAAAACTGAAAGAAAAAGAATAAGAACACAGCAACCCAAAACCAATACGATAACGAAGATACAATTTTTAAGCATTAGATGGCCAATGCCCCACCCGCTGTATTGCCTGCACCAAAAGGCCCTGAGCAGTAATGAACATCACTGTCCCATTTCAAAAAGAATGAGCACCAAAATACTCTGGGTACAGACTCACCACCACTAGGGCATACTTCAATATGGTGGCAAACTGAAACCTGGTCACAAGATCTTTTCCCTCATGACAAAACAAAAAATGATCACCTTGTGGCCGAAAGTGCAAAAGAGTGTGCACACACTGAACCAGGCAGGAAGGCAGCCCAGGAGCCTACCCAACCCAGGCCCCCCTGCTCAACTGATACATCTTACTTCAAAGAATACGCAACAACACCTCATTCTGCAACACCACTACATCATCCGTTAACTGACCCCGATCACCACCAGAAATCTCGCACATCACCAGTTCACTAACCTGCAAAGCCGCAAAGAAGGCAAAGGAAAAAGCAACCCTAAATAGGTGTACCTCAAATGAAGAAAAACAAACCCGAGGCAGGACTTGCAACAGGACACACAGCATATCATACTGAATATAGTAGGTTGCCGAGGCAGGCACCCCAACAAAGCTGTCTGGGCTCTAGCCATAACCATGCACTAACGTGCATACCAAATGCAAAGAGATAAGACCCTCAAACCCCTGAATTTTAGACACAAAGTTGACACTTGCCAGAGCACCAGCAAGAACATGGGGTGACAACTGCTGCTCGCAGGAGTACTCAATGAAGCACAACCTGTCCCTCAGATCAATCTTGTATCCCAAGAAGTCTGAAAATGCTGCCAGCATGCCATACAAGCCTTTCAAGTATTCACAGCCAAGGCAGATCTCAGCAATCTTGTAAGTCACTCGGAAGAACATATCACATGTGCTCCAGCATCCGGGAAGGGGAGTCATCTGCTCCTGGGGCTAAAGCTCGGAACTGAGCCCAGTGTAAATGAGATAAGAAATCCACAATTGCAGTATCCACCCCAGGAATATGATGCACCACCAGTGATACATTCAATTGCAAACAACAGAAAAACCAGCAAGTACAAAAGACCCACCACCAACAGAGAACAGCCTTAAACATTGTCATGTTGTGAGAATGTAAGAGCACGCTCCGATGACGCAAGCACTCACCCCAAATCACCAAAGCAACCCATACTGGAAACAGCTCCAAAATGGCAGCATTCCAGCACCAACCTTTCTCCTGCCACATTGCTGGCCTCAACTCCACACACCAAGATCTTCCAAAATAAATCCCAAATCCATATCCAATGGAAGCATCCATATACAACCCTAGGTCATGGGTAGATACTGTAGGCATTTGCTCGACACAAACACTATTGAACTCCCGAAGAAACTCCAACAAAAGGGCCAAATCTGCCTGCACTCCACTACTCACACAGATAAAATGATACTAAGGACTACTGCCCTAGTTAAGAAGGCTAACATCCTCATGAAATATCTACCCCTAGGTATCACCCGACAAGCAAAATTAAAGTGCCTCAAAAGTTCCTGCACCAGTCTCAAGTAAGTTTCAAATGAGCCAGGGCCTGCTCAATCAATCCCACCAGGCCCTGCACTTTCACAATAGGCAAACAAAATTCCATAGGCACAGAGTCTAACTCAATACCCAGAAATCGGTATCGACTGGGTCAGTGTCACGTCAGGACATGCTAGGGAAATAAAGTTCCTAGATGAAATAAATGACTGCTTCTTGGAGCAGCTGGTTTATGAACCGACCAGAGGGGAAGCCATATTAGACCTAGTCCTTAGTGGAACACCAGATCTAGTGCAAGAGATAAGGGTGTTGTGGCCACTTGGCAATAGTGATCATAGCATGATTGCCTTTGATTTAATTAGTGGAGGAGGGATAGTAAGGAAATCCACAGTACTACCTTTTAACTTTCGAAAGGGAGACTATGATAAAATGAGGAAAACAGTTAAAAAAAACCTAAAAGGAGCAGTTGCGAAGGTTAAAGACGTACATCAAGCTTGGGTGTTGTTGAAAAATACTATCTTGGAAGCCCAGACCAGCTGTATTCCAGGCTTTAAGAAAAGTGGAAGGAAGTCCAAAAAACTGCCAGCATGGTTTAAAGGTGAGGTCAGAGAGGCTGTTGTTGCCAAAAAAGCATCTTTCAGGAAATGGAAAAAAGAGCCAAACGACGAAACCTGGAAACAGCACAAGCACTGGCAAGTCAAATGCAAGACATTGATAAGGCAGGCAAAGAGAGAATTTGAGAAGAAGCTTGCTGCGGAAGCAAAAACGCGAAATAAAGACCTTTTCAAGTACATTCGTAGCAAAAAACCTGTGAGAGAGTCAGTTGGACCATTAGATGATAAAGGGGTTAAAAGAGCACTAAGAGGCGACAAGGCGATAGCGGAGAGACTGAATGAATTCTTTGCTTCGGTCTTTACTGAGGAAGATGTAGGGATGTTACCCATGACTGAAGTGGTATTTAAAGGTGCGGAAGAATTGAAGGAAATATCGATACATCGGGAAGATGTCTTACAACTATTAGATAAACTGAAGAGTAGCAAATCACCTGGGCCGGATGGTATACATCCAAGGGTGTTGAAAGAACTGAAATATGAGATTGCAGACCTGCTATCAGTAATCTGTGAACTATCATTAAAATCATCTCTAATACCTGAAGATTGGAGGATCGCCAATGTAACACCAATTTTTAAAAAGGGTTCCAGGGGTGATCCGGGAAACTACAGACCGGTGAGCCTCACGTCAGTACCGGGAAAAATGGTAGAAACCATCATAAAGAATAAAATTACTCAGCATGTAGATAGTCACAACCTAATGGGAGACAGCCAACATGGCTTTAGACAAGGAAGATCTTGTCTTACTAATCTGTTATGTTTTTTTGAAGGAGTGGATAAACAGGTGGACAAAGGTGAGTCGGTTGATATTGTGTATCTGGACTTTCAGAAAGCCTTTGACAAGGTCCCTCATGAGAGACTTTTGGCAAAACTAAAGAGTCATGGGATAGGAGGCAGTGTACTATTGTGGATCAAGAACTGGTTAAAAGGGTAGGGCTAAATGGCCAATTTTCCCAGTGGAGAAAGGTGAATAGTGGTGTACCCCAGGGATCTGTGCTGGGTCCGCTGCTTTCTTGACATATTCATAAATGACCTGGAAAGTGGAATAACGAGTGAGGTTATCAGATTTGCAGATGACACAAAACTATTTAAAGTTGTTAAAACCCAAGAGGATGTTGAAAAATTGCAAGAGGATCTTGATAAATTGGAAGACTGGGCATCAAAATGGCAGATGAAATTTAATGTGGACAAGTGCAAGGTTATGCACCTAGGGAAGAACAACCCAAACTATGGTTACACGATGCAAGGTTCCACATTAGGAACCACCACCCAGGAAAAAGATTTAGGCGTCATTATGGATACCATGTTAAAACCCTCGTCCCAGTGTGCAGCGGCGGCCAAGAGAGCAAATAGAATGCTAGGTATGATAAGGAAAGGAATGGAAAATAAAACAAAAGATATTATAATGCCTCTATATCGTTCCATGGTGAGACCGCACCTTGAATATTGTGTGCAATTCTGGTCGCCGTATCTTAAAAAGGATATAGCGATTTTAGAAAAGGTACAGAGAAGAGCCACCAAAATGGTAAAGGGGATGGAAGGATACTCCTATGAAGAAAGGCTAAAAAGGTTAGGGCTCTTTAACCTGGAAAAGAGACGGCTGAGGGGAGATATGATAGAAGTCTATAAATTAATGAACGGAGTGGAACGGGTAAACGTAGAACGATTGTTTACCTTATCAGAATATAGAAAGACTAGGGGACATGCAATGAAGCTGCAGGGTAAACTATTTAAGACTAATAAAAGAAAATATTTTTCACTCAACGTGTAATCAAACTCTGGAATTTGTTACCGGAGGATGTAGTAAAGGCTGTTAGTGTAGCTGGGTTTAAAAAAGATTTGGACAAGTTCCTGGAGGAAAGGTCCATAAACCATTATTAAGAAGTGACCGAAGATATCAATGCTTGACCCAGTACAAGCATTGTGGAACTTGTGTCTCTTGGGGAAACTGCTAGGTACATGTGACCTAGATTGGTCACTGTTGGAAACAGAATACTGGGCTTGATGGACCTTGGTCTGACCCAGTATGGCATATCTTATGTTCTTATATAAGCAGAGTGCTGGGACCTTCTGTCTTTTCAGCGGGAAGCGGGAAACGTAAAACAACCACCAGCCGCTGAAACACTTCTAGTAACCGGACACACTCCCCAGTGTCTGCAGGGGCCACAAAGAGGAAGCCATCTGAATAATGCACCAGGAAATCAGACCCCACTGCCTGATGGGTTGCCCAATGAATAAATGAAGAAAATTTCTCAAAACAGGCAAAGGCTGTCAAGCAACCCATAGGCATATACTTATCCCTGAAAACAAAAACCTAGAAAATAGAAAGAGCTGAGGTAAATGGGGAGCAAATGAAACATCCATTTTCACCATCGAGGTACCCTGCCCCACTCTCCACAACAGCTGAACTGCTGAGTCAAAAGATGCATATTGCACCGAACAAAGTGCTGGATCAATAAAGTCATTCACACTACACCTTGCCGGGTAGGATAAATTGTGAATTAAACAATACTTCCCAACTTCCTTTTTGGCACAACACCCAGAAGGGACTCAACCAAACTTGGCAAAGGTGGACAATCAAATGGCCCCGCCACTCTTCTAAGCTCTATCTCTTTCAGAATTTTCTCGGCCACAATCCCCTGTAACTGCAGGACAGATAGAGCATTATGCGACCGATAATGCAAGGAAGACCCAGAAAACAGACTAATAACCCCCTCCCATAAATCCTCCTGCAACAATCGGGCTGTGTGCAGTCCAGGTAAACTTGCAGTCAATACTTCAGTGCCTCCACATTAATGGGAGAAGGTGCCTTGTCCAGGGCACTGTTCCCTCTAAGCTGTGCGCATGTGCGCGCGCACACACCTCGCCGAGCGAGCGCACATACTTTACAACAGAGCGCACAAAAATTATGGCTCTGATTCTGATAGAAAACAACACAGACGTCTTAAAATGTAAAAGTTATGATTGTAATTACTAGAAATTTCCCGCTTCATTTAGTAATTGTTTATTTTCATTTAATTTGATTAAAATCAGTGTGGTGTACATACTGTATTCTGATGTGTAGTCACATTTTAAAGTATATAACTCCGAGTGTCGTTATGTGGCACACAAAAATTTAACCTTCCTTCAAAAGCTGCACACAGCTGATATTTTATGCGCACACAGCCTACAGAAAGTTAGAGGGAACATTGGTCCAGGGACCACTGGAGTTATAGGGTCTGGCAAACTTGGCTGCTCTCTGGATGGTCTGCTGCCATGTGAGAAGCATTGAAAGGTCAGATGTCTGCCTTCACACATTGAACATCTATGCTTGAACTGACAAACAGGCCACTTGCAATGGCCTGTGTTAAATTGGAAACAAGCATTGTCCATTCCAGAGTTGTGAAACCCTCCAGAATTGGTTAAACACTCCTGTCTATGGACCCCCATCTGCCACTACCACTCCACTTTGTCCCCAACTGCAGCAAACCCCCAGCGGGTACCCCAACTGCCAGTCCCGCTGACCAAAGAACACCATCGTGGCTGAAATTAAATTGACTTGGGTTCACTTCAGCCAACCATATATCAACATCTCGAAAACCCCATGCATAAGACGTATCCTTGCAAGACTCTTCTGAAACTGTTCATCATAATTGAGCCAAGCCCAACTACCATAATTTCTATGTGCATGCAAAATCAGATCTGAATATCACAATAAACCCAGGTAAAGCACCAGATGATCTCCGGCCAAAATTGAAGAGAAAATGTGAAAAGCAAGCAGCCAGTTGTTAATTGTCCTAGGGACCCTTTCTTCCCCTCCTCTTTACTATTTCACCCTTCTTCTTATCCCCCACATCTTTATCATGAACCAAAAGGGCAAAAATATCAAGGTAATGCCCCCACAACACCTTTGACTGTAATTTCTGGTATACGTGACAATGTATGCCCACTATGAGCCACCCAAGCGGAACCACTAGAACAACCCTCCCCAGCGTCACCAACAGCCAGCGCCCCAGGTACCAACAGCTGCAAACTGAACAACCCTTCGTCAGACTCCAAGTCAGCAGATGAAGAAGAATAAGACGAATCCCAAGAATTGGAAGTCTCCCAAACCTGCGACACACCCACATCACACAAACGACATAAGCATTTCTACCTATGCATGCAACTGACTACCTTCCGTAAACTCCTCACCAAATTCTTGTCATGCTTACTAGACCAATCCACCAAGAAGCATCGGCACTCGCTGCAACAGTCAAAACCTCCAAACCATAATATTGACCTGCAAGCGCTGGAGCAGGCACAGACCCTTGCAGGCTGCATACACGGGCATGCTGCTCCCCACTGTATCCAGACAGCTGCTTCTCAACTCTGTGGCTTGAGTCATACCACAATTCATGTAATATCTGCCCATTGACCAGCTGGTCCATTGGAACCTTGGAAATGTGACCCACCTCCTCCCATCAACAGCCTGCCCAGCTCCCATTGCCTTGGTCCCACTACCCCAACCCTCCAAGGCATCGTTCTGACTCCATGCAATGAAGACCCCTCCTCAATCAACCGAGCTGGTTGCTTGGCAACCCTCAAAGAGGAAACCCTAACCCTCACACACAGATGCTTTACCCCCTCGAGCCTTCTTCGAGGCCATCAACCACACCCAGAATCCACACCAGCAAAGAAAAATGACAAATCAGAAAAAAGGAAACCCCTCACCCAAAAATTAAATTTTCAAGGCAGAAACCAGAAACCAGAATTCCCCCAAAACAACCATGAACATCAAGAATCCAGGAAGAAAAGCCCCTCACACACAGACCATCCCCCCCACAGCACACCAAAAATCAACAACCTTAAAAGACCAATCTCAGCCGAATAAACATAATGGCAGGCATTAGGACCCCTGTGGCAGCCCTTCATAGGAAAACCTTCACAGAAAGCCCACAAGCAAAACAAAACCGTGTCAAAAAGAAAACCAAGCTACACCAGTCCAATGGTCATCCGGTCGGCATATAAGATGCAGCCAACCACCGAACCACCCTGAGCCAGCACACCAGGCCCTCCCCCAGGCTCACAACAACCCAACAAAAGACATCAATCAATGACCAGCCCACAATGGGAGAAAACGTCCTGCTGAGTTGCCCCCCCCCCCTTACAAGCACAGCAAAAACTCAAAAACCAGAGCAGCTGCTGGCCTGAGCTGAGGACCAGACCCACCAACCTCACACAAAAAGCACAAAAGCCATTGACGCCGGACCCACAAAGCTTATCAGCCACCATATCCTCTACTGACCTGTGATTTCTGCCAGCCACCTGGCCGACCAATGAAAAGGCCGACCAATGACCTGGCCGACTAATGAAAAGGTGAGCCTACACAGCAACAGCTGTGCCACGAGGAACCCTCTCCCCCTCACTCCTCTCTACACGCTCCTTCCCGAATATGTTGCAGGGCTCAGCCATGTTAGCAGCCCATTTCATATGCACCATGGGATGGGGAGCTGAGCTCAGTTATCTAGGTTGTGTTGAGTTTTAATTGAAAAAGTAGGAAGCATGGATGAGACTTTTTTTTCATTTTGCCTGCTTTCTGCTCTTCTCGCTCCTTTTATGTTTCAGTGTGTGTTTTTTCAACAAGTAAAAATGGCTGATGAGATCTTAATGGAGTTTTCACAGCTCTCGCTAGTTAATGATCAGATAATGAACAAATGAGAGATAAGCCAAATCCTGTTAAAAAAAAATCCCAGACCTCTTCAAAATACATTTGTGTTAAATATAAAAATGAATGAATTTGTCTTAAATATGAATGTATTTTTCTCTCCTTTAGACTGTTTGAAGATTTATCTCTGCAGCTTTTCTATTATTAGAAGAAACACTTGCAGAAAGATCAATGTGATAATAATTACTGTAGAGGAAGACAAGATTATTAAGGATTTTAAAAAATGAAAGAAATAACGTATAAAAGTACCACTAACACTAGTGAGTGGATTGTAGTTCCATAAGAAATACATTGTCCCTCACACCTGTACTAAATGCTCAGTTGACTATGGTGCCTTTTTATTAAAGTGCAGTAGGATTTTGTACTTACCGTGCATTTATCACTAAAACTAATGCACAGTAAGTGCAAGCCTCCACGGTAACTGTTGGGAGCGTGGTCAGCATGTTCCTGCAGTTACCACAAGACATGAAGTTAACGCAGAATCATTCGCAGCTGACATGGGTGCACTTAACACTACCTATTAAGGTAATTGCAACATTGACAGTGCATGGTATGTTGATCCAAGCTAACTGCAATGTGTTCTCCTCTGTCCCAACACACCCATTCCCCACTTCATTGCATGGATTGTACTTAGCACAGGAATTAGCTCATTGTAACTGCCATGCCTGCACAGTAACAGCTACCACGAGCCCATGCTGTCGCTTACTGCAAGCTAAAATGCACCTTAATTGCCTAGCATACTTTAGTAAAAGGGCCCCTATGTTGCCTACTTTCCTTACTTGCAACTTCCTTGGAGTCCTACAGTTTTCTCCAAGGCTTCTGTTACTGGATAAATGCAGCAGAATATCAGGCCTATATTTTCTTAATCCTATGTCTAAACTCAAATTAGGGTGTGATGGGGGAGGAAGTACAGAAGGGGATTGATAGGGGAGAAACTAATATTAAAACATATGCATATGTTATTGAATCCTGAAAGAGTTTTGAGATAGGACGTGCCACTGCTGATAAGGAATCTGCACATGTTTACCTGCTGGCAAATTGTGCCTTAAACTTGGCTAAAAGTGAAATTGTTGGTTAAAGTGATAGATTCTATGTTTATTTAAAGGCAATCCATAGGCTATTTAAAAACGTTCTTCTTGAGAACAAGAGTAAATATTGGAACATGCTTTATGTACTTATATAAAATGCACCCATAAATTGTGACTCCACCCATGCTCCACTCAAACTCCACCCCTGAACATACCCACTCTACCTATACTCACCTGCTTGCAACAAACATACTTTATTTTTTATTTTTTTATTTATGAAATTTTACAAACAAATCAAGAAAGTTTACATAAACCATTCTTGCAGAAACAGAGCAGACAAAAAAGAAAAATACTCAGCTAACCAGAATACAAACAAAAGAGAATATCCCGAAGAATTACAAAATGTAAAGTACTAAATGCCTACTCACCCTAGCCCACAAAAGGGGGTAGTTTCCAATTCCCATCAACAACACAACATAAGAAGAAAACAAAGCAAACAGTCATCATTTCAGAGCTATATCCATAAGAGTCTAAGGGAGATCAATAGAAGCTTCCAGTCATCTGGCGTTAATGAAAGCCAACAGCTGGGAGGTCTCATAAAAAATATAAGAAATTGACTGGTACTTCACCAAGCACTTACATGGATGTTTAAGAAAAAAGAACCCTCCCAGTTGTATGACCCCAGGGCGAAGCAGAAGAAACTCTCTGTGTCGCTTCTGGGTATCTCTTGCCAAATCAGGGTATATACGTACAGACAAACCTTGAAATAAAAGTTTCCGTTTCTGAAAAAATAGTTTTAACAACCATTCCTTATCAGACAACAAAGCAAATGTTATAGAAGAGTAGAGGGAATCTGAGATTCGTAACCTGAGTTTTCTAACAGATCTGTAACATTTAAGATATTCTCCTGAGAGTTCCAACTTCCTGGCTCGCCCACAACCGGAGTAAGCTTTGCTTTAGGTAGATAATAGATTTTAACTAGGGGTGGCATTAACTCAGGAGAAACTCCCAATATCTCCACTAGATGCTTTTTAAACATGTCTCTAGGCGAGACTGATGGTAACCTTGGAAAATTAATAATTCTCAAGTTATTAGCTCTAGATAAATTATCCAGATGTTCCAATTTCACTTGAAGTGACAAAAAGCTCTTTTTATAACTATCAGAATGTTCCTCAAGATTTGCAATCTTGTTGCGTGTTTCTTCAGACTCCAATTGTATAGCAGAAACTTTTCCTTCCAAAGCATTCACTGCCACCATGGAAGAGTTCAATTCAGTAGCCAAAGAGGATACCTCTGGCAAAAAAGCCTCTCCCAACGATACAATGGCATTTCATATAGATTCCAATGTAAAGTTCCCAGGTCGCTGTAGAGAAAAAAACACTTCTAGTTCAGCTGGAGATAACACTGGCTCCATAAACGCTGCCGACCCTTCTCCTTGCCTGGCTGGAATAGCCTTTCCAGGACACACCTCTCCCATAGACGCCAAAATAGTTTTCACACAGGGCTGTCCCACGACAGCACTCTCTGACTCCACACACTCAGCCTGTCCTGGCCCTCTCGAGGGACTCTCTCCACCTAAAGCCGTAGGAGAAGCCAACTCCAGGAAGCCTTTTGGCAAAGGTTGGCTGCAGAGGAATTTCGGTGCCGGACTCAAAGCGGGGGAGAGAGATGACGCCGAGGCAGACGCCGAGCACACCAACTCTGGCGGAACTGCCAGCCGGCTTGCTCCACCCACACCCTCCGAAGCTCGATTGGCGCGAATAAGGAAAGGATCAAGAGGACCCACCACCGAAGCAGTCGGCGAAGAGGTGCCAGGAGGCTGTGAAGGCAAAGGCCCTGGTTTCTCCTTTTGCTTCTACACCATCAGAACGCGCTCAGGCGAGGCTGACCGCTGCTACCGCCATCTTGGAAATGCCCCCCGCAACAAACATACTTTAAACCATGATATAATTTTATAAAAATCCTTTTAAGCACCTATATTGTAGTTTTCTCATGGTTTACACAGTTAAAAGCCTTGCGGTAGTCAATAAAACACACTCACAGATATCTTTTTGGTGTTCTTTTGTCTTTTCAAGGATCCATCTCACATCCACGATGATGTCTCTTGCTCCTCACCCTTTCCTGAATCCTGCTTGCACTTTAGGCAGTTCTCATTCTAGGTACAGTATGGCTGTAGAGGATTGATACAATAAAAAGCAGCAATGGATACCTCTCTATCAACAATAAGCCGCCTGACTGAAGACCAAGTTTAGAACAACTATCGAGAGGGTTGCCATGAGTTGACACTGACTCGATGGCACTTAACAGCAACAAAATGTATCTTTAGATGTCAAAATGATTTATAACATCATCTTACACATATACAGGTGTTACTATGATATAACAAATATGATTCTGGAGAAATTCATGGAGAGTTTTATTTTGTTCCAACTTGCAAATTGATTATTGGTAAATTTAAGTCAAAGTTCTGTATGTAAACTTGGCCCAGCAGTAGACTGTGGTGGGCAATGTTCCCAAGCAGCATGGTACCATAACCTTAGTGCAAATTAAAGAAGGTTATGTCAATCAGAGAGGGTTTGGGGTAAAACTAGAAATCAGGTGGCTAGCACATCATGGCTATTGACTATAAGTTTCATATTTTGTTTGTCAACAAAGTCTATCATGGTAACCTTATGCTTGACCCTTTAATGTTCACATGAGATCTTTAGGCTTACCAGAAGACTATGGGGTATGTTTACTAAACTGCGGTAACGTTACATAACATGCATTATGTAATGTTAATGATCGTTAGGTAACGTTAACGAGCATTAGGTAACGTTAATGCGCGTTAACGTACCCGGCCACGGAAAACACCACGGAAGTTGGAGAGAGGGCGGAGAGAAGGGGTCAATGGGTGGGGAGTGGGCAGGGAGAGGCTCCCTTCACACTAACGCGCTGAATTGAAGGGCTGAATCCTAATGCGAATGAAAACCTGCCGTTAGATGCACATTTGCAGGAGAGAGAAACCATTTCAGTGTCAGCAATGTACAGCAGAGGCAGGGAGCCCAAGAAATGTGATAGTAGTGCTCCATTTCCAGCAACAACATAGTGCCCATGTATGAAAGGCCACGATGGCGATGGTACAAATGGGGCATAGGGGACTGCATGCAGGACATGTAGCGGGGGCAGATGGGGCACAGGGCGGACTAGACAGGTGCCGAGGTGGCACATAGGAACATAGAAACTGGAAGTGTGAAAAACAGCATCTGCCAAAGGCCAAACACAAGATACAAAGAACTTGTCCACATTAGCCAATAGTTGCTAGGGCAGGGACAGGATACCCCCGCATCCATCCTACAATCATGTTGAAGTTACAGAATGTTGTTAGGCGCTGATGGGGGGTGGGGATGTCCATGTATGCCGCCCCAGACGCCATACTGTAGCACCTGCCTACCTGAACAGTGGATGGCCTGGGACGGCGCACAACAAGCACCAACAGCATATGGTTATGTTAGCACAGCATGGGGGGGGGGGGCTGTCCGTGCCAGAGGGGGCAGTGGCACCTGTCTGCAGTGGACCCAGGCCATGCCCTGTACCAGTACATGGTGTGCAGTGCAACAGAAAAAGCCTTTCAAAGGAGATGTAAAGGTATGGCCCAGGGAGGGCTGTGCACCTGTGGCCCCACTGTGGTGCAGTACACACAGCCAGTGTGACTCAGAGCAGAGAGTCATAGGTTCATGTCCCAGCTACAGACCCTGCAGAACACATCACAAACGTTTGTCATACTACGTAGATATAACAGAACAGCAGGAAAAAAAAGGAAATGTCTGGCTGAGGAAACGTACAGGTATGGCCCAGGGAGGGCTGTGCACCTGTGGCCCCACTGTGGTGCAGAACACAAAGCCAGTGTGACTCAGAGTAGAGGGTCACAGGGTCAGGTCCCAGTCCCAGCCACAGACCCTGAAGAACACATCGCAAACATTTGTCCTACTATGTAGATATAACTGAAAAACAGGAAATGTCTGGCTTAAGAGAGGTAAAAGTAGTTCCAGGGACTGCTGGGCCTCCATAGCAACACAGTGGTGCAGTACACACAGGTAATGTGTCCAGGAGCAGAGGGTCACAGGTACAGGTCACAGCTGCTGGAACCTGCAGAACACATCCCAAAATTTTACCCTACGAAGCATATACAACCTCAAACCATGCAATCCACAAAGCAGCGGCCAACAGGGGTAGAAACACCCACTCGCACAGGCTCCACCATCCAAATCATTCTGTACAGGCAGGCTGCTGGCCCCAGAACGGAGTTGCAGGTAACATCACAGCACCTCTGCTATCTCCTGCTCAGTACAGAAATGTTGGCAGTGTGGCAGCTGGCATTGCCAAACACCCCTATCATTGCACAATGCTGCAGTAGGAGTGTGTGTGTATATGTCTATCCATAGTTTTGTGGCTGCCTACCTCCCCCCTCCCCCCCCCCCCCCCGGGCCCACATTGTCCAACTTTTACCAGCATCAGCCTGCAAATGTGCATAATGAGGAGCAAGGTAGTGTGGGTATGGGCCAGACAGGGCGAATTGGGCAGGCTGCATCTGCATAGGGAGTATTGCATTGTCTGGTACACGTTAGTTTTTGAACCCCACCTGCATGGACAGGGTGGCTACATCATGTCGTGCTGGGAGGGAAGTCTCACCCTGACCTAACAGTGACCATGGCATGTCCAGGTTCCCACATAGTCCTCTATACTATCTGTATCCAGTGATACCCTTGTGCCCCCCTGGTTCTGGGGACCAATCACTGACATAGTGTGTGTGTGCACATGCACGCACGCACGCACACACGCACGCACGCACGCACACGCGTGCTAGCCAGCCTATGTCTGGGTGCATGTGTTTTCTCACTGACCATGTATCATGGACTGGTCTGTGGCATGTCCTCAGTTAGTCTGTGCATGGTGAGAACACTGTGTATGCTGGTGCAGTCAGACAGTGTTGTCTGATGATGCATGGCAGACTGTGGTATGTGGCAAGTGAGGATTCACACAGCATTAACGCTGTCCTGACAATGCTCCAGTCACAGAATATGTCTCATGTGCACTAGCCCTAGAGGGATATTCCATGGTCTCAGGCACCTGTCCTTCCATGCCCCCACCTACAAGATGGGTGTTATGGGGCCCTTGGGGGCACATAGAGTATTGTACTCCGAGCAGTAGGGGGCTGTGGTACAGAACCCTCATAAGACACTGGACACCCCTCTGACCTGCTAACAGGCAGCTATGGAAGTCAGACCTTAACACTGGGTACACACTGATCTGGGTGTTCTCTGGTCCCAGGGGGACATCTGCAACTGTGTAACACAGATGGGTACAGAGGTGCCTTTAGCACACTGCCTAGGACACCTGCCACACACTGCCAGTGATGGGGATGTGCAGTAAGACCTATATGTAGCACCAGATGTACTGTGGACCTAGTGCTGGGCAGCCACCCTTACCCTCAAGGTGAATACAGAACCTGCACAATGGCAGGGTCCATAGCTACTCTGTGCCAGTATTTCGCATGGCAGTCCATCTTACCAGGCTGCGGTAACAGAGAGTTGCAGACCCCATTTGGTGATCTGCTGTAGACCACTGTTCCTTATGTGCAATGCATCATGGGTGATGGTGCGGTTACCCTAACCTGGCACACAGAGCAGATAGTCCATGCGGTGACCTGCAGTCCCTCTGTACCCAGGCACTGCTGTACAGCAGGCCATAGAGGTATAGCCCACTGGTTCGTAAAATGACCTTCGAAACTGTGTCCATGGGTTTGATCCCCTATTGTTCCCCCCCCCATGCGTGCCCAACTCAGATACCCTGCATGCCTCTAACACTCATCCTTTTGCAGATATGTGCTGCCAGCCCATAAGAAACGCGCCACAGTGGGTGACAGTCCTCTGGTCCGGCTATCTGTGTCTGTCAGCGGAGTAGAGTCCGGACTGCCTGTGCAGGCTGCCACCACAGGTCACGCACAGTGCACCTATCCTGCATTGTGCCTCCATGTTGCCTACCTTGCCTGTACCCCAGCTGTATGGTACAACCACACCTCTGTCCACCCCTCATCGTAACCATCCTGGCACCCCATTCGCCCCTGGGGGACATGTATGCCCACCATCTGTCACCCACTGCCCTCCCAGTATGTTACATTGCCCACACCCAGTGCCGTGGTACAGTTGCCCACCACTTGTATGTCACCAGTACTGGCAGGAACATGGTCTGGCCGCAGATATGGCACGTCCAGGAGCCTCAAGCCCTCACCCGCAAGCACCTGTGCAGTGGTAGTAAACCGTGGCCAATCCAATGTTAGGGTGATACCAGTATCTCTGGGCACACGTAATGCATGTCACCCTGAGGTGCCTGGTAGGCTGCAGGGCAATCTAACCCAGGGCAATGTCACATTGTTATGCCACTGTGAACTATGGAAAAATATCCCAGGGAGCCCATGAAGATGACCTGTCCAGGTGTGCCCAGTACATAGTGCTGCCAAGGGACCCCGAGATGGTGCCATCGAAGGTGTCACACAGGGCACATGATGAGCATTTTCTATGGCACCGTACAATAAGGAGCCCAGTAATGCGCCCACTAAGGTGCGCTCGTTCAATATACCATCGAACAAGCCCACGAATGCGCCATGTTCTGAGGCACGGTACTGGGCAACTTACAATGTGCTATTAGGGCTAAGGAACCCCAGGACGCATCCCTAGCATAGCGATGCATAAGGTGCGCACCAAGGTGCCGTAAAAAACATTAGACAAACACGCACCTGGGGCCCAGATGGCTGAAAGCCTGACACTCTGTAATGTCAGGCCCCAATGCCCACAAGAGGATGGCCCGTCAGACCAATATAATGTGGCATCTGTAGCACAGTGGTTAGGCAATTTGTCAGACTACAACGTCTTGTGCTATCAAATCCCAGAAGGGGATACCAGAATGGGAACAAGATGGGGATAAAAACAGAAAGACTAGCTGTACTCAGGTATAGAAAAGGATACCTCTAACATAAACAAATAGACTGACAAAACAGACCAACGCTCACTGCAAAGGGAGGGTACGCGCATGGGTACGCGTGTGCTTATGTGCAGTGAGAAGTGCGCACTGCACAGGCACGTTTTTACTGCGTCATATGAGGTCTGATCACATACAGCAGACAAGACGGCTGCCAGGTCGAGAAAGCCTGCTTTCAGCCATGCAGACCTGTATCTGCTGGCAGAATTAATATGCCTCCGCCAGGGGCGCCTCTTTCCTGGCTCCTCATGTAGGCAGGACCTAAGCCGAGTCAGGAGGGCCTGGGTGTGCCTCACCAGGCGATACAATAGAGGCTTAGACTACCCATGTGAGGTTAAGTGCATAGGGACAGGCACCCAAACCTAGGACGTAAAAAAAAAAAACTGGTAAAAAACACACATATCAGACATGCACAGCTAGGGAAAAGCAAGTGGCAGTGTGTCCAGATGGGATCAATGTAGGCCACCCCCTCGATGCTTACAGATCCGCCCTGTCCCTAGGGGGCTGCAGAATCCATTACAGGGATATCTTATCCATCCAAATGCTTTGGCATTTTACCCTGTTGCAGTGTCACTGATGTGCCCTATCCCCAGGATGCCCCAGGCCCACCACTGAGACCCACTATTCATCCTGGTTTTATGGTACCTGCTCCTGGTTAAGTTGTACAGGTCTGCTATAGCCCCAGGATGCTGCAGGCCTCACTAGAGAGGCCCACTATTCATCCTGGTGTTTTGGTACCTGCTCCTGGTTAAGTTGTACAGGTCTGCTATATTCCCAGGATGCTGCAGGCCTCACTACATAGGTCTGCCTTCTATCCTGGTGTTATGGTACCTGCTCTTGGTTAGGCTATAAAGGTCTGCTATAGCCCCAGGATGCTGCAGGCCTCACTACAGAGGCCCACTATTCATATTGGTGTTATGGTACCTGCTCCTGGTTAAATTGTACAGGTCTGCTATAGCCCCAGGATGCTGAAGGCCGCAATACAGAGGTCTATTATCCCCCATGGTGTTATGGTAGCTGCACTGGCTGATGTGTGCAGGCCACCCATATCACCATGTTGTGTCAGGGGCCTGCAGGGCACATAGCGGTACATTCCCAGGGCACACTTTGGGTGCGGCTGTTGCTGTGTGCAAATGCCACCGGTGAGACACATGACCATCGCCCATGCCAGTGTGTACAGTGGCACATGGCTATGCAGTCTGTGCATATGTCGGACAAGGTGTGGGGACAGGCCGATGGGTCCCGCAGACATGCTGACATAGTGGTGGAGATGTACGGGATGTGGCGCTTGGCTGCCCTTTCCCCTGGGACACTGTGCATGTATGCCAACATCATGCAGCCACCCATGCATGGCTCACGTGATGAACAGCACAGCAAGGGCACATATGATCGGTGTCGTAGGCCCAACATGGATAGTCCGCCTGTGCAGCAATGGGTGCCTGGGGGCCCGCACACAGGACACGTAGGGGCCAACCTGGACATGCGCATACGCAACGCACACGTGCATGGCAGGGCCAATGGCAAGTGGTCGACACATGGCACACAATACGGGCAGTCACCTGCTGATTGCATGTATCTATGTGGTACACAGCACCGGCTGGCGATGGATATCTGTCCGCTAATGTCCCCACACGTTGCTTCCCCTACAGGTCGAGGACCTGCGCAAGAAGGCCTGTGATTTGCAAACAAGGTACCCCCACTTCGTGGCGCGGGTACATCAAGAACAGCTGGCCCAACGTGACGGTGAGTGATGCGGCACGTCCCTGTGGGGCAATGGCCTGCGAGGCCACAGGACATGTGTGAATGATGTAACAGATGTGTGACCATGGCGCTAATTTATATACCTCTCCCCCACAGCGGACGCACGTGCAAACGAGGGCCCAGCAGGGCTGTATGCTGTAGCCGGGCAGGCAGTGCCAGCTGAAGATGCCCCGGAGGCCATGATGGTGGCTGATGGCAGGGAGTCCGAGGAGGACAGGGACACCGGAAGTAGATAGTGGGAGGGGGAGGAGGGAAGGGGCAGCAGGGTGGAGGGGGAGGGTGGCTGGCAGCCTGGGGAGAGGGAGGAGGGGGAGGGGGAGGAGGGGTGGATGGGGAAGAGGGGGTGAGGGGGGAGGCTGAGGAGGGGGAGGGGGAGTTGGTGCATGAGGCGGGGGTGTAGTGCGGGGAGCTTGGGAGGGGGAGGGGGTGGCAGGGAATGGGGAGGGGACAGGGGTGAGGGTGTGGCCAGTTCCAAGCAGCACAGGCCACCACAGGGCACTGGGGGCCCTAGCCATCTGCCCCACGGTGCCAGCGATGTCCCCGTCTGGCCACGAGTCTGCCCCACATAGCCTCAGACAGGCACGCCGTACATACAGCCACACAGACAAGGGGAGATGTGTGTCTGTGCGGGTGCATGTGTGGCCTACGCCTGGCTGTGGCTGCGTGTGCCCAGGCACATACCCAGTGGCAGCACGCCCGCATACTGGGATGGGTGCTGGAGACCATGGCTGTGGTAGCTGACTGGCTGCACAGGCTGGATGACAGACGTGCAGCAGGTGCACCTGGCAAACCACCCGGTGATGGGGGCCCCCAGGGGGTGTAGGTGTGGGCACCACGCATGCCACCCCTTGCCCAGTGCCGGTCCATGCCATGGATCTGCCACCACTGCCGGGGCCTGGGGTGTTAAGGCCCCTCCTACACAGGGTCCCACAGCTGTGTCCCCACCCCAAATAAACAATGTAAATATGTTTGACAAACTCACCATGGTCAGCTGTCCCTTATTGCTACATGTCAGCTGTGTGTGAATGACAGGTGTGTGCATCTACACATGTGTCTGTGCTCATCACAATGGTCACATACATGGTACCATACCCATGGCAAGGGTGGGGGATGGGCATGGGAAGCGCATGATGTAGCAACACAGACGGACACCATCACACACAGGACAGGGATGGCACTGAGCAGTAGTGCTGGGATGTGGAAGGGTACAGCCAGCAGTGGCAACCGGTACGGTACAGGGCAGAGACTGCAATGCATGCAGACAGAGGGATGGTGGACACAGGGGCAAGCAGGGCTATTGGCTGGGGGGACCCAGAGACCAGGACCATGGATGCAGGGTGCCGAGGGTTGGGCGGCGCACAAGGGGCCCGGGGGGTGGGGCCTAACCCAGACCAGTGTGGCTGGACAGGTGCATAAGGGAAGGGGGCAGGGATGTACCTGGACCCTGGGGTGGGCCATGCTGCAGGGGTGGTGTGCTGTGTGGATACCTATGGGGGATACACAGTGCACCCATCAAATGCCTGTGGACCATTGAGGGCCCTATGTGACAGGTGTGATGTGGCCAGGCAGCACTGCATGTGTCTGCCTATGTACAGCAGTAGTGTCTACGCATCCTAGGGGATGGGCCCGTGAGGGGGGGAACCTCCACAGCACACATCACACTGAATAGGGCAGGACAGGATATGGGACACCAGCAGTCTGCTACCAGTGTGCTGCCAGAGGTGGACGTGCGGACGAGACAGACAACGTGCACATGTCAACGGACCTACAGGGTATGATGTCCAACCAATGAGATGCGGACAGCACTGCATGGAGACATATCTGGTGCCACCCCAATGTGCCCTAAGTGGGTACCGGTGGGGACAGGTGGGGCTACAGACACTGGTGGGGTGGGGGGTGGCAGGGCTGTTGGGTGACTACGGGTGGGTGGGGTGGCATGGCTGCTGGCACAACCCATGGGGACAAAGGCTGGCCGCGGTGGTGGCATTGGGTTGGTCCCTGGGGTGGCCACGGGTAGGGCAGGGTATACATGGGGCTCCCACAATAAACACATGACACGTGATTTTAGGCATTGCCACATGTGCAGCCATTTATTTGCCCAGCGCTCGGCTGCGCCGTGAGCAGCCCCTCACACCCCGTGGTGCAGGCGCCATGGGTGGTGCTGCTGCTGCTGCTGCTGCTGCTGGTAGTCATTGCTGCCCTGAGGAGTCCCCTGGCCAGCTTCCAAGAGCTCAGTGCTGGCAGTTATGGCCTGTGCTGATGTGGCCAGGACCAGCATCTCACCAAGGAACCCCTCCACTGCATGCCACATGTGACGTGCCTCGTGCTACTGCCATCGCTGTTCATGTAGGACCCCACGCAGTACATGCCATACACCTGTGGGGGAGACAAGTTGTGCGCCATGAGACATGGCTTTACCTGCCACCTGTACACAGGCAACATCATATGAATACGGTTGTACACTCACTCTCTGCATTGCAATGTGCCACTTCGGAGTGCACCCGCATCTCCCCTATTACCTCCACCAGGGCAGACCACATGTCCTGCTTGGGCTGCTGAGGGGCAGCAGGCACCACCTCCCCGGTGGCTGAAGTGGCAGGTGGCATGCTGTCTTCGACCGGCCCCTGGCTTGGACGCCATCGCCTTCCAGGGGTGTTGCTGGACCCCACCTCCACATGTCCCGCAGTTGTCTCTCCTGGCAGCACCGCCTCCGGCACAGAATCGTCAAGGGGCCACAGCCTGGGGTCTGTGTGCTCCGCCCCTTCCTCCGCCTCCTCAATGGCATGTATGTCACCTATGGGGAAACAGGTTGCACAGTTCAGGTGGGGCATGGCTGCCTGCCTGCCCCTGTCACACCCTGTACCTACGTGCTGTGTAGGGTTCAGGGCACCCTGGTCAGTGTGCGGGTACCCAGGCTGCATAGTCTGGCTATGGACATCACCTGTGCAGGGATGTGTTTGGTACCGTTCCATGTCCATGTCCCAGGTGCCTGTGGTGGGCCACCAGTGACCACATGTGTTAGTGCAGCTGGGGACAGTTGTGTCCTGTGGTGGCAGGGATATGCATGGGCCGGGGTGGGGTGGCCTGTGGTGATGCAACCGGCAGCAGGCTGTGGGTGGCTATGCATAGCAGGTGCATGTGTGGGCATGAGCTGTATGGGTCTGTGTTGGGGCCCGTATGCCCCCCAAAGGGCACCGCCCCTTGTATAGTGGTGCCTCCTGTGTCTTTTGACTGACGCTACCAAGGCCATCCCCCCCTGCGCACACAGCCACCCATCTCCTGCTACCCCATCACCACCTGTGTAACTGTATCCTGCACCTATGAGTGCCTCCATCTCCCCCACATAGTTACCAGTATGGCCCTGCTCTCCCCGCCTTCCCTGCGCTGTGTCCCCACAACACATTGTTGCCCAACGCTGCTACCATGGTCCTGTCCCCCCACCCCTGCACCCATCCACTGTGCTGTGTCGCCCCCTGTTCAACATCACCACGTCCACCCCCATACTGGCCACTGTACCTATAGCTGCTCCTGTGCCGCCCCACTCACCGCCCCTGTGTCGGTGCCCTCCCCTCGATCTATGGCAGCCATTCCCTGTTTCTGCGGCTCCAAACCCTCTCTGGCCACCACCCCACCACCCCACCCCCCCATGAACCCTCTCCCAGCAGGGGCTGTCACCCCCGGCACCTGCTCCCCATGGACTGCTGTCACTCCAGGGGGGGCGATATCAGCACACAACGTGCCTGTTACGCTTCCACGGCCCCCCGCCCACCCCACGACCCATGCGCTTTTTGGTACTATGTGTTGTGCATGCCCTGCTTCTCCTGGCCCAGCCACCAGACATGATCCCCCCATCTCTGCTGAACAGACTCAGCGTGCACTGCCAGACACCTTCCGGCGCCCTGACGGGTCCACACATGGTTCTGCACTATGTCCTCGGGTCCCTGCGTTCACTTGCACCCCCCGTTCCCATGGCCGGGGTGATGGTGTCCCCCTTCTGACCATAAACCGGCACCACCACCATTGGCTGGTCTGTCCAGCATTGGACCCCCTCTGCCTCCCCCCCCTTGTGTCCGTGTACTCGGTTGGGTGTATGGCTCTGTACTATCCTCAGTGGACCCACACCATACGCCACGCTTTCTGTGTGTGTGTACCTGTCGCTGCACCCCCACTGCTATGCCGTCCCAGGAGGTTTGGGCCCCATGGCTCTGTTCATGGCCTGCTGGTCCCACCCTGTTTGTACGGTCCCTTTGTGCACTATGTATGCCCATGTGTGCAGTGGTGGTCTGTGCACCTCATAGGTATATTGCTGACACAGGGCAATGCATGGCAGGTGGCGGTGCGCTGTCCACACCCCTGTCAGTGGTTCTGAGTGCTGCCAGCCCGTGGGTGGGTGTGTGGGGTCCATGGACCTGGCCGTGTGCCATTGCAGGGCCCTTCTGGGATTGGCAGATGCCTGGGAGTAGCAATGCATGTTGGCCGGTGTTGTGTCAGGGCCACATGGTGTGGTGCTGGGGGTGTGGCAGGGGGGATGTGGGATGGTGACCCCCATTGGGCCAGGTACCGGCCCTCTGCATGTGTGGGGTCTGCGTGTGGTTGCCTCAGCAGTGCATGGCTGACAGGAGGCTGTGGTCCAGGGACAGTGTGGGGATGGTGCACCTGGTGTGGGTTACCCCATATGTTGCATGGGACAGGATGGTATAATGCATCTTTGTGTGACCCTTGGCATGCCCCCCCACCCCTGAGTCTGTCCCTGCACTCGCTTGTTTATGGTCTCTCACCGGTACAACTCTCTTCATCTTACCTGCACGTGGGTGCGCTGTGTCCAATGCAGAAGGCAGGCCATGTATATACATGGGTCCGAGTCGGTCCACTAGGCGCTGCTCCAGGCTGGTTAGGGTGGCCCCCTGCACTGGGCCCCCTCCAGTGCCCTGTGCATTCTGCTTCTCCCGAGAGAGTTGTGCACGGATGTTCCACTTTATTTATTTATTTATTTAACATTTCTTATATACCGCGCTCTTTGTCATCAGTGTGGTTTATATTGAAACAATATAACACTTGGTCAAGTAAATTTGGCCATCGTTTACATAGAACAGCAACTTAACATGGAGGTGAAACTTGGGGGAAACTATATATCACAATACCGCTTGCGGAGACTCTCGATGTCGCGATGTGGTCCCCATGCTGCCGCCACCTCTGCCTGTACCTCAGTCCATGCCCTGGTGTGCGTGGCAATGGTGGTTGTTGCACTCATCCGGCCGAAGAGCACCTCAAGCCTCTCGAGGACGCTGGCCAGGAGGAGGTCATTCTCCTGGGTGAAGCGGACCATCCTCCTCCTGTCTTCCTCGGCCACCAGCATCCTGCAGTGCTTCTGGCCCTGGCGCACCTCCGGGATGTTCTGGGGGGTGGTGTAAGGCCCTGGATGGGCCTTCCCTCTCACTCTCCAGGTCTGCGGCAGGGTGGGCCACTGGTGGCTGTTGTCTGCGCTCCCCTCCTGCCTCCTGGCTGCATCCTGCCTTGTCCTCCATGCTGTGGTATGTTCTGTGTACCATAGCCCTTGCCGTTCTGGGCATGCTGTACCCAGTTATGTACCTTGGGGTGGTCCTACGCACATTCCGCATAGGCATTATGCGCATGTGCAGTAGCGTGTGTTACCTTTGCGTATGCCGTCCGCCTCATACAGGCGCTTCTTCTGACCCACACGCACGTACGCGCCTTATGTATGACATATCCTCATGTGCGCGTTGCTAGGCATGCTACACACTATCCCCATGCTCTCCGTCCTCACATCTGTCCTTATCACTGCTGTTGGTATGCACTGCTCCATACACGCACCATTTATCCTCCACCGTGGTTCATGCTGCATGCACTCACACTCTGCTGGTTATCATTGCTTTGGGTGTTTAGGCGCATTCCGACACGCATAGGTAGATCATGCAATGGATCTCCCCACGCGCTACTTTGCGTCGGACGTACATGTGTCCGTGATATCTCCGCGCATGGGAACGTGCCTTGTGTTCTCTTCTCACCTACGTGTCTGGGTGGGGAATGTAATGCAGAACGACGTATATTTGTGCCCTGCTGGGGCGCAGAGAAATGCCACGTGCTTCTCCTACCCTCATTCATCGTACCCAATCCGGAACATGCATTTTGGGAACGCGCGTTCCTGCGTGCGCTACAGCATTATGCTTCCGTACGTGCAGGGCGTTGTCTCATGCTGATGATGGTGTATGTTCCAGCATCACCAGGTATGTAGGGTTTGCTCTGATTATTTGCCGCACCCCACACCCTATTTAACATCTACCTGTGCTCCATCCCATGTCTATCATGACTCAGATCATGAATGCGGGTTGTGCGGTGGTGGTGCTGGTGGAGCTGGCGGAGCTGTGGTTGCCTGAAGGGGGAGATGGTGTCCCTGGGGCTGTGGCACTGGGCATGGGTGCAGTCCCACTGCAACTCAGACCTGCAGCTGTGGGGGATCCACAGGCGGAGGTGAGACCAGCACAGCGCCATAGGCGTGCTGAGGCATAGCCCCGCCTGCCACGCCTCTACAGGCCCAGGCTCATGCTCCAGGACATAAGTGAGAACCAGGTCATCTCCCTCTACCAACTGGACACAGAGGCTATTCGGGAGCTCTATGAGGATCTAGGAGCTGACCTCGAGCCCCGGACTGCCTGGTCACATGCCATACCGGGATTGGGTGGAGCTGTGGTCACACTTGGTATCACACATATATGCTGTATGTCTGCCCATGTTATCTTGTCTCTACTTCCATTTCGACTTGGACCCTGGGGTATGTGTTCCGGTGACGTCTGCTGTGTGTACACTCTATCATGGGCATCACATAATTGCACACATACGTATCTCTGCCCCTTCCAGTACGCTTTGCCACTGTTGGCCAAATGCCCTCACACCTGCCACTGCTGCCGTTTGGACACAGGTTTTTGGCAGTGTGTTTTGCCTAGAAACAGTTGATGTGTGTTGCCATAATTAGCCTTCCCCGGGGTTCTGGGTCTCACAGCTTCAGACGCTGGTGATGTACCATCGTGTGTCATTCTATGATGTCATATGTTTGTGTCCATGTTTATCTGCTGTCCAGTTTAACATTTCCACTTCTGTGCTTTTGTGTTTCCATCATCTCCCGATTGACTGTACCACATTTCTTTCTGCAGGTGATGCGGGATATGGATGTCGTGCCTGGTTGCTGACCCCTGTGCGTCTCCCACAGCCAGGTGCAGAGATGAGGTACAATGAGGCCCATGCCTCCAGCCACTCAGTCATTGAGCACACCTTTGGCGATTTGAAGAGTCGCTTCATGTGTCTGGATAGGACCGGCGGTGATTTACAGTACAGACCCATGACTGTGGCACATATCATTCTGGCCTGTTGCATCCTGCACAACATTGCTCTCAGGCACAATGTCCCAGTCAAAATTAATGAGGATTCTGAGGAGGATCCTGTGTGCCCTCCAGCACGTGGCCGTGGTGACACACGTGAGGGGATGGCAGCCTGGCAACATCTGATCGAGGAGCTGTTCTCCTGTAAGTTCTGCATATGTGTGGATATGCATATGTGCCTCCATGCTTGTGGTGACCTGTGTGTTTCACGGCACTACCATGACATATATATATATATATATCACTTGTGTTTTTGACTCCCCAGGATAGGCTGGCAATCCTGCCCGATGCTGTGGTGCATGTGGGAACTGTGTGTACGTCATTACAACCTGCAGGCGAAAGGGGTGGGTGGACATACAGCTACATGTTCTGTGGTGGCAGTACAGCATTACACATATCTGTGTTTCCCTCTCCAGTGCACGTCTGTTGTACACGTGTTTGGTCTGCGGTTCCATCACCCATATGTTCCAGTTGACACGCATATGGCCATTGGCCTGTGCACATTTCGGGTGTTTACACACTGTACCTAGGGCACATGTTACCGGGCTGTGTGTGTCTCCAGGCACAGGGTGTGGGGTTGGTGGATAGCACATACAGCCTTCCCTGCCATTGTGGCATTACACAACATCAGTGTATCCTTGCATGGACTGTGATGCTTGTCTCCACTGATCCCTTATTGTGCACAGACCTGCCGTATGCAACTTGTGGCATGCTCACCTTTTCTCACAGTGAATGTCTCTGTGTCTTTGGGGCGTGTCTAGGTGACGGTGCCTTTGGCTTCCCCCGCCATTATCTGGTGCAGGGATGTGTCTGACCACCTGTGTGGTGGTGTTCACCCGTCTCTCTGTGACCTTCTGCTTTTGCCCTTCTGTACATTGTGTGCATATGTCATGTATTGTTCCCTGACATGTCTCATGTTTGCTGACAGGACACTACACATCAAGGTTTGGGTTACATGCAACTCACCATTCCTTGGACATGCACCACTGATGGCTGACCGTGGCAACGTGGTGATGGATGCAGTCCATCAACATCTGCAGCCTCTACTGTGGCCCCTTGTGCCCTTTGCCTGGCTCCGACAGTCACCATCAGACACCTGCTGTACAATTAAGGTAGGTTGCTCCTTAGATCTTCTGTGACTGACATCCACGTGTAGATGTTTCATTTGGGCTGTTTGTATCATCGTGCCTTTCTGTGGGATCTCTGTGCACCACCACTGCTGGACATGCTGTGGACTTATAGGATGCCTGTGTGACATGGGCATTGACATGACCATGTCAAGATGGTAACCTGGTCTGCAGTGCCATTTCCTGCTGTGGTCAACATGCACTGTGCCGTCACTGTCTGCATTGTGACATGATGTTGGGTGTGGCATACCTTTACCTTTTCTCTACTCCTTTTAACACAGGGAGCAGCCAACACACACAGCACATATACTACACTGCATCTGGAGTCCCCATAACCAAGATGTGGTTGGACAGGACACCTCCATGCAACGGCCCCTGGGTGATGGTGCCAGTGGGAGATGGACCTATGGAAGTCGGACACATGCCTATGTTGGACATCATTGTTGGCCTACTACTTTAGACATCACCAGGCAGAATGACACACCATCACTGCCATGCTCTGTCTGGGTGTTGCATTGATTGCAGCAGAGAAACAACACCTTTGCATTGTTGTGGAACATTGAGACGTCACTTGTGACTTTGCATGGCCATGTAATCTGGCATGGTCATAGGCGGACTTGTAGGGTCACAGGTGGCATTTGCACTGTGGACACTTGTCCGTACATCTACAGAAGGAACTGACATGCGCGCTCTATGTTGTACATCCATCTGACTTTGGGTAGCTGAGTGTGGGAAATGTGTGGGGCTCACATTGCAAGCATTGTACCAATATTTGGCTACACAGATACATGCAGCCATGTATGTGGCACTGGAGATACATTCTGTAGGTCCTGCTTATTTGTTTGGCTAACATCCACTTGTACATGACACACTATTTTCCTGCAGAACACTGTGATGCATGCCACCATCTCTGATTGCTGTTTGACCATTGCAGCGGGTATTACAGTGGATATGGGGCAGAACTCTGTGGTGTTTAAATGTACATGGTGCATGCGCATGTGCCAGACTCATCTCTTACATTGGTGCATGTGACGTGGTGGGGTTTGTGTGGGTACGTGTACCATTGTGGGTGTCTATTTGTAGCTCTGCGTACATGTTATTGTGTGTGTTTACTGGACAGATATGGCAATGTACATTGATGTGCTGGCTAATGTTTGCATGTGTGCGCAGTCCTCTTTCTGACATGACAATTGCTCCATTCACATTGCGCCAGTACCTTTGCACTGTGGTGGCGGGTGTGTCCATTTCCAGGCTCCATTTGTGCAGTCCCTGTACATTGCCATACTGTGACTGCTCCTGTTTCCACGGCACCCATTGTGGTGTGACACATAGTGCTACCTCTGTATGTAGTGGGATCCCATCTTCTTTTCTGTTTACCCACGTGTGACTCTCATCCTGATACTGTGTCCTCATGTTGCATTGTGTCACTGTTGTTGATGCCATGTGTGCATTAAAGGTGCCATTTTACACGACTACCTGATATCTGGCCTTTCTCAGCACATCACATGCTGTTCTAGGGACATCTACACTGTTGTATGACCCACTGACACCCACACATCAGGTCTACATATCTGACGGGTGTTGCTGGGCCATTGGGACATGACATCATTGGCATGTTTTTGCATTTGCCTGTGCACTGAGTATGCACTTCACTGTGTGGCTGCATCACATTACATCTCTGTATCTTCCCTTCAGACCTTCTTGCCTTGTGTGTGTGTTGTCAGCCTGGTGTGCCTGCCTGATACATGCCACCTGTCACCTGTGTGTTCTGGTGCTGTGGCCATGATGGTGCAGACATGTACTTCTACCACTACTGAGAATTTGCATAGTGCTATACATCAGTGATTACTATCTAGTCAGCACAAACACAGATGGGGTGGGAGGGATACCGCTAGGGACATTGGGGGGGGGGTGTCAGGGGGATCATGCTTCTATGGCTGCAGAGAGGATGTGTGGTTTCATCCTGGATCTGTGGGGGGTTGGAGAAGGTGCCTGCTGTATGGACAATGGAGGTTTGCTCACAGCGTATGTGGCATCACGGAGAAAGGGGCAGAGTGTGGGGCTGCCAGTAGGGGTGTACTGCACAGGCGGTGGGTGTCTGCTTGGGCCCAATGTTTTCAGGGATTTTTGTATTGGGAGATGGGAGATGAGGGATGGCAGGTAGCCAGAGTCTCTGCATCTTGACCTCAGCAGGGGGGGGGGGGGGCTTGAAATGAGTATAGTAAAGGTTAGGGAGGCTTTGATGTGACCGGACAAGGGGGGTGATGTGGCCATGACTGGTCTGGTGCACGGTTGGATGCAGGGGGCAGACTACTGAGATACTGATGGGATTCGATTAGGCAGTGCATGGCCATATTGGTGGTGTGTTCAGGGTGGATGAGGCGGGTATCACTGCTGTTGTGGAGGAAGGGGGCAGGTGTTAGCTATCAGATGGCTGTGTGTCATGGACGGCAGTGAAGGGTCAGGGATGAGCCCAGATTGCGGCCTGGGGACACTGGGGGGGGGGGTACATAAGAACATAAGAACATAAGATATGCCATACTGGGTCAGACCAAGGCCAATCAAGCCCAGTATTCTGTTTCCAACAGTGGCCAAACTAGGTCATACGTACCTAGCAGTTTCCCCAAGAGACACAAGTTCCACAGTGCTTGTACTGCGTCAAGCATTGATATCTTCGGTCACTTCTTAATAACGGTTTATGGACCTTTCCTCCAGGAACTTGTCCAAACCTTTTTTAAACCCAGCTACATTAACAGCCTTTACTACATCCTCCGGTAACAAATTCCAGAGTTTGATTACACGTTGAGTGAAAAAATATTTTCTTTTATTAGTCTTAAATAGTTTACCCTGTAGCTTCATTGCATGTCCCCTAGTCTTTCTATATTCTGATAACGTAAACAATCGATCTATGTTTACCCGTTCCACTCCGTTCATTAATTTATAGACTTCTATCATATCTCCCCTCAGACGTCTCTTTTCCAGGTTAAAGAGCCCTAACCTTTTTAGCCTTTCTTCATAGGAGTATCCTTCCATCCCCTTTACCATTTTGGTGGCTCTTCTCTGAACCTTTTCTAAAATCGCTATATCCTTTTTAAGATACGGCGACCAGAATTGAACACAATATTCAAGGTGCAGTCTCACCATGGAACGATATAGAGGCATTATAATATCTTTTGTTTTATTTTCCATTCCTTTCCTTATCATACCTAGCATTCTATTTGCTCTCTTGGCCGCCGCTGCACACTGGGCCGAGGGTTTTAACATGGTATCCACAATGACGCCTAAATCTTTTTCTTGGGTGGTGGTTCCTAATGTGGAACCTTGCATCGTGTAACCATAGTTTGGGTTGTTCTTCCCTAGGTGCATAACCTTGCACTTGCCCACATTAAATTTCATCTGCCATTTTGATGCCCAGTCTTCCAATTTATCAAGATCCTCTTGCAATTTTTCACAATCCTCTTTGGTTTTAACAACTTTAAATAGTTTTGTGTCATTTGCAAATTTGATCACCTCACTCGTTATTCCACTTTCCAGGTCATTTATGAATATGTCAAAAAGCAGCGGACCCAGCACAGATCCCTGGGGTACACCACTATTCACCTTTCTCCATTGGGAAAATTGGCCATTTAGCCCTACCCTCTGCTTTCTATCTTTTAACCAGTTCCTGATCCACATGACTCTTTAGTTTTGCCAAAAGTCTCTGATGAGGGACCTTGTCAAAGGCTTTCTGAAAGTCCAGATACACAATATCAACTGACTCACCTTTGTCCCCCTGTTTATTCACTCCTTCAAAAAAACATAACAGATTAGTAAGACAAGATCTTCCTTGTCTAAAGCCATGTTGGCTGTCTCCCATTAGGTTGTGACTATCTACATGCTCAGTAATTTTATTCTTTATGATGGTTTCTACCATTTTTCCTGGTACTGACGTCAGGCTCACCGGTCTGTAGTTTCCCAGATCACCCCTGGAACCCTTTATAAAAATTGGTGTTACATTGGCGATCCTCCAATCTTCAGGTACTAGAGATGATTTTAATGATAGTTCACAGATTACTGATAGCAGGTCTGCAATCTTATATTTCAGTTCTTTCAACACCCTTGGATGTATACCATCCGGCCCAGGTGATTTGCTACTCTTCAGTTTATCTGATAGTTGTAAGACATCTTCCCGATGTATCGATATTTCCTTCAATTCTTCCGCACCTTTAAATACCACTTCAGTCATGGGTAACATCCCTACATCTTCCTCAGTAAAGACCGAAGCAAAGAATTCATTCAGTCTCTCTGCTATCGCCTTGTCGCCTCTTAGTGCTCCTTTAACCCCTTTATCATATAATGGACCAACTGACTCTCTCACAGGTTTTTTGCTACGAATGTACTTGAAAATAAAGGTCTTTATTTCGCGTTTTTGCTTCCGCAGCAAGCTTCTTCTCAAATTCTCTCATTGCCTGCCTTATCAGTACCTTGCATTTGACTTGCCTGTGCTTGTGCTGTTTCCAGGTTTTCGTCGTTTGGCTCTTTTTTCCATTTCCTGAAAGATGCTTTTTTGGCAACAACAGCCTCTCTGACCTCACCTTTAAACCATGCTGGCAGTTTTTTGGACTTCCTTCCACTTTTCTTAAAGCGTGGAATACAGCTGGTCTGGGCTTCCAAGATAGTATTTTTCAACAATACCCAAGCTTGATGTACGTCTTTAACCTTTGCAACTGCTCCTTTTAGTTTTTTCTTAACTGTTTTCCTCATTTTATCATAGTCTCCCTTTCGAAAGTTAAAAGGTAGTACTGTGGATTTCCTTACTATCCCTCCTCCACTAATTAAATCAAAGGCGATCATGCTATGATCACTATTGCCAAGTGGCCCCAACACCCTTATCTCTTGCACTAGATCTGGTGTTCCACTAAGGACTAGGTCTAATATGGCTTCCCCTCTGGTTGGTTCATGAACCAGCTGCTACAAGAAGCAGTCATTTATTTCATCTAGGAACTTTATCTCCCTAGCATGTCCTGACGTGACACTGACCCAGTCGATACCGGGGTAATTGAAATCACCCATTATTATTACTGCGCTGTAACTTTTGTTAGCTTCCTTGATTTCTTTGAGCATTTTATCATCCATTTGGTCATTCTGGCCAGGTGCTCGATAGTACACCCCCACTGCCATTGCCTTCCCCCTTTTATATGGAATTTCAATCCATATAGATTCTACAGCAGATTTTGTTTCCTGCAAAACTTTAATCCTTTCTGAGTCAATGCCCTCTCTAACATAGAGCGCAACCCCTCCACCAATTTGATCATCTCTATCATTACGATATAGTTTGTACCCAGGTATCACAGTGCCCCACTGGTTGTCCTCCTTCCACCATGTCTTTGATATTCCAATCATATCTAACCTTTCATTTAGTGCTATATATTCTAACTCTCCCATCTTATTTTTTAGACTTCTAGCATTTGCATGCAAGCATTTTAGAGAATGTATTTTATTCATGTTAATTTGGCTATTGTTAGACATGGGTAAATTGGGATCTTTAAGCTCTGTCTGCTCCACACTTGAGGCCATTTGGGCTACTTTACTCTTTTGTGGAACCTCTCTGCTTTTGGTAGTATCCTTCAAGGATACATTCTTCCGAACCATCCGCTCTTGGGCGACTGTCGGCTTTCCCCTAATATCTAGTTTAAAAGCTGCTCTATCTCCTTTTTAAAGGTAAATACCAGCAGCCTGGTTCCATCCCAGTTAAGGTGAAGCCCATCCCTTTGGAAGAGCCCCTCCTTTCCCCAGAATGTTCCCCAGTTCCTAACAAATCCAAAACCCTCATCTCTGCGCCATTGTCTCATCCACGCATTGAGACTCCGGAGCTCTGCCTGCCTTTTGGGTCCTGCGCATGGAACAGGAAGCATTTCGGAGAACGCTACCATGGAAGTTCTGGATTTCAACTTCCTACCTAAAAGCCTAAATTTTGCCTCCAGAACCTCCCTACCACATTTTCCTATGTCATTGGTACCGACATGTACCAAGACAGCAGACTCCTCCTAGCACTATCTAAGACCTTATCTAGGTGGCGCGTGAGGTCCACTACCTTCGCACCAGGCAGGCATGTTACCAGGCGATCCTCACGTCCACCAGCCACCCAGCTATCTACATGCCTAATGATCGAATCACCAACTATAACGGCTGTCCTAACCCTTCCCTCATGGGCACATGGCCCTGGAGAAACTTCCTCGGTGCGAGAGGGTTTTACATCACCTATAGGACAGGTCCTAGTTACAGGATCACTTCCTGCCACACCAGGGTGATGCTCTCCTGTCACGTGACCTCTCTCCTCCATGGCAACAGGGGTCCTGCCAGACTGGAGGTGGGACTTCAGGACTATATCCCTGTAGGTCTCGTCTATGTACCTCTCTGTCTGTCTTATGTTTTCCAAGTCTGCTACTTTAGCCTCTAGAGAACGGACTTGTTCCCTGAGAGCAAAGAGCTCCTTGCACCTAGTGCACACGTAAGACCTCTCACCAACTGGGAGAAAATCATACATGTGACACTCAATGCAAAAGACTGGAAAGCCCCCTGCATCTTAGTTTTAAGTTTGTGTCTAGATCTTTAAGTTCTTACTTATTAGGGGTTGCTATGGGTATTTATACCAATAAAACTGTACCTAATAAGTTTAATATACCTTGTTCACCTGAAGCTTAATTAATCTCAGGTCCTTAGTGTATGACTGATTTGGGTAATGAGCTTCACCTGAAAGCACCTCCTGTCTTTTAAGATGTGTAAGTACCTATAAAGCTATGATTATCCCAGGGGTGGGTGGGTGTGGGGAGGGAGGGAGGGAAATAACACTTATTAAAAGAGGGCTGCTACACAGTACCCTGTCTTGTGCTGCTGAGGTAAGCTAAATTCTGATTTGATTTGAATTATAGCTCTTAGCTGCTGCTAGGCTCTAACTTCTTATAAAATTTAAACGACAAGCTCTCTGCTGGGTTCCAAATGTAACCAGAAAGCTCTCTTCTGTGTGTTAAATTTAAACTAAAAGTACTTTGCTGTTACTTGGCCCTGAGTGACTATTAAATTTAAACTACAAGCTCTCTGCTGGGTATGAAATGTAACCAGAAAGTTCTCCTCTGTGTTTTAAATTCAAACTTTAATTGCTGCTACTAGGCCCTAACTGATCCAACAAAAAACAGTGGGTTCACAGATTAAGTAGCTTTAATACAAAGAATTCTTTTTAGAAAATTACCAGAAGTATATACTCAGAGTTGCAGATTTCTCTCCAGAAGTAACAGTCCCCCTTTCTAGTCCTTCAAGACAGAGTTATCCACAGACACCGGCAACAATGGAGGGGTCAGGGAGGTGTTACGATGATGGATGGGAGGTACAGTCATGGCCATGTTCACTTTCAGGCCATGGAGAGACATCCAGGCAGCGATGTCATCACGACAGGCGTGGATCAGAGTTTGGTTAGGGAGGGGTCAGGTGGAGGGTTCAGATGGGCGTAGATGGCTCTGTAAGCCATCAGTATGTAGCTGGTACAGCCAGCCATGGGTGCTGATGGCCACACTGGGGAACTGTGTATGGAGGGGGTAGGGGGTGTCCATGCCAGTTCCTTGGGGTAAACCATCTGGGTGCAGGGTTGTGGAGGAGGGGGTCGGTGTACAGGTATTATTACTGTGTACCGTGTATGTGTATAGTTACAGCACAAAGTTTAATTTCACTACTTTCATTAATACCACACCTACTGCACCTGCACAGTGAGAGACATGGCCTGTTGGTTAGGACACAGTACCTCAGACCAGGGGGCCGTGGGTTCACATCCCACCTGGGGACAGCAATATTGGGACTGGTGTTTCTAGTCTTTTTGCCATTCCTTGTTGCCTTGGGCATGCCACGTGGCCCTCCATTGGTCACTGCTTCATTTGATGGGTAAGGCGGGATAGACAACTGGTTACTTACAGAGATAACTCAGTACTTATGTCTGTCACTGCCCCTTGCACACAGCGCTGCACAGACATGTCGAGCAGACACCCTACTCACCACAGCTTACATTCTAGTTGGGATAAATGAAGGAATGTGGGAGCAGGGGTAGGGGAGGCAACGGTGGAGGGGGGTCAGGGTAGTTAGAGTCCAAAGGCAGCAGCAGGTAGGTGGGCTCTCAGCATGGATTGGATGTGTGTTTGCAGGGGGGCCTGGCATACAGACCCCGTGGGTTTATCTGAGGCAGACGGTACATCAGGGTGAGGGACATGATGTCTGCTGTGATCCAGTGTGTGCCTTTTGTGGTAACTTGTTTGCATTGTGCTTGTTGGGGTTCTTTGGGATAGTGGTCACAGCACCCATTGGCAGTCCGTAGGTTGCCAGTTTGATTCCCACATGTTCTGTTCCTTTTCCTTTCCTGTGTTCTGCTAACCTGCCCATGTGATGGCTGCAGCTTCGTCACCTCTCCACACACCCTTCCATCTCTGCACTGTGCACCACAGTGTGCCCTCTCTGCAGCCTATCTGTCACATATTGTGTGTTACATATGGCTATTTCTTTGTAGTGTCCATGTGACCAGTCTGCTTGGTGGATTGGTACTGCTATTGTTGGCTGGTCTGTGCCACATCACTGTGCAGGTTGGATTCTCACATGCTCCTTTTTCGTTACATTGCGCTGGTCCATGGGCCGTCCACTTAGCTGTCCCTTCATCCGGCCCCTGATACCCTTCATCTATTGCGCTCATGCTCTTTTGCATGCTGTTTACACTGCATTACATCTCATGGTGTGTGTGTGCATGTTTTTCTATGTGGCTCCCGTCCCACTTACAGACTGTGATATGAGCTGTGGATGCCTGTTGTACATGTGTGTTGCATCATGGTGACTGTCTGGGTTGGCCTCTCCTGGCACACAGCAGGCGTTTTGTGTGGTGCCCTGCAGTGCTCTTGTATGCAACCATTGCTGTGGACCTCACATTGGTGGTGTGGCCTATTGGTTTGTGCAGTGCTTTTTCAGCCCAGTGGTCATGGGTTTGCTCCCTCTTTGTTCTCCTTCTTTTATGCCTTTCCTACACCGGTACCTGTCATCCCCTGTAACAGTCATATCTCTGCTGATATGTGCTGCCAGCACATATTACCCTCATCACAGTTGTCAATCTATCTGTGTCCATCTATCTGTGTCTGTCAGCTGTGTAGATTCTTGTCTGCCTGTGCAGGCTGCCACCCCATGTCCTGCACTGCTACCCTTTTCAACATTGTGCCTCTTCATGCTTGCCTCGCCTGTGCCTGATCTGCATGGCAACACCACTCTTCTGTCCACCCATCATTGTAACTATCCTGCTACCTCCGCCCCCACTGGGGGACACATATTCCCATCGTCTGCCACCAACTGTCTTTCCAGTACTTTACATTGCCAACACCCTGTGCTGTGGTACAGCTGCACCCATCATGTTTGTCATCAGTACTAGCAGCCACATGGGATGCCCGCAGATATGGCAGGTGCAGCGGCTCCCAGCTCTCCCTCCTTCACTCACCTGTTCATTGCCTTTCCTGAGTGCTCTATCTAGTGTTAGGGCTACATCTGTCTCTGTTCCGCACAGGTCATGCATGTCATCCTGAGGCACCTTGCAGCCCCGAGGGCACACTAACCTAGGGCACCATAACCTTGTTAGGCCACCATAACCTATGGTTCCATAGCCCAGGGTGCCTTCTGCGGTGCCTTGTCCAGGGGTGCCTAATAAGGCGCTTAGCCTAAGAAGCCCTATAGGGCACCTTATGAGGCGCCTTACAAGGCACTTTACTAGGCACCTTACAAGGCACCTTACAGGGCACCTTAAAAGGCACCTTACTAGGCACCTTAAAAGGCACTTTACTAGGCACCTTATAGGGCACCTTATGGGGCACCTTACAGGGCCCCTTACTAGGCACTTTACAAGGCACCATACAAGGTGCCTTACTAGGCACCTTATAAGGCGCCTTACAAGGCGCCTTGTAATGTTCCTTGTACGATGCCTTACAAGGCGCCTTGTAATGCTCGTTAGTCTAAGGCGCCTTGTAATGCTTGTTATTTGCTACAGCTTGCTGTAACGATGCAATGCCCACGCCTTTATATGGGCATCTCTCCCTTTACCGCGGAACCTAACGCAAATGACATTACCCCGGTTTAGTAAACATACCCCTATGTTCTGCTTCTAAGACTCAAAGACTAAATTGAATTGTAATTTGGTTTACAAATCTGTGCATTTGTAGTTCCAAGAAAATATATTAGCTATTTTGAGAATCTAAAGGGTAAGTTTACTCAGCCCCACACTACACACTAGTAACATGGGTTTTAGATGCAATACTAGCATGGGGCAGTGTACTAGATGCAGGGGGCAGGGACAGCTGTCCCCCTGAATTTAGCACAGCTTGCTGCTTTACCACCACCACGGGGAATAACTACTGCTGTACATTGTGCTGACAGTAGTTACTTCCCAAAGCCTTGCAAGGCCCGCACTTGCAGCACCACGGAAGGAATGCTCATGCCCCGCCAAGGTGCTGCCCAGATACGCACTGCCTGGATGCCGCAGTTTTTTTAGCGCAGAACCTAAATGTGGCACCAAAAACATGCCCTACTCAGGCAGCATGCTTTAGTAAATATGCCCCTTTGATTGCTATTGCTCAAGAATCAAAGGGGCTTGTTTACAAAGCCGCGGTAGTGGTTCGCGATCGCGATCGCAACCGCGGCCCCATTGAAATCAATGGGGCCGCGGCTCCGATTACGATCGCAAACCGCTACCGCGGCTTTGTAAACAAGCCCCAAAGTTTGATATTTTATCTGCAAATGAGGATACAGTATATGTCAATATTTGTGTCACCGTATTAATTTAAGTGCCAAGACAGTATATATGGCATCACTATCCAGTATTAAATATGTATGTAGTGTGGTGACAATACCAGTATAATCTATATAGCCTAAGATTGGTATTCAGCAAGCTTAAACTAAATGGATAACTTATGCATTTAAGAGGTAATTTTATAAAGTCAATCTCATGTGCATGTGTGTCCACAAAAGGGTGTAAATGAGATCTTACAAAACTGTACACTTTGGTGTTAGGCATGAAGGTGCATACATTGCTGATAGGTATAGCTGGGGCATGGTTTGTGCAGAGTAAAAGCAGATTTTACATGCACACGTTTAGATTATCAAATACCTTAATCTTGCATGTATGTATGTATATATGTTTATTAACACCTGCTCACAAGCAGATGTAACTGACTGTGTCTACATTCAAGGTGCATTCTCGGCCACATATACTATTATTTTATAAAGACAAGTAGGTTCCTACCCTTTGAGCCTGTTATAAAATTACATTCCTCATAGCTGAATATCATGCTGCATAGATAATTTTTAGGGTCACTTCCACATCACCCCAAACCAGTCCATAATTATGTCGATACTATCAGACCATTTAATGATTTGAATGTCCCAATATTATCTATATAATTCTAAAAATATATGAACAGGTGAGTAATCTGTTGTCTGGGGATGTGCAGGCCAAAAACGTATCATTGTGTTTTGATTTTTGGAGCTTTTTCCATATCATTTTGTTTTTTCCAATTGTGTACCTTATTGTGGTGGGTTCAAATACAGTGAGAGAATTCAAAATGGCATGGGACAGACACAGTGAATCCCTTTATAGCAACAGGATAAAATCAAAATAAACTTAACTATCTCTTATATCTCAACAAATAGGGGTGCTCTACATAGAGTGGTATGTACACCCCTAAACAAAGGCATGGGGAGGGGTGACCTGCACGGAGCGGCAGGTGCACCTACTCTTGCCACCTTGCTGGATTGACTAGATGGACCATACTGGTCTTTATCTGCCGTCATATACTATGTTACTATGTGCATTATTGAGCAAAAGCGTATGCACGAACAGTGAGCACTGACTATTTTATAATAGAGTGCACTATTGCCACTTTTATTTTGAAAGAAAAACATATCCTTAGTGTTGGCCACCCAGCAGCCAATGCATAAATCCTACTTACTATCGTGTGTTGTCACCCTCTTTGTCATGCAGCACCTCCTGTTGGTCACAGCTGGTACTGCACCCGGGTGTAAAGTACTGGCCTTTTCAATATTTGATAGTCCTTGCCAGTACACAAATAAGTTGTGACACCGAAATCGGTTTAACTGGGTTTTATTCCCCGTCCCGTAGGATTCTTTCAAAAGTATAATAATCAAATCAACATAACCCTTCTTGGGTAAACAAAAAGAACTATAACAAAAATAGCTTTCTTTTCAGCAAACAAAATAGGAATGGAGACAGAAATACAGCTTGTCAGGTTTTCAGATAAAGGCTTCTCTGGAGCAGTTCAGCCTTCTATCTGAGAGACTCTATTTGGTCAGCTAGTATCAAACTACAGTCCATCTGTTCAACAGGCAATTCAATGTTATCCTCTATTGCATAAGGCTCATACTGCATTGGAACACTGTCCTGTACAGATGCTTCGTCACTTCTCTCCTGAGGTAGTTTGTTCAACAAACTTTCCAGCTTGTGACGTACTTGACTCTCTACAGCATGTATCTGTTTGGCTTTACCATATTCTCTGGAGTTGCTCAACCAGGAGCCTTTCCTCTGCCTCTGGTTATCAGGCAGAGTAAAGCAGTTAGCTGCCCAGCTATTAGAGAGTGGAACCTTTGTTCGGGGTTTTGTTTTAACAGGAGCTTTACAAACAGCTGTTATCTCCAACGGCAGTTTCTGAGAAGGCTTATGCCAGTTATATCCCTCTGCAGGGTTCTCTCTCACAGGTAACAAGCTTTGTTCTATATTCTGTCTGTAGCCCAGACTCTGGAGTTTTCCTGCTTTCATTAAGTTAACATTATAGGGCTTTTGTTTCTCATACAAATGCCTCTCATAGCTCAGCTTAGCATTTCTCCTCTCTGGCTCAGAATAGCTTTTCCTAGCTTGTAACTTGTGTCTTAGGGCATAGCTTCTATCAAGGCTGCTGCATACACTGTCCCTGTCTGAATTCAGTTGCTCATCTCTTTCACTTAATTGTTCATCAGACTCACTCAGACTTTCATTCAGCCAGTGCCTTCTGCCTTGCTGTAGAGACCTGGGAGGTCTGTGTTCTTCCCACTCTGGGTATCTCCTCTGCCTGGGAATATCCTTTCTCCTTGGGTCTTTCAACTCCCTTGGTTGCCTCCTTCGTCTCTCCGGTCTCCCAGCTTCTTCGGCTCTTTCTGCCTTCCTCCCTTCCTGTGAGCTGTGCTGATTATTTACGTAATCCCCAGCTGCACCACACCCTAGCCTATTGGGGTCAGGTGGGACCTTCCTTGCCTCCCTACTGGCTGGGTGATAATTCCCGGCTTGTGACCTCACTCCCTTATACCTATTCTGATACCCTTGTGTCATGTGCTCTCTCCACACGTCACTGTTTACTTGAGGAGTAGTGTTTTTTAGCTCCACAGGGGGCTCTAGAGAGTCTGCTCTGTGACAGTGTTTTTAAGGATTTTGGAGAGGTCGATTATCCTGAAGTAGATCTTTTGTTGAATACATTTCATTTTGTTTGAGTAGCAACCTTGCACATCAGTGATGCTCAAGCTCGTAAAGGAATCTGTAGTTCATTCATACAAACTATGATAAATGATTCTTTATGCCAAGGGATTTATCCAGTAATTAAGAAATCATCGTGCAGTTTCAGATCTCCCTTTTCTTTCAAAGCTTATGGAAAGTCAGTCTTAGACCAGCTTCAGGATTGGACATTTTCACAGGCCTGTTAGTTGGGTTTTAGAAAAAAGCATAGTACTGAGATAGCTTTGTTTAAAATAGTGAATGATCTGTGTGGAAATATGGAAAACAGGTCTTATTCTGTCTTGGTTCTATAAGACCTCGGGGGCACTTTAAACATGTTGGATGATGACATTCAATGGATTGCAAAAAGTGGATATTGGAGAAAGAGAATTGTTTTGATTGGACTCTTTCCTCTCTTTATGTCAATTTTCTATTGAATTTTCCAAAAGAAAAAGACAAAAAGGGCAGAGAGTTACATATGAGGATCTTGTAAGACCTCCCTTCCCACCATACAGCCAGAATAAGCAAATCATCCCTTACAAACTCGGAAGCCCAAAGAACCAATTAAGATTCACAATTAACGCAACCCCAACTACATAATACACGTACTCTCCAAGATTCACAATTAACGCAACCCCAACTACAAAAACCGTTAGCCTGATACCCCTCCTGTTACATATCCACTCTTTACTTTACATTACAACCCTTAACCATGCCCTCATTTGATCTTTAATCCTCCACTTCTATAACACTGTACATAGTTTTTCCCCTGTTTTTCCAAGTTTGTATCCCATGTTTTATTGTAAACCCAATGTAACTGCTACATTGTTTTATGTTCTGTTCCACTGTAAACCGCACTGATTGTAATAGCGCGGTATATAAGAGATGCAAATAAATAAATAAATAAATAAATAAATAACCCTATATAAAGTAAATTAATACCACAACACCAGAATATAATGATGGAGAGGGTTCTTTCTCCTATATCACAGACCAACCTGCACATTTCATCAAAGCCCAGACACTCAGGAAAACCCTAGCAAGACTCTTCTTAACATAATGGTGCTATTATATATGCCAATATCATTGGATTGCCTAGACCTCACCCCTTTGACTAACTGCTTCGACACCATATCAGAGTGGCTCCTGTCACAAAACCTGCGAATACAACACAAAAAGACGGAAGTCCTTTTCGTCTCGAGGAACACCAACTTCACCCCACCTAGCTGTGTTAAGGTAAAGGATGCCCAACTACAAGTGAAACCTGCAATACGTTACCTTGGAGTAACATTAGACCAAAACCTTGACATGAAGAACCACATAGCCAATACAGTCAAGGCAATCTACTTTAAAATCAGATCCCTCAGACACCTACGCACGCTACTCGAACTGGATGATTTCTGCACCATTTATCAAGCCCTTATACTTCCCCACTTCGGCTTCTCAAACTCCATACTACAAGGACTCCCCCGGTCCACCCTGAACCCCCTGCAGCTGGCTATGAACAGTGCAGCGCAGGTACTCTTTGGGGCATCCAGGAGAGACCACGTGACACCCCTTCTAAAACAGCTACACTGGCTCCCCATTCAAGCAAGAATCAGTTTCAAGACTTTACTGCTAACATTCAAAGCGGCTAAGGGGCTCACCTCTTCCTCTCTCTCTAACCTCATCCAACCACTTGCACCAAACAGGCAGCGAAGAACAGCAGAATTGAACATGCTAGTTATCCCAAATGAAACCACAAGATGCACCAGATCAACAGCTAACAGAGCCTTCCGACTCTGCGCCACAACTTTATGGAACACCTTACCAGCACAAATCAGAGCAATCCCCAATTTGAGCCAGTTCAGAAAGGCGCTAAAACATTTCCTCTTCCTTAAATATCTCAATGACAGCTCCGAACATAACCCCCAAGCGAATAGCAGAAGTGGTCAAACAGGCAGACCCTCGCAACAGGCTACTCCACAATGTAAATAACAAGCAGTTTCATGTACTGTTGTACCACCTATGTATATAGTATAAACCACCATTGTATTTAGTTACCCCGTTTCTCCAAGTTCTACTTCCTGTTAAATGTAATGACCAGACATATGTAAATTGTCGGATGTTTTCTGTTCAATGTAAACCGCGCTGATGTCTAATAGTGCGGTATATAAGAATTGTTAATAAATAAATAAATAAATAAATGGGTACTAGACATCAGAAAGGATTCCCAGCACTAATCAAAACTCCAATGTTTCTTCTATGATAGAACTCATGTCTGTGGGACATTTTCTTCAAATGGGTTAGTTTTGCGCTTAGCCATGACAGTCATGAACCTCACTTCTAAGCCTTGATAAATTGGAAGATTGGACATTCAAATGGCAGATGAAATTTAATGTGAACAAGTGCAAAGTTATGTACCTAGGAAAGAACAACCCAAACTATGGTTACACGATGCAATGTTCAACATTAGGAATCACCACCCAGGAAAAAGATTTAGGTGTCATTGTGGATAATACATTGAAACCCTCTGCCCAGTGTGCAGTGGCAGCCAAGAAAGCAAATAGAATGCTAGGAATAATAAGAAAAGGAATGGAGAATAAAACCAAGGATATTATAATGCCTGTGCATTGTTCCATGGTGCAACCACACCTTGAATATTGTGTACAATTCTGGTTGCCATATCTTAAAAAGGATATAGCGGAATTAGAAAAAGTACAGAAAAAGCGACCAAAATGGTAAAGGGGATGGAAGGATACTCCTATGAGATGTTTAAAAGGATAGGGCTCTTCAACCTGGAAAGGAGACGGCTGAGGGGAGATATGATAGAGGTCTATAAAATAATGAATGGAGTGGAATGGGTAAACGTAGATCGATTGTTTATACCATCAAAAAGTAGAAAGACTAGGGGACATGCAATGAAGTGACAGTGTAATCCATTTAAAACTAATAATAGAAACTATTTTTTCACTCAACACATAATCAAACTCTGGAATTTGTTACCGAAGGATGTAATAAAAGCTTTTAGTGTAGCCGAGTTTAAAAAGGTTTTGGACAAGTTCCATAAACCATTATTAAAGGGGACCTGAGAAATCCACTGCTTGCCCTGGGACAAGCATTGTGGAACCTGTGTGTCTTTTTGGGAAACCGCCAGGTACTTGTGACCTGGATTGCCCACTGTTGGAAACAGAATACTGGGCTTGATGGGCCTTGGTCTGACATAGTATGACATTTTTATGTTCTTATGTGGAGTATGATCTCAGTCTCTCAGATTTACTGCTAATGCTCAGCATAGTACTTGCATCATGCCAAAGAGCCTCCTTCTGGAGTTCAAAAGATGTAACATGTATGGGTAATTTCAAAATGTGCTTGGAAATTCTTCTTTATCAATTGTGTGGCTCCTAATTCAATGGGAAATATTTCTGTCACATTTTCTTGGTCTCTGCATGTCTTGGTACTTCAGGATCTTCTGTCTCTCCACATGAGTCACAGCATAATCACTAGGAACTGACACCTCTATTATCAATGCTGTTCTGGTGTTTTTCTCCTTTACCACTATGTCGGGTTTGCTCACATCCAGTTTCTTGTCCAATGGAATGGGAATGTCCTACATGATCATAACCTCTTCATTCTCTGTAATTCTCTTAGGATCATGATCCTAGTGCTTTTCAGGGACAGTGATGTTGTAATATTTACAGAGTTTGCAATGTATAAGGTGTGCTACTTTGTTGTGCCTCATATTTGTCAGTGTAGAGATCTCTGTTATTCATTAGTAAGTCATGCACCACTTCGAGCTTTGCTTTCTTGTCTTTTTTTAAATATATAAACAGCCAGTTACTAATGTCATATATGTGCTTTTGGGATTTGGTTTCAAATCTTTGCAGATGATCTTTAGCTCTCTCCACCTGGAGAAAGATCATAATGCCCATGTACAGAAGTTAGACGTCTACAAGCAATAATAGATTAAGAAAATAAAACATAAGAAGATAAGATTTGTCATACTGGGTCAGACCAAATGTCCATCAAGCCCAGTATCCTGTTTCAAACAGTGGCCAATCCAAATCACAAATACCTGGTAAGATCTCAAAAGGTAGACGGATTCCATGCTGCTTACCTCAGATATAAGCAGTAGATGTCCCCATATCCACTTTAATAATGGTTTATAGACCTCTTCCAGGAACTTGTTTAATTTTTTTAAAATCTAGCTACATTAACATCCTCTAGAGCTTAATTATGCATTGAGTAAAAAAAAAAAAGAAAATACATTCACTGATTTGTCTTAGATGATCTTCATTGCATCATTCTACTTTTTGAAAGAGTAAAGAACTGGTTTGTGTTTACAAGTTTCATTCCATTCATTATTTTATAGCCTCTTTCATATCTCCCCTCGGCTCTCCAAGCTGAAGAGCCCCAAACTCTTTAACTTTTTCTCAGAGAGGTATCATTTTATCTCCTTTATCATTTTGGCCACCTTTCTCTGCACTTTTCTAACTCCATTGTAACTAGATGATTACAAGTACGTTTCAGGCATAATCCTCTGTGTTCATTAAAAGCTTTGTACCCACCCAGAAGAGGCTCTATGATGAAGCAAACCAGGCGGCAGTTTTCAGAGTGCGGCATCAGCAGGCAAAGGACCGTCCTTTGGTTGTTTTTTAATCTACCGCTTTTTCCCTGCTCTTTTCCCTCCAGCCTGGTCACTACAGCAAATCAGTGCCATGGGAATCAAAGAGGAGGAGCCAGGATCATGCTTTTCCTGCGCTGCTTGCTGCCTGGATCTCCTCTTTGATTCCTGCTCTGCTGCTGTGACCTGCGTTGCTGGAATCCCCCGTCATCTGGACTTGATTCCGCAAAGAAATACTGTCCGCCGGGGTAAGTGGAGTGAGGCGAGGGAGCACACTGATCTGGAGGAGAGAATGGGGGGGGCATCATCATCGCTAGCCACCCCCACAAGCCAAAGCAGAAAGCATGGCTTCTCTCAGCTTTCTGTCAGCTGATGGGCAGCAGTGTAGAGCAATTGCCACCAGGACTAAAAAGTCTAAAAAAAAAATGTATGTCGCTGTCCTGTTCGCCTCTTTCCACCCCCCCCCACCACCACCACCAAGAGAGAGCTGAGCCTGCCCGCAGGACTTCTGTTCCCATGGGCAAGCCCAGCTTTCTGAGGGCAGTGGAGGGGGGCAGTGATGTGCTGCCTGCAATCCCAGCCATTGGAAATTTTAAAAAAAAGCCTTCTGCCTCTTTCGTTCCCCCCCCCCCGCCCCCTTACCAAGAAAGAGCTAAGCCTGCCCACGAGGGGGGGGGGGCAGTAGTATGCAGAAGCACAGCCAAAAAGTTAAAAAAAAATGTCTACTGCCTCTCTTCCGCTTCTCCCTCCCCCCCCCCCACCAGTTCCCTCTAATTTTCTGTAGGCTGTGTGCGCATAAAATATCAGCTGTGCAGCTTTTGAAGGAAGGTTACATTTTTGTGCGCCACATAATGACACTCGGAGTTATATACTTTAAAATTTGACTACACGTCAGAATACAGTATGTACACCACATTGATTGCACTAGAAAATATTGTAGCGCTTGTGAAAACCGTAAATACACAACAACTTTTAAATTTTAAGACGTCTGTGTTGTTTTCTATCAGAATCAGAACCGTAATTTTTGTGCACTCTGTTGTAAAGTATATGCGCTCGCTTAGCAAGGTGTGTGCGCGCGCACACGCGCACAGCTTAGAGGGAACAGTGCCCCCCACCTTCTGTGGCCAAGAGGCAGCTGAGTCTGCCCGTGGGACTTATCTTCCTGCGGACAGACTCAGCTTTGTGTCGGGGAGGGGGCGGGGAGGGCAGCCCACAAGCTGGCAACAGTGTTCCTTAAAACAAAATTGTCTACTGCCTCTGTCCCCCTCCCCCCCAAACACACACACACACACCTTCCCCTATCTACAAAGTGTTCCTCCAAAAAAAAAAGAAATGGAAAGAAAACAATGAAAGAGCACAGGGACCGGCAGACTGCTGTGAGTTCCTGACTGTTCCGCCCCCTCTGATGTAAATTCATGCGTGGAAGGACTTTGTGCTGTTTTTGTATTTTACATAGTATGGGGAAATGCATCTCTTTTATTTATCTGGTGTTGTTCTGCATCTGGCTTCTTGGGGTTTCAGTTTAATTTTTGTTTACATATTTTTATTTTTGCTTTAGGTTGCGGCCACTTATTCTGTACTTGGTGAGGGTCTGGTTTTCTGAGTGTGTAACCTAGGCCAGGCATTCTGTTAACATGGAGTTTGTATGTAGGGATCCATACTGTAATATAATTGGACTTGTTCAGCTTTTCCAATAGGAATATGGATATTCTAGGGCCTGCTGTAGTATTTCAACTGCTGCTTTTTTCTAGGTAGGCACCCAGGGGCGGCCCAAGGGGGGTGCGGGGTCATGTGCGGAGACTCGGTGCGGGGCCTCATTTGCATACATATTTGCATAATGTTACCTTACACTAACTTTTAGTAAACATGTCTCTTAATGAGTGTATGGATAAAGAAAGACTAAAAGATTTCTACATTACTATAATCCAGTGCCAACTGCCAGGCACATTAGGAACTACTACAAACACTGCCCATTTAGAACCCATAGCAAACCCGCCGTATCATAACAGCACTACCAGGACTCACAAAGCACAAGACCCTACCTATCAAAAGGCTACACTGAAAATATTAAACAAATACATTTCAGAGAATAACAATACATGACCTACTGGGGAAAGAGAACAAGTGGCAATGTCAAATAGGGATTACATAAACAGAATACCTCAGCTCAGTTACACATACAGAACATAGACCATCACCAAACAAGTAATCACAATTTAGAAACAGGAAGACAATAATTAAACTGGGAACCCCAAAAGCCCAACAACACTGTAGAAATAAAACTATAAATTAATTTCCTCTTGTACTAAACAAAGCGCAGACGTTAATGATGCACACTTCCCAGAGCTGGCATATTTCAGTTAATAAATTCAATAAAGAGATATTTTTCTACCTTTTGTGCATTTTTTTCAGTTGGAATTGCTCCAGTCACTTTCTTCTGGTTTCTTCGTGTCTTCTGCTAACTCTCCATTGTCTGTTGTCCCTTTGTTCTTTTCTTCACGCTTCTAGTTTTTTTCCATTTTCTCTCTACATCTGCTTTAACATACTAATCTTTCTCCTTTTGCTCTTTCCTCATTCCTATTTCATGCACTCAAATTTTACCCCTCCATCCTCAATCCCCACTTACTCTCCCAATATCCAGCCAATTGTAGATTTGTCTTCCCTCCCACACAAAATATTTTTTCACTCTCCCAGCTCTATCCCATTCTAATCCTCCCCCAACATCAGCTCCCTTCTAGTTCCAGCCCCACCCAGCATCCACTCCCTTCTAGTCCACGCATCAGCCCATTTCCAGTCCTAGCCCCCCATAAGCCCATTTCTAGTCCTATCCTAGCCCCACCATCAGCCCATTTCCAGTCCAAGCTCCCCCATCCGAGTCCCTCCATCAGCTCATTTCCAATCCCAGCCCCCCATCAGCCCATTTCTACTCCTTTCCTAGCCCCACAATCAGCCCATGTCAAATCCTAGCTCCCCTCCATTCAGCCCATTTCCAATCCAAGCTCCCCATGAGCCTACTTCCAGTTCTAACTCCTCCATGAGTCCATTTCAATCCAAGCCCCCCCCAAAAGCCCATTTCCAGTCCTATCCTAGCCCTCCATCAGCCCATTTCCTGTCCTAGCCCCTCTCACTCAGCCCATTACCAGTCCTAGCCCCCCCATAGCCAATTACCAGTCCTAAGCCCCCCATCACCCCATTTTGTCTTAGCCCCCCATAGCCCATTACCAGTCCTAACCCTCATCAGCCCATTTCCAGTCGTAGCCTCCCCACAGCCCATTCCACTCCTAACCCGCCCATTAGCCCATTTCCAGTCCTAGCCACCCCCCATAGCCCATTACCAGTCCTAACCCCCCTATCAGCCCATTTCCAGTCTTAGCAAGCCCATAGCCCATTACCAGTCCTAACCCCCCCATCAGCACATTTCCAGTCCTAGCCCCCCCATAGCCCATTACCAGTCCTACCCCCATCAGCCCATTACCAGTCCTAACCCCCCTCCCCCCATCAGCCCACTTCCAGTATTATTCCCCCCCGTAGCCCATTAGTAGTCCTATCCCCCATAGCCCATTACCAGTCCTAACCCCCTCCCCCATCAGCCCACTTCCAGTCTTAGTCCCCCCATAGCTCAATAGTAGTCCTAACCCCCCATAGCCCATTACCAGTCCTAACCCCCTCCCCCCATCAGTCCACCTCCAGTCTTAGTCCCCCCCATAGCTCATTAGTAGTCCTAACCCCCCATAGCCCATTACCAGTCCTAACCCCCTCCCCCCATAAGCCCACTTCCAGTCTTAGTCCCCCCCATAGCCCATTAGTAATCCTAACCCCCCAGAGCCCATTACCCGTCCTAACCCCCTCCCCCATCAGCCCACTTCCAGTATTATTCCCCTGTAGCCCATTAGTAGTCCTAACCCCCCATAGCCCATTACCAGTCCTAACCCCTCCCCCATAAGCCCACTTCCAGTCTTAGTAACCCCCTAGCTCAGTAGTAGTACTAACCGCCCCATAGCCCATTACCAGTCCTAACCCCCTCCCCCCATCAGCCCACTTCCAGTCTTAGTCCCCCCCCGTAGCTCATTAGTAGTCCTAACCGCCCCATAGCCCATTACCAGTCCTAACCCCCTCCCCCCATAAGCCCACTTCCAGTCTTAGTCTCCCCGTAGCTCATTAGTAGTCCTATCCCCCTGCCCCACCCAGATAGATTAAAAAAAAATACCGGCTGCTGCTGCTGCCGCTGTGGCAGCGGCAGAATCAAACGTCAATGCCACGGGGCCCCGACTGCCCAGCAGAACCTCCTTCGAGCATCAGCTCCCGAGTCACTCCCAAAGCGCGGGCTTTCAGAGCCGTGAGTGTTTCCCTTCTTCTCGCGGCTCTGTTAATCTCGCCGGGGCTGATGGGATTTCCCATCAGCCCCGGCGGGATTAACAGAGCCGCGAGAGGTCAGAGAAGCTCTCACGGCTCTGAAAGCCCACGCTTTGGGAGGGATTCAGGAGCTGATGCTCGAGGGAAGTTCTGCCGGGCAGTCGGGGCCCCGCGGCGTTGACGTTTGATTCTGCCGCTGCCACGGCGGCAGCAGCAGCAGCCGGTAATTTTTTTTAAATGTACTTGGGCTAATGAATGTTTTTTGTGCGGGGCCCCCTGAAACGCGGGGTCCTGTGCAAATAACATTCTTGCTCAATGGACAGGCCAGCCCTGTAGGCACCTTGTAATGAGTTTTCGAGGTTTATGCTGCTATGGTATGGTATGGACGATTTGGGCTTGTAGATCTTTGGTGACTTTTGTATGGTGTTGCATTAGTTCCCAATATGCCTGTGTGGTATAGGTGTGCAAGCAAAGGAAAGTGACTACCAGGAACCACAGTCAATTGGAAGCTGATAAGGAAAGCACAGGCACTTTATTATGCACTTGTGTAGGATCAGGCACGCTGCCTGGCCCCTTCTTGGGCCTTAGTGCAGTTACAAAGAGTATTTCAAAGGCACAAAATGACAGCAGGTGCTCCAAAGTTTCCTCACTCTGGCCAGCAGAACTTAGTCTAGATACTTGTCAGTTTCTCAGCAACAAGGCAACATACACATAAACCTAAAAAATAGCAGTTTCAGCCGGTAGTGTTCCTATATTCTCAGAGATACGTTGTCAGCCTATAACCTATAGAACCCTAGGCTTCTCTCTCTCCCTCCCCAGGTCTCCTGCATCTCAGGGTAAAGCATGAGGCCAAGCCACACCCTCCCCAGTCATTTATTTATTTATTTATTTAACCGGTTTTGGTATACCATTTTTCTATTAGTCAAAACGGTTTATATCAAACAATGTATAACAGTGTGAAATCTAGAGAAACGGGGGTTACATCAAAACTTTATTTTTCCCTTTTTTAAAGGAAAAGGCATTCTCCAGTCTTTTCTCTTAAAGGGACAGGGGTTTAAATCCATTCCAAAGCAGTACCTCATTTGTGCTAGGCTTGACTGGGGAGTTTCCCTACATAGAAACATAGAAATATGATGACAGAAAAAGACCACATGGCCTATCTAGTCTGTCCTTCCATATCAACAACTACAACAGTCCCCTTTTTACCTTTAGAGATCCTCTGTGTTTGTCCCATGCTTTTTTAAATTCAGTTACTGTCCTCATCTCTACCACGTCCACTGGGAGACTATTCCACAGATCCACTACTCTTTCCGTAAAGAAATATTTCTGCATATCACTCCTGAATCTATCTCCCTTCACCCTCATCCCATGTCCCCTCGTAGCAGAACTTGCTTTCAATTGAAAGAGGCTCTCTCCCTGAACATTTATGCCACGGAGGTATTTAAACATCTCAATCATATCACCTCTATCCCACCTTTCCTCTAAGGTGTACATATTAAGATCCTTCAGTCTGTCCTCATATGCTTTATAATGAAGACCACTAATCATTTTCGTAGCCACCCTCTGCACCGACTCCATCCTGTTCACATCCTTTTGAAGGTGCGGACTCCAGAATTGCACACTATACTCCAAATGAGGTCGCACCAAAGACTTATACAGAGGCATTATCACCTCCTTTTTTCTGCTAGCCATTCCTCTCCGTATGCACCCAAGCATTCTTTTAGCTTTTGCCGTCGCCTTTTCTACCTGTTTAGCTACTTTAAGATCATCAGACACAACCACACCTAGGTCCCGCTCTTCTTTAGTGGACAAAAGTACTTCACCCCCTATACTATATTGCTCCCTTGGATTGCTGCAGCCCAAATGCATGACCTTACATTTTTTAACATTAAATCCCAGCTGCCAAATTCTAGACCATTCTTCAAGCTTAGCTAGATCCCTCCTCATGTTATCTACACCTTCCTGGGTGTCTACTCTATTGCCGATTTTGGTATCATCCGCAAAGAGGCAAACCTTACCCGACAGCCCTTCCGCTATATCACTAACAAAGATGTTAAAAAGAATCGGACCAAGGACAGATCCCTGGGGCACACCACTGGTAACATCCTTCTCCTCAGAGTGAGCTCCATTTACTTGTACTCTTTGTCGCCTCCCACCCAACCAATTTCTAACCCAAGCAGTAACTTTAGGGTCCATCCCTAGGGTGCTCAGTTTGTTTATAAGTCGCCTGTGAGGAACAGTGTCAAAGGCTTTACTGAAATCTAAATACACCACATCTAGGGCTCTCCCTCGGTCCAACTCCCTGTTCACCCAGTCAAAGAAATCAATCAGATTTGTCTGACAAGACCTGCCTCTGGTGAATCCATGCTGCCTCGGATCCTGTAATCCGCTGGACTCCAGAAACCTCACTATTTTCTCTTTCACTACAGGTGAAGTGGAGTTTGTTATACACTCCATCATAGCCAGGTACTGGAGAATGTTTGTTACGGAGATGACCAGATTCAGGGTTTTTTTAAATATATTGAGTTCTGCTGATGAATGTCCTACTTCTTTTGTGCAACCATTGTTAAAGAAGAGTTTTTTCTGGATGCAGAATATATACTCAAACAGAAAAAACGAGAACCATAACGCACTTTATAACACAATAAAATCAGTTATAATTTTATAATCTGCATTGTGGTTCTCACTTTTTTTCAGTTCCTTGGTGTGTGAACATATTGCACTTCCTTTGTTTTTTGCAGAACATATATTTATATTAATACCATGCTGGTGCAGTGTGCTGTTGGGGTTGTCAAGCCCCCCTTTATGTTGAAGTAGCACCAGATCCGCAAGGAAGGATGGATCCGTGCAGGCCTGGGATTGATCACCTTCCAGGCAGGGGCAGGTACTTTTGCTTTTCTAAAGGAATGGAAATGGGAAATGCAAACTACAAGTCCACGCCTGCAATGAGGTCAATTTCAGGCCTGGATCGACCCTGTTAGGCAAATCTGGAGCCAGTTGGCAAGCCTAAATTGTGTATGTTTCTGCTGGGAGGGGTGGGGGTGGATTGTGCTTTGCTGGGGTCATCAAACCCTATGCATATGTGCAGTGACATCTGGTTTTGTGTGGACTAACTTGGCAAGACCTCTTTTCATTAGGGTTGTAATCCTGGCATCATATCCGCAAGGCAGGACAGATCTGTGCAGGTTTGGGATTGATCACCTTGCAGGCAGGGACAGGTAGTTTTTTCTTTTCTAAAGGAATGCAATTGAGAAATGCAAACTACAAGTCCACACCTGCAATGGGGTAAATTCCAGGCCTGGATCGACCCTGTTTAGGAAATCTGGACTCAGTTTGCAAACCTAAATTGTTGTGCTGGTGGTGAAATGTGGTAAAGAGACATCGCTGAAACAACTTTGGTAATTTGAAGCTGCCATTTTTAGTCTTTATTTTCTTTTTTGATGCTTTCAAAACAGCCAAATGTATCTGCTTTTCAAAATGATTGCTGATATAGTCTGGTGTAAAGATGTCTAATGGAAGGAAACGTCTATCTAGAGCACAATACAGAAAGAAGAGGGAAGCGAAAGAAGCTGTTCTGTCAAACCAAAAAGGAGCCTTGCTAAAGTTTTTGACTGCAGAAGTTAATGATACACAGCACAATGAATTGTGTGAGATAGGAAGTCTTAACTATGAGGATGAAATTGGCACAGCTCTTAAAGATATTTCAGATGCTCCTGTACAGCTCACTGCCACTACCTCCACATCAGCATTTCAGATGGATGGGAGAGGTTCCTGTGCCGGATGGGAGAGACTGCAGCATGTGCAGTCTTTAAGCACTACCAAAAATAGATTTGTACTTGTGAGTATAATCTTCTGGAATAAACTCTAAATTTTGGGGTAAAGGGGACTTCTTCAGGTTAAAGCTGATAAATCTGTGTATTTTAGAATACAGCGTTTTGTATTTAAGTCAAATCAGAGTATAGCTTAGCACAGAATATAAAATAAGAGTAAATAAACTTTGAAATAAATTTGTTTCTAAAGAGCTTTTTTACTTAAATCAAATCAGATTATAGCATAGCATACAAGTAGAATAGTCTCTAAGTAGAAAGAAAAATAAACTTGTTTCTAGTGACCTTTACAAAGAGCCCTTCCAATTACGAGGCAAAGGTTCTGTGAAGTTGCCTTAAATAGGTGTTAAAGGCAAGTGGCAGATCAAAGGGGCAATTTAAAAAGCCCCTTCTATCAAACCAAGGGCTATGTGAATCACCCAGGAAATTTGTAAGCCTTTATCTTGGAAGCACAGGACAGGGCACTATGTAGCAGCCAACTTTTAAAAAGTCTCCTTCCCCTCCCTCCCTCCCTCCCTGACTCCCACCCACCCCTGGGATAACTGTAGCTTTATAGGTTGCTTAAACTTCTTAAAAGGAAGGAGGAGCCCATATTTACTCTTAGGTGCATCTATTTATCCTCAACAGGTATACATTAAGTACCTGAGATTAATAAATGTTGAGGTGAACAAACTCCATTAAATATATTTAGCCTGATTCTTTGTACATCTGGTCTGAATCGGATGTACAGAGGGCATCATGATTCTGATCCCAAGTGGGGCACGTCTAGCCCCGACGCAATCAGAATCGGGAACAGTCCTGTACATGCAGGCCAGGACTGCGATTCAGCCTGGCCTGCATGTACAGGACAAGTCTGACTAACTCAGTCAGGGCTTTGTAATGGAGCCATGGTGCCATGGCGTCCTGTTGCCATGGCATCACGGTTCCATTGTAAAGCCATGATCCTCAGCCACTGGCCACAGAGCTAGTTTTCCCACATTCTGATCCCCGATCTGGCCTACTAAAGCCAGGGTTGGGCTGCGGGGAATGCCCTCAGTCCCCCCCCACCCCATCTGTGCCCCAGGTTCACATGTTGGAGGTGGAATAACTTACCCATACAAGTCACCGGCCCTGGATGGATAAGACCAACATTAGAAGCTTGCTGTGGAAGCAAAAATGCATAATAAAGACTTTTTCAAGTACATTAATAGCAAAAACCCCGTGACAGAGTCAGTTGGACCATTAGATGATAGAGGGGTAAAAGGTACTCTAAGAGGGGACAAGGCCATAGCGGAGAGACTAAATTAATCCTTTGCTTTGGCCATTACTGAGGAAGATGTAGGGATGTTACCCATGACTGAAATGCTATTTAAAGGTAATGCTACAGAAGAATTGAAAGACATATCAATACATTGGGAAGATATATTACAACTATTTGATAAACTGAAGAGTAGCAAGTCACCTGAACCAGATGGTATACATCCAAGGGTGTTGAAAGAAGTGAAATATGAGATTGCAGACCCACTATTAGTAATCTGTGAACTATCGTTAAAATTATCTGTAATACCTGAAGATTGGAGGATCACCAATATAACGCCAATTTTCATAAAGGGTTCCAGGGGTGATCCGGGAAACTACAGACCGGTGAGCCTAATGTCAGTACTGGGAAAAATGGTAGAAACCATTATAAAGAACAAATTACTGAACATGTAGATAGTCATGGCTTAATAGGAGACAGCCAACATGACTTTAGCCAAGGAAGGTCTTGTCTTACTAATCTGTTATGTTTTTTTGAAGGTGTAAATAACCAGGTAGACAAAGGTGAGTCAGTTGATATAGTGTATCTGGATTTTCAGAAAACCTTTGACAAGGTCCCTCATGAGAGACTCTTGTCAAAATTAAAAAGTAATGAGATAAGAGGCAGTGTACTATTGTGGATCAGGAACTGGTTTAAAAGATAGAAAGCAGAGAGCAGGTCTAAATGGCCAGTTTTCCCAATGGAGAAAGGTGAAGAGTGGAATATCCCAGGGATCTGTGCTGGGTCCACTGCTTTTTAACATATTCGTAAATGACCCGGAAATGGGAATAACGAGTGAGGTAACCAAATTTGCAGATGACACAAAAAGTTGTTAAAATCCAAGAGGATTATGAAAAATTGCAAGAGAACGTTGATAAATTGGAAGACTGGATGTTCAAATGGCAGATGAAATTTAATGTGGACAAGTGCAAAGTTATGCACCTAGGAAAGAAAATCCCAAACTATGGTTACACAATGCAAGGTTCCATATTAGGAACCACCACCCAGGAAAAAAAATTAGGCGTCATCGTGGATAACATGTTGAAACCCTCCGCATAGTTGGCAGCGGCAGCTAAGAAAGCAAATAGAATGCTAGGAATCATAAGGAAAGAAATGGAGAATAAAAAAAAGAATATTATAATGTCTCTGTATCATTCCATGATGTGACCACACCTTGAATATTATGTGCAATTCTGGTCGCTGTATCTTAAAAAGGATATAGCGTTATTTGAAAAGGTACAGAGAGAAGCCACCAAAATGGTAAAGGGGATGGAAGGATACCTCTATGAGGAGAGGCTAAAAGGATTAGGGCTCTTCAACATGGAAAAGAGAGGGTTGACGGGAGATATATTAGAGGTCTATAAATTAATGAATGGAGTGGAACAGGTAAATGTAGATTGATTGTTTACACCATCAAAATATAGAAAGACTAGGGGACATGCAATGAAGCTACAGTGTAACCTATTTAAGACTAGTAAGAGAAAATATTTTTTCACTCAATGCATAATCATACTCTGGAATTTGTAACCAGAGGATGTAGTAAAAGCTGTTAGTGTACCTGGGTTTAAAAAAGGTTTGGATATTAAACCATTATTTAAGGGGACTCTGGAAATCCACTGCTTGCCACAATACAAGCATAGTGGAACCTGTGTCCTTTGGGGAAACTGCTAGGTACGTGTGACCTAGATTGGCCACTGTTGGAAACAGGATTCTGTGCTTGATGGGCCTTGGTCTGAACTGGTATGGCATATCTTATCTTCTTATGCAAGTTCAATAGAAACGGAGGTTGCAGTTTCCTCAGAATTTAATCCATCCTTATTAGAAGACCCAGGACTGTGGCCAGAAATAACCAGTAAGTTAAGAGACTTCCTTGTACTGAATGGTCCAAAGCAAGTTAAGGTGTTTAATTTTATGAAAGATCCTGCATACAGAAGATGCTTTCATTGTGTTCATTACTGGTGTGAAAAACCCAATGGTGAGAAAGTTGACAGAGCTAGGATGCTATCTACTGCTTGTGCTGCAAACGTTTCCAAGCTGACACCACCACATCTGTTTTAAGTTCCACTGGAACAGACTGGAAGAATCTGGCTAGAACACTGGCAAATCATGATGAGGCACCACATCACTATAGAGTGTTCTTGAGCTGGAATGATTTGAAGAACAGACTGCAGTTAAAGTTAACCATAGGTGAAAGCAATCAACAGAAGATTGATTTCAAGACTCAGCACTGGAGAAATGTTCTAAAAAGGCTAATATCGCTTGTGAGAGTACTTGATACTCAGAACCTTGCTCTGCGTGGGAAATCAGACCAGTTGTTCATGCCAAATAATGGTAATTATCTCAAAATCATAGAGTTAATGGCAGAGTTTGACTCAATACTTAAGAAGCATCTAAGGAGAGTAACCACCAAAAAAACACACACTACCTACCTTGGAAAAATAGTTCAAAGTAAGATCATCCAGTTACTCTCCTCTCAAATAAATAAGAAGATTTTGGAACACCTGAAGTCTGCGAAATATTACTCTACTATTTTTGATTGCACCCCTGACATCAGTCATACAGAACAAATGACTTTAATAGTGTGATTTGTTACGGCAGAAGAACATTTAAAAAGTGAACTGTCTGTGGTAACTGTCAGAGAAAATTTCCTGGAATTCATTGACATAGATGACAGGATAGGAGCTGGGATGACAGATGTGCTACTTCAAAATTTAAAGGATATGGATGCTAACATTGCCGATATGAGTGGACAGGGCTATGATAATGGAGCCAACATGAAAGGAAAAAAGAGTAGTGTTCAGGCTCAGGTGTAGGAGCTAAATCCACTGGCCTTCTTTGCTCCTTGTAGTTCACATTCATGACTTTGATGGTGAGTGATGATACTTCGTCTTGTCTTGATACTTTTATGTTCTTTGATGCTGTTCAAGGTATATATGCATTTTTTTCTGCATCCACTCATCGATGGCAAATTCTAAAACACCATCTGGGAACATCACATCTTACACTGAAACTCCTGAGTACAACAAGATGGGAAAGTCATGTGGAAGCAGTAAAAGCTCTCCACAACCAGATTGGAAAAGTGGATGATGCAATAACTGCAGTTATGGAAAAAGATGTTTTGGCAGGAACCACTCGGGACAAAACAATAGCAGAGGGAACGGGAATCTTGAACAATATCAGCAGTTTCAAATTAGTGTGTGATTTGGTGCTATGGTATGATATTCTACTAGAAATAAATCTAACAAGCAAGATATTTTAGAGGGTTTATATCGACATTTCTGGAGCACTAACACAACTGGAGGCTGTAGGGTTATACCTCCAAAATTACCGTTTTGATGCAGGATTAAAATTGTCCTGAAAAATGCACAGAGGTTGGCAGGGCAACTTGATATTGATGCCTATTTACCAGAACCAGTAAGGTCTCATTGTAAAAAATACACATTTTGATTATGAAGCACAAGATACTCATATCACTGATCCAAAACAACAATTTGGACTTGCAACAATATCAATTGAACATGAGCTTCAACTAACCTTAGATCTTAATGAATCAATTTGGATCTTTGCAGCCCAGAAGGCACGAAAAGTACTCATCTGACTTTGGTGTTGCCAGTAAATTCTCACCACAAAAGGCAGATTGTGATTGTGCTCCTCATGCCAGGCCCTGCAGGTGTGCAGTTAAGACCTGGCAGCTGCCAGCACCGAAGGGCTTAGCCCAGAAGGTAGCTGCTATAGGCAGAAGACAACACCTGTTGTCCCATGTCTGGGGGTACTTCATCCAGTATGCATTCTACCCAAAGACATGCAATCTACAAATACATGCCTGCAATACGGTAATTCCAGGCCTGGATTGACCCTGATAGGAGAATCTGGAGCCAGTTGGCAAGTCTAAATTGTGTGTTGTGTTGCGGGTGAAATGTGCTATAGCTACATCGCTGAAACAACTCTAGTAATATGAAGCTGCCATTTTTACTCTTCATTTTTTATGCTTTCGGAACAGCCAGATTTATCTGCATTTCAAAACTATTGCTGATATAGTCTGGGGCAAAGATGTTTGATGGAAGGAAACATCTGTTTGGAGCACAATATAGAAAGAGGAAGAAAGTGAAAGAAGCTGTTCTGTCAAAACAAAAAAGGAGCCAAGCTAAAGTTTTTGACTGCAGAAGTTACTGATACACAGCAAAATGAATTGTGTGAGCTGGGAAGCTTTAACTATGAGGATGAAAATGGCACAGCTCTTGAAGATATTCCAGATGCTCCTGTACAGCTCACTGCCACTACCTCCACATCAGCATCTCAGATGAATGGGAGAAGTTCCTGTGCCGGATGAGAGAGACCACAGCATATGCAGGTTCAATGGAACCAGAGGGTGTCGTTTCCTCAGAATTGAATCCATCCTTCTTTAGAAGATCCAGGGTTATGGCCAGAAATATCCATTAAGTTAAGAGACTTCCTTGTACTGAATGGTCCAAAGCAAGTTAAGGTGTTCAAGTTTCCAAAAAATCTTGTATACAGAAAAAGCTTTCATCATATTCATTACTGGCATGAAATGCCCAGTGGGGAAAAAGTGGAGAGACAGTGGCTCATGTACTCGAAGAGCCAGGATGCTATCTACTGCTTGTGCTACAAACTCTTCCAAGCTGACACCACCACATCTGTATTAAGTTCCACTGGAACAAGAGACTGAAAGAATTTGGCGAGAACACTGGCAAATCATGATGAGGCACCACATCACTATAGAGCATTCTTGAGCTAGAAAGACTCTGCAAAATATTACTCTGTTATTCTAGACTGCACCCCTGACATCAGTCATACTGAACAAATGACTTTAATAGTGTATTTTGTGACAGCAGATGAACCTTTAAAAAGTGAAATGACTGTGGTAGCTATAGAACATTTCCTGGAATTCATTGACATAGATGACAGCACAGGAGTTGGGATGACAGATCTGATGCTTCAAAACTTAAAGGACATGGACATTAACATTGCCGATATGAGATGATGGCTATTATAAACACCATCTGGGAACATCACATCCTACATTGAAACCCCTGAGCACAATAGGATGGTAAAGTTGTGTGGAGGCAGTAAAGGCCGACTGTGTTTAAGAAGATGGTGTTACAAGTATCTTTGCAACCCAGAAGGCACAGAAAAACCTTAGACCTTCAAGAATCAATTTGGATGTTTGCAGTCCAGAAGGCATGGAAAGTACCCATCTGACTTTGGTGTTGCCAGTAAATTCTCACCACAAAAGGCAGATTGTGATTGTGCTCCTCATGCCAGGCCCTGCAGGTGTGCAGCTAAGACCTGGTGGCTGCAGCACATGAGGGCTTAACCCAAAGGGAAGGTAGCTGCTATAGATAGAAGATAACACCTGCTGTCCCAGGTCTAGGGGTACCTCATCCAGTATGCATTTTCCCCCAAATCTTAGTCTGCTCTCTCTTGCCAGGTCACCTTTTACTGACCAGAACATTTACAAAGACCATACGGACTATCTGGTTTGTCTGCTTATCCAAGCCAACTATGTATTATTCCATGCCAAAATATATTGTGGACTACATGCTACAGAAAACCATTTACCATATTTCCAAATGTCTCTGCTGTTCTGCACATTTCTGATACTTTCAGTAATGCTTGTAAGTGGAGAAAATAGCCTCTCTCAACTAAATCAAATGAAAACCATTCTGTTCCTCTCTGACCCTGGAATATTGGCTTTAATACTATTCAGTCAAGAATGAACCAGCTTAAACTCTCTATGTTATGGAATGAATTCAGATTCTTACAGCCCAGAAACTATGGAAAGCACTCATCTGACTTTGTGAAGATGTGCCAGTGTCATTACCAGAAAAGTCTTTTCATAAAAAACTCACTTTGCACAATTCTCGCAGTTCAGAGAACACTACAGGGTGTTTGAGAACTGATATGACAGGCAAAACCTTCAGCTATTGCACCTGATGTCCTCCTACAAAAGTGTGCTGAAATGCTCTAATGGTGAACTGCATTACATGGATGTAATTGATTTAACTAAGGACGCTCTTCCAGGCATGTATTAGCAAACTTGACAGCCTATAGGTATGTAAGTGCCTGTCTTCTGCAGCTGAATATGGAGTTTAATTGCTTGTTTATGTATTTCAAGATACTCCTGATTCAGCATGCCATAAACATTGACCAACATTGGGATTCATCAGACTTTCCATCGTGGCTGCAGTCTGCTTTATACAAGTGCTAGCTTAGTATTTTAAAATATTCTCCATATGTTTTGCTTTTGCAAGATTAGTAGAGTTCTCATGACTATTGATTAGAACATTTGAGGTTCTGGAAGCTATTTATTACTGTTGCTTCTCTAGGGTATGAGTAGTAGACTAATTTCCTCCCCATTATCAAAATGTCTTTTTGATTTGGTTGGGTCTCAGATTGGAGTTTTGAGGAAGCCACGCCCCCTGCTCTGGGGGAAGGGGGCGCCATTTCATCCCTCGCCTCAGTCAGCAGATTGCCTTGAGCTGCCCATGTACCCATGACTAATTTTGTGTTGAGAAGGGATTACTATAGGGATCAGGGATACAATTCATCTTCCATGTTTGATGTAAGTTTAATCTTGTATTGCCAAGTCACTAATGTAGCTCAAATGTGTTTTTTCTACCTTCACCAGCTGCATACGATATATTTCAGTGGAAGATTTTGTTGCTATTGCTCAAGCTATAGTGTTTCTTGCCTGGGTTATTGTAAAGCTCTTTATTGTGGTCCAATGGTAAAAAAAAAAGAAAAAAAACACCAGACATTTGTAAAATATCTAGAATGCAGTGGTAAATCTCTTAGGGATTACAGGCATGTTTACTAAAGCTTAAAGAGGGAGGAGTGGCCTAGTGATTGGGACAAGTTACCTCAGGCTAGAAAGTCAGGGGTTCAAATCCCACTGAAGGACAGCAACCTTGGGCCAGAAGGACTGGTGTTTCTAGTTCCACAGGTGCTCCTTGTGGTCTTGGGCAAGCCACTTAACCATCCATTGCCCATGTTCCCTGTAAGTATTCATGTATGTGTCTTGTATCCCCCCAATTGTGTTGTGACCACTTTGATTGAAGGAGAAGGTGGTATACAAAACCATCTAAATAAATAAATAATGCACACCAACAGAAGTTCATGTGCATTATGTGCCACTGCCTCCATAAAACAAAAATGACTCTGGCAGCACTTAACACAGAGTAACTTTTGCCTTCAATTTTAGAGAGCATGACCCTTAATGCTCCCCAGCCAATTCGCTGGCCCTGGACATACAGGGCCAACATTAGACTCGGCCCTATACATCCAGGGCTGGTGACCGCCCACTGCCTGCCCACTCTCCACCCACAGGCCAACTCTTCCCCTCCTCCGACTAACTTCCCTGCTATTTGTGGTTCGGAATATCCCCCTATGTCTCTGTATTCTATGTTTGCAGAAGTAATATAGATTTTAAAATCTAACAAGTTGAAAAGTGTACACTAATGGTGTGACACATTGCTGCATTTCCTCATTTCTGTAATCAGGCATGCGGGGGGGTTCATATGTGTCTTAGAGCAAGTATCAAGAAGTGTGCCATATGTGTGTGTGTGTGTGTTTGTCATGTGGAATGTTGGGGACTTCATGTGTGTGTATGTGTAAATGAGCCCATGGTCTATCTGTGTTTATGTGTGTCTGTGATGGGGAGTGTTGGAGGCTTTGTTCATGTGTGTGTGTGTGTGTGTGTGTGTGTCTGTGATGGGGAGTGTTGGAGGCTTTGTTCATGTGTGTGTGTGTGTGTGTGTGTGTGTGTGTGTGTGTGTGTGTGTGTGTGTGTGTGTGTGTATGGGGAGTGTTGGAGGCTTTGTTCATGTGTGTGTTGTCGTGACCCCCTGCCTAGGCCAATGGCCGATAGGCAAAAGGGTGCCTTATTTGCCCTTTGAGTACTGTCCCAAGACTTTGGCTGCCAGCACTGAATGCTGGGACTTGTAGTTTCAGACACTCTCCAAGCAAAGTAGTGTGACCACACAGTTTGTCAGGCAAAACAAAGAAATTTATTCCGGGGTTTCTCCCTCGCATCAAAATTTATAGCGCAAAAACAAGGCAAGGATAAGTTCTCCAAATTAAATGATGAAGAGGAACAAAACAGGCTTAACATCAAAATCAGGAATATTCTTTCCACAGCAGCGGCACTCAGCTTCCTTCAGACAAATGCCTTTCACTGCTATGGCTGCTAATCATATCAGGCAGACTTAAAACTTTTTAGTCAGAGTTTTCTTTCTCACTCAGCTTGACAAAACCAGGGTAAATAAACTTCTGCTCCTGGCCTAAGCCTAGCACATGTTTAGTTTGTTTGACTTACAGAATGAGCATTCCATTTCTACTGCGTCATTATCACAAGGAATTTCATACATTTCTATCTGCATATCTTCCACAGCTTCATTTGAATCATCTTCGGGGGAGCTTATATCAGAAGGTTTAAACTTTACACTCTGCAGAAACTTTCAGTTTCCCTAAAAAGTGTTCTTTCTGCTCTGTATCAGCACAGTTTAAAGAAGGAGTTTCTCTCTCGTAGAATAGCTTTTCAACAGCCTCTAGAGCTGACTCACGGCAATTACTTGAACTGTTCCTGTTCCTGCCTGGAGCTGCTCTCTTTGTCTTTTGGCTAGCACAGCGTTCAGCGCTTTTCCTCAGCTCTCTGACCACGTCTTCAGAAAAGCCTCTGTTAGGAACTGTAGCAAACTTGTCTTCCCCACCTCTATTAGCTGGCTGGCTCTCTGAGCTGTTTCCCCACGTGGAAACAAACCTTTCCAGCTTCCCTTCTCTGGGGTGTTTTAGGACAGGTTCCAACCTTGGTTCCACTGCTTTCTGAGAGTAGGGATCAGCTGTCTTTCCTTCTCCTCTCCTTTGCTCCTTGAGCTCCCTTTTCTCGTGGCCTCTTTCCTCCTGGTTCCTTTCCTCCTGACTCCTTTCCTCCTGACTACTTTTACCAAACTCTGAAGCAGTTTTAAAATGGTGCTTCTTTTCAGCCACACCCTCCTCTCTGCACATGTGAGAGCTGTTAGGGCTCAACCTAGCTCTTACATCACTGCTTGGGCAGGGCTTAGCTCTAGCTACTGCATGCTCCGGTGGCTTGTGGTTTCTATGGGAACCCTGTTTACATCTGTCTTTAAAGGCACATTCCTCACGTCTCTCCCATTCCATCTCATCCTCACAGCTCACCTTATCACAGTGTGTGTGTGTGTGTGTGTGTGTGTGTGTGTGTGTTTGTGTGTGTGTGTTTGTGTGCTTTCCTTGCCCCACTTGCAGTGCTCATTCAGCAGCAGGATGTGTCTACAAAGTTCTATGCGGATGACATCCTGCTGCTTTCCCATATCCATCCCACTTCTCCTGATCTTTCTCCCATCAACTCCTGCCTCAGCCTAGTATCTTCCTGGCTGAAATCTAATACTCTGATATTTAATCCTGCAAAAACAAAAGCCATATGGCTATGAGGCTCATTTACACCACCATCCATACCCCCTTCACTTGAAGGTATCACTATTTCCACAGCCCATACACTCAAATATCTGGGAGTCACTCTTGATTACACTCTCTCCTTCCAGTCTCATATTAGTATGACTATCTGACGCTGTTTCTTCATCCTTCGCCAAATCTGCACCATACGCTCCTATTTGCCATTGCTACCCTTTTACTTTCTCTAGTCATTTCAAAAATGGATTACTATAACACCATCTACTCTGGTTTACCACAATCCCAAAAGCAATAGTAGTAGAACTAGTACAATAGGCACTATACCTTAGCAAAACACACCTAAAAATATAGGGTCTGATAATGAGTTAGGACGGCTAGGGTGAATACAGTGCCTAGCCATTGCTGCCATCCTCTAATCCTAGAAATTCAATGCTGGGATCATCTGTAGCCCTGACATTGAATATCTGGGGTTGCCGCACATGCCTGGAACCTGCAGAGGCTAACCAGGTAGCAGCAATATTGTTCCGCTGCCCGGTTAGCTTCTATGGGTAAAGACAGGTGAGCTTTTGCAGCATCTATCTTTTAGCCCTAGAAGCTAACCGCCTAGCAGTGCAATATCACCGTTTCCTGGTTAGCCTCTGTTGCCACCTATGACATGCCCCAGAATTCTCATGACATGCCCCGATGCTAAGCAGTTAGCATCGGGGCAGGTAGAGGAGAAGATCGGGGATATTCCGTGACACTAACTGTGTTAGGGCTGTTGAATATCCCGCTGAGTGGCATTTACATGGTTTACAGAGCTGTAAACTGTGCCTTTTGAATATCAGGTCCATATTTTTTATTCAAAGGGGAAAATATCTTTAAACAAATAAGTTTAATAAGCTTAAAAAGTTTTATTTCTACAAGATATGAGAACTGAGACTATTTTCCTAATTAGAAATCATAATTAGTGCATGCTATTCAGCTGCATATCAGAGACATATCCCAGTGCACTGGAAATGTGCATGTTGTTTAATGTCAAATTACTTGAATTGACTTTTGCAAAGGTCTCTGATTTGCATTTATCAAGAGGAAAGTTTTTTTGTAGCTGTTTTCTTGAAACTATTTTTACTTTATGTTAATTGTCCAATGTGATCAGTGGCAGACATAGAAAGCTTCAAAACTCAAAGAAGAAGTGATATTTTCATTACTTTGGGACAGCTGCTTTGAGCATATTTTTCATTAGTGCAAAGACTTTCTATAGTAGATAGTCCCTAAATTCTTAATAATAAAAATCAGTGGATCTCCTGAAGCAGGCAAAGTAAGTGGAAACTAAGAAAGAACATGGTATGATTCAGCTAGTGTACTAAACAGAGAAACCACAGAATGGTTAGCAGGCAAGATCAACTTCAGAAACTGTGCCAGTGTTTAAAGGAAGTAAAATAATGTTTCATTTTTTCATTGCACCAATTTGATATTTAGCCCATCCTTACAAAAGATGCAGGGTGAGTTCCATAAAAAATATTCATAAAAATCACAAAACAACATATAAGCAGTACATTTCATAGGCATAAACCTCAATCTCAAAATTCTACATAAAGAGTATCTACAGTATAACATAATACTCCCAATATAGCACCAAAGGTATAAGAATATAAGAAATACCATACTGGGTCAGACCAAGGTCCATCAAGCCCATATCTGTTTCCAACAGTGGCCAATCCAGGTCACAAGTACCTGGCAGGTTCCCAAAGAGGCACATAGGTTCCACAATGCTTGTCCCAGGGCAAGCAGTGGATTTCCCGAGTCCTCTTTAGTTATGTGTTTGATTACATATTGAGTAAAAAATATTTTCTCTTATTAGTCTCAAATGGATTGCATTGTAGCTTCATTGTGTGTCCTCTAGTCTTTCTACTTTTTAATGGCGTAAACAACCAATCTACCTTTACCCGTTCCACTCCATTCATTAATTTATAGACCTCTATCATATCTCCTCTCAGGTACCATCACTGGGATTCAGTGTACAATAAATAAATGTATTTTCAGGGATCCTCCTAAAATTTGCTCAAATCATCCAGCTGTCACAAACCTAATGGAAGTTTATTCCATGGATTTGGAACTAAATGAAAAATGGCATTCAATGGTATTTTTGTCATTCTTATAACTCATGCAGATGGAAGGGCAAATATTTGTTCCACTTGGGAGTGCAAAGGCCAGTTTGGAAAATAATGTTGTAAATCTTCAGACAAATATATGGAGGCCAGCATATGTAATGACTTCAAGGCCACTACACAAATCTTACAGTAAAGTGAATTATTCAAGTCACTGGTTGCCAATGAAAAGAACAAGACATTTGTGTAGCATGATCCCTAGAACATGATCCAGCCTCCCTGGATGTTTTTTTTTTATTTTTTATTAGGGGCGCTGAAGGCTGTTGGGGGACAAAGTTAATCCCCCGCAGCCCGACTTTAGCCTTAGGAGGCCAGATCGGGGGTTGGGCTGCAGGGAAACCGTAGTTACTCACCTATAACAGGTGTTTTCCAGGAGCAGTAGGAATCAGTCCTCACATATGAGCCCTAGTGGGAGCATTTCCCCAGCTTTCAAAGAAAGCCTTTGGGAATGCAGCGCGCCTGCGCGGTCCCCTTCCCACCCAAGGGTGCCATCTTGCTCAGTCTGATGACATAGCTAAAAGACAGCAAAAAAACCCCAAAATGAAGTATATGACTGCAACTCCAGGGGAGGAGGGAGCGTCGTGAGGACTGATTCCTGCTGCTCCTGGAGAACACCTGTTACAGGTGAGTAACTACGCTTTCTCCAGGACCAAGCAGGAAGTCAATCCTCACATATGGGACTCCCCAGCTCTAGGCTACTGTGAACCCAGACCTGAAAAAATGGTTCCCTCTCAAGAGCCTCAGTATCTGTGATAAGAATTTTATCTGAGAACACAGCCCGTACGGAAGCCCAACACAAGGGCCGGAGGGTAGGAGTTGCCTAAACCTCAAAGAGATTACGGAGTACCGCCTGGCCAAAAACACTGTCCTGCTGGGACTCTCTCTCCAGGCAGTAATGGGCTGCAAAAGTTTGGCTTGAAGACCAAGTTGTGGCCCGGCAGATGTCTGCCAATGGAATAGAGTGGAGATGAGCTACTGACGCGGCCTTTACCCTGACACGGTGGGCCATGACCTGACTCTGCAAGGGGAGGTCGGCTGCCCTGTATGCCCAGGTGATGCAATCTGCTACCCAAGTGGACAACGTACGCTTGGAGACAGGTAACCCCATCCTATTAGGGTCAAACGAGATGAAGAGCTGAGTAGCCCTTCGATGCTCCCGCGTACATTCTATGTAAAAGGACAATGCCCTTTTACAGTCCAGGGTATGCAAGACTGTTTCAGCCCGGCTGGCATGCGACCTGGGAAAAAGGTTGGAAGAACCACCTCCTGATTGAGGTGGAAAGAGGAGACCACTTTTGGGAGGAACTTGGGATGTGTCCTTAGGACCACCTTGTTCCTATAGAACCTCATGTATGGTCTATCAGAAACCAGAGCTTGTAGTTCACTCACACGTCTGGCCGAAGTAAGAGCCACCAGGAAGAGCGCTTTCCAAGAGAGGAAACGCAAATAGCAAGTAGCCATCGGCTCAAACGGTGGGCGAGTAAGTTGCTGCAAGACCACGTTCAAATCCCTCTCAGTCGCTGGTGGACAAACCGGAGGCTTGAGTAGAAGCAGACCTCTGAGAAATTCGGACACCAAGGGGTGAACCGACAGAGACTGTCCGTCCACCGGTGAGTGGTGCGCTGACAAAGCACTGAGGTGGACCCGAACAGAGTTAGACTTAAGGCCTAAGTCTATCCCTTCCGTTCCATCTCTTAAACGGCACATTATTCCGCTCACCTTACACTCTTTCCCCCCGGCCGGCTCTCTCTTCCCTCCCGAATTCTCCTCCCTTTCCGTTGACCAACAAGTAGACACTTGGTCCTTCACTCTCTCCGCTGCTCTTAATACCTTAGCTCCCCTCTGCCCTGTGTTTCTCCGCTCCTCTTCCCGTCACCCTTGGTATCATCCTGGGCTTTACCTCCATCGCACTCACCTTCGTCGTGCAGAACACCTTTGGAGGAAGCATTGTTCAGCTGCCTCCTATTCTGCTTTTCGTCAGGCACACCTCTTCTATCGCTCCCTGATAACGACAGCTAAACACTCATATTACTCTCATCTCATAGCTTCCTCCTCTAATTCTTCTAGGCGCCTTTTTCACATCTTCAAATCCCTTTCTTCGACTTCCTCTCTTCCTCCTCATCTACCCCACTCCTCCCCCAGTCCTTCTACCCTCACCTCCTTTTTCACCAATAAAGTTCTCTCCCTTCGCTCTTCCTTCCCTGCCTGCCCTCCTCCCCTATCTCCCCCTCCTGACCCCCCCATTCCCCCTGCTGCTGTCTCCACGCCCCCTTCCTGTACCTTTCCTCATATTTGGAACTCTTTCTGGCCCATCACTTCCCATGAACTCATCATAGCTATCTCATCTGCCCATCAGACCACTTGTCCTCTCAATCCCCTACCTTCTTCCTGGTTGCTCAATTCAGATCTTGCGCTCATCCCTTACATTCTCTCCATTTTCAATTCCAGTTTTACCTCCGGTCACTTCCCTTCCAGCTGGAAACATGCCATAGTCCGCCCACTTCTGAAAAAACCTACCCTCGATCCCGCCATCCCCGCTAACTGGCGGCCAGTTGCTAACCTCGCTTTTCTCTCAAAAATCCTCGAGAAGCTTGTCTTCTCCCAACTTGCTACTTATCTTGACTCTACCTTTGCACTTCACCCACGTCAATCAGGCTTTCATGCCAGCCACAGCACGGAGACTATTCTCGTAGCACTGCTCTCTGAACTTCACCACGCTCACGATCGTGGTGACTTCTCTCTCGTGGTTTCTTTGTATCTTTCCTCTGCCTTTGACGTTGTCGACCACCGCACTCTTCTTACCCGTCTGTCTGATTTCGGTGTTCATGGCACAGTTTTGCAGTGGTTCCGCTCCTTTCTTTCCTCTCGCTCTTTCTCTGTTCATTCCGGCTTCTCTGCTTCCCTCCCTTCCCCCTCAATCTGCGGTGTTCCTCAGGGCTCTATTCTTGCCCCCTTGCTCTTTAATGTCTTTCTCGCTCCACTTGCCTTGCTTATTCAACAGTCCGGAATTTCTGCCTACATTTACGCCGATGATATTCTTCTGGTTCATCACACCTCCTCCTCCTCCCCTGACATCGTCCCACTCAATCTATGTCTTACCTCTGTTGCTTCCTTGTTCAACCTAAACTTTCTCCATGCCAATTCCGCTAAATCCTCTATGATCTGGTTTTCTTTCGGACTCTCCCCTCCCGATCTGTCACCTGTTATGTCCTCCCGCCCCATCCCCCTGGTGTCGATTCTTTGCTACCTGGGTGTCACCTTGGATTCTTCTCTTTCTTTTCACCAACACATTTCCTCTGTCATACGTACTTCTTTCTACCACCTTCGTCAAATAAAGGCTGTTCGGTCGTTTCTTCCCCCTCCCTCTGTTGTCACTCTTGTTTTGTCGCTTGTGATCACACGTTTAGACTACTGCAATGCTATTTATGCAGGCCTCCCCTCCTTTCAGCTCCGCCGTCTCCAACTAGTCCAAAATGCATCCACTCGTCTCATTACTTGCGCCCCTGCTCGTTCTCACGTCACTCCCTGCCTCTTAGCCCTTCACTGGCTTCCGGTTAAGTTCAGGTTTATCTTCAAATTGCTCATCATCGTGCACAGGGCTCTTCATGCTAGCACCCCCCCCCCCCAGTAATTGGCTGACAACATCCATCTTCAACCCTCTCCACGTCTTCTTCGCTCGGCTCACGGCAACCGTCTCTTCCTCCCCTCCCCTTCCCAGGCCCATTTGGAACTTACCCATCACTCTGCCTTCTTCTTTCTAGGCCCCGCTTTATGGAATTCTCTCCCGCTATCGCTCCACACTGAATTGTCTCACCCCCGCTTCAAAGCCCTCCTCAAAACCCATCTCTTGTCAAGCTTTCGATCTCTCCTCACCTGCCGATGGTAGTTTATCCCCCAGCCGCGCTCCCCACCCCCCTTAATACCTTCCCCTTATACTCTTCATCCACCCTTTTCCCTTATTCCCCCATCCCCTGTCATCTTGTTCTCTCTCTGGATCTTTTCTGTTTTCTATCTTCTTAACTGTCTCTCCCTGTTCTGTTGTTGATGGCGTTCTTTTCTGACTCTATTTTCAGTAGCCTATTCTTTTTGTATTGTACACCGCCCTGATGCCCTGGCATGGGCGGTTTATCAAATGCTGCGAATAAAGATAGAGATAAAGATACTGCAGTACTACTGGCACAAGGCAAGAGAAAGGATCCTCATTGCACTGAGCACACCATACCGTAAACCTACGCCACTTGAGGGCATAGGACTTTCTGGTGGACTGCCTCCTAGAGGCCAAGACCACCTCCTCAACCTCCTTAGGCAGAAGTAAGGGAGATAGCACTATCCTTTCAGCAGCCAGGCCATCAGATTGAGGGACCTGAGATTGGAGTGCAGAAGGGAACCCTGCTCTTGAGACAGGAGATGGTGTTGCAGCCCCAGAGGGAACGGAGTTTCCATCGCCAACTGCAGAAGAAGTGGAAACCATGGCTGTCTCGGCCATCTGGGGGCTACCAGAATCACCGAGGCCTTGTCCCGGAGGATCTTGAACAGAGTTCGGGCCACCAGGGGTGTGGGAGGAAATGCATACAGGAGGCCCGTAGACCAAGAGATCAGAAAAGCATCTGCTGCCATTCTCATGGGATGCAGCTGTCTGGAGCAAAACCTGGGCAGCTGATGGTTCAGTGGACTTGCAAAGAGATCGATGGATGGAAGTCCCCATCGTAGGAAGTTCTGCTGGACCCCCAGTGGATTCAACTGCCATTCATGGGGCTGGAGAATCCTGCTTAGCTTGTCTGCTAAGAAGTTCTCCTGACCAGGTAGATAATGCTTTGAGAAACATGCCTTGTCTGACCGCAAAGGAGCAAAGGTCCACTGCCTCTTGACAAAGGAGCCTGGACCCTGTTCCCCCTTGTTTGTTCACGTAGGACATTGCTACCTGATTGTCCACCTGAACTAGGACAGACTGTTGAGAAAGAGCATGGCAGAAAGTTTGCAGAGCTAAGCGGATTGCTCACAGCTCTAAAAGGTTGATCTGCTGTGTGGCCTCCCGAGGGGACCACAGGCCTTGAGTGCACGTGCCCTGGCAATGTGCTCCCCAGCCCTTTAAGGATGCATCTGTCGTTAGCACCCTGGTGTGTGCTGGAGCCTGAAAAGGTACTCCCTTGAGAAGGTTTGGCAGATGTAACCACCACTGTAAGGAGTTCAGAAGTCATCTGGACACCTTTACTCTGTCTCAAAGGTCGCCAGTGGCTTGTGTCCACTGATCTCTGAGACACCATTGAGCAGCCCACATATGCAGGCGGGCATGCGGGATCACATGTACAGTGGATGCCATGTGGCCCAGAAGCCGCAGGTAGTGCCTGGCGGAAACCTGAGAATTGCTTTGGAACTGGTTTGCCAACTCTATCAATCTGTGGGCCCTGTCCTCGGGCAAGTAAGCCCTTGCCTGAAGGGTGTCCAGTCTCGCCCCTATAAACTCTAGGTTCTGAGAGGGAGCAAAGTGGACTTTGCGTAGTTTATGACAAAGCCCTGATGTTGAAGAAGAGAAACAGTGCGAAGAGTGGGCTGTTGGGCCTCCTGGAATGACTGGCCCCTGATTAGCCAGTCGTCTAGGTATGGGAAGACAAAGATCCCCTGATTTCTGAGAAAAGCTGCCACCACCACCAGGCATTTGGTGAAAACCCTGGGGGCAGAGGTCAGTCCAAGGGAAGTACCCTGTACTGAAAATGGTTTCCTCCCACCACAAATCTGAGATATTGTCTGTGGTCTGGATGGATGAGGATGTGAGTATAAGCATCCTTTAGGTCTAAGGAGCATAGCCAGTCTCCCTGCTGGAGGTAGGGCAGCAGTATCCCAAGGGTAAGCATCATGAACTTTTCCCGCTCCAGAAACTTGTTCAGATTTCGCAAGTCTAGGATAGGTCTGAGGCCTCCTGTTCTATTTGGTACTAGGAAGTACCTGGAGTAGAAGCCTTGCCCTTCCAGGTGGTGTGGCACCGGTTCCACCACCTGTTCCTTTAAAAGACTTGCCAACTCCTGAAGGAGGAGGTTCCTGTGCAGAGGGAGTCTTGGATGTTCCCCTGGATAGTAGAATGGGGGTAGCTGGTGGAAATGGAGCATATAGCCCTTCTGGACTATACTCAGTACCCAGGTATCCCATGTGCTGCGCAACCTGGCCCTCGAGGATCCAGGTGCCTCCACCGATGCTGCCCTCACGAGCTTCTTCTTCCTTTTGTGCTCCTGGGTGGGAGACCCCCTCTCAGAAGACCCACGCCGCTCGGGGTCAGACACCCGAGATGTCGAGGCCTCTGACGAAATCCGGGCCCTGCCGGACGTAGACTCTGAAAAAATTCTTTCATGCTGATGCTGACGGCTCCAAAGTGCCTTTGAAGCATCTTGCCGCACGAGCCACAGACCAGTGGATCATGGTCGGGCCCGAGGTATCGGAGGCAGCAGTCGTGTGTGTCAGTGAGAGGCATAAGCTTCTTACACCGATCACATTTTTTGAACCTGCTGGCAGCCATCAGGGGAAAAAGGGCCCCTGCAAGGTCAAAAGACCGGGCTGCCAGTGAAAATAACAGAAAAAGCACAAACGCCAGTCACAAAGGACAAAAAATGAAAAAGAAGTTCCGGACTCGATACCGGTGTACCGAGCCCAGGCGGGAAGGGGAACCGGCGTCAAACCGGAGAAAGAGAAGCGAAAATAGCAGAAAAAAAATCAACTTTTTCCTGGGTGACACGAACTACGTCCGTTGTGCTCCGCAGAAAAAGAAAGACTGAGCAAGATGACACCCTTGGGTGGGAAGGGGACCGTGCAGGCGCGCTGCATTCGCAAAGGCTTTCTTTGAAAGCTGGGGAAATGCTCCACACGAGTGCTCCGTCGGCGCCGACGTCACCCATATGTGAGGACTGACTTCCTGCTTGGTCCTGGAGAATTAATTTTTTGGGGAAGCTGCTGGCATCACGGCTTTTAAATGGAGCTGCAGTGCCATGGTAATGGGACACCATGGCACTGCGGCTCCATTTAAAAGTCCTGGCTGAGTTAGCCAGGCTAGCGCTGTCCGTGCAGGCCGGGACTGAATCACAGTCCTGGCATGCATGTACAGTGCTGTTCGCAAACTCCTTTGTACGTCCAGGTCAGCCCAGATGTACAAAGGAGATCTACGTCGTGAATAGAATCGGGCTCAAACTGTATACAGTATGTATCATAAGATCTATCTAGTTTTCCCTAGTTCCTTCCTAAACTACAGTGCCATGGACTCTGTTTGATTACTGGCTTTCTAGCTTTCTTTTCATGTATTCGCAATTAGAAATCCTTCTTGGTTATCTCATGCTTGTATTCATGTTTGTATTATTGTATCTCTACCACCTTCCCTGGTAAACTGCTCCCATGCATCCACCATAATCTCTCTGAAAATGTCTTCTACAGTTAATTCTTATAGCTCCTTGGAGGTTTCTATTATTATTATTTTATTATATTAGCACATATGAGAGATGGTCTATGTTCCATAGATTGTACAATCTAGTCAAGACACCCTATAACACAGATAGGAGCTTCTGGGAAATTTGTTTACGTAAAAATAGTTAGACCAATGGTTCCCAATCTTGGGGTCAGGATCTCAAATGGAGTCACGTCATCAGTGGATGGAGTCACAGAAACATGGCCATTTCCCCTTTTCTCTAGACTTTCTCTGTGACCCTTGCCAAGTAATAGCAGTCTTCTGTCAGCATGGGGGCCTGGGAGTTAATGAACATTCATAGGCCCTTGCCCCCTTCTGGGTAAGCTTCCTGTTAGACTGGAAACCCATGCTAAGTACTGGGGTCTATAAGAACACACTGCAAACTGACACAAGGGACCTTGTGCTGACTGCTGTTGCTGCTGCCACTACTGTTGCTACTGCCTTCCTGCTTTAAATGACTGGGGGGGGGGGGGGAGGCTGGAGATCTACCAGTTTGGTTTTTCTTGTTTACACAGAATACAGGGGGTCATACAGGATAAAAGTTTGAAAAGTACTGGGTAGCTAAAGATACGATTTTAAAAAGCAAATTTGTAAAGATAAGTTTTCAGACGTGGTTTTTGGGGCTTTTTTTCTAGAGCATTAGCAGCTGTTGGGGAGTCGATGCCTCTGTCAACATGGATTTAGCCAGGGGAAGTCTTGCTTCACCAATCTGCTCCATTTCGTGGAGGGTGTGAATAAATATGCACATAAAAGTGAGGCAGTTGATATAGTGTATTTAGACTTTAAGACAGTGTTGGACAAAGTCCCACGTGAGAGTCCTGAGAACATTAAAAAGGCATGGCATAGGAGGTAATGCCCTATTAAGGGCTGGAAAGTACTTGAAAGATACAGAACAGAGTAGGCTTAAACAGTCAGTTTTCTCATGGAAGAAGGTGAATAGTGAAGTACCCCAGAGAGATGTACTGGAACCAGTGCTTATTGACATATTTAAAAACAATTTGGAATTGGGACCAACAAGCAAGGTGATTAAATGAGCAGATGACATCAAATTATTCAAAGTTGTTAAATTGCATATGGATTGTGAGAAATTGCAGGAGGACCTTGTGAGACTGAGAGACTGGGCATCCACATTTCTAATACTACTACTTATCAGATATACAGTATAGTTTTACTGTGGCAGGTGCAGGCCTGTGACCCACGGTGTCTGACATAAGCAGGCCAGCATGGCTAGCTTGACCTGTAAATGAGGCCTGTGGAGAGGCATATAGGATTGCACATCCCCCAATATGCTGCTATTGTAAGATAGAACTCAGTAGAAGTATTGAATTAGCTTAGGTAAGCAGAACTGTAGAACTGAGAGATGGAAAAATACAGAAAAGACATGTTTAAAAGTTACTGATAAGAAAGAGTACATCTGCAAAGAAATAATGAGGAGTGCTGACAGATGAGTTACAGAACCTTGCTCTTCTGCACGCACAAATTGGTTCTATAACCTTGAGAGTGTGAAAGTAACAAGTTGATGAACTGACCATTGTAATTGGGACTAGAAGGGGGGCAGGCAGGTGTCATGCCCACAGAAGGGACATAATTGGATAAACTTATCAGTACCGGGACCAATGGAAGAGGTACGGGAGGTACGGGAGGTTACCGGGACCAATGAAATGTTTTTCTATACCTAGAATGGAACAAAAGTCTATAAAAGTTGTTGTAATGCTTGAAAACTTTGCTCAGCCATTTTGAAATTGACTTGCTTGAGACTTGTGCACAAATAAATGATTTGGACCTTCTGAACAGACTCCTGGTATCATTGGTTTGTCTGCGCTTTGCTGCTACATATTCCTTGGTGCGTTGGCCGGGAAGTTGTGGAATCAAAGTGTATATAGGGCAATATACCACGACTTTCCGCCTCTATAGGCTTGGTCCTGCCGGGATCGCGCCCTTCCGACGAGGGCTGCTCCCAGGCGCCACCGGTCCCTTGTATCGGAGGGAGCTGGTCGGACCTCGGCGGGTGCCGGGCCCGGTTGGAGCCAACGCCTCGAACCCGAGTGAGGGGAGTCCGAGGTCCAACTCATGCGCCTGCTTGGGAAGTTTGAGGACCGGATCCGGTGAGTATAGTTTTGATTTTGGGTCTAGACAGAAATAGAAAGAGCAGTACTGCCATTGGAACTTGGAATTTGGAATTTGTAATCTCGAGATATTGGGAATTGGTAAGAGAGCATGATCAACTCTCAAGGAAGGGCCGAGTAACCCCGCATGGGAATTCGCCGGGTGAAACCCCCATCCTTTTTGTAATTTGGGAAAAAGACTAGTCAGAATAGATAGAAACGAATGCATTCTGGGAATACGTTGCTAGCATGATTGTGTGAACGAAGTGTGAATGAGAGGTCTGGCAGCACGGACCAAGTGAAGGCGGACCCCTGAGTAGCGCATTTCCTGACCGGGCGACCGCGTTCAGGTCGCGAAAAGGGGGAAGCGATTGTCGTCTTGCCTTGTTATTTGTACTCCTTATACGTTTCCAGGGCCGTGAGGACCCCTTACCCACGGTCCGCCCTCCTTTTCCCTTCTGTCTGTTGTTGCGCGCACACATCGAAATGGGAGGGGCGGGGTCTACTAGAAACACTCCATTAGAATGTATGATCGCACATTTTAAAGAGGGATATTCAGGAGATTATGGTATTAAAATGACAGCAGCCCGTTTGCAGATTTTGTGTACTAGGGAGTGGCCCGATCTAGACCCCATCTGGCCCCGAGAGGGAACGTTCACTGTAGAGATTATTCAGTCAATACACCGTAGAGTGCGGGTAGCGCACCCTGATCAGTACCCCTATATAGATTCCTGGTTAAGTATTTGTGAAGATCCGCCCCCTGGGCGCAGCGCTGTTATGAGGAACAGTGCAGAATAATGTTAGCTAAAACAGATTCTAGACAGAAAACGGAACAGCCTAGAATGAAAGAACAGGATAAGAAAGCCAAGAAGAAGCCCATCTTGGTAGATCCTGATTCCCCAGAAATAGTCCTCAGGCAGCCCCGAACCCCAGGTCCAGTAAGAGTAGCCCGGCGTCCTGCCCCAGAACCCCAGAGACGGCCAGAGCCGAGGCAGGACCCAACCCCTGATCCCCCTCCCGGAGGAGAGAAAGAGGAAGAATTAGTGGAAAGAGAAGAGGAGGACATAAAAGGCGAGTCAGAAGTGGAGATAGAAGAAGGAGAAAGAGAGAATTCCCCAGAAGAGGAGGACAGTGTACAAATAATTGAGAGAGCCAGCGCTAGCACTAGCGCGCCAGTGAGAGAGAAATCCAAAGCAAAACTTGTTGAGAAAAAGAAAGTGACTCCTGCAAAGGCAACGACAATAACTCTTAGATCCCAAAAGACACCTATGGCAGCTAAACTGTTTCCCTTACGGCAAGTCCCGGGAGTGCCCGTAAAGAATGATAATGATGAAGTGGTAGCGGGACCCCTAACTTATGTATATATCCCTTTCTCTACAACTGATTTATTAAATTGGAGGTCGCATTATGCCTCCTATACTAGTAAGCCCCAGGAGCTGACAGAATTAGTAACTAGCATTATGGAAACTCACCAACCCACTTGGCCAGATTGCCGTCAGCTCCTGACCACCCTATTCACAACAGAAGAACGAGCAAGAATTAGAAAAGCAGCTATTGAATGGATGGCAGAAAACCCCGTAGCTCCGGGACCAGGGCAGAATATAATAGACCGTCGGGAGGCAGCTCAGAGAGAATTCCCGAATGAAGACCCCCAATGGGATCCAAATACAGATGAAGGATCCACAGCCCTAGCCCGTTTTCGCCAAGGCTTTTTACAAGGCCTGAGAAGGGGGGGCCAAAAAGCTATGAACCTTTCCAAAGTTACAGGAGTTATCCAAGGGATAGATGAGAGCCCAGCAGATTTTTATGAAAGATTAACTGAAGCATACAGAATGTATACTCCCTATGATCCCGAGGCACCAGGAAGTTTATGTATGGTGAATTCTGCTTTTGTAAACCAGTCTCAACCAGACATTAGACGTAAACTACAGAAATTAGAAGGGTTTGCGGGCATGAATGCAACACAGTTAGTGGAAGTCGCTCATAAAGTGTATGTGAATCGTGATACTGAAAGACAGCGAGAATGTGATAGAAAGATGAAGAAGAAAGCTGATTTTTTGGCTGCGGCCATAGTTGAAAAGAAAAGGGGAGGTGTCCCTAGTCGAAGGAGCAGAGGAAGAGGGCGGGGTCAAGGCGGAGGCCGGACCCAGAGACTAGGCGTGAACCAATGCGCCTATTGCAAAGAGGAAGGACATTGGAGAGATACGTGCCCGCAACTCGAAGACGCCTACCAAGATGACGACAACGATCATCAGTGGCGAGAAGAAAGACGAGGCCGTCCCCGAGGCCGGGGAGGAGCCAATCGAGAACAATACCAGCGAGAGAGAGGAGGAGCCATTCAAGCATTGGCCACACCAGCCCATGATGAGGATGACGTGGATTAGGACAGACCGGGCTCCAAGTTTGCTTTAGGTCTCCAGGAGCCTATGGTCGGAATACAAATAGGAGACCAGATTATGAACTTTATGGTTGATACTGGAGCACAACATTCAGTAATAGACAAAAAGATAGCCCCATTCACTACAAAAGCAGTCACCATTATAGGAGCAACTGGTGCCAAAGCCACAAAGTCTTTTCTTCAAAACCGAATATGCAGCCTAGGAGGACAGCAAGTAACTCATCAATTCCTTTACATGCCCGAATGTCCAGTGCCACTACTGGGACGAGATATGCTAGCCAAGCTTCAAGCACAAATATCTTTCTCTGAGCAAGGAGAAATGCAAATGACAGTAAATTCCCAAGCCAAACCAGCAGGAGTAATGCTGCTGACAGTGCCCCGAGAAGAAGAATGGAGGTACTACGTTGATGATTCCATCCAAGATACCTATTTTGAACAAACTCTAAAGAACATTGATGCACCACCTGGAGTATGGGCAGAAGGCAGTCCCCCAGGCCTAGCCAAGCATATAGCTCCAGTGATTGTAACCCTCAAGCCTAGTGCTACACCAGTGCACGTCAAACAGTACCCTCTCCCAAGAGCCGCAATTGAAGGCATTCATCGCCACCTACAAAGATTGCTCGAGTATGGCCTACTAAAAGTATGTCAATCCCCATGGAACACTCCACTTTTGCCAGTAAAGAAACCTGGGACAGATGATTATCGCCCAGTACAAGATTTGAGAAGAGTAAATGATGCAGCTGAAACCATACATCCAGTTGTACCCAATCCTTACACTCTTCTAGGACTGATACCTGCTGAAGCTACCCATTTCACTGTACTGGATTTGAAAGATGCATTCTTTTGCATAAGATTAGCCCCTGTAAGCCAAATATTGTTTGCATTCGAATGGCAGGACCCCATCTCTGGAAGAGGGGGCCAACTTACCTGGACAAGATTACCACAAGGATTCAAGAATTCACCTACCATCTTTAGTGCTGCACTAAATCAAGACCTTTCAAGCTATCCAGTAGCCCCGGGAAAGAGAGTGCTTCTCCAATACGTGGATGATCTGTTGATAGCTGCCGTATCAGAAAGTGAATGTATACTAGCCACCAAAGACCTCTTGCAGTTACTAGATGAAGCTGGATACAAAGTTTCCAGAGCCAAAGCACAGCTATGCCAGAAAGAAGTGAAATACTTGGGTTTTCGTATTACCCAAGGAAGCAGAAGATTAGGCAGAGAAAGAAAAGAAGCAGTATGTAGAATTCCAACTCCAACAACCAGAAAGCAAGTCAGAGCCTTTCTGGGTGCGGCAGGATATTGCCGAATCTGGATACCCAACTTTGCCCAAATTGCCAAACCACTGTATGAAGCCACAAAAGGAGAAGAAAAGTCACCACTGGAGTGGGGACTTGAGCAGGATACAGCCTTCCAGAAGTTAAAAGAAGAATTGATGTCATCACCAGCACTTGGACTACCAGATGTCCACAAACCTTTCCACTTGTTTGTACATGAAGCACAGGGAAATGCCTTGGGCATGTTGACTCAGAAATTGGGAAATTGGGAGCGACCTGTAGCCTACCTATCGAAACAATTGGACCCTGTGGCCAAAGGATGGCCACCTTGCTTGAGAGCAGTTGCAGCTACAGCGCTACTAGTGAGTGAAGCAGACAAACTCACATTAGGACAAAACATACGAGTCACTGTGCCACATGCAGTCCTTGCCCTTATGGAACAGAAAGCAAATTATTGGCTCACCAATTCCCGAATGTTGAAGTACCAGAGCATGTTATGTGAAAACCCACAGATACAACTTGAAGTGAGCCATGCCCTGAATCCAGCCACCTTGATACCCATCAGTGAAGAACTCCCAGAACATGACTGTATTGAAGTCATGGAAACTGTGTTCTCCAGTCGACCTGACTTGACAGATGTGCCCATAGACAATCCTGACCAAATCTATTATGTTGATGGGAGCAGTCTCATTCTTGATGGACGACGCTGTGCCGGATATGCAGTCGTCACTCAACACGAAGTAGTTGAATCATCAGCTCTAGCCTCAGGCACCTCAGCCCAGAAAGCCGAATTGATAGCACTCACCAGAGCATTGTTGTTAGGAGAAAAACTTGTGCTGAATGTATATACAGATTCCAAATATGCTTTCACTACTTTACATGCCCATGGAGCTCTCTATAAAGAAAGAGGACTCATCACATCAGGAGGAAAATCAGTCAAATATGGTCCCGAGATATTGATGTTACTTGATGCAGTTTGGGCCCCAACACGTGTAGCTGTCATGCACTGCAGAGGACATCAAGCAGGAAAAGGAGAAGTTGCCCGAGGGAATAGGTTTGCAGATGCCTCAGCACGACAAGCAGCTATGACAGGACAAATTGCCCCACAAGCTATGCCAATGCAAGCAGCATTGTTTCCAGTACCTCTGAATCTATGGACCCCACGATATACCACCAAAGAATTGGATTACTATTGTGACAGAGAAAATGGAGTACTGAAAGATGGATGGATTGAGCTGCCACCAGACGAGGGCAGTCAACCTCCAGGACGAATAGTAATTCCTGAACTGTTAGGACCATCCTTTGTCAAAGCCTTCCACGAAGCCACCCACTATGGGAAGAGTGCTATGGAAAAAGCACTCAGACCACATTTCTACATCCCTCTGATGACAACCATATCAGCCTCAGTAGCACGTCAATGTCTAACCTGTGCCAAAAATAATGCCAAGCAAGGCCTTATTACAGCACCCCGAGTACAGTCAGGAGGTGTCACCCCCATGCACAACCTCCAAGTTGATTTTACCGAAATGCCAAAAGCCAATGGATACCATTACCTATTAGTATTAGTTTGTACTTTCTCTGGGTGGGTAGAAGCATTCCCAACCAGAACTGAGAAAGCCCGAGAAGTTACCAAAGTCTTAATGAGAGAGATTGTCCCCAGATTTGGAATCCCAGGAGTAATAGGGTCAGACAATGGACCCTCATTTGTCTCCCAAGTTACTCAGCAGTTAGCAAAAGCCTTGCAGATACAGTGGAAGCTCCACACTGCATACAGACCCCAGAGTTCAGGGAAAGTTGAGCGAATGAATCGTACCTTGAAAGCCCAAATGTCCAAGCTTTGTCAGGAGACACACTTGAAATGGCCCCAAGTGCTCCCCATAGCTTTACTCAGAATACGCTCAGCTCCTGTAAAGTCAACAGGATTTTCCCCTTTTGAAGTTTTGTATGGTAAACCCCCACCAATAATACAGGGAGTCAAAGGAAGTTTAGCCCAGATTGGTTCAGAAGTAACCAGACAAGAACTCCTAGCTCTTAGTTTTGTTCTGCAGACTCTCCATACGTGGATTCAAGACCAGTTGCCTATCAACTTGACGGAACCCTTGCATCCTTTCAAGCCTGGTACTTCGGTGTGGATCAAAGATTGGAAGAAGATACCGTTGGAACCCCATTGGAAGGGACCGTACACCGTCATCCTGTCTACCCCAACTGCAGTAAAGGTAGCCGAGATCGACGCCTGGATCCACCACAGCAGAGTCAAGCCCGCCGCCGATCCTGAACCAGAGCAGTGGACAGCAGAACAGCATCCTGATGTACCCTTGCGAGTTACTTTGAGACGGCAACCAGCAGCTTAGACACTTCATCACAAGTGCTTTGCAGTAGCCAAGTCTTTCGAAGAGGATTGCTGTTTTCCATGCAGCAACAGTTTTGTTTCAACGAACCCAACTCGTGTGTGGTTTGACACACTACTTTGAGACTACATTGACTAAGCCAGACTTCACAAGCCAGCTGAATTGCTAAGTTGGTTAATGTGTACTGGACATCTTGAGGATCTTCAATCAACACTCAGCACCCGTTAAATTGCTTCATTAGCAAACGGGACGAAGAATAAAAGACCGTCGTGATCAAGATCAGCAAGCTGAGGATTCAGAAGAACTCCAATCAACATCAACATGTATCTTTGTTTTTGCTTTGCCTTGGTTGCCTTCTTTGGAGGTTTTGAACAGACTTATGCTTTACCTCCATGCACTGCTTGCATTACTTCTACTAGAACTGGACTGAAAGTAACTCAGACTTTGCTTTACCATTCTTACTATACCTGCAAGGGAACAATAACTCGGTGTATCTATAACACCACTGAACTAAATGTTTGCACTCATGGCAAAATCAAAGCATGCTATAATCCGCATCAGAATCCATCCTATTACACGTTGGAAATAAGATGGAAGGATGCAGATGGACCTATATTAGCTGCTACACCACCACTCAAGGACATTACTAAACCTGCTGTTTTGAATTTTGATGCATGTAATGCCATTAATAGAGATAGTCAGTCCACCTGTGGTACATGGGAGAAAGCGTACCGAAATGACCATAAGTATATGTGTCCAGAAGGTGCCACAAATTGGTGGAAGTGTACAGGTAAAACAGGATCAGGCTATAGTACTGCTACAGCGGCAGACTACTATTGCCCGTATTGGGGATGTGTTTTTTATGCTACCTGGAACACTGGTATAACTGATGAGAAAATAGATAAACGGATGGCTACTTTAACCAAGCCAACCACTAATGATAAATGTCAGAAAGATGCTTGCAACCCCTTACACTTGCGTATACATAATCCCCATGCATGGAAACAAGGGTACAAGTTTGGTTTACGTATTGCTGGAGGAGCAATAGATCCAGGGACCATTGTGTATATCAGATTGAATACCCAAGCCCATAAGTCATCTAAATATCATATTCATAATACCTTTTATGAAGCTATGCATGTAAATAAGTTTGAAATTCCTCACCCTTCACAGAATTTATTTCTAGAATTAGCTGGAGCAGTAGTATCTAGTCTAAAGATCTCAGATTGTTATTTCTCTGGTGGAACCCAAATGGGAGATCAATGGCCATGGGAAGCCCAAGAATTAAATTATTCTATGACTTACAACCAGACTGAATTACACAAGACTACCAGTGAATGGGTGTTAGCGCACTCAATCGTTGGACGTCTTTGCTATGCCAGAACTGGACCCCAGTTCACCCAAAAGGTAGGACAGCTGGTCTGTCTTAGCCAGAAGTACTATAATGCCACGACCAAAAAGACAGCATGGTGGTCAGGAATTAGACATCCTGAACCTCCTAACCCATTAGCTAGATTTCCTGAACTTGCAGGTCTATGGACTAACCTTGCCAAAGTCCAAGCCTGGCAAGCCCCACCTGGCCTTTATTGGATCTGTGGAAACCGAGCATATGCGCAACTCCCGCCACACTGGGGAGGAGCATGTGTCTTAGGAACCATCAGACCTTCTTTCTTCCTGTTAAACACTGAACATGGAGAACAATTAGGGTATCCTGTATACACTACCCACCGACATAAAAGAGCATTGAGACAGAAAAGAGAAGCCTTACAGATAGGTAAGTGGGAGAAGTGGCAAGGTGATGATTGGCCACCAGAAAGAATTATTGAATATTATGGACCTGCCACTTGGAATGATGATGGTATGTATGGTTATCGTACCCCAATTTATATGATCAATCGTATTATTCGCTTACAAGCAGTAGTTGAAATAATAACTAATGAAACTAGTCATGCTCTTACGCTCTTAGCTAGACAAAGTACTCAGATGCGCACTGCTATATACCAGAACCGCTTAGCACTTGATTATTTGTTAGCAGCTGAAGGAGGAGTATGTGGTAAGCTGAATTTAACTAATTGCTGTTTGAAAATAGATGATAAGGGTCAAGTAGTTGAAGAAATTGCTAAAGATATGCAAAGACATGCTTATGTGCCAGTACAGACTTGGCACGCATTGAAATTTCCTAACTGGTTTGCTAACCTTTTCTCTTGGCTGGGAGGATTTAAGACTTTCATTGTTTTAGTACTAATCCTTGTTGCTGTTATCTTCTTATTACCATGTTTAATTCCATGTTGTATGCGTTCCCTTCATAATGCTATTGATAGTACAGTAGAGCGGAAGACCGCAACTAAAATAATGGCTTTATACAAAGCTAGTCCTAGTAGAAATCCTTAAATCATGATGTGATTCTTCTAAAAGTGATTTAATTCTCACACCTTATTGAGTAATAGGGTGAGATTAATCAAAGGGGGGAATGTGGCAGGTGCAGGCCTGTGACCCACGGTGTCTGACATAAGCAGGCCAGCATGGCTAGCTTGACCTGTAAATGAGGCCTGTGGAGAGGCATATAGGATTGCACATCCCCCAATATGCTGCTATTGTAAGATAGAACTCAGTAGAAGTATTGAATTAGCTTAGGTAAGCAGAACTGTAGAACTGAGAGATGGAAAAATACAGAAAAGACATGTTTAAAAGTTACTGATAAGAAAGAGTACATCTGCAAAGAAATAATGAGGAGTGCTGACAGATGAGTTACAGAACCTTGCTCTTCTGCACGCACAAATTGGTTCTATAACCTTGAGAGTGTGAAAGTAACAAGTTGATGAACTGACCATTGTAATTGGGACTAGAAGGGGGGCAGGCAGGTGTCATGCCCACAGAAGGGACATAATTGGATAAACTTATCAGTACCGGGACCAATGGAAGAGGTACGGGAGGTACGGGAGGTTACCGGGACCAATGAAATGTTTTTCTATACCTAGAATGGAACAAAAGTCTATAAAAGTTGTTGTAATGCTTGAAAACTTTGCTCAGCCATTTTGAAATTGACTTGCTTGAGACTTGTGCACAAATAAATGATTTGGACCTTCTGAACAGACTCCTGGTATCATTGGTTTGTCTGCGCTTTGCTGCTACATTACAAGGCATACGAAGCACTATACATATGCATATAAGAGACAGCCCCTGGTCATCAGATCACAGTGTAATTAAGACAGACAACACAAGCCAGGGACTAGGATAAATCCTGGGGAATAATAAAGATACATATACTGTAGGTGGTGAGCAGGATAATAAGGGGGTCAGGACTCAGGATCCAAAAGCAACCTTGAAGAGCCTGGATTTGAATAGCGCCAAAGATGGGCAGATGAAATTTAATGTGGACAAGTTCAAAGTGCTGCACATAGGGAAGAATAACCCATACCATAAATACACAATACTGGGTTCCACATAAGGATTTATCACCCAGGGAAAGGATCTAGGCATCATTGTGGACGATATGTTGAAATCTTCTGTTCAGTGTGTGGCAGCAGCCAAAAAAGCAAACAGAATGTTAAGAATCATTGGGAGAGCAATAGGGAATAAAGCATAGGATATCATAGTACCTCTGTATTGCTCCTTGATGTGACAGCACCTTGAGTATTGTGTGCAATTCTGGTCTTCACATCTCAAAAATGATATAATAGCATTAGAAAAGATACATAGAAGGGCAATCAAAATGATAAAGGGGATGGAAGGACTCTCCTATAAAGGCTATAAAGGTTAGGACTTAAGCTAGGAGAAAAGATAGCTGAGGGGAGATATAAACAAGTGGAGTGGAGTGGGTAAACATGATTTGATTTGTTATTCTTTCACAAAGTACACAGACTCGGGGACGTGCCATGAAGTCACAAAGTAATGTGTTGAAAACTAATAAGAGAAAATATATATATTTTTTCAATAAATAATTAAGCTTTGGAAGTTATTACCAAAGGACGTGGTAAAATCAAGCAATGTAGATGGGTTTAAACAATTTGAAAAGGGCACACTCAGTCAGGCCTAGGAGGCATGTAGGTAGGCCTCATCCCCAGGGCGAGCTGTGACTCCTCCTTCCCTCTGTAGCTGTGCGTTGAGTCCATCGTAGCAGTCGGACCTCATCCCAAGCACGGGCTTTGGCTCCTCCCTCCTTCTGCAACTGGTCCCCAGTGGCACAGAGACCTCATCCCTGCCATGGGCTGCGGCTCCTCTTTCTGCCGCCAGGAGTCAGGTCTCCGATGGTAGTCACAGTTCTTTAGGTAATGGGTCATGACTTCCCTACTATCCTGCTCATCTTTGGTGCCTCCTTCTTGCTCTCCTTAGCATAGGTTTGTCTGCACAAGTGCACACAAACCTATGCATACACATAGACAAAATAGATAAAACAAACAAACAATGGAGCCTCCCCAATACATGCTATCCCTGATGCAAAAAGTGCCTAGAAAGGTTTGGACAAATACCTGGAGGAAAGGTTCATAAACTATTGTTCAGGTAGACTGAGAGAATATCACTGCTTATCCCTGGGGAAAAATATCATGGAACTGGCTACTTTTTGGATATGCCGGGTACTTGTCACCTGGATTGGCAGCTATTGGAAACAGGATACTGGGCCTGATGGACCTCTGCTCTAACCGACTATGGCAGTTCTTATATACCTGTTTGTAAGCATTGTTTTGTGTGCTCATGCTCAAATGCATGTGTATGGAGCGATGGGCAGAGACACTGATGAAACAGAACAGATACGGACTTGCCACAGCATGAAAAGGTTTGAAGGAGATGCTACAGCAGCAACACCAGCAGCACGAGCACCATTAAATAAGAGAAAATGATCTGAGGTTGCACAACTATGGTGTATGAAGCTCCTTTGCGGTTTCTGCCAAAAAGACACATTATAGTAGCATTAGCAGAAGGCTGGAGCCTTGGGGTTTTCAGTCACATGATGAGAGGAGGACTCCAGCAACAGTGAGAGAGTTCATGAGTGGAAACAAGCCAGAGTGAGGCTTGTTTCATGGCTATGGTCCAAGGAATTAAAATCAATGGCACTTGCTGCCACAGTTAAAGGAGCTAGTAGGTTTGATTCCCCATTGACCGGGGAGGAGAAGAATGCAGTGGCAGTGTGGGAGATGCCCCGATGTGAGGCGCATTTGTAGCTTCCATCATTTGTTGTGCCAAAGGAGGCCCGACTGAGAGAGCAGTGCTAGCAGCTGTGAAAATTTGAAGGCACCCCTGAAGAATAAAAGCCACAAAGGGAGCCTGCTGCTGAAAAAAATATCTGTGGGAGAGGCATCAGCTATTAGGGCGGTAGTGAGGGTTAAGAGTATGGATTGGATTATATGGTGCAGTTCATTCTATATGTCTCTTGTGCCTCAGGCCAGGGATTGTAAAAGTCATGGTGGGAGCACTCAGCTGTCTCATGCTGGTGGTAGGGGGGATGAGTGCAAAGAGGATGCCGGCTGTAGCTGTCACAGGTAGGATCGCACATGGAGGGAGCTTGGCAAGGATGCAACTCCCTGCAGTTTGCTAGCTGAGACCATTTTGTGCTGATCACTCATCTTCTGTGACCGGTTTCCAGGTACCCCAACTATGCTGGCTCTCATTAGGAAAAGAGGAGGAAAGAAAGGAGGAACCTTGAAATCTATATGGCAAAGCATGTTCTCCCAATTCTCTGCTGTACTCATACATCACCCACCCACCTACATACCTTTGGCACGCTGTTGCATTCACACAGACATCCATGCACGCAAACACACTCCTACCACTTTGCTGCACTATGTATACACTACCCACTCAGCAAAATGTGCCTATCTGTAATTCTTTTAGCATTCAATTTACAGCTTTTAAGATTATCAGAAAGGGCTCATGGCACATACCAATCACAAAGGCTATTTTGATACATTCTTCTAGAATTTCCTTCTCTTTTAAAATGATTTTTGGGCCAGTATTGCATCAGTGGCCATCAGCGTTTTATCAAATGCCCGTCTCCATGAGTACAGAAAAACCAGATATTCAAAGGCAGTATCTGGATAGAAGCTGTCACTGAATATCTAGATATTGGGGTCAGCGGCAGTCGCTATCCGGATAGTGATGATTTTCAGCTGTTATCCAGATAACTTGTTTGCATACCCTTAGAACACTTGTTTGCTGCCCTAAGCTATTCAGATTCTTATCCACATAGCATAGAAAATCATTTTATCCAGATAAGTACTGGTTTTTCCCCAGCTCTACCCACTGGCATAAACTGAGTAGTGCCACAGAAGTCAGACAAAATGTTCAAAGGCACTATGCAGAGTGCCTCACCTAGGCTTATCTAATTAACAGGCCCTGATAACCAGATAAGCCCTTTTGAGGGGCGGTGTAGAAAGCTTCAAATAAACATAAATGTATGCATAGAACTTTCCAAGTGAAACCCCCACCAAGGGTTGATGTAGAAGGTGAAGGAAGTGTATTACTAGTTGAAATGAATTGTAATACAAAAACCAATAACCTACAGACTTCAGCATTGTAATAAGAACTATCCGCCTGCAGCATGTGAACGTTGTTCAGACCCCCGCTGTGAATCCTATAGAGGCTCTCAGGCTATGTATTAGCATAGGCTTAGGAAATGCTAATTGTATGGTTAATTCCTGACCCTTATTACTAAACTGCAATCCAATATCACTACACAGAGAGAGTAAAAAAAAAAAAATATATATCCTAAGGCTCAGGACACTGATAAAATGAGTAATATATATTTAGAAAGAAAGGCATCTAGAAGGGCCTTACTAGGCAGAGAGATCATCGCCATGAAGATTAAGTGGATGTCACCCACCTGAGCAACTGCATTGAAGAGCAGGAAATCCAAGCAGTAGCAATGGACCTGCAGGCTCTCTCCACACCCATGTCATCCTGCTTGGTTCTCAGCCTTGTGCTTGTTCTAGCTATCCAGGTTCTCAGCCTTGTGCTTGATCTAGCTATCCAGAACTGAATGCAAGCCATAGAAACAGACAGAAAAAGGGATGGCAGATAAAGATCATACCGTCTATCCAGTCTGCCCATCCATACCAACTATTCAACTCTACAATCCTTTCTTTTTCCTTAGAGATCTCTTGTGCTTGTCCCACACCTTCTTGAACTTATATAAAGTACTTGTTTCCACCACTCTGCTGGGAGGTCATTGATGTATCCACTTTTCTGTAAAGAAATATTTCCTTAGATTACTCCTGAGAAACCTTCATCTTATGCCCTCCTTATTCCAGTGCTTCCTTTCAATTGAAAGAGATTTGTGCCCTGTGCACGTATGCCACTACTAAATAAATATTACTGCATTGGCTATTTTTTAAATCCCTTTGCATCTTTGCTTTCCTGAATACTTTACTGGCTTCACTAAGCATTTCCAGATATTGTTGCTTATCTTCTTCTTTCTGTGATCTCTTGTATTTCATGAAGGCTAACCTCTTTTCAGAGTGGAGGAGTAGCCTAGTGGTTAGAACACTGGCTTGGTAACCAAGCAACCAGGTTTCAATTCCCACTAGCACTCCTTCTGGTCTTGGGAAAGTCACTTAACCCTCCATTGCTTAGGAAGAAAGGCCTGGCAATCTACTTCCAGTGACACTGCCAAGAAAACCCAGGAGCTTCTGGGTCACCAGGAGTCAGGATTGACTCAAAGGCACACATTGCATTTGCAACCTCTTTTCAGAATCATAACAGCTCCTTTTTTCCGCTTACTTTTTTAAAATTTTCTTAACAAGAAGGTTCATTGCCTTTAAAATATCTCCTTTCAGAAAATGTACAATAAGGATAAACTTTGCAAATAAACTAAAATTCTTGACATCGGTAAACAGAACCATCAGGGAAAAAATAAAAATTACATATGAAATTTATACTACAGTTCACTAGTAAGAAAGAATAGGAGCACCCTAACCCTCAGTATATTGCCCAAACTGTAGAGTCCAATTACGAGTCGGCTCGATGAATATCCTTTGCATCCAAAGAAAATCTTAATTGGGTGAGTTAAAAAAATATATGATTTATTCTCAAGGTGGATAAAACATTTACAATGAAATCTTAGCTGAATATTTTCTCCAGTAGAGGTCACTTCCTGGCAGAATAACAAGAATTCCCTTCACTTATCTTTTGTCCACTTTAATATATTAGGAAAATTTTGTATTTTCCTCTCCAAAAAGAAAAATTATTAATGGGCATGTCTACTAAACCGCAGTAGGATTTAGAAGACATCACAGTGATGTGAGAAAAGTCAAAATCCACTGTAGTATCTGCAGGGGGCATTCTTGTGTTCTCTGCAGATACCGCTGTGGTTCTGCATTTGCCACAATGCCTGCTGAGGCAAGTTCCTTGGATTCCTGTGGTAAATCCTAGGGGAGGGATGGTAGTGATCAGATGCAGAGAGCTATTAGTAGCTCTGTGTTCCAATTATTACCATGTCTCTTGAAAAAGGAGCAATCAGGCTTTCCCCCCTCAACAATATTATCAGTGCTGCGATGTTGCAATCTGCGACACCGACAATATGAATAAAAAAAAGTAATGGCCCCCTGCAAAACCATTCCTTCTCTTGACAGCTTCCAATCCCCATCAGCAACTGCCCAGGGGGGATTGGTGAACCCTGACCTATGTAACATCCCAACAAGCCAGTCCAAGATTGCCTCCTCCTTCCTCACCCTCCTGATCTTCTAAAAAGACCCCCGCTGTGAATCCTATAGAGGCTCTCAGGCTATGTATTAGCATAGGCTTAAGAAATGCTAATTGTATGGTTAATTCCTGACCCTTATTACTAAACTGCAATCCAATATCACTACACAGAGAGAGTAAAAAAAAAAATAAAAAAAAAAAATATATATATATATATATATATATATATCCTAAGGCTCAGGACACTGATAAAATGAGTAATATATATTTGGAAAGAAAGGCATCTAGAAGGGCCTTACTAGGCAGAGAGATCATCGCCATGAAGATTAAGGGGCTTGTTTACAAAGCCGCGGTAGTGGTTCGCGATCGCGATCGCAGCCGCGGCCCCATTGAAATCAATGGGGCCGCGGCTCCGATTACGATCGCAAACCGCTACCGCGGCTTTGTAAACAAGCCCCTAAGTGTATGTCACCCACCTGAGCAACTGCATTGCAGAGCAGGAAATCCAAGCAGTAGCAATGGACCTGCAGGCTCTCTCCACACCCATGTCATCCTGCTTGGTTCTCAGCCTTGTGCTTGTTCTAGCTATCCAGGTTCTCAGCCTTGTGCTTGATCTAGCTATCCAGAGTTGCATGAGAAGCAGGAAGCAACGGAGGCATTGGTACACCAGAGGAAGCAGGATTTTGGCATCAGCTGGAATTCCACTTAGAATGCTGCAGAGGTTAGGGAAGCAATGGGCAGTCCTACATCAAATGTCATTGGAGACCAAGATTGGCATCAACAAGTCCTTGAGGCACCAGGACTGGGCAAATATCATGCATGCAATAGAAGTCCTAAAGTCCTTTAAGGATAACATAGAGGAACTAAGATCCACAAGAGCAATCCCGAGCCTTTTCATCCTCATAGTCAATATTTTACAGGTGAAGTTAGAGGATTATCGGTTGTGACAGGGATTCACAGCCACGCTTTAGGCTCTTCTGGACTTTCGCCACCAGTGCTGCAGTCCCACTCCCACTACTTTTGGGCACTTCACCATGGTGAACCCTCTGATTCTTATTAAATCCTCAGCATGTCAACTAAGCAGTCCATGACTGCTTCTTCCTCCCTGGGAAATCTTCCTCTACACTTAAGCTGCCTATGCTGGGACAAAAGTCCTCAGTGCCAGGACTTTAACTTGTAGGTAAACAGCTTAGCTGAACTCACCACATTCCTACAGCCTGAGTTTGTGCCATCTCCTCTGCTATTGTGTTTGCTCTTTTTTTTGTGTTTTAGGGCCTTTCAGCTGCTTTGGGGTCTGTACTGTACTGATCCCTTTGGCACGTTTTAGGATCTTACAGGAGACTGAGTTTTTCTGGGTGACTTCCAGGCAGAATTTACAGCCTTTCAATCAATTTGGGTGCTTTGCTGATCCCCTTGGTAGGTTTAAGGTATTGCAGTAGATCCGAGTGTTGTGCTAGTTCTCTTGACATAATTTAGCGCCTTGCAGCCAATTTGGGTTTTGTGCTGTTCTTCTTGCCATTTTATTCCTCTCAAAGTGCCTTGGTGTCTTTCCACCAATAATGGTGCCCTCTTCCACTATCTTGAAGCATTTTTTCCACTCTGTATCGCATTGTCCTTCTCAAGATGGATTCTAGTTCTCATCCTGCCACTGTATGTATTCATTGCCCCTCTTCTGAGACCTCTGGGGGTTGTGGCACTCTTGATGGATTGTAAAAAAAAAGTCATGGGATAGGAGGCAGTGTACTATTGTGGATCAGGAACTGGTTAAAAGATACAAAGCAGAGGATAGGGCTAAATGGCCAATTTCCCAATGGAGAAAGGTGAATAGTGGCGTACCCTAGGGATCTGTGCTGGGTCTGCTGCTTTTAAACATATTCGTAAAAGACCTAGAAATGGGAATAATGAGTGAGGTAATCAAATTTGCAGATGAGACAAAACTATTCAAAGTTGTTAAAACCCAAGAGGATCGTAAAAACTGCAAGAGGACCCTGATAAATTGTAAGACTTGATGTTCAAATGGCAGATGAAATTTAATGTGGACACGGGCAAAATTATGCACTTAGGAAAAATTATGCACTTAGGAAAGAACAACCCAAACTATGGTTACACAATGCAACGTTCCATATTAGGAACCACCACCCAGGAAAAAGATTTAGGCATCATCATGGATAGCATGTTGAAACTCTCCGCCCAGTGTGCAGCAGTGGACAAGAAAGCAAATAGAATGCTAGGAATCATATGGAAAGGGATAGAGAATAAAACAAAGAATATTATAATGCCACTGTATTGTTCCATGGTGTGACCGTACCTTGAATATTGTGTGCAATTCTGGTTGCTGTATCTTAAAAAAGATGTAGCATTATTAGAAAAGGTAGAGAGAAGAGCCACCAAAATGCTAAAGGGGATGGAAGGATACCCCTATGAGGAGATACTAAAAAGGTTAGAGCTCTTCAACCTGGAAAAGAGACAGCTGAGGGGAGATATGATAGATATCTATAAATTAATGAATGGAGTGGAACAGGTAAACGTAGATCGATTGTTTACACCATCAAAATATGGAAAGGCTAGGGGACATGCAATGAATCTACAGTGTAACCTATTTAAGACTAATAATAGAATATTTTTTTCACTCAACGTGCAATCAAACTCTGGATTTGGTTACCACAGGATGTGGTAAAAGCTGTTAGTGTAGTTAGGTTTAAAAAAGGTTTGGACAAGCTCCTGGAGGAAAGGTCTATAAACCATTATTAAAGGGGACCCAGGAAATCCACTGTTTGCCCTAATACAAGCACTGTGGAACCTGTGTCCTTTGGGGAAACTGCTAGATTCTTGTGACCTAGATTGACCACTGTTGGAAACCGGATGCTGGGCTTAATGGACCTTGGTCTGACCCAGTATGGCTTATCTTATGTTCTTAAATTTTAATGTAGTGCTGTTACAGTTGTGTGCCATCAGGTTTCAAGCAGGTATGACTTTTCCAATGCAAATAGCTTTTCCCATAGACTTAAATGGAATGAATAGGATGAACGCATTAATAGTTTTGTTCTTGAAGACTAACCGAAAGGATATATTCTGACAAACAAAAATGAGCCTGAAAATAATAAAAACATAACATATGCCATACCACGTCATAGCAAAGATCCATCAAGCCCAGTATCCTGTTTCCAACAGCGGCCAACCCATTTCACAAATACCTGTAAGGTTTTCAAAAGGTCATGCAGATTCTATGCTGCTTGTCTCCCAAGTATAAGCAGTGGATTTTCCAAGTCTACTTTAATAATGGTTTAGTATTTAATCTTTTTATTCATTGAAAATAGTTAACATATTGAAACATTTTAGACAGCATACACTTTGAGATAACTTAAGAAACATACATATTGAAACAATGTAAACAGCATACATATTAAACAATGTTAAACATTTTTTACTTTTCTCCCCTTCCCCCCCCCCTTTATCCACCACCCCCATCCCATACTCCCATACTCCCTCCCATTCCTTAACTTTATCCCCCTCCCTCCCGTTCATTAATAATCCACAAAAGAATGCAATTAATACATTATAATTTCCGCTTCTCCTTCCTTCACCTTCACCCTTTTGCACTATCCCCTTCCAATCCCCATCCTCCCTACTAAACCAATTCAAACCTAACCCCAATATAATCCTAAATTAGCCAATTTAAATTGTTAAAATATCATTCTTTGCCCTTGCTGAAACCCCATCAAGATAAGGAGTCCAAACATTTAAAAAATAAGCTCTTTTACGCACATGTTTCCTAGTAGATACTCCTTCCCATAAAATCAATTGATGTAATACATTTCTCCACTCCCAAAATTCTGGACCTTTAGGATCTCTCCAATTTCGAAGTATACATTGCTTAGCAAGCAGACAACATTTCCTCACTAAATGTCTATTCCCTGATAATGAAAGCCCCAAATAATCTGGAACATCAAGAATTGCAAACCCTGGAGTCAAAATTAAAGATTGCCTCAATATACCACTTAGAAATTTTTGAATATTAATCCAAAATTTCTTCACACATGTACAAGTCCAGAACATATGCCCCAAATGTGCCTTTTCCATTCTACACCTTGGGCATTCACTACTTTGAGCAAAGCCCCCCCCCCCCTCCATGCTCTATAGGGTGAAATATAAGCACGTTCAACTATCTTAAATTGCATTTCTCGTAATTTTGCTCCCACTATTTGTCTAGGAATACACCCAATGGCCTTTTCCCAGGCAAATCTTTCAAGATTGACTTCTAATTCTTTCCCCCAATGCAAACTCAGATGATCAAAATTCTTGACATGAACTAAATTAAATAAAGCCTTATTATATTCTGCTACAGTTATCCTCTCCTTGTCCTTCAACGCAAACCAATCTTCCAATTTTCTAAAATTTTCTAATCTCAAACCAATACTCCTATCAGCTATGGAAATCAAATAATATTTTAAATGTAGATATGCATAAAAATGCCCCTGAGACAAACCATAACTTCTTTTTAGTTCACTAAATGGTTTAAGTACACCCTCTTCATTAATTACTTGATACAGCAGAAAAACACCCTTTTTCTCCCAGCCTTTAAATAAAATTGACTTTATACTTTGATGATAGTCAATATTGCCCTGCAGTGGCAAATAACCTGAAATTTCACTTGAAACACCCAATTTTTCACAAAGTTTCTGCCAACTCCATCGAACCCCCTGCACTGCATTGCCATAATATATTACTTTTAAATACTTTAGGAAACTTCACTCTCGAAACATGTAACATTGACCGAAGGGAATAAGGAGCAACTAATGCTGATTCAAAATCATAAGGAGTATAAACCGAAGTACCACCTATCCAATCACGTACGTGACGAAGTAAACAACCCATATTATATAATTCTATACAAGGTAACCCCATACCACCTTGTTGCCATGAACCATACAAATGATCAATTCTTAATCTTGGATGTTTCCCTCTCCAAAAAATTCTCTGCAATAATCTCTCTAATTTCTGCACATCCTGTCTTAAAAGTCGTAATGGAATTAATTGTAAAATATACAACATTTTTGGAAAAATCATCATCTTATATGCAGCTATCCTACCCCCTAATGAAAGTGGCAAAGGTGTCCAAACCTGTAATTTATTTTGTATATCTCGCATCAATGGCCTAACATTCTGTCTATACAAATGGCTCGGATTTTTGGGCAACCAAATTCCTAAATACTTATATTTGTTAGTAGCCCATTTTAATGGAAACTCATCACCCCATTTTCTCTGCAATCCCCCATTAATATCCAAAGCTTCCGATTTAGTCATATTCAATCTTAAACCAGCAATTTCCCCAAATCGACTAATCATATCTAGAAGTCTTTTTTTTTTTTTTTTATAAATCTTTATTTAACTTTTTGCAAAACAACCACAACACAAGAAAAATATACGGTACAAACGCAAAATACCCTATACAAAAAGAATACACCAACGAAACCCCCCCCCCACCCACCCCAGTAACCCCACCCCGCTCTCGGCTTGACTCACTGAGAACAACTCATCCAAAACCTAAATATAGGAGGCTCCCGCAGAGTCAGTTAACTGACCTGAGAACGAGCCACATAAGTATCCAAAAGTGCCCACCGATGAACATTGAGGTCAGCCCTGTCGGGATGGTGAAGCTTACTATAAGTTTTCTCCAACTTGGAGTAATGACAAACCAAGTTCCACCATCCGTCCAGTCTAAGACTGCTGAAGTTTTTCCATTTCCATAAAATCATTTTTAAGGCGATGGCCATCATAAAATTAAGCAGAAAAGAGTGGTCCTGAGATTCGGTAGAGAAAAGATCAGAGGATCGCAAGAGGATTCTACTCCAGTCTAGCTCCGCAGCGAATCCCAGAATGGACGCCATCCTAGCCCATACCTGTCTCCAAAAGGTCAGGACCGGGGGACATTCGAAGAACATATGTACATAAGTTCCTTTGGCTGCAGAGCAAGACCAGCACAATCCCAAGTTACCAGCATCCCACCTGGCCAACTTCGACGGAGTAATAAAGGCCCTATGCATGAAGAAAAATAGAGATTGAGTGAGCGCAGCAGACCTAGAAACACGAGAGACGGGCCCCCATAATATTTTCCATTCAAACGGAGTGATAGCTTGAGATATATCAGATTCCCACACTCGAGCCAGCCCTACGGGCAGCTTAGAGACGCTCTCTCTCCAAAAAGCGTAAATTTTAGAGGTAGCCCCCTTCTGAGAGATCGTGGCCCCTAACCAGCTAAGCAGTGTATCCCCCTTAACTGACTCAGAAGTACTCCAGGAGTAACCAGAAGCAGTAATACAATGTTTCAATTGAAGCCACCTAAATAAAAAAGAGTCTGGCAGGGAGAACGTCCTCTGTACCACAGTAAAATCCCTCCACCCACTGGCATCTATTAAATGACCCAGAGACCAGATTCCCCGATCTTGCCACGCTTTCCAGGCAAATCGAGATCCACGGATCCGAAAACGAGGATTCCACCACAAAGGGGTCTGCTCCGGGGAAGCGTTGATCTGATCTGTGAGCCTCGCCAACTCAAGATAGGCAACCTGCGTGGATCTAATAACTCTCCCAACAGGGGACCACTCGGGATGCAATGCCCCCAATACATACCGAAGGGGACAGGGGGCGACCAAGCTAATCTCTACCTCTAACCAAGACGGCCTTTGATCACTATTATCTGCGACTAACCATAATGAACCCTGTTTGATCAAAAGGGCTTGATGGTAGTGCTGGAAATCGGGGAAATGCACCCCGCCCCTGTCCTTGGCAGCTTTCAATTTTTTGGTGGCAATACGCGGTTGTTTCCCATTCCATAAAAAAGAAATAAGGATACGCTCAATCTTCTGGTACCATACAGACGGGATGGAAAAAGGGAGCATACCAAGGATATAATTGATCTTAGGGGTAAGAGTCATTTTAATAGTCTCCAGGCGACCCCACCAAGAGAGATGAAGAGGAGACCACATAGCCACTTTAGAGCGAAGAAACAGAAGGAGATCCTCCATGTTTTTCACGATTAAGCCGTCCACCGACGCACTATACCATGCCCCTAGGTATTTGAAATTGTCTGCCTCCCATTTAAAGGGGAACCCTGCCATTTCTGCTGAATTAGCGATACGATTAAGGGGAAACACCACAGATTTAGACCAATTAATCTTATAGCCCGAGACGTTAGAATAGTTGTCAAATAAGGTCAAAATAGGCCGCACTTCCTCCGGCTGCGTGAAAAGAAGCAAATCATCCGCATAAGCGGAGAGCTTCACTTGCGCTGTTCCAATCTGAACCCCTTTAAAATCCACCTGTCCACGAAGGGCTATGGCCAAAGGCTCCAGGGCTAAGTTAAATAAGAGGGGAGAGAGGGGACACCCTTGTCTTGTCCCACGATAAAGGGAAAAAAGGGCGAGAGAGAGTGCCATTCGCCAAGATACTAGCAGAGGCGTTAGCATAAAGTGCCCTGACCTTGTGTATGAAATCTTCCCCAAGACCAAACCATTGCAAGGCGAAAAACATGAACGGCCACTCCAGCCTGTCAAACGCTTTTTCAGCGTCTAGAGCGAGGGCGATATACGGACGGGTAGATAGAGAGGCCTTTTCAATAAGATTACAAAGAAGCCGAGCATTATCAAAAGTTGATCTCCCTGGGACGAACCCACATTGGTCCGGATGGACCAAATCACCAACCACCGAGGCGAGCCTGCGAGCTAAGATGCTCGCGTAAATTTTATAATCAGCATTTAGAAGAGAGATTGGGCGATAATTCGCGACCAAGGTGGGATCTCTCCCCGGCTTCTCCAACACCACAATGGTGGCTTCCGAAAATCTACCAGTGGGGCCCCCTACCCTGGCAAGTCCGTCGTAGTACTCTAACAGAAACGGAGCCAACTCAGTGCGAAAAACTTTGTAAAACTCGGCAGGAAGGCCATCAGGCCCGACCGCCTTGCCTGAAGGCATAGCCTGAATTGCTGAGAGAAGTTCATCACAAAAGAAGGGCTTACCGAGGCCAGAAGCCTGCTCTGCCTCTAGAACAGGATGATCAAGGTCCTTGACAAAGTCAGCGAAAGAGCTGACGTCAGCAGAGGTCTCAGAGGTATAGAGTGAGCTATAGAACTTGGAGAATTCGTCCACTATCTGTGCATCCTGAGTTAGGCACTCCTGCTGGTTGGATACAATAGAGGCTATCCTAGGTTTACTCTGCTGCCCCCGTATAGTGTGAGCTAGTAGCCTGCCGGCTCTATTTCTTTCTACGTGAAATCGGGCAGACTGCTTTAGCATAATCTGCTCCACTTCGGAACTCAATATGTCGTTATATTGGAACCGGAGTCTCTGCAGTCGGAGAAGCAATTCCGGCTTAGGATGGACTATCCAAAGACGCTCTCCAGCTTGAATTTGCGCCTCCAAAGCGTTTAACTTTAACCGCTGCCGTTTAGCCGCATCTATTTTAAAACTGGTGATCACGGCTCGGATATAGGCCTTAAAGGCCTCCCACCAGGCCCAATCTACTGTGTCTCCCCTTTTGTTACAGGTAAAGTAAGAGGTTATAGCACGCCGGATAACCTCCTGAAAGGGAGGATCCGCCAGCCATGCCCGATTAAAGGACCATGTCTGGTCGAGGCAGACGATGTCCTCTATGGCCAGGTCAAGTGTTATAGCTGCATGATCCGAAATCGATCTACCCAGGATAGCTGAATCACTATAGCCAGAGACCAAAGACTTAGATATCAAAAAATAATCTATTCGTGATAAAGAACTGTGAACAGGGGAGAAAAAAGAGAAATCCTTATCCTTGGGATGAAACAAACGCCATACATCAACCAGTTCACAGGAAGCAAGCAAAGAAGAAAGCGCAACTCGCGCACACGAGGGGCGTTCAACCCTGCCAGGGTTTCTATCCAATAGAGGATCAATAACTAAGTTAAAGTCCCCACCTAATATCATCCTAACCCCGGGGTCTTCCTGTAGAATCCCATTGAGATTAGAAAAGAAAACAGGATCATCAATATTGGGACCATAGATGTTTACCAAAGTGAGAAGCTCCCCCCCAATTTTTATAGTAGATTTAGCCCATCGCCCTGCTTCATCGTGGTCTGAGCTAATCAGAGAGGGACCAAGAGCGCTCTTTAATAAAGTAACCACTCCATTTTTCTTATGCACAGCGGGAGAACAGCCGGCCACCCCATAGAATTTATCTGCCAGCTTATTCGCCTCCGACACTAATAGGTGCGTTTCTTGAAGCAGAATAATATCAGCAGATTGGCGTCTACAATATAACAAAACTTTCTTCCTCTTAATCGGGGATCGCAATCCCTTCACATTAAGGGATAAAATTCTCAGATTATTAGCCATCTTCTGCTACTTTAACTAAGCATGACTCTGTGAGAGCAACCCTACTAAGCACAATTTGTAGATTCTCAGTGAGCCGAGAGCCCCCCCCAAATAAACAAGTGAATAACAACTGGGTAAGACAGAAGAAACACATTAACCACATGAAGTAGCCCCTTATTTATTTACAGACTATTTAGAACCAGACCACCCGCCAGGATTATAATGTAAATGGAGATATTCTAACAGACCCCGGCAGGAAAGATACATTATACGGGAAAGGTCAGCCAGGGCATAGACCGCCCGATGCCAGCCTCTATCCAAGAGAGCAGGTTTCCAGACAAGTCAAGAAATCAACGCTGTTGCATCTGAAGCTCTTCATGTTCTTCGATATATTGACGCAATAAAGCCGGGTCTTCAAATGACCTAGTTTGGTTGTCCAAAGTTACCTTAAAGCGCGCTGGGCTGAATAAGCCAAAACGGGCCTGCAGGCCACGAAGCCTGGGCCTGAGTTCCAGAAACTGTCTCCGTTTTTCAACAGTTCGCTTGCAGTAATCCGGGTAGAAAAAGATTTTCCGTCCCTCATGTTGGATCGGCTGACCAGTTTTAGCCGCAGCAAATATCTGCATGACCTGCTGGTGCCTTAAAAGGCACATAATGAAGGGTCGAGGCCGCGTGCTCTGAGAACGGGACCCCGAGGAGGAATCTGGGATCCTATGAGCCCGCTCGATTTTCAGCGGGGGGTTGAAAGCAATTTTCAAGACCTTAGGCAGGAAGGACGCCATAAATTGGATAGGATCCGTCCCCTCCGCTCCTTCACCCAAGCCGATGATTCGAATGTTGTTGCGACGGGCCCGATTGCTCATGTCGTCCATGCTTTGCTCGAGCCGATCAATTTTCCGTGCCAGTGAGGTGACCTTCTGGATCTTGTTTTCGTGCTCCGCAATCATTTCCTCCACTTTCTCCACCCGAGCAGAAAGTGACTGGAATTGAGAGCCCAGATCTTTTATGTCATCTTGAAGGGCTGATAATGTTTCTCCATTACAGTCGACGCGGCTCCGTATTGCCCGGACTTCTTGCAGGAGTTGTCGTAGATCCTCCGCAGATTCATGCGGAGGCCCTGCTTTGTGCGGGGACAGTGGGTCAGTTTTCGATCGTTTAGACCCAGAGGCTGTCGGTGCTGTGGGGAAATCAAGGCGCGTTTGCTTGCTCCCCGACATCTCTATCCGCTGCCCTTGCAAGTCAGCCGCCGGGGTGAGATTCTTATCGGGTGAGTCACAGATTTCGAGATTAAGGCCTAGGAGAAGAGGACTTACACCTCCATGCCGGTTTCGTGCTGGCTCCGCCCCCCATCTAGAAGTCTTTTTAAAGATTCACAAGGATTTAACAACATGACTAATAAATCATCTGCAAAAGCAGAAATTTTGAATATACATGTCCCAACTTTCACTCCTTGTATCTCATCACAAGCATAAATCAATCTCAGTAAAGGATCCAAAGAAAGCACAAACAACAATGGTGATAAAGGACAACCCTGTCTAGTTCCACGCGTAATATAAAAATTATTTGTAATCTGTCCATTAACTCCTATTACTGCCTTTGGTTTATAATACAAAGCACTAATTCCCATTATAAATCTTTCACCTATGCCATAGGTTTTTAAAATTTCAAATAAATATTTCCATTCTACTCTTTCAAAAGCTTTTTCTGCATCAAAACTTACCAATAAAGATGGGACAGCCATTTTTCTAACCCAACTCAATGCTCCTAATATTTTCCTTACATTCTTTGAAGGGTACCGTTCTCTCACAAATCCAGTCTGACAATCATGTAATAAAAGAGGCAGATAACCTGACAACCAATCTGCTAAAATCTTTGCAAACAATTTTAAATCATAATTTATTAATGAAATTGGTCGATATGACTCAACCTCAGTTACATCTTTACCAGGTTTAGGCAGAACCACAATGTGAGCAAGATTATTATTATATTTAAAAACTCCCTCATTCATCCACCTATTAAATAAAGTCACTAACACTGGTGTAATCTGAACTTGCAGCAATTTATAATATTCTGCTCTAAGACCATCTAATCCTGGAGCTTTATATCTTGTGGCATTATCAATTTTACTTTGAATTTCCTCTGCTGTTATAGGAGCTTCCAATTGCATTTGCTGAACCTTAGTAAGATGCGGTAAATGTATTTTTCCCAAAAATTTTTTAATATTTTCATTGGAAACATCTTCTCCCCTATATAACTTTGTATAATAATTTACAAAATTTCTCCCTATATCCGCACTATTTTTACATATTACTCCACCTTTATCTTTCAAAAGTGGAACAAATCTGGATCCTTTACCTCGTGCCAAACAACGAGCTAAAGGTTTCCCCGATTTATCCCCATATTGATATAAATGATGTTTATAATATAACAGAGATTTTTTAGCTATTTGTTGTAATAAAGTATTTAAAGTTGCTTGAGTAGCAAGTAACTGCTCTTTGTTGAAATTATTAGGTTTATTAGCCAGGAGCCTCCGTTCTCTACAAATTTGTTTCTCCAATCTAAGAATCCTAAAAGCAAGCATTCTTCTCCTTCGAGCTATATAAGAAATTATGTCTCCTCTCAAAACAGCTTTTGAAGCCTCCCAAAATAACTCTGGGTCATTTTTATGCTTCTCATTAAAATAATCATAATCATTCCATTTAGTTATTAAAAAATCCTTGAAATTAGTATCATAACATATCTCGAGTGGTAAGCGCCAAGAACCTTTACTACTACCATGCTGACTTCCTATCCAATCTACCCACACAGGAGCATGATCTGAAATTTCATACGGACCAATGACTGCGTCCACCATATTTGGAAACAATATTTCAGATACTAGTATTGCATCAAGGCGCGCACTAGTACCATGTGCTCTAGACAAGTGCGTAAAATCTCGTTCAGTCGGATGAAGAACTCTCCAAACATCTATAAGCCTGCATCTCTGAATGAATCTCTTTAAAAGTTTTATGATACTAAGACGATTACTCCCGCACCTCCCTGACACATCCATTTGTTTATCAAAGACACCATTCCAGTCCCCTCCTAATATAATAGGAGAATCAGGTAACTTATCAATTTCTGCCATTAAATCTATAAAAAAATTTGGATCAGGCACATTTTGAGCATATACACTACCTAACAACAACTTATGTCCATTTAAATTCCCTTGTACTAAGACAAATCTCCCTTCAGGATCCACTACCATCCTATCCTTCTGGAAGCCTATTCCTGTCTTAATTAATATAGCTACCCCTCTCTTCCTTCCCTTTGCAGAAGCCCCATAAATTAACTCAATACCTTTTTTCTTTATTCGAACCAGGTCTTCTATAGACTGGTGAGTCTCTTGTAACAAAACCACATCTGCTTTATGTCTTCTTATTGCCAATAGAATTTTGTTTCGCTTAAAGGGGCTTGTAAGACCACACACGTTCCATGAGAGAACTCTCATCCTCCAGATAATATCATTAAGCAAATATTAAAATTTAACTTAATCATATATTCAAATTTAGAAGTGTCCCCCCAGCCTAGGACCCTTCTTATAGCTATTACCAATACTTGAAATTCTTTCTTCTTAACATTAAATTAGCTTTCAATATAAACTATAATAATAATATAATAGTAATAATAACATATATTAAACCCCCTATTATCCCCTCCCCATCCCATTTCCTCCCTCCCACCCATAATTTCATCAAACCCTTTCTTATCCATTAGATCTCTTCTCCTCCTACAGCCATCTTAGTGCAAATCCTAATTCAATTCCACTCTACTGAACTATCATGCAATTTTATTTCCCAACCAATATCCAAATTATATATACCTTCCATAAATAAACCAATAACATCACCAACAATTAGGAAAATAATCATCACACATTAAAACTTAAGACTATTTTCCTCTATGCATAACCTGAACTAATAAAATAATCCACTAATTCTTTTTGAAAATTAAATTAAATATTATAATGATCAGGTATTATCTTTCATGCCTGCAATGTTATCATGTAACCATTTTTTTGCCTCCTCTGGTGATTCCATTAATACAGCTTTTCCGTTATAAAAAATCCGCAACTGTGCTGGATACTGTAACATAAATTTCAAATTTGAAGACACCAATTGCTGACAAATATTAGCATATGCTTTCCTCTTTAAACTTAGCTGAATAGAGTAATCTTGAAAAATTTGTATACGAACCGCCTCAAACATCAGGGTCCCTTTTGCTCGAGCTGCCCTTAAAACTCTATCTTTATTTTGAGAATTTATAAACCAGACCATAACTATTCTTGGTCTTGTATCATCAGGCCGAGGTCTACCTAGTTTATGTATACGTTCTAATGTTAAATGATTACTGCCTTCATTTAAATTTAAGAACTTCAGTATACCCAAAAAATAATCATTAAGCTCAACATCCTTTACAGTTTCAGGTATACCAATTATACGAAGATTTTTCCTACGACTACGATTTTCTAAATCATCTATTTTCAAACCTTGTGTACTGATTGCCTCTTGAAGAGAAGCGATTTTATTATTTGCACTAAGCAGATCATCCTCCAACATTGAAATACGTTCCTCAGCTACTTTTATCCTTATTCCCATTAACTCCAATTGCTTACTAATTCCATCTAGTTTGCCTGTAATTCCATCTAAACTACCACTCAATGCATTGACCACTGCATTAGACACATCATCTGTATTTACCAACGAAGAATGACTAGTATGCATCTTTGTTGTAGTTGATAAATCATTTTCTCTTTTCTCACGTTCACGACGAGCAGTTTTCATTTTAAAAGAAATTAGCACACTTGTATAAAGATAACAAACCTTAATATTCAAAAATTATGCATTAAAGTATATTATATATTAATGTTTGCTATCTTCATTTCACTTCATTACAAATTTTCAAAAATTTGAGTACTTTGCTATTAATTGGAAAATATTATGATCTCAAAAGGTATTAACTGCTAAAATTTCAAATTTCAGATTCCTGTCACAAATTAACTTTATCTAATAGCAGTATTTTAAATTCCCAACATGCCAATGGCCATAACAATGAAAAGTTTAATTAAAATTGGACATTATTCAGAATACCATCTCAGTTGAGAAGTAAAATAATTGCAATAATCTCAGCAATCAGAAGGTGATCACAATTGGAAATAAAAACCACTCCACAATTTTTCTCTCAGTCAGAGTGTGTTCACAGATGAAAAGCAGATTTCAGATAAAGAACCCCAGCATAACTCTCTCTTAGTTATCTTTGCGTGAACACAACTGAAAAGCAAATCTTAAATAGATAACCGCAGTGTAATGGTTAATAATGGTTTATAGATTTGTCCTTGAGGAACTTGATCAAACCTTTTTTAAATTCAGCTTCACTAACAGATTTTACTACTTCCTCTGGCTGCAAATTTCAGAGTTTGAATACACTTTGAGTGAAAAAACGTTTTCTCTGATTTATCTTAAATGTGCTACATTGTAGTTTCATTGTGTGTTCTCTAGTTGTTCTACTTAAATAATGGGTGGAGTGGAATGAATAAATGTAGAACATTCAATCTACATTTATTCATTCCACTCCACCCATTATTTTAGAGACCTCTATCATATCTCACCTCGGACAGTTCTTTTCCAAACTGAAGAGCCCTAACCTTTAAAGACTTTCCTCATAGGGGTATCCTTTCATCCCCTTTATCAGTTTGAAAAAAAATACCTACTTTTCCTGCATGTAAGTCAACTTGAACCTCTACTGGAAAAGCATGAGCTAAATACTAATAAATAAATAAATAAAATCATTTTGATCACTCTTCTCTGTATCTTTTCTAATTCCATTAAATCCTCTTTTAGATATGGTAAACAGAACTACACACAATATTCATGGTGTAGGCGCATCATGGAGCAATACAGAGGCATAATAATATTCCTTGTGTTTTTTCTCCTTTCCTTATGATTTCTAGCATTCTATTTGCTTTCTTAGCCACTGCTGTACACTAAGCAGAGGATTTCAACATGATATTCACGATGATGCCTAAGTCCTTTTCCTGGGTGGTGACTCCTAATATGTAACCTTGCATCATGTAACTGTAGTTTGGCTTATTCTTTCCTAGGTGCATGACTTTGTACTTTACCACATTCAATTTCATCTGGCATTTGAAGCCCAGACTCACAATTTCTGAAGATCTTCTTGCAATTTTTCATAATCCTGCTCCAATCCAATGACTCTATTTTCCTCAAGAGTCTCTCATGAAGAACTGGTCAGAGGCTTTCTGAAAATCCAGATGCGCTATGGGGGGTTATTTTAGAAGTCCTATTCATGTTTTGGATGTCTGAAAACACACATAGAGATGTCCAAAGCACGATTATGTCCCCTGAGCCATTTTATAAAGTGCTTTTAAAGACTTCCCCAGCATTAGGACATCCAAGTAGGAACAGGGGCATGGTGTAGGCATGTCCAGGGAGTTCCCAAGAACTTGAATATACTCTCCCTATTTCAGAAATGCTCTGAAATGCATTGATGTTTATACCCGCTCCAGGCGCTAGTAGGTATCAGAAAAGTAGTTGTTTTGTCAGCGAAATATCTGGATAATATAGAGGAGGATAAGTCTAATGCTTAGAGCACTTGCTTGGTAACTAAGCAGGGTTCAATTTCCACGGGCATGCCTTAGGCAATCACTTAATCCTCCATTGCCCTTATCCCTTGGCAATGAAGGTTATTCATGCCAGGGTACCTGGGGGGGGGGGATTGGATTCCTTGGGTAGTGGGAACAAATTGTGTACCTTTGGGGGACAATCAGAAGGATTGATGTCAGGAGGATTAGGAGGCAGACCTTGGCCTCTGTAATTGTCCCTTCAAGCAGGCTATTATACATGCCTCAGGGCAGCTGTAAATGCCAAAGTCTAACTTTTTTTTTTTTTTTTTTAAACTTTTATTTTCATTTTGCAACAAACAAAAGAAACAACACACCAAAGGAGACAAAACAATTATACAATAAAGAAAAGTAAACCCAATTACCCCCCACCCCCACGCTTCTTCTCTAGCTGATTATGTCAGTATGTGAGCGCTTCCAAACAACAGTGATTATACATCAAAACAATCAAAAGAGTATCTGCGATACAGAATAATCATGGGACAAAGATATATACAAATTTAGACAGTCAGATGAGAGCATTGAGCAGAATGTACATAGTCATTGAGCATCTTCCATTTAGACCGATGATGAGGAGTCTGAATGGGGGAAGCAAACATACGAGGTACTTGTTCATATTTACTGTAAAGACAGACATGATTCCACCATTCATTGGGGCTCAGCTGGGAGCTATTTTTCCAGTATTTCGTAATTAGGGAAATAGCAATGCCAAGCATAAAGTCCAAAAGGAAGTAAGCCTTTTTTGGAAGAGAGGGGATCCCCGCAGCTGAGCGAAGTCCCACTATCCTCCAAGTAAGGGGCTCTTGAAAGTGCAAAATAGACTGGATACGACCCCAGACCCGACTCCAGTAATACTGTAGTGCGGGACATTCATACATAACATGAGGTAGTGAACCAATGGCCGCATGACATGTCCAACAACTATTGCCCTGAGTAGTGTTCCATTTGGCTAATCTGTCAGGAGTGTAAAAACACCGGTGGGCCAGAAAGAAGAGTGTCTGAGTGAGTGAGGCGGATCGGGAGACCCGTGTCACTCTACTCCAGACAAGGCTCCATTGCTCCGGGGTCAAAGTCACATGCAATTCTCTCTCCCATGCTTTCTGCGCTATAGGGGTATCCCTAGTTATAGCATTACATAAGGTTTTGTAAAAATTGGATGCTACACCCGGTGAACTACCGATAGATCGGATAGTCTCCAACCAACCCTGTGTAGGGGAGGCCGATGGCGGGAGCACCTTAGCACTCCGAAGGCAATGCTGAAGTTGCACCAACTGAAAGTAGTGTTTCGCTGGGAGACCAAATTCAATTTGCAATTCACTAAAAGTTTTCCAGCGACCTTCATGGAACAACTGACTAGGAATCCAAATGCCCCTAGTGTACCAGGGGCTCCACGCCATCGGTTTATTTTGTATTCGAAATCGAGTGTTGTACCAAAGTGGGAGCTTGTCTATCGGACAGAGTCGGGAGTCTAAAGATTGCATGAGATTATTAAAGGCACCTAAGGTGTCTAAAAGCATTGGTGGAAAGTGGGAGTCTGATGGGAGAGTCATACCAGGGAGAAAAGTAAGAGGAATCGGTTTGCAAAGGTCCTCTTCTATGTCTAGCCACACAGGTCTACTCGGTACTGGATCTTCCAGCCAACGAGCGCCTTGTTTGAGAAGAAAAGATTGATGATACTTCAGAAAATCAGGGAATCTGACACCCCCATTTTCCTTATCTGCTTGCAGCTTATGTTTCGCTATCCTAGGTGTCTTGTTTTGCCACAGGTATCTAGTCAGAAGGCCCTCTATATCTTTATATATACGTCGAGGGAAGAGACAGGGCAACATTTCTAAGATATAATTCACTTTCGGAACAATCATCATTTTTATGGTTTCTAATCGACCCCACCAGGTAAGTGTTAAAGGAGTCCAGCGGTGAGTAAGCGCCCGGACTTTAGAGGTTAAGTCTTTGGCATTGAAGGAGATAGTGTCTTCCAAAGGAGAACAATAGTGAACCCCAAGGTATTTGACCATGCGAGGTTGCCATAAAAAGGGGAAGGGTTGCATATCTGCCTGATGAAGCAAAGGATTTAATGGAAAGGCTACCGACTTGGTCCAATTTATCTTATAACCGGACAGTTGTGAGTATTTACCAATTTGCTCTAGGACAGCCGGCACTGAGTCTATAGAGACAAAAAGCATAAGATCATCAGCGTATGCTGAAATTTTGATTTCCCTATGGGTGAAGGGGACTCCATGAATCTCCTCCGATTGCCGGATTAGTAAAGCCAAGGGCTCGAGTGCAAGATCGAAGAGAAGTGGAGACAGTGGGCATCCCTGGCGAGTGCCGCGTTGAAGGGGAAAAGGCTGAGACTTTAAAGCATTGGCACATATACTGGCTGTAGGCTGTGCGTACATGGTGCGAAGACAACGGAGAAAACCTTCCCCGAATCCGTACCAGCGGAGGACTGCAAACAGGAAGGGCCACTCTAAGCGATCAAAGGCCTTCTCAGCATCAAGTGAGAGGCCAACAAATGGGCGATCAAGATTAACTGCGGTAGTCAGTACATGGCATAGAGTCCGAGCATTGTCAGCAGTTGATCTACCAGGAATGAAACCGCATTGATCTGGGTGTATTAAGGTAGGCATCCTATCCGAGAGCCGGGTAGAGAGAATGGTGGCAAAGATTTTATAGTCCGCGTTTAGGAGGGAAATTGGACGATAATTAGCTGTTAGTTGCGGGTCTCTCCCCTCTTTCTCAAAAACTACTACATTTGCCATTGAAAAGGACCCAGAAGGAGAACCCTCCTCGGCCAGAGCAGAAAAATAAATTTTCAAAACTGGAGCTAAGTCAGCGTGAAAGGTTTTGTAGAATTCAGCAGGGAGACCGTCTGGGCCTGCGGCTCGACCTGAGGCACATTTCTTGATAGCAGAATGAATTTCTGAGACAGTAAATGGTGTGTCCAAGGCCACTCTATCTTCGTCAGATAGGGTCGGTCTTTGTACCCATGAAAGTAAGCGTTCAAATACATCTGGCTCAAAATCACATTCAGATTGATAAAGCCGAGTATAAAAATCACGAAAGAGTTCTAAGATTTCGGTATCTTTAGTGACCAAGCCCCCCCCCGACGGATTACGAAGGGCGGTAACACGCTTGGCTTCTTTTCGACCTTTTAGGGCATTTGCTAATAATTTGCCAGCACGATTATTTTCCCGATAATATAGCCCTTGTTGTGATTCAATATTTTTAACAGCAGCAGTATACAAAAGCTGATTGTATTGAAAACGCAAGCGTTGTAAACGGAGTAAAATACATGGGTCAGTACGGGACGTGAGGAGACGCTCCCCAGCTTGTATCTGCTGCTCTAGAATCAGTAAATGCTGCTTTCTTTGTTTCCCCTGCCGAATTTGATAGCTAGTTATAGTGGCACGGATAGATGCTTTAAAACCCTCCCACCAAGCCCAGCCCGCTGTGTCATGGGGTGAGTTAAAATGAAAATAATCTTGGATAGCGGCCTTTATATCAACCTGAAAATCTTTTTGACCCAGTAGGGATCTATCAAAAAACCAAGCTCGGGGAGAATCGTCCCGCGCAGTGACACGTAATGATAAAGATATGGCAGCATGATCTGAAATATGGAGAGGATGAGTCCTAGTCGTGTCTACTTGAGAAATCAGTGCTTTGGAAATGAGAAAGAAATCTATTCTAGATTGGGAGTGATGGGGGGCAGAAAAGAAAGTGAACTCTAAGTCGGAGGGGTGAAGCAGCCTCCATATATCTACCAGCGCAAGATCTTGCATCAGAGCTGTAAGGGTAGCAAGACTCTTGGGTGGACTACTCGTTCTAGGCGGCTGTCTATCTATCAGAGGGTCTAACACTTGATTAAAGTCACCACCAAGTATTAATGGAGTATTGGCAGAGGCCTGTGCCAACTGCGCAATACTTGCATAGTAAGCAGGGTTGTCCACATTCGGGGCATAAATGCAAATACATGTAAATTCACTATCTCCAACCTTAAGATGTACTCGGGCCCATCTACCCTCCTTGTCAGCGCTAGTATCAATTACAGTAGCTTGCAAAGATTTCTTAACCAGAATGGCTTACCCGCACCGTTTGGAAACGGCGGGAGAATAGGCAGCCACCATATAAGGCTTAACATTGAGTTTCAGTGTTTCAGCAGAGTTTAAGTGCGTTTCCTGAAGAAACGCTAAATCAGCATGCTCATGGCTAAGATAGCTAAGGATTTTCTTTCTTTTGATTGGACTATTAATGCCCTTTACATTGAGTGATAAGATTTTACATAAAGCCATTCAGACAAGTTAAAAATTCTGAGCATGATAGCGCACCTAATTTCACAATGTCCCTCATATTGACTGTAGCTGGCTGTACATATGGCATAAAAGAAAATAAGCTTAGATAATACAATGAAGCGCCCCACATTAAAAAAAGAAAACCGCAGCGCGGTAGAGAAGAAGCAGAACCCCAAAAATTACTGGCGACCATGTGTCTGCGGGGAGAAGCCCCAGAGAAGGCCAAAATTGAAAAAACACATAACCTGTAGGACTGTGCGTGCTCCGAATCCGACCGAGGCACACATCATGGAGGGATAGGAGACCACAAAACGAAAGTCATAGAAAGAAAGAAAGAAAGTCCAGGTAGTCCCTGTGCTTGACTATGACCGCCGCATCGGGCCCTTCAAAATGGCGGACAGAGCCGGCAAATAAAAGTCCACGTCGTTGGATTAGCGCATCTGCTCTGCTTCTTTGGAGTCTAAAAATGTTGATAGTAGATCAGGATCTTCGAATGTCCTGGTTTGGTTGTGGAGAGTCACTCGGAGCTTCGCGGGATACAACAGGCCAAAGCGAGCCTGTAGCTGTTGAAGTCGAGGGCGAAAAGCAAGGAGTTTCTTCCGTCGGTCAACGGTAGGCTTTGCCAAAACAGGGAAGAAGGAGACTTTGTGACCTTCAAATTCCAAATGATGGTTCGCCCGGGCAGCATTTAAAATTTGTTCCACTTGTTGATATCGTAGCAAGCGAAAGATAATAGGCCGGGGGGTCGTTCGGTTGAGCGCCATGTGGGTAGGAACACGGTGTGCACGATCGATTTCCAATTCTTTGTGAAAGGTGATCTTCAGCAAGGAAGGAAGAGTTTTGAGCAGGAATTCTCTCATATCTCCCGCTTCCACCCCCTCCGGTATTCCAATGAGCCTCACATTGTTGCGACGGGCTCGATTATTGCTATCTTCTAACTCTTTTTGAAGATTCTGTATCTGGCGCTCAGCCTTGTCCAGTGCGCCCAAGCGCACCGCGTGCGAGTCGAGGACCCCCGCCATATTGTCCTGCCGTAATGAGAGACTTTCAAGTCGGTCCTGGAGCACTCCAAAGTCTTCTCGCAGGGCTCTAAGCGCTTCTCCATTGGACTGCACCAATTCCTTCACGCCGCGCAGTTCCTCCAAAATCTCCAGGTGCATTTCGGGGTTTTCACGAAATGGAACCATCTTCTGTGGGGAGGACACCTCTGTTTTGGAGCGTTTTCCATGAGAAGAAGAAGGAGACCCGAAGTCCAAGCGCGCTGGTTTATGGGCCGCCATCCCCCCCGAGGTACCCCGGTCAGCCCGGAGCGAAATAGTAAGTTTGTATAGGTATTAAGTCAGGATTCTAAGTAGGCCTCTCGGGAGCTTCAGCGCGAAGCGTCTTACCCGCTGGACATCAGGCTCCGCCCCCAGTCTAACTTTTTTTAAATCAACACGGTTTCCCCTTGTAAAATAAGAATCTATATTGATATTTTAGGACCAACCAAACTATTCTCTCTCCATGCTCTTGCTACATCTCCTTGCAAACTAAATGTAGTGGGGCTATTTACACTCAGTGGGGAATCACTGTGTGTAAATAGTCCCTTTCTAAAATGGCATTTACACATGTATGCCCATCTACATTTGTAAATGCTGCTATTTACATGTGGGGATGCTTCTAAAATAACCACCAAGGTTACTAAATGTTATTGGCATCAGTGGCATCAGAACTGATAATGTTCTTCTGTATTTGTTGAACTTGTCCAGTTACAGATATGAGAAGGAGAATTTTAGAAGGGATGTCCAAGTTCAATCTGGTATGTCTAAGCTAGAACGTTTGAAAAAAAAAGCAGGTATGTCCAGGGTGCAGATATGTTTGGACATCTATGGAGGCATCTACATAAACATCTCTAGAACCATATTTCAGGACCCAGGCATCTAGGATAGCCTAGTGGTTAGAGTAGTGTGCTAGGAAGAAAGCAGTCAGGGCTCAAATCAGAGCTATCTGCTGAATTTATAATATCATACAGATCAGACCAATAACCTGTATTAGTAATTTACTGGATAATGTTCTCATTTCTATGGCTAAAGGATTCAATGACAGTCAAATGAAATGTGGCAAACTAAAGGAGATCCATCTATCAAGCTTTAGATAATGGTTTAACATGATTTAGCATTAGAAGCTGGAGATATTGACATTCATGAGAAGGGATAAATATAGGGCGGCATTTTCGAAGGCAATTACACAGATAACTGCTCTAGTTACCCATGTAAATGCCTTATCTGGGATTTTCGAAGGGCACCTATATGAATTGTGCCCTTCGAAAATCCCGGATATGTCCCTAACTCGCCCAGATGCTATGCGGTTAGCATCGGAGCATGTTAGGGACATTCTGGCACAGAGCGAGGGCAGAGCAAAGGGCTAACCTGTTTTTTCTTCATCTATTTTCAGGCACAGGGGCTTCTACGGCTTCCGGGGTGTGCAGTGAGAGCCTGATTTTCACTTCCGGGGCCGCATATGATCCCAGCTTTGAAAATCTAGGTTAGGTGATGTCTTCAGATTTTTTGTACATTTTTTACATTATATAATTTCTATATTTGTTCTTTTCCTTTGAAAGTATTAAGCATGATCAGTGAGACAAAATCCTACTTTTTCGGACTGTATTTTTTTGACAGCAGAATGCTAAAATCGTACAAAGCTTTGGGGACTTTTACAAGATACTGGACCCGTTTCTATTCACGATGTAGATCTCCTTTGTACATCCAGGCTGACCCAGATATACAAAGGAGATCGTGATTCTGATCCTGCGGGGCAAGTCCAGCCCCACGAGATCAGAATCGGGAACAGTACTGTATGTGCAGGCCGGGACTGCGATTCAGTCCCAGCCTGCACTTAGAGTGCTAGCCCAGCTAACTCAGCCTGAGCTTTTAAATGGAGCCACAGCACCATGGCGTCCCATTGCCATGGCACCATGGCTCCATTTAAAAGCTGCAATGCCGGCCACGACCCTAAAAACTTAATTCCCCCTTAGCCCGACCCCCGATCTGCCCTCCTAAGGTCAGGGTTGGGATGCGGGGTATTAACTTTGTCCGCCCAGCCCCTTCCATGCCCCGAATAAAAAAAAAAAAAGTCCAGGGAAGTTATTCCACCCAGGGGGAATAACTTCCCTGGTCAATTTGTTGGCCCTGGACATACAGGGCCAACATTAGAATCGGCCAGGGCCGCCCGTCCATTGAGCAAGAATGTTTTTTGCACAGGGCCCCGCGTTCCAGGGGGCCCCGCGCAAAAAACATTCATTAGCCCAAGTACATTTTTAAAAAAACGGCTGCTGCTGCTGCCGCCGTGGCAGCGGCAGAATCAAACGTCAACACCACGGGGCTCCGACTGCCCGGCAGAACCTTCCTCGAGCATCAGCTCCTGAATCCCTCCCAAAGCACGGGCTTTCAGAGCCGCGAGAGCTTCTCTGACCTCTCGCGGCTCTGTTAATCCTGTCGGGGCTGATGGGAGATTAACAGAGCCGTGAGAAGAAAGGGAAACTCTCGCGGCTCTGAAATCCCGCGCTTTGGGAGGGACTCGGGAGCTGTTGCTCGAGGGAGGTTCTGCCGGGCAGTCGGGGCCTCGCGGCGTTGACGTTTGATTCTGCCACTGCCATGGCGGCAGCAGCAGCAGCAGCAGCCGGTATTTTTTTTTTAATCTATCTGGACTTGTGGGGGGAGGGGGGTTAGGACTGGTAATGGGCTATGGGGGGGGCGTTAGGACTACTAATGAACTATGGGGGGACTAAGACTGGAAGTGGGCTTATGGGGGGAGGGTGTTAGGACTGTTAATGGTCTATGAGGGGGTTAGGACTACTAATGAGCTATGGGGGGGACTAAGACTGGAAGTGGGCTGATGGGGGGATGGGGTTAGGACTGGTAATGGGCTACGGGGGGGGGGTAGGACTACTAATGAGCTATGGGGGGACTAAGACAGGAAGTGGGCTTATTGGGGGTGGGGGTGAGGTCTGTTAATGGGCGATGGGGGGTTAGAACTACTAATGAGCTATGGGGGGGGACTAAGACTGGAAGTGGGCTTATGCGGGGAGGGGGTTAGGACTGGTCATGGGCTATGGGGGGGTTAGGGCTACTAATGAGCTATGGGGGGACTAAGACTGGAAGTGGGCTTATGGGGGGTGGGGGTTAGGACTGGTAATGGGCTATGGGGGGGATAGGACTACTAATGGGCTACGGGGGAATAATACTGGAAGTGGGCTGATGTGGGGAGGGGGATAGGACTGGTAATGGGCTATGGGGGGGCTAAGACTGGAAATGGGCTGATAGGGGGGGTAGGACTGGTAATGGGCTATGGGGGGGCTAGGACTGGAAATGTGCTGATGGGGGGTTAGGACTGGTAATGGGCTATGGGCTTGCTAAGACTGGAAATGGGCTGATGGGGGGGTAGGACTGGTAATGGGCTATGGGGGGAGCTAAGACAAAATGGGGTGATTGGGGGCTTAGGACTGGTAATGGGCTATGGGGGGGAGCTAAGACAAAATGGGGTGATTGGCGGCTTAGGACTGGTAATGGGTTGGGGGGGCTTAGGACTGTTAATGGGTTGGGGGGCTTAGGACTGGTAATGGGCTATGGGGGGGCTAGGACTGGTAATGGGCTGAGTGAGGGGGCTAGGACAGGAAATGGGCTATGGGGGGGCTAGGACTGGTAATGGGCTGAGTGAGGGGGGCTAGGACAGGAAATGGGCTGATGGAGTTCAAAGAAAGGACTGGAAATGGGCTGTTGGGGGGCTTGGATTGAAATGGACTCCTGGAGGGGTTAGAACTGGAAGTAGGCTCATGGGGGGCTTGGATTGGAAATGGGTTGAATGGAGGGGAGCTAGGATTTGACATGGGCTGATGATGGGGCTACGAAAGGAGTAGAAATGGGCTGATGGGGGGCTGGGATTGGAAATGAGCTGATGGAGGAACTCGGATGGGGGAGCTAGGACTGGAAATGGGCTGATGGTGAGGCTAGGATAGGACTAGAAATGGGCTTATGGGGGGCTAGGACTGGAAATGAGCTGATGCGTGGACTAGAAGGGAGCGGATGCTGGGTGGGGCTGGAACTAGAAGGGAGCTGATGTTGGGGGAGGATTAGAATGGGATAGAGCTGGGAGAGTGAAAAAATATTTTGTGTGGGAGGAAAGACAAATCTACAATTGGCCGGATATTGGGAGAGTAAATGGGCATTGACGATGGAGGGGTAAAATTTGAGTGCATGAAATAGGAATGAGGAAAGAGCAAAAGGAGAAAGATTAGTATGTTAAAGCAGATGTAGAGAGAGAATGGAAAAAAACTAGAAGCGTGAAGAAAAGACAAATGGACAACAGATGATGGAGAGTTAGCAGAAGACATGAAGAAACCAGAAGAAAGTGGCTGGAGCAATTGCAACTGAAAAAAAATGCACAAAAGGTAGAAAAAATCTCTTTATTGAATTTATTAACTGAAATATGCCAGCTCTGGGAAATGTGCATCATTAACGTCTGCGCTTTGTTTAGTACAAGAGGAAATTAATTTATAGTTTTATTTCTACAGTGTTGTTGGGCTTTTGGGGTTCCCAGTTTAATTATTGTCTTCCTGTTTCTAAATTGTGATTCCTTGTTTGGTGATGGTCTATGTTCTGCATGTGTAACTGAGCTGAGGTATTCTGTTTATGTAATTCCTATTTGACATTGCCACTTGTTCTCTTTCCCAGTAGGTCATGCATTGTTATTCTCTGAAATGTTTTGGTTTAATATTTTCAGTGTAGCCTTTTGATAGGTAGGGTCTTGTGCTTTGAGAGTCCTGGTAGTGCTGTTATGATACGGCAGGTTTGCTATGGGTTCTAAATGGGCAGTGTTTGTAATAGTTCCTAATGTGCCTGGCAGTTGGCACTGGATTATAGTAATGTAGAAATCTTTTAGTCTTTCTTTATCCATACACTCATTAAGAGGCATGTTTACTAAAAGTTAGTGTAAGGTAACATTATTCAAATATTTATGCAAATGAGTTCCCTTATGCAAATGAGGCCCCGCACCGAGTCTCTGCACATGGCCCCGCACCCCCCTTGGGCCACCCCTGGAATCGGCCCTGTATATCCAGGGCCGGTGACCGCCCACTGCCCTCCCACTCTCCGCCCCCAGGCTGCCTCTTCCCCTCCCCCTACTAACTTCCCTGCACAACCGGCAGGGAAGTTATTCAGAGGCCTGCAGCTATTCGTGGTTTGGAATAACCCCCACTGTGTATAAAGCTGATTGGTTATAGTTACCCTTGTAAAAAGAGAATGAAAAAGAAGGATATGTTTTTGAGGTCATAGAAGGATAGTGAGCCCAAGTCTGAATCACTCTTTCGTACACAGCTCAGTGTATCCATCTGATCTATGTATTATGAGATATTTTGTAAGCAGTAGTTTATATTCTGGTATCGACAATGTGTTTTTTCTTCCGAAAGGTGGTGTAACAAATACAGCTACATCAGAAAACAGACATCTGGAGGGCTTTGATCCAACCACATCATAAATGCTGGCTTTACTCTGAAACATCTTCAAGTCATCCTCTGTAGCCATTTGAGCGCCTTCTGACCTGGGGAGTCTCATCTTCCAGCACGATAGTGAAATTTGTTTTGTTGTGACTGTCCATTGGGTTTTGGTGGCAAGATACGGATGTAGATTGCCAGGCCTTTCTTCTACATAGGTAATGCTAGTGTCGTTGCCATTTTGTCATAGAAATATGATCCTCTGCTGCTGCTGCCCCAATGGGTGGTTTGTCTTAGTCTGGCACCTAAGCTGAGACCGTCTATCTTGGGAGACACTGCCAGTAGTTAAGCTACCGATAACATAGTTCTCAGCATCACTGATGCAAACAAGTCTTCACATCATGACAAGCTTCAAACCAAGTGAGGGGGATGTTAATTACATTCTATTATTTAAGTTTTGGATCTTTTTTGTCTTGCCAATAAAGCATTTTGAGCAGCAATGATGTCATAACATTGTGGATTGTTCCCCAGGATCTTTTTTAAACGTCGATGTCTTCTGCTCGCTGATGATGCACCATTATGGTTTATGAGATTGGAGTGATCCACATTTTGTCAGCCCCTGAGAACAGATTTGAAACCTTTTGGCCGAGTGAAGGTTCGGTCAAGGAGGTGAATGTAGCTATTATTGGTGACTGTGAGGATGCTGGCAGTGAGAAAAAGCCTTTATTGAATAAACTGGACTGGCATGGTCACTGCTGAGCAAATGCCATTATGTGCAGATAAGTCTTTTTTTAATTTGTTTTAAGGAAGCTATTTTGCCTGATGCGCTGCAATAGTGACAGATCTGCTTGAGTGATTTGTGGTGCACCACCAGTGGACACTTTTTACAAACTATATAGATAAATATACATAAAAACTGAAATAAAGTAATAAAGATTGACTTTTGAATGGACAGAGTGGATTGTGAAAATTATGACTGATAAGGGAACCTGTGATTTTGATATAGTTGTATCTGAAAAAATGTGGCTCATCTAATGGTTTCCCTTCCATTTTTATAATATTTTGAGTGAGGTGTGAGTACTTAGTGTGTGTTTACTACAGTCACTTAGGGAGGTGGATAGTCCCTGGAAGTTTTTCCCTGCCCTTCAGATTTCTAAAGCAAAAACCTACACATCTGCACAGTGCATTTTTCCTAGCAAAAATGTACCAGTACTCATATGCAGGGTTCTTTCATTAATACATGAGGACCACGGGTCAATTTTAGCAGGCAATAAAAAAGGTGCTGATACTGTATGCCACTGCATACCTCCTCAAAAAAGCCCTGCAGCTATATATATGTAGATGGGAGGGCAAACAGATAGATGGATGGACCCTCCCCATTAGGTTCTATCCCTTAAGCTAAATACACTTAAAGAGAAAAAACAAACAAACAGGTAACAAACTCAAACAAAATAACAATAAAACGGATAGAAACTAAAATAAAATCAAGAACAATTATATCAAATTGAAATGCATATTTACAGTGTAACACAACGGTATGTTTCTCTTGTCCTTCATTCACAGACTCAGGCATGCTTGAGAGACTTGGAGGGAATAGCCATGATAGTGTTTCTCAACAAGGCAGCAGAGGTTGTGTAGGTTAGGGGGGATAGCAGGCATTGGGTGTGAGCAGAAATTAGTGCTGCATATGAAATGCATTTGTGTGTGTGTGTGTGTGTGTATATGTTTGTGAGTGTATTTTCCATGATGAAAGTTTAACTGTTTACTTATGGAGATATCAGTAGGTAGGATGTCAATGGGTATGATGATATGGCTGTATGTATGTGTGTGTGTGTGTTTCAGAAGAACATAAGAAAAGTTCATTGAGCCCAGTATCCTGTCTCCAACAGCGGACAGTCCAGGGCCTGGATGTCTGTAAGGGTGTGCTAGGGGGTTTTATGTATATGTGCTGGATGTGTGTGTAATAGGTGTCTCTTAGGGTGGATATACATGTGTCGGTAAGCAGATAGGCTTCTTTCCCTGTGTACATCCCTTGCCCCTCTGCATGTATTCCATGTGACCCTTTCCCTCTCCTTTATTGTACTCTCTCCCTCCCTCCCTCTTCTCCTTCCTACACTCTCTCCCTTCATTCCCTATCCCTCTCCCCTCTCACTTTCTCCCTTCCTTCTGTCACCAACTCCCCTCCTGCTCTGCACCCTATCATTTATCTTTACCAAGGTGATTTCTTTTCCTTTCCTTTGCCATAGCAAGGCTTATTTCACTATGCTGGAGAAGTCAGGTACTGTCCACATACTATGTCTTTTTGAACTGCAGCCTTAGCCATTATCATGTTTAACTGCACTCCAGCCAATTGTGACTCTTTAAATGCTCCTCCCATTGACAGCTTCACTGACCTTGCAGCGAGGCCCGGTCTCCTGAATACCTGCAGCTTCTTAATTACAGCTCCTGCTGTCTCTTGTATCCGTCGGGTGCTCCAGATGGTATGGCCTGACGCCACTACCCCAGGCTGGTCCTCAAACGTCTCAAATTCTATATATGCACAGATGCGAAAGGACGGACAAACAGATAAATCTTCCCCAATAGGTGCTATTGCATAAGTAGAAGACATCTAAATTAAAAAAAAACACATAATAAACCAATGTTAAAAATCAATATAATATAAATAAACATGTTTTCAAAGCTATTCTAAAACCAAGATTTATCTGCTTATCTTTAGGCCTGATACCCTGATATCCATTTAGATAAGACTGCTGAATAGGCAGTTCTAAACTTACAATAAATGGATAACCGATCCGTTTAAAGTCAGAACTGCTATTTGTATGGTCCCTCTAAATAGGTAGATTTCTCCAGATTTTGGCACCATCTCTGGACTGAAATATCCATCTAAAATTTATCCAATAACCAGAGCTGATTTTTTTTTTAAATAAACACTTAAGCAATTAGCATCAGGTGCTGAAAGCATAAATGTTTTCCAGTACTGACCTGTTAACATACATGTGCACATATATGCGGTATACATCTTGATTTATTTTATAGATATAGATGGATTTTCAGAACAATGTGGCTTGCATTTCAGTGCTTTGCAGCTACACTTACCGCTCCTTCAAAACTCAGCTCAAAACCCACCTTTTTAACCTAGCATTTGACCTTCCGTCCTTGTTTTCCCCCTCCCTCCCCGCCCCATGATGTTGTATCGGAACTGCTGCTTTATACTGCTTTCTTTTTTCTTTCCTTTCCTTTTCTTTCCTATTATTTTAATGGCGTTCCTTTTCCATTCCCGCAGCCTCATTTTTAAATTGTTTTAGAGTTTTATTGTAAACCGCTCAGGTGCCTATGGTGTTGGGCGGTATAACAAGTTTTTTTTTTTTAATTCTTTATTTTCGTTTTGCAACAACAAAGGAAAGGAAGACATACAACTAAGAGACAAATACATACATGTAATGTGATACATACACCAAAGCAAACCCCCACCACCCCCCTCCCCCCTGCTTCTTCTCTAGAAAACTAAAACATTCTCGGAACGGGCGTGTACTGACATTATTGTGTTACAAAACCTTACAGCGATCTGAAACATTATTATGTTACAAAACCTTACAGCGATCTGAAACATGATGAGTGTACATTAAACAGACATGTCGAAGCAATGAGCAGATGGTACATGATCATTGAGCATCTGCCATTTAGACAAGCAAGAATGAAATTGGGTATGGAAAATAGCTCTCCGAAATATCTGCTCATATTTACTATATAAGCAGACAAGGTTCCACTATTCATTGACAGCAAGTCGAGAGCTATCCCTCCAAGTCCCCGTAATCAAACATATGGCTATACCCAGCATGAAATCAGGAGAAAGCGACCCTTCTTAGGAAGAGAGGGGACCCCCGCCACTGAGCGGAGTCCCACAGTCGTCCAAGAAAGAGGCTCGTGAAGGTGCAAGATAAAGGAAATACGACCCCAGACCCGCCCCCAGTAAACCTGTAGTTAAGGACATTTACAAGAACATGAACGAGGGTTCCCACATCAGTATAGTAAGACCTGCACAGGCCCCTGACAGTTGTGTTCCATTTGACTATTTTCCTGGAATATAAGAACATCTATGTGCAAAAGGACGAGAGTTGAGTTTGGATAGCTAAAGCAGATCGGGAAACCCGCATTGTGTTGCTCCAGAAAACGCTCCAATGCACAGGGGTTAAAGTGGTTTGCGGTTAGCAAGCCCAGGCTTGTTGGATTCTACAAGTGGCAGTATCTGTACCCTGACATAATAGTTTATAAAAGTTAGAGGCTACCCCATGTGTACTACTAATAGAGTGAATTAGTTCTAATAGCCCATCCTTAATAGGGACAGAGGGCGGCATGATTGGAGCACTTTTGAGGCAGCATGTAAGCTGCATCAATTGAAAATAATGTTTCGCTAGGAACGCAAATCCCCTGTATAGATCAGAAAAGGTTTTCCAACGAGCTGCAGAAAGAGCTGTTGGGGTGTCCTGATCCCCCTGGAGTACCAGGGTCTGGAAATAATCATACATGGCTGCTCGAATTTCAAACCGAAACTCTGGCTGAGTTAATAGGGCTCTATCAAAGAACCAGGCCCCCGGATTCCCTTGAAGTGCAGTAGTATGGTAGTGAAAGGAAATAGCAGCATGATCTGAAATATACTGGGAGTGAATCTTTGCAGCGTCCACCTGGGGAACTAACAGTGTTGATATTAGAAAGAAATCTATGCGAAACTGGGATTTGTGAGGGGAAGAGAAGAAGGTAAAGTCTAGCTCATTGGGGTGTAGTAGCCTCCGTAGATCGACTAGAACAATATCTTTGATCATAGAGGTAAGCGCGATATGACTCTTGGGGGGACCACTTATCCTGGGCGACTATTTGTCAATCAGAGGATCAAGAACTGAATTGAAATCCCCCCCACTATCAATGAAGAATTAGCAGAGGCCTGCGCAGCCTGAGCAGTAATAGCAACAGGGCAGGGTCATCCAGATTAGGAGCATGAAGGCATATACATGTAATTTAAAGTTACCCATCTTGAGGTGAACTCTGGGCCATCTACCCGCTGTGTCTAAGCAAGTCGCAGCAATAGTAGCATGCAGAGATTTCCTATCCGATATAGCAACCCCACATTTCCTAGAAACAGCTGGGGAGTAGGCGGCCACCATGTAAGGTTTAATATTGAGGTGGAAAGTTTCCTTCGAATTGAAATGTGTTTCTTGGAGGAAAATCAGGTCCACAGCCTCATGACTTAGATAGCTTAGGAGTTTCCTCCGTTTTATCGGATTATTGATTCCTTGTACGTTCAATGAAAAAATCTTACATGGTGCCATCAGTCGATACTAGACATTTTAGGTAAGAGCGCTTGAAAACTTACAACATAATCAGAATCTGTACAATAATGACATAAGCACCAAGTATGCTGGCCAGTACACCATATTGAAAAGTATATACCAAAGTAACTTAGAGAAGAAGCAAACCCCCAATGAATATGGCGACCAGATGTCTGTGGGAGGAGGCCCTAGAGAGGAAGATAAAGACATAATAAAAGAAAAGAAACACCAGAGTCCATAAGAAACACTGTCTCTGATACTCGTCGAGGCTACTATGGGTAGATGGAGTCGGGTCCCAGATATCTTCAAAATAAGGCGACAGACCTCCCTCGACAGACTCTTCGCTGAGCCGCGGTAAATCCAATATGGCAGGCACAGCGGATATGAGAGTACTGGCGGGAATATTCTGGAAATCAGCGCATCAAGTCGGCTTCTTTAGAGTCCAAAAACTCTGCTAGTAGATCAGGGTCCTCAAATGTTCTCGTCTGATTGTGAAGCGTGACTCGGAGCTTGGCCGGGTACATCAGGCCATAGCGTGCTTGTAATTGTTGAAGCCTCGGCCGAAATTCCAGAAAGCGCTTTCGGCGGTCGACCGTGGGTTTAGCCAAGTCAGGATAGAAGGAGACCTTGTGGCTCTCAAACTCCATATGGCCCTTTGCCCGGGAGGCACTGAGAATTTGTTCCACATGTTGATATCTCAAAAGTCGAAAGATGATAGGCCGCGGGGTCTTCCTGTTGAGCGTTATGTTTGTGGGTACACGATGAGCGCGATCGATCTCCAATTCTTTGGTAAAGGTGATTTGGAGCAGGGAAGGGAGGATTTTACTTAAAAACTCCTTCATGTCACCCAATTCCACTCCCTCCGGTATGCCCACTAGTCGTAGGTTGTTACGGCGCGCTCTATTGTTGCCGTCTTCCACTTCTTTCTGCAAGGCCCGCACCTGACGTTCAACTTTGTCAAGTTTGGACAGCCGGACCGCATGGGAGTCTAATATACTCTCCATTTTGTCCTGACGCGAAGAGAGCCCCTCTAGCCTGCCTTGCAGTACACCAAGATCTTCCCTCAGCGCTCGAAGTGCTTCACCGTTTGACTGCACGAGGTCCTTAACCCCTCTAATTTCTGCGAGGATTTCCTGCTGCATTTCGGGGCCCTCGCGCAAAGCCAGCCCCTTCTGCGGGGACGGGGGTTCAGTTTTGGAGCGTTTACCGTGAGAAGCCGCTGGAGAGCCAAATTCCAGGCGCGTGGGTTTGGTCCCCGCCATCTCACCAATGTGCCCCGGCAAGATCAGAGCAGAAATTCAAGTTTGTCCGGTGTTAATTCAGGATTCTGAGTAGGCCTCTCGGGAGCCTCAGCGTTATGCGACCATCCCGCTGGACATCGGGCTCCGCCCCCCCATAACAAGTTTTTAATAAACATAAACATAAACACTTGGTTTGCTTCACACGCCCACAAATACAGTTCTATCTACTTACTTGGGTGCCTATTAAATAAACATTCCTAAAAGAATGCATTTCTTTTGTTTGAAACTTATAATCCACAGTCAGTTCTCCAAAGCTATTTGTGGAGAGCCTTTGATTACAATTCAGATATGGAAGTAAATCTAATGTGGCTGCAGCCATTGCAGTGTTTTTGTTTCATTCTCAGCATATTGCCACCAGCTGTAAGGGGAACATACAGAGGAAAGAATAATGCGATTAGAAGAAGAATAATGCAAAGGGTTACTGCGATATGAAATTCATAAATAAAGCATGCAAGTAATATTCGAACATCATGCACACACTTTTCATACTATGTGAAAATATGATAATAACCGGCGATATGGAGCTCATTCTATTCAATGTGCGCAATAAATATTAGGAAGAAGATGAAAACAAGACTTTGAGGAAGAAATAGTTCTACTATTCTAATATTGACTAGATCAGTGGGGGAGAGTGTGAGAGGGGGGACTGTGGGTATGAAATAGAAGATTAGCTGGGGGAGGAGGATCATTGATGAATAATTTCAGAAAGTTGACTTGTTGAGGAGATTGGTTGGGAAAGAGCGTGCGTTGGTTGGGAAAGGGAAATGCTGAAAGAAGGAACGGGCTTGGGGATATGAGAGAGGCTTGAGGAACTAGGGAAATATGAAAGTGGAGCAACAGTGGGTGAAGGAGAGAATAAGAGAAGGCAATGGCTTGGAGTTGAAAGATTCACGGGGGTCCAGGAGTTATGAGAATTCAAAAAATCATGCGATAAGCATTGATTATTCTCAGTTATGAATACATAAGTGTAAAGCCAGAGATGAACTGAGATTACTGATATTGCCCCAAAAATGAAATTTGGTAGACTAGATGGGCCTTACGATGTTTATCTGCCATTATATACTGTGCTTCTATATTTCTTTTGAGATAATGCCAAAACAGTAGTATTGACAATGAAAACCAGCTAGCACGAAATAATATTTCTGAATTAACTTGACATCTCAATGCAACAAATTAAAAGTTCACTTTAAAAATTACACTAGCTCTGGCATAGTTCATTTACATAGCTCTTTTGACTTCCATAATGTCCATAATGGAAGTCAAAAAGGATCCTGTATTTCTTAGGTTAGGGAAAGTATGCATTTGGAATAAGAAGATCAGATTATATACATGGAAAAATATTGTGGAAAAGGTTCACACTATGCAGTAACAGTGGAAGATTTCAGATTAAAAAAAAAGAAGTGAAACAATGGGAGAGTGTTGCAGCAACCTTGCAGCATATGTAAAAATGTGCGTGAGCTGCAAGATAGGTGAGATATCTGCAGGGGGAGTGTCCAGCTTCAGCCCTGCAGATACCATGGAGGATGTGCAATTAGTGCAGTGATCCATGATCCCTACATTGGTAGGCAGCGTTGGAACTCACACAGTGCCTGCCAATGCGATTGAGGGTTACAGCACAGGAGCCAGGGGAGGACAAAACAAGTATTTGCTCTAGCTTGCCAATTGCTGCTTCAAGATGCTGATTCCCCCCCCCCCCAACACAAACATATACCCGTAGTCCCCACCTTAGTGCCCTCTCCATCTAAAGGCTGCTGGTGCCATGGATCAGGAGATCCGTGGCACCCACTATAGTATAAGACATACTAACCTCCCTTTCTAGCACCCCGATGCCAGACAGTTCCCAAATCCACTGGGAATCAGAAAGGTGGCGAAAGGAGGCTTAGGGCTCCAGAGACAAGAGGTAGGCCCTTGCAGTAAAGCCATATTGCTATTTCTTTTTTTTGAAACTTTTAGTTTCATTTTGCAACAAACAAAAGAAACAACACACCAAAAGAGACAAAACAAGTATACAATAAGGAAAAGTAAACCCATTACCCCCCACCCCAGTGCTTCTTCTCTACCCGTTTGTATCAGCATGTGAGCGCTTCCAATTAACAGTGATTATACATCAAACGATCAAAAAGGTATCCACAATACAGCATGATCATGAGACAGAGATATATACAAAGTTAGACAGTCAGATGAGAGCATTTAGCAAAATGTACATATTCATTGAGCATCGTCCATTGAGACCAATGAGAAGGAGTCTGAACGGAGGAAGCGAACAGACGAGGTATTTGTTCATATTTACTGTAGAGACAGGCATGATTCCACCATTCATTGAGGCTCAGATGGGAACTAATTTCCCAGTATTACTTAATTAGGGAAATAGCAATGCCAAGCATGCAGTTCAAAGGAGATAAGCCATTTTGGGAGAGAGGGGATCCCCGCAACTGGGCGAAGTCCCACTATCCTCCAAGAAAGGGACTCCGGAGAGTGCAATATAGACTAAATACGACCCCAGACCCGACGCCAGTTATACTGTAGTGCGGGATATTCATGCAGAACATGAAGTAATAAACCAATGGCCACAGGACGTGTCCAGCAACCATTACCCTGAGTAGTGTTCCATTTGTCTGATCTGTGAGGAGTGTAAAGACACCGGTGGGCTAGAAAGAAGAGGGTCTGAGTGAGTGAGGCGGGTCGGGAACCCGTGTCCCTCTGCTCCAGATAAGGCTCCATTGCTCCGAGGTTAAAGTCACATGCAATTCTCTCTCCCATACTTTCTGCGCTATAGAGGTATCACTAGTGATATCATTACATAAGGATTAGTAGAAATGGATGCTACACCGGTGAACTACCGAGAGATCGGAAGTCTCCAATCAACCCTATGCAGAGAGTGCCGATGGCGGGAGTACTCTAGTGCTCCGAATGCAATGCTGAAGTTGCACTGACCAGAGTCGGGAGTCGAAAGGTTGCATAAGAGTATTAAAGGCACCTAAAGTGTCGAAAAGCATTGGTGGATAGTGGGAGTCTAATGGGAGAGTCATACCAGGGAGTAAGGTAAGAGGAATCAGTGAGCAAAGGCCCGCTACTATATCTAGCCACACAGGTCTGCTCGGTACTGGAGCTTCCAACCAACGAGCACCTTGTTTGAGAAGAAAAGATGAGGGAACACTTGAGTAAAATCGCCACCAAGTATTAATGGAGCATTGGCGGAGGCCGAGGCCAACTGCGCAAAACTTGCATAGTAAGCAGGGTTGTCCACATTCGGGGCATAGTGCAAATACACGTGAATTCACTATCTCCAACCTCAAAGGATACACGGGGCCCATCGACCCTCCATGTCAGCGCTAATATCAGGTACAGTAGCGTGCAAAAACTTATTAACCAGAATGGCTATCCCGTAACATTTGGAAACGGTGGGAGAATAGTCAGCTACCATGTGAGGCCTAGCATTGAGTTTCAGTGTTTCAGCAGAGTGTAATGCGTTTCCTGAAGAAACAACAAATCAACATGCTCGTGGCTAAGATAGCTAAGGATTTTCTTTCCTTTGAATGGACCTGTAATGCCGTTGACGATGAATAATAAGATTTTACATAAGGCCATTCAGAAAAGTTAAATTCTGAGCATGATAGCATACATAATTTCACTGTGTCCCTCAAACTGACTGTATCTGGCTGTACACATGACATAGGAAAAATAAGCTAATATAATACAATGAAGCGCCCCACATTAACAAAGAAAACCGCAGTACGGTAGAGGAGAAGCAAAACCCCAAAAACCCCAAAATTACTGGCGACCATGTGTCTGCGGGGAGAAACCCCAGAGAAGGCCGAAATTGAAAAAACATATAACCTGTAGGACTGTGCGTGCTCCGAATCCGACCGAGGCACACATCATGAAGGGATAGGAGACCAAAGACAAAAGTCATACAGAGAAAGAAAGAAAGTCCAGGCTATTTCTGTGCTGGGCTATGACCGCCGCATCGGCCCTTCAAAATGGCGGACAGAGCCGGCAGATAAGAGTCCAAGATTTGGGATTAGCGCATCTGCTCTGCTTCTTTGGAGTCCAAAAATATTGATAGTAGATCAGGATCCTCGAACGTCCTGGTCTGGTTGTGGAGAGTCACTCGGAGCTTCGCTGGATACAACAGGCCAAAGCGAGCCCGCAGCTGTTGAAGTCGAGGGCGAAGAGCAAGGAGTTTCCTTCGACGGTCAACGGTAGGCTCTGCCAAATCAGGAAAGAAGGAGACCTCACGACCTTCAAATTCCAAATGATGATTCGCTCGGGCAGCATGCAAAATCTGTTCCACTTGTTGACATCGTAGCAAGCTAAAGACAATAGGCCGGGGGGTCGTGCGGTTGGGCGCCATGCGGGCAGGAACACGGTGTGCTCGATCGATTTCCAGTTCTCTGTGAAAAGTGATCTTCAGCAAGGAGGGAAGAGTTTTGAGCAAAAATTCTCTTATATCTCCTGCTTCCACCCCCTCCGGCATTCCGAGGAGCCTCACATTGTTGCGACGGGCGCGATTATTGCTATCTTCCAACTCCTTTTGAAGATTCTGTATCTGGCGCTCAGCCTTGTCCAGTTTGCCCAAGCGCACCTCGTGCGAGTCGAGGACCCCCGCCATATTGTCCTGCCGTAATGAAAGACCTTCAAGTCGGTCCTGGAGCACTCCAAAGTCTTCTCGCATGGCTCGAAGCGCTTCTCCATTGGACTGCACCAATTCCTTCACGCCGCGTATTTCCTCCAAAATCTCCAGGTGCATTGCGGGGTTTTCACGAAATGGAACCATCTTCGGTGGGGAGGATACCTCTGTTTTGGAGCGTTTTCCGTGAGAAGAAGAAGGAGACCCGAAGTCCAAGCGCGCTGGTTTATGGGCCGCCATCCCCCCCGAGGTGCCCCGGTCAGCTCGGAGCGAAATAGTAAATTTATATAGGTATTAAGTCAGGATTCTGAGTAGGCCTCTCGGGAGCTTCAACGCAAAGCGTCCTACCCGCTGGACATCAGGCTCCGCCCCCCCATATTGCTATTTCTTACAGCTGTTAATAGAAGCTGATGAGTCAATTGAGCTGGGGGCAGGGCAAACTCTGGAGCAGAAGCATAAATTAAAGTCACTTTATGAAAGAAACTTCTCAGGAAAAGTACACCATAACAGGACTTTTAAAGTTCTGATAGCTAACAGCAGGGACAACTGCTTAAGGCAGAGAGGCATAAAGCCTGGTTGAGACAGGGACCTGTTGGTGAGAGAGACCCTGCTGTTTGGTAAATTGTTCCTGAGTTAAAAGGAGGCATAAAGTCTGCTTAGGGCAGAGAAGTACCAGTGAGAAAGGCACTCCAGACTGGTTAATTACACAGGTACACTACCAAAAACCTGCCTCCAGTTTTGCAACTGATTCCTATAGATTTTGGGGTGCTGAATCCAGGAAAAATAGCCAAAATGTTCCATCATGTCACGTTTTCTTGCAAAATTAGATTTCTTACCCATATAAGGAATGTTCACATAATTTCTTTTTAGCCGACTGCAGTTTATTTTCTTGGCCTAAAATAGAGGTTGTAATGGTTAACTAACTAGAAACACTCCCTCATGATATTTTAGAGTGTTTTGTATTCATTTTATACATTAACAGGACAATTGGAAGGCGGGGGGCTAAATCCAGTACTCGCGCTGGCGCATGTTCTTTCCTGTTCGCCTCGCCTCGTTCGCTCGCTCAAACACGGTGGTTGCGACATGAACGTTCCTGTCAAATTTCAGTTTCTTGCAAGTTCATTATTACCTTTTGTTTGCTCAGTCGTAATCCAGCTTTATTCCGAAGTGGTTCACTACAGTTGTAGTTTGCAGTGCTGTGTATTTGTGATGGCTCACAGAGCCAGAGGTTGCGTCAACTCTCCGGACAGTTTTTGTTTTATTTGTGGGGAATATACCGTGAAAAAGCGGCAGAGGAACATTTCTGCATTTATTAAAAAAGTATATTTCGCCTATTTCGGTTTGAAGTTAGGCGATCAAGACAAACCGTGGGCTCCTCACAAAGTGTGCAAGACATGTGAGGAAGATCTACGCTTATGGATGAAAGGTAAAAAACAAGCATTTCGTTTCGGAATACCTATGATGTGGCGTGAACAAAGAGACCACAGCAGTGACTGCTATTTTTGCTCTTGCATTGTGAAGGGATACAACTTAAAAAATAAGAACGTAATAAGTTACCCCAACCTTCCCTCAGCAATTAGGCCTATGCCTCATAGCAACGAAGTACCTGTGCCTGAACCACCAAAATCTTTGGATCATATTTGTGTGGACGGTTCTGATCATGATGAGACTCATCAGATGGCTTTTCCCGATGAGTCCAGTACTTCCGAGTTTGAAACTGAACCAGATCCGAAACCTGAACTTTTCTCTCAAGCTGAATTGAATGATTTAGTCCGGGATTTAGGACTCCCAAAAGATGCTGCCCAACTGCTAGGTTCTCGGCTTAAACAGAAAAATCTATTGTCACCAGGAACAACTTTTTATTGGTACCGCAACCGCGAGACACAATTTTTGAAGTATTTCAGCAAAGAGGAAGATTTGGTATTTTGCAACGATATATACGGAGTGATGGAAAAGTTTAAACTCAAGTATGATCCTGCTGAATGGCGGCTGTTCATTGATTCGTCAAAAGACAGCATAAAAGGTGTTCTTCTTCATAATGGCAACACATTCGCTTCAGTTCCTATTGCTCACTCTGTTATTCTCCAAGAAAAATACGAGAATTTGGCCCTGATTCTTCAGAAGATTCGTTATGATGAGCATAAGTGGATGATTTGTGGAGACTTTAAAATTCTATCCATGCTATTAGGGCAGCAATCCGGTTTCACCAAATATCCCTGCTTCCTTTGCTTGTGGGATAGCCGGGCCCGTGACCTACACTGGGGGAAAAAAGACTGGCCAATTCTGGAGTATTTGAGACCCGGTGAGAAAAATGTTCTTCATGAGAGCTTGGTACCTCGTGATAAAATTCTATTACCACCTCTCCACATTAAGTTGGGTCTCATTAAGCAATTCATCAAGTCCCTTCCAAAAGATGGTGAGTGCTTTCGGTACCTTTGCTCAAAGTTCCCCCGACTTTCTGAAGCAAAGCTAAAGGAAGGAGTGTTTGTTGGCCCTGATATAAGGAAACTCATTTCAGATGGAGCATTCGCTGAAACGATGTCTGAGAAGGAAAAAGAAGCCTGGGATTCCTTCAAGGATGTTGTTCTCAAATTCTTGGGGAACAGGCGGGATGAGAACTATAAGGATATTGTTGCCAGGATGCTCAATGCCTTCAAAGAACAAGGCTGTAACATGAGCCAGAAAGTCCATTTCTTGCACTCCCATGTGAACTACTTTCCCGAAAACTTGGGGGCGTACAGTGAAGAACAAGGTGAAAGGTTTCACCAGGACATCAAGGACGCAGAGAGAAGGTACCAAGGAAGATGGAACACCACTATGATGGCTGATTTCTGCTGGTTGCTGCTGCGGGAAACCCCAGATGAAAAATACGCCAAGCAGCGCACCAAGAGAAGCATTCGGGGGAAGAAGAAACGGGCCCACCAGGAGATTGATTGACCCAAGAATGACTTTAAAATCTAAACTGTGTTGACAAATATCGTGTTTTTACTAAACTTTGAAATAAAAATTTGCTAGTTATTACCACAGTGTCGGATCTCATTTATTAGAATTTTATTTTCACACCATTGGGTGTTTGTCTTCATGTATTGCAATGGTGCGGTTTGCGTTTTCTATTCTTACATACATACCTGTACAACATTTTTTGCACTTTTCTTTGCTTTGCTTTGTGTCTAACCTCGCTCTTATATGCTCAATGTTTGTGCACATGTATGTGGCTGTTTTAAGTGCAGACAATTTTGCTACCATCACAGTGTGTTTTGTTGACATTACTCTATTCTTATGTGCTGCCTTGTTACAATTTTCTTTATTCTTATTTGAATAACTACTAAACAATTAGTATAAAGAATTCATCCAAGAAACTTTTATCTCGATCGCACTCAATCTGAAACGTTCACCTCAAACTGCTAGCCCAATGTAGCAAAAAATCTGTACGTGATGGAGCAAATTGGTTACCAGATTTGGATTCAGCGCACCAAAAAACGTAAAAATCAATCAAAACATTAGAGGCAGTTTGAAAATTTTTTTTTTTAGTGTACCTGTGTTATTCTAGTGTTAAAAGGAGGTATAAGTCTTCCTTGGATAGGGATGTGCAAAAGAAGAAGTACGATTGCCTATTTGAATGTTGCTCTTGTATGTTCAAGGATAGTATAAAGCAAACCAAAAAACTTGTCATAGTAGGCTGGGTGTTTGTGTAAGAGGGTAGAAGGTGTAAGACCTCTTGCCTAATCAAGTAGGTCAAGACAGGTTCAAAACCTGTGGGCTAGGCAAGAGATTACAAGAGGAGAAATAGAGTACCATTACTTTGATGAAGTGTTTGTTATTGTAATTAACAAGATGTAATCAGTGTTGGTAACAGTAGACTCTAGTAAGAGGTATTAGGTTTTGAGTAAGGAAGCTCAGACTGTGGCACTGAATGAAGCAGGCCCGAAAACCTGCAGGCTATAGGACTATCACACCCATGACTAGAGACAGGCTTCACATGTTTTATTTTTTTAGACAGATATTTGTCTCTTTCATGTTTTATATATTTATTGGTTTACTGGATGTTTTTTTACCCTTAATGGGGCTTTATTTCTATCTTGTATTTGTATCTATATTTGCATCACTAATTTATTGCTTTATTATTATTTTGTATACATTTTCTATATTGGTTCTTTTATTTGTGTTAATTTTACACTGATTCTTTTATTTAGCATTAAATGTCCTTCTCTTATGACATATTTTATTTATTTCCTCCCCTTCCCCCACCTCCTTTCCCCCTCCTCTCCCCCTCCTCTCCCCCTCCTCTTCCTCCTTTCCCCCCCTCTCCCTCTCCCTCTCCCCCTCCTTCCACTCCCTCCCCCCTTCCCCCCTTCCCCTCCCCTTCCCTTCTTTCTTTTTTCTCTCTCCCATTCTCCTGCCCTCTTTGCTATGCAGCCAAATTACAGGTGTTTTCAGATGCTTGGGAATTCCCCCTTTGTCACATTTTTTCTTTATTCTGGTTGGCAACATGTAGTGCAATGAGCTTTGTTAAACCATTATTAACAGTTCTCTTGTGGGGGATGATTGTGTCCTATATCTCTCTGAGTTTATACATTTGGTAACTCACAAAAGCAGCACAATGAGCTCTACTATATGAGAACCATCAAGGTTGCATAAACGTTTTTTGGGGGCTGATTTTGGCTGTCTGTTTGTCCGCAACTAAACAGTTTTGTTACTTTATGGTTACATAATCACGCACCACCACTAATTATGAATAGGATTTTCACAATATCAGAAGTGTTCTTCTGCGGAACGCATGCAAATTAGTAAACTTTCAACTTTCCTGGCGCAAAATGAAAGCGAGTTTAAAAGTGCCTCCATTCCACTGCAATAGTTTTGCAACCCACTAGATGACTGTACACAGAACAAGGTATGCTTTTCTGCTCTTTGCAGGGTAAGGAAAGCTATTTTTCACATACCATATACCTTTTTTCTTAATGTTTGTGAGCGCTTCAACCAACGGCTTTGTTGTTTAAAACATTTTTATTTTTAATAGTATTTTTTTCCTTTCTGACATCACCTTTAGATTGGCACAAAGTCATTATATAATTCTGCTTCTCCTGACCATTTATTTTGATTCTAAAGTGCATAATACTATTCTGCTGTTGTTTTTTGTTACAAACATCAATTTTTTAATCCCATATTAGATATGGTTTGTCCTTTATTTGTTAAAAGTACCCTTAGCACTACCAATATGTAGCTCTTTTTGGCTCTGACCTCCTGTTGTCCCTGTTGAATACATGACATGGTGTTAAAAATACATGACATGGTGTTAAAAATTTGAATACATGACATGGTGTTAAAAATCCAAGCTAGAATTACATTCAAAACTCTGCTACTAGCCTTCAAAGCTCACAAAGGACTTGCTCCCCCCTCACTATCGGAGTTGATCCAACCAATCCCTTCCAACAGGCTTAGAAGAACCACGGAATTAAACATGCTAAAAGTTCCAAAAGAGTCCTTAAGATGCATCTCCGCAACTGTAAACCGTTCCTTCAGTTTATGCGCTCCAAAACTGTGGAACACCCTCCCACCACACATTAGGGCCATTGCTGATCTCTCCCAGTTTAAAAAGGCCTTGAAGCATCACCTTTTCATCAAATATTTCCCAGAAAACATAATAACACAAACTCACTCAAACAGCACCAATCATGCTCTTAACACGTAACCTCTGCTAACTCAGTAATACTTCATACCCCTCTCTCATACTAACAAGATTCTTTTCAGGCAATATTCTGTTCTTATGTAAATAGTCAGTGTTTAGTTTTCTTTGTAAATAATTACCCTGGTTACCCAAGTTTTTGTTCCTGTTCTATGTAAAAATAAAACGGATAATATGTATCTTATCTGATGTTTCATTGTTCTATGTAAACCGCGCTGACTGTAAATAGTGCGGTATATAAAAGTTGTTAAATAAATAAATAAATAAATAAATAAATAAAACATATTCCCCCATCCCTAATTTATTGCCGATGTTTCCAAAATGAATATCATCATTACCTCACTTTATTATAGATATAGATATAATCATCTCCTATTGTACAGGGGGACATAGGCATGGAAACTCTCCAATGAGATTGATATACTGCTGTTTGATCTACTCTTGTTTTATCCTTTACAGCCTTATTGGTGTTTTTGTCAAGATAATATTTCCACAGTGTGCCATTGTGAGTACCAACTCCACAGATGTTAGATAAGCCTCACCTTAGCTCCTCCTCATCTCTCTTTTCTACGACCCTGTTTGGGTTTCTATATTTGATATGCATATTATGTTGTAATCAGGCATTTCATTATGTTATAGGCCTTATGTTTTTAATTTTGATTCTTTTTAACTGATGTTGTTTAATTGTGCTTTCATATTTATTCAGCTGCATTTATATAACTGTTTTAGTTTGTATTTGTTTCATATAATGTTTTTATTGTTTTTAATTATGTTTTTAATTGTATTCTTATTATTTATTATATTATATTTATTTCCTTTGAGGATATGTACCCCCTGAGGAAGTCAATCACCAAAACGCGTATGAGATTTTGTTGAAATAAAGTACCTGTGACCTCTACACACCACTCACTTGTTGTGTGTTCATTCTACATTTTGTGATGGGACCTGTTCTCTTTGTGCCCTTTTTGGGAACCTGACAGGTATTTGTGACCTGGATTGACCGCTGTTGGAAATAGGATACTGGGCTTGATGAACCCTTAGTCTGACCCCTTATGGTATCTCTTATGTTCTTATGTCTCTGACTGCACTACTTATTACTTTTTTCTATAGGGAGGCATAAATGTTGCAGCCATGAGATTTGTACATATCATTTGTGTTCGTATCCATCATGTGGTTTACAATGCAGTAGTTAATCAAATTGAAATAAATAATCATAGCAATGAAACATGGGTAGTTTTGTGATGAGATTTTCACCTTGTGTTTCTGAGTCTAATTTTCCCTACAAAAGATCATATGTTGCTGTCTTTCCCTAGTTGTGGAGCAATGTCCTTAGTTTTACATGCACAGGGAGTGGGCACATTTCCTAAAGCCCATTTATGTAAGTAATGCAGCAGTCTATCCTTGAAACATCTTTTAACATCACCCTCTATGCTTTATGTGCATCACATTATCCTTGTTAGTATGTACTTAAACCTTACCTGTCTGTTCTCTAAAGCATTAGCATATGCTTTAGAGCACACAAATTAAGGTTGAAGAGGTCATTTCAAGGCCATTTACCTTGGAAAATAGCTATATGCCTAGGTAAAAGAATTTAGCCAACAATTCTCTTATTCTGGTTTGCTACAAAGATGCATGATTTCGATAGAATGTGCGCTTTTTGCTGGACAGTGAGGTCCTATTTCCAGAAGCTTGCTTAGGCCAGAGAAGAAAATAGCAGGTGCCTTTGAAACTTTCACAACTATGTGAGATATTTTCCCTCTTTCAATGTCTGTTTTGCATTAACATTCAAAGCAACGTTAATTGCAGTTTTTCTCTTGGAAAATCTATATAAAACATGCTTGCATTACAATTGCACAGGCTATTTGAAAATTGCCCCCACCCATTTTGTGTGTATGGTGCTCCTTTTCAGCATGCTAAACAGGTCTTCACAACCTCTTATGAACTGCTCCACCCCAAAGTGAATTTCATGTCCTTCTAATGATCATGAATGCCAGTTGACTGCAGCTACCTCTTAACCAATTTTTGATCCTACTACTTTAGTACAGATCATTCTTCACCTGAGTGGAAAATAATTTATTTACAAGTGATTTCTAACTGGGAAGTCAAAAAAACTGCCTTTTCTTCTTTAGCTGCAACAAAAGATATTGTGACATTTACTTTATTTCCCCAAACAAAATTTAAGAACTATTCATGTTTTATGAAGCCACAGTGCCCCACCTGTGTACACCAGGATGACAGTTACTCAGAACTTGGCTGCAGGGCACCTTTATGATGAGAGCACCGGGGACCGTAAACAGTTGTGTGAGTTAACCTTTTGCAAGCATGATGATAAAAGTTGCATTGTCTACATAGCCGAAAGCTCTATAAAAGAGGTGCTGTTTGTAGAATAGAGAACAAACACTCTAGAGATGATCTGCATTAACTCGTGCAACTCACTCACCGTGCAGTTCCTTTAATGGATAGTATGTGCTACAGACTGCTTGAGATACAATACTGAGGATGTCAGGAGAGGAGTGGAACACCAGTGGAAGCCTGATGGCATACTATTGTTCTTTGTCCTGGGCAAATCAAATAAATACATGGCAAACAAGTTAATGTGGACCATTTGCAGACACAGAGAGATGCATAGGGAACCCTGATGCCAGTTCTAAGCCCCAACCAACAGGGCAAATTAGGCTCCACCGAACAAAATGGAAAATGGAAAAAAAAACTACTCTAGGTTTTCAAGATGCTCTGGGCATATTGTAAGAGCTGCGTCTAAATGCCAAGTGCCTTCTGTACCTGGAAAGATAATCAAAATGAGCGTGTTATTGCACTTACAAAATATCCTAGGGCCAAAACAAACCTTTTTGTTTGCTTTTAAAATAAAAAGAGATTTTAACCCTTTACACCACATATTTAGCACTCTTGGATGAAAGCTAGTACATATTTCTTACTAGATAGGGAAACTGAAACCAAGAGTTTATCACTAAGGGTGGTATTCAGTGCTGTTTTACATAGTTGCCAAAGAGTATCTATCAATAAAAAACAAACAAGATTAGAAAGCAGAGACGTCTACAGTGAGGCCGTGAGCAGTAAACGTGGGCCAAAAGGAAACAATTCCATGCAGAAATTCTCAGCCGCTCACTAAATAAGCCAAGAGACCTTTTCCAGCTGGTGAAATCCCTTACCAACCAACCTTCCCCTCCTCAACAAGAAGGTATTCAGCCACAAGCATATGCGAATTACATCCAATCAAAATCAATAAAGGTAACTACAATGGCATCATCACCTCATCTTAACCATACCACAAATCCCAAAACCACTCTTTCCCAGTCCACACTCACCAAACTCTCACCGCCATCAACAAAGACCATTGAAGAAGTAATTGCATCAATCAACGCCACGACCGCACCAACCGACCCCTGCCCAGCGCACTGGATCAAGACAATGCGCACGGAGTTCAGCCCTATCATAGCCAACATCACCAAGTTGTCATTCGAAACAGGAGTCTTCCCAGATGCGCTCAAGCACACATCCATCCGCCCACTACTAAAAAACAATCAACTTGACCCAAAGAAAGAGGAATCTTACAGACCAATCTCCAGTATCCCTTTTCTGGCTAAGATCCTAGAGAAAATAACCCTTAGACAGATCCAGCAGCATGTTGACTCCTCCTCACCACTGGATCCCTCTCAACATGGATTCAGAGAAGCACACGGTATCGAAACCCTACTGACAACATTAACCAGTTCACTGATCAATGGAATTGACAGTATAAAGAATGGCTTCGCACTAATCTTCCTTGATATATCAGCAGCGTTTGACTCCGTAGACCACCTGCAGCTTCTCACCCGGCTACATGAGAAGGGAATCCGAGATCAAGCGTGGGACTGGTGTAAATCCTACCTCGAAGGCAGATGTCAACAAGTCCGGATTCAAAGCACCACCTCCGAACCTTTCCAACAGCACCAAGGTGTACCCCAAGGATCCTCCCTCTCCGCGTTGCTCTTTAACATCTATATGCAACCAATCTGTGACATCGCCCGTTCATTTGGCATATCGTGTCTTATGTATGCCGATGATGTCCTGCTATTCACACCCATTGCCATCAATTGTCCCGACTATACAGTGCTAGTTGACTGCTTCAACACAATAACTGACTGGCTACTCACTCAGAACCTCCGGATAAACTTCAAGAAAACGGAAGTACTAATGATCACAAGGAATAAAGCCTTCTCTCCACCACCAACACTCAAAGTCAGAGACGCGGAACTTCCAATCAAATCCAACATACGATATCTCGGGGTAATTCTTGATCAACAACTCAACTTCAAGGAACATATCAAACGCACTGTCAAGACCATCTATTTCAAGATAAAAACCCTACGGCATCTTAGGCCCATGATGGAATCCGCGGATTTCCGCACCATCTTCCAGGCACTAGTCACACCGCACTTCGACTATGCCAACATAGTTCTACATGGCCTTCCAAAGAGCTCCCTCAAACCATTACAGCTAGCCATGAATGCGGCAGCCCGTGTGCTCTACGGAACCTCAAGGGTCGACCACATCTCCCCCATTCTAAAGGAACTACACTGGCTTCCCATAAGCAGTAGAATCCTGTACAAAACCCTCCTCATTACCTTCAAGGCCTTCAACATGATAGCTCCCCCATCCATTTCCGACCTCATAACGCGTTCTCCAGACAACAGATCCAGGAGATCCCAGGCTGCCAACATGCTACTTATACCAATTGAATCCGCAAAACTCAACCAGATCACCACCAATAGGGCTTTCAGGAACTATGCCCCCGTATGCTGGAACAAACTCCCCCCACACATTAGAGCTATTAGAGACCTTATTCAATTTAGAAAAGCCCTCAAACACCACCTTTTTCTCTTACATTATACCCATCCCGATACCCCATTACCTCCCACACACCCCACTATATCATACAGCCGCTACATGATGTAAAACACTGTAATCATACCTAATATGTAATACAACCGATTTGTACATAGTTTCCTAAGTTTGCTATAAACTTGAATGTAAATAGTTCCCCAAGTTCTCCTCCATGTTAACTCCCCGTTTTATGTAAACGACGGCCAATGTATCTGGTCAAGTGTTCTATTGTTTTGATGTAAACCGCGCTGATGACAAATAGCGCGGTATATAAGAAATGTTAAATAAATAAATAAATAAAATAAAGCTATCTGGAAATCTTTATCTGGTTATCTTCATCTAGATATTTGGTAATGCTTAGGGCATGATTCCAGTGCAGACATAGAAGCCCTCTGTGTACCCGGCCGGAACCGGATGCACAGAGGGTGCTGCGATTCTGATCCCTCAAGGCACATCTAGCCCCACGGGATCAGAATCATGAACAGGCCTGTAGGTGTAGGCCCGGACCCTGATTCCATCTGGCCTGCACATTAAGGCCTTCCCCGACTAACTCAGTCAGAGCTTTTAAATGGAGCTGTGGTGCCTTGGCGTCTGGTTGCCATGGCACCACAGCTCCATTTAAAAGCCAGGATCCCCAGCCACCAGCCTCCAAATTGCTATCTCCCCCCCCCCCCCCCCGCTGTCATGCCCCAGGTCTGCCAATCCCACATTGGGGAAGTTGTTCCACCTCGGAGGTGGAATAACTTCCATATTCAAGTCGCCGGCTCCGGACATACAGGGCTGACATTAGAATCGGCTCTGTATGTTCGGGGCTGGTGACTGCCCACTGCCCGCCCTAACACCATCACTGATCCTCCCCTTTCCCACCCCCATCTAACTTCCCCCATACAATGACTCGAGAAAGGGGGTCATTCCGAGCCCCGCTATTCGTGGCTTGGAATGACCCCCTTAATGATTAATGTTTAATATGGCTTGATTAACCACTTTTCATTACAAAAAACAACAAGGAGATTTTTACAAAATGTAAACTAAAATGGACCCAACACCCACATAAAACAAGAGTCGTGAAGATAAAATAGAGAGAATAAGATGGCTGCAGGCAGGGTCAGGCTGTTAGCTGCACTATTCTTGATGGGGAAAAGGAAGGAAAAATTGGCCCCCAAGTCCTCTACAGTCCTTGTGACATCTTCCCCGTTACCTTTTGGAACTTCGGATTCCTTTGTGTTGTGTGGCAAGTGGCGGCCAGGAGGACTGACGGCGACGGAGAGCCCCATTGGCAGCAGCTTAGAGCAGGAGTGCTTGTAGCAGCTCGGTTGCAAGAATATAAAGCGGTCTTCTCAGAGTATACAATTAAATTAGACTCAGTATAAATACTCTATTGTAACTTGATGTCAATATTTAAAAGAAATTTCTACAATGTAACAAAACTTGTATTGCCAGTCAATCTTCTTCAAATGAAAAGCATAAAAACTCTCCTTAATTTTCTAACGGTAGTCTCAGAACCAGAGGGCACTCTACACCACACGCTCTGTGGAAAAAGAGTATTACCTCATTCACATCAACGACTACCAGGAGACCACTTCCCCTTTCTTCTTGTTTTTTTTAAATTATTTATGTGATAAAAAATGATGCCAGCAAATAAAGATATACCACCAAGGTTCCTCTGCCTCGTGAAATTTCTTTAAAGTGATATATAGTAGGCTTATCTTAGTTTTGTGGACAAGTTCATGTTCCAAGCCAAACGGATAGTCATTTCTCAGACCAATAATTGTTTCTCTACGCCTTCCCAGGGCGCCGTATTAGCGTTTCTCTCCTTCTTGGAGGTTCTTCAGGAGCAGATATCACCTCGCTGGAGCAGTGGCGCCCATGTAAGGTAGCAGCAGCAGTTGGAGATGCATTGACGAGCACAGCAGCGGCGGCGGGAGTCCGAGGAAGTACGTTGCTGGCTGCTGGAAGGTCTGCCGCAAAACACGTCGAAGAACAGTGTGGTAGTGTGCTTGTCCTTCTGGGTCAGCTCCCAATTGCCAGGTCCTTGCAACTTACAATGGGAGGAGCGGCTGGTTCTATGGCCACCCTAGTGGCTCTTCAGGCTCCAGGAGATTGGTCATGAACGATTGGAGCTCCAGGTACCTTTGTCCTTGTTTGACTGGAGGTTTTTATGCATGGAGGCCATTTGGACAGCCATTGCCAAATTGGGGGAAAAGCTGTTCCCCGGGTTCAGGGTTTTACTGAGCAAGTTCAAGGGCATGAATTGCAACTATAGCAACATATTGAATCACTCTCTTCTTTACAGTCTCTAACAGCTGAGATTCAAACCAAGACAACTGCTGTGGAGGACTCTGTTAGTGCTCTCTGTAAAGATGTTCTTACTTTACAAGCTAGGACTGAATCATTGGAGAACTATGCTAGATATCCTAATTTGCATATTATTAATTTTCCACATTCAACTGTTATAAGCGCCAGAGAGTTGTTTAAGCAGTATTTACTGAAAGTATTTGGTATACCAGTTGAATCGCATCCCCCTGTGGCAAAGTTGTACTATCTTCCATCTGGTAGAAGCATTTCCGGTGGTGGAGAGTTTCCTGGTGTCCAACCAGTGGATTCATTAGATGTCTCTACACTGTTGGAGTCATCAGATGTGGAGACATTTAGTACTGCAACATTGTTAGTAACTTTTTCACTCCCTTCACATTGGGACTGGTCTCTTAGGGTTTATTTTCATAAGAGGAGTTCTGTTTTCAAAGGGTTAAATGTCCGGATTTTTCTAGGGCAACACAATGGTGAAGGAAAGAGTTCCTTCTTCTTTGCCCTGGTGTCCAGCAGCTGGGAGGACAATTTTTCCTAAAGTTTCCTTGCAAATACTTGGTTAAGCTTCAGTCTATTTCTTATGTTCTTTTTTTGATCCATCCTAGCTGCTGGAGCTCTTGGATGCATGTAGAGCTGCTTTGGGTAGTGATCACCCCACTGCAAGACAATAGGATGTTTCCTGGTGGATACCTGCCTTTTTCCTGCATTATTGGATTTGTTTGTATTTCCTATCTATGTTCTCTCTCTTTTTTTGTGGGCTGGGGTAGGGGTTAAATATATATATATATATTTTTTTTTTTTTACCTGAATAGGCTGATCATTTTTCCTTTTTGATTCACCTTTGATTGTTTTGTTTGACCCCTAATTTCATTGAGTATTGTATAATGCTTGATTTGTTTGTTAAATTGATAAACATATAATAAAAAAAATACACAACAGACACAATAGGATCCCTATAAACAATATGGGGATCATTCTGTGGCACAAATAATGGGGATGAACGTCCTGCCTGGACATAACTCCCCACTATTCGTGCAAATGTGGCTGCCAGCAAAAAGCTCCCCGTATGTACAGCCAAGTCATATGGGGAGGCTTAGATGAGGGTGGGGGGAGAGCAGAACGAGGGCGGATCATCTCTCCAGATGCACAGGGCCTATTCTGAGGTCAGCCCTGTATGTCTGGGGTCAGCTGAGTAGACGGGGAACTTATTCCACCTCAGAGGTGGAATAAGTGCCCCCAGACATGAGGCTTTGGCGGCAGACAACATGGACAACAGAAGTAAGTGTGCAGGAGTTCCCCACAGCCAGACCCTAGCCATGAAGGGCCAAATCAAGGGTCCAGCCATGGGGAAAGGAGGTTTGCAAGGTGGCAGGGGAATGCAGCTCCTGAATGGAGCCAAGGTGCCATGGCAAAGGGACGCCATGGCACAGCGGCTCCATTCAAGAGCATGACTGAGTTAGCCAGGGAAGTGGCTAGACATCTGGGGTGCCTGAATCAGGGCATGTCCCAGACATCGAGCCACTGTGCTGAGATTCTGCTCCTGTGGGGATGTCTAGCCCCCATGGGAGCAGAACTGGGTGCGACTCCTGGCAGTCCGGATGCCTGCATGTCCATATGGCCGAGAGATGTATATGACAGAATGTGCCTCCACATGCTTTTCTGGTCTATCCCCCTTCCCCTCAAAACAAGAGGCAGTGAAGAACCAATATGTCAATAATTTTGCATCCTGTGGCAGATGAAGTTCCCAAGCTATTTGAGTCATAAAAAGGCACATTTTATAAAGGGCATTGAAGTGCAATCTGGGACGCCCAAGCCAGAATGTCTGAAAAAAAAGCAGACAGGTGCAAGTTCAGGCATGATTTCACAAATGTAGATGTGCCTGATATGGACTTCTATGGGGACATCTACATAAACACCCATAGAATGTCTACTAGCCTAATGGTTAGGGTAGTGGGTTAGAACCAAGATGATTAGGGTTCAAATTCCAGTACTGTTCGTTGTGGTATTAGGCTAGGCAGCTAACTTTCTATATCCTATGGATCTTTTGCAGCCAAAACAAGCTTTTCCATGATGCCTATTCCTTTCTGGAGCAGATCTAAATGTGGAAGGGGTTGCAGACATTTTAAAACCGAGTGGGAGTATCTAAGTTCATTGAAGTTTCCCAGATGTGCCCCTGAAATGTCATGTGCCTATTTAAACATTCCTGCACTGGAGATGCCTTTAAAAGTCATTTCTAAATATCTCTGGGAACATCTTCATGATTTGGAAACCTCATTCATGACTAAGACTTTTAAAATTATCCCTATAGTCTCCATTAATCAAAGATAAGAGCTGAAAGAGCTAAAAGACTTGAACTTTAAATATCTACTATTTCCCTGTACTTCTGGGGGAAGATTATTCCACCAAAAGTGGGCTTTTGTTGTTATTATTAAGTGCCATTGTATCAGTGTCAACTCTTGGAGACACTCTTATTAGTTATCCTAAAGTGTGTTTGGTCTTCAGTCAAGTGGATCATTGTTGATAAAGTGGCATTTATATCTGCTGTTATTGTATTGATCCATCTCATTGCTGGTCTTTCTCATGATGTCTTTCTCTATTGATCTCTCTCTTCACATGATGTGTCTAAAGACTGAAAGTCTGAAAGTTGAAGTCTTATCATCTGAGCTTCTAAAGAAAGCTTAGGTTTGATATCCTCTAGTACTGACTAGTTTGTTCTTTGGGCAGTCCATGGTATACACAATATTCTTTGACAACATCGTAATTCAAAAGCATCAATTTTCTTCCTGTCTATCTTTTTCACTGTCCATCTTTTGCATCCATATAATATTTTTGAAAACACCATGGCTTGAACAAGTTGAATATTCGTATGGAGAGAGATATCTCTGCTCTTGAGAATGTCTAGGTCTTTCATAGCCAATCTGCCAAGAAAAATGCATCATTATGTTTCTTGACCACATGTCATTTCTTTATTGACTATTTATCCAAGCAGGTTAAGGTTGTCTACTATTTCAATTTCTTTTTCATCAATAATGAACTTATTGATTTTGCCAGTTGTCTTTGTCTTCTTTATGTTAAGGTGCAGGACCACTTTAAGACTATGTTCCTTGATCCTGAGAAGCAAATGTTTCAGATCATCTTCACTTTCATGGTAACATCAGCATAGATAAGGTTGTTGATGAGTCTTCCACCAATCTTCATACCTCGGTTGTCTTCATACATTCCTGCTTCTCTGATGATTTGTTCTGCATATAAATTAAACAGGTAGGAAGAAATGATGCAGCCTTGCCATACACCTTAACTGATTTTAAACCACTCTGTCGTGTCTATCATTCCATGCCCTTTCCTGAATCCTGCTTGCACTTCGCGCAGTTCTCGTTCCAGGTATTGTTGCAATCTTTGCTGAATAATCTTGAGTAGAAACTTGCTGGTATGTGGGATCAGAGTGATTATGAGATAATTTCCACAGTCAATCGGATCATCTTTCTTCAGTATTGGTATGAACACAGATCTTTCCAGTCAGTTGGCCATAATGTTGTCTTCCAAATTCCAATGCCCGAAGAAACTCTGAAAATTGCCCAGAAACGCAGAGAAGCTAAAGCTAGAGGCGAAAGACAGGCAATCACAGAACTCAACAGAGATTTCCAATGTGCAGCAAGATGAGACAAGGAGAAGTACTACATTGACACATACAATGAAATAGAAGCAGAAACGATTAAAGGAAGAACAAGATCAGCTTTCCTAAAACTACAAGAGTTGAAGAAAAAAAATCCAGCCTCAAATTGGAATGTTACAAGAAGCTCAAGGATCTATGTTGAATGATGCTGAGAAGATCAAGAACAAGTGAAAAGAATATACAGAGTTTTTATATGATAAAGACCAAGTTGACCAACAGCCGTTTCAACCTGCACCTTATGATGAGGAACCATTGGTGATGAAAGAAGAAGTTGAAGCAGCATCAAAAGCCTTATCAAAGAACGAAGCACCAGACATTGATGGCATTCCCATACAACTATTTCAGCAATCTGATACAGCTTTTACCATACTTACAAGGCTCTGCCAGGAAATTTGGAAGACAATCATGGCCAACTGACTGGAAATGATCTGTGTATATACCAATACTAAAGAAAGGTGATCCAATGGACTGTTGAATTTATCACACAATTGCTCTGATCCCACATGCCAGCAAGATTCTGCTGAAGATTATTCAACAGAGACTACAACCATACCTGGAATGAGAACTACCTGAAGAGCAAGCAAGGTTCAGGAAAGAGTGAGGAACGAAAGACATCATTGCAGATGTGAGATGGATCCTTGAAAAGACTAAAGAATACCAAAAGTATATCTATTTGTGCTTTATTGACCACAGAAAGGCTTTTGACTGTATAAACCATGAGAAACTCTGGACCACATTAAGAAGCATGGGTATACCAGAACACCTGATCAATCTCTAGCGCAACCTTTACATTGATCAAGAAGCAACTGTTTGAATGGAACAAGGAGAAACAGAATGGTTTAAAATCAGCAAAGGTGTATGACAAGACTGCATACTTCCCCCCTGTTTAATTTATATGCAGAACAAATCATCAGAGAAGCAGGATTGTATGAAGACAACAGAGGTGTGAAGATTGGTGGAAGACTTATCAACAACCTTTGCTATGTTGATGATACCACATTACTGGCTGAAAGTGAAGATAAAACATTTGCTTCTTAAGATCAAGGAAAATAGTCTTAAAATAGGCCTATGCCTTAAAGTAAAGAAGACAAAGATCATGACAACTGGCAAAATTAATAAGTACACCTTTGACAGAGAAGAAATTGAAATAGTGGACAACTTTAACCTACTTGGATCAACTATTAATAAAGAAGCAACAAGCAGTCAAGAAAATCTGACGTTGCAGGGCTCTTGGCAGAATGGCTATAAAGGACCTAGATAAGATTCTAAAGAGCAGAAATGTCTCTCTCCATACAAAAATTTGACTCCTAAATCTACTGGTGTTATAGTAGACTGAATGTTTGCTTGCCATTCAGACATCACAGAGTCATGGTTAATGGAGAACCATGACCGGGATATAATTATACTAGGCTTGAATTTATTCAGGAAGGACAGGGTAGAAAGAAAGTGAGAAGGGTGGTACTGTTTTCTAAAAAAAAAGTAGTATCAAAGCAACAGAATTGCAGGGCTTACAAGGGAAGCAAAAGTCATTGTTGGTTTAACTGGAAAGAAGGAATATAGCACCCATTTGCGGGGTGCTATATTCCTCCAGGTGATGTAAAACCCTCTCGCACCAAGGAAGTTTCTCCAGGGCCATGTACCCATGAGGGAAGGGTTAGGACAGCCGTTATAGTTGGTGATTCGATCATTAGGCATGTATGTAGATAGCTGGGTGGCTGGTGGACGTGAGGATCGCCTGGTAATATGCCTGCCTGGTGCGAAGGTAGCAGACCTCACGCGCCACCTAGATAAGGTCATAGATAGTGCTGGGGAGGAGTCTGCTGTCTTGATACATGTCGGTACCAATGACATAGGAAAATGTAGTAGGGAGGTTCTGGAGGCTAAATTTAGGCTTTTAGGTAGGAAGTTGAAATCCAGAACTTCCAGGTTAGTGTTCTCCTAAATGCTTCCCGTTCCACGTGCATGCATGGATGAGACAATGGTGCAGAGATGAGGGTTTTGGATTTGTTAGGAACTGGGGAACATTCTGGGAAAAGGAGGGGCTCTTCCAAAGGGATGGGCTTCACTTTAACCAGGATGGAACCAGGCTGCTGGCATTAACCTTTAAAAAGGAGATAGAGCAGCTTTTAAACTAGATAATAGGGGAAAGCCGACAGTCGCCCAAGGGCGGATGGTTCGGAAGAATGCATCCTTGAAGGATACTACCAAAAGCAGAGAGGTTCCAAAAAAGAGTAAAGTAGCCCAAATGCCCTCGAGTATGGAGCAGACACAGCTTAAAAATCCCAAATTACCCATGTCTACCAATAGCCAAATTAATATGAATAAAATACAGTCTCTAAAATGCTTGTATGCAAATGCTAGAAGTCTAAAAAATAAGATGGGAGAGTTAGAATATATAGCACTAAATGAGAGGTTAGATATGATTGGAATATCAGAGACATGATGGAAGGAGGACAACCAGTGGGACACTGTGATACCTGGGTACAAACTATATCATAATGATAGAGCTGATCAAATTGGTGGAGGGGTTGCGCTCTATGTTAGAGAGGGCATTGAGTCAGAAAGGATAAAAGTTTTGCATTAACAAAATTTGCTGTAGAATCTCTATAGATTGAAATTCCATGTAAAAAGGGGAAGGCGATGGCAGTGGGAGTGTACTATCGACAACCTGGCCAGAATGAACAAATGGATGATGAAATGCTCAAAGAAATCAAGGAAGCTAACAAAAGTTACAGCGCAGTAATAATAATGGGTGATTTCAGTTACCCCAGTATCGACTGGTCAGTGTCACGGCAGGACATGCTAGGGAGATAAAGTTCCTAGATGACATAAATGACTGCTTCTTGCAGCAGCTGGTTCATGAACCGACCAGAGGGGAAGCCATATTAGACCTAGTCCTTAGTGAAACACCAGATCTAGTGCAAGAGATAAGGGTGTTGGGGTCACTTGGCAATAGTGATCATAGCATGATCGCCTTTGATTTAATTAGTGGAGGAGGGATAGTAAGGAAATCCACAGTACTACCTTTTATCTTTCGAAAGGGAGACTATGATAAAATGAGGAAAATAGTCAAGAAAAAACTAAAAGGAGCAGTTGCAAAGGTTAGACTTACATCAAGCTTGGGTGTTGTTGAAAAATACTATCTTGGAAGCCCAGACCAGCTGTATTCCACGCTTTAAGAAAAGTGGAAGGAAGTCCAAAAACCGGCCAGCATGGTTTAAAGGTGAGGTCAGAGAGGCTGTTGTTGCCAAAAAAGCATCTTTCAGGAAATGGAAAAAAGAACCAAACGACGAAACCTGGAAACAGCACAAGCACTGGCAAGTCAAATGCGGTAAATGTTCGGGACTGTTTAGTTCAAGCAAGGAAGTTGGAGTATCTTGATAACCAGCTTCGGAGGAACAATCTTCGGTTTTTGAACTTTCGGCGGTCCCCATTGCTTGCTCCGGTGGACCTGGTCCGAAAGTTTTTTTGTGATGTTTTACAGATGCCTGCTGATTCTCTTCCTCTGGTTGTGAGAGCTCAATATGTTGCTTTTCCTAAATTGGATTCTGATCAGGGGGTTCTCCCCTCTGATTCAGGTCCTCCGTTAATGGAGTTAACTGATTTTTTTGATTGCTCGCTGGAGGTAGTAACTGGCAGAGCGACTTTGTTGGTAACTTTTGCTTTTGAATAAGATCGAAATACTGTGCTTAAGTTGTTCTTTCGTAAGTTTTCAGTTTCTCATTTTTTAGGCTCAAAAATACTAATATTTCCTGATCTAGCTAGGGAAACGCAAAAGAGGAGAAGGGCATTCCTGGCTATGCGCCAGAGGACGCTCGCTCTGGGTGCGCAGTTTAAACTACGATATCCATGTAAATGTGTGATTAATTTGCAGACTAAACAGTATATGTTTTTTGAGCCTAATCAGCTTGTTCAATTTCTGGTTGATAGGGAAGTGGGTGGTGCTGAGGTGGCCCCCGTATTGGCAGCCATATAGGGTCATCATTGCTCCTATGATTATATTCTAGTGTGGGTAATACTTTTTCTTTTTTCTTGGATCATATTGTGGGGATACATATTGTGGTCTATTCCAAGTAATGTTTTTGCCTTTAGGGCTATCTATGTACTTGTATTTTGATAGTCCTTTCGGGATATTTCCGTTTACTCTTTGTTTGATTCAATTTCAGATTGTTGTTTCTGGATTGTATTGTATAATCTCATAAAACATAAAATTAAAAAAAAAAAAGAAAAAACTAAAAGGAGCAGTTGCAAAAGTTAGACTTACATCAAGCTTGGCAGTTGTTGAAAAATACTGTCTTGGAAGCCCAGACCAGCTGTATTCCACGCTTTAAGAAAAGTGGAAGGAAGTCCAAAAAACTGCCAGCATGGTTTAAAGGTGAGGTCAGAGAGGCTGTTGTTGCCAAAAAGCATCTTTCAGGAAATAGAAAAAAAAACCAAACAACGAAACCTGGAAACAGCACAAGCACTGGCAAGTCAAATGCAAGGCATTAATAAAGCAGGCAAATGGAGAATTTGAGAAGAAGCTAGCTGCAGAAGCAAAAATGCAAAATATAGATTTTTTCAAGTACATTTGTAGCAAAAAACCTGTGAGAGTCAGTTGGTCCATTAGATGACAGAGGAGTTAAAGGGGCACTAAGAGGAGACAAGGCGATAGCGGAGAGACTGAATGAATTCTTTGCTTCGGTCTTTACTGAGGAAGATGTAGGGATGTTACCCATGACTGAAGTGGTATTTAAAGGTGCAGAAGAATTGAAGGAAATATCGATACATCGGGAAGATGCATTACAACTATTAGATAAACTGAAGAGTAGCAAATCACCTGGGCCGGATGGTATACATCCAAGGGTGTTGAAAGAACTGAAATATGAGATTGCAGACCTACTATTAGCAATCTGTGAACTATCATTAAAATCATCTCTAATACCTGAAGATTGGAGGATCGCCAATGTAACACCAATTTTTAAAAAGGGTTCCAGGGGTGATCCGGGAAACTACAGACCGGTGAGCCTCACGTCAGTACCGGGAAAAATGGTAGAAACCATCATAAAGAATAAAATTACTCAGCATGTAGATAGTCATGGCCTAATGGGAGACAGCCAACATGGCTTTAGACAAGGAAGATCTTGTCTTACTAATCTGTTGTGTTTTTTTGAAAGTGTGAATAAACAGGTGGACAAAGGTGAGTCGGTTGATATAGTGTATCTGGACTTTCAGAAAGCCTCTGACAAGGTCCCTCATCAGAGACTTTTGGCAAAACTAAAGAATCATGGGATAGGAGGCAGTGTAATACTGTTGATCAAGAACTGGTTAAAAGATAGAAAGCAGAGGGTTGGGCTAAATGGCCAATTTTCCCAATGGAGAAAGGTGAATAGAGGTGTACCCCAGGGATTTGTGCTGGGTCTGCTGCCTTTTGACATATTCATAAATGACCTGGAAAGTGGAATAACGAGTGGGGTTATCAAATTTGCAGATGACACAAAACTATTTAAGGTTGTTAAAACCCAAGAGGATTGTGGAAAATTGCAAGAGGATCTTGATAAATTGGAAGACTGGGCATCATAATGGCAGATGAAATTTAATGTGGATAGGGCTTATGAATGCCCTTTCATCCTCATAACAGCTGGGCAAACTTGGTGGTAGTGGCTTCTGGGGCCACGGCTCCGATATCTCACAGAAGCCGCTACTGCCATTTAGTAAACATAGCCCTTAGAAAAGGACATTTCCACACATAAACCAGTGCTACCCTTGCAGAATTGTCTTTTGTATTTATTTCTAAATGATTCCTGAAAATTTAAGTGTAATGGGTCAAGCAAATGCTTTACTCATTTCCCATATAATCACTGGTTGAGTTTCATCTGTACCTGGTGTTTTATTTATTTTAACAGTGACCAATTATTTTTTAACCCATTGCTGTTTTTTTTTTTCAGATAGGATATGCTTATGTTTATGTTTATTTAGCTTGATATACCGCAGTTCCAGTTAGAGCACGGCGGTTTACAAAAATCAATCAATATACAGGAAGGCCAATGGGCCGGAAAAGGATAGGATGTTACAAAGTATGACAGGAAAGCACTCAAGGCACTTAACTAGACATGGGTAAGGAGAGAGGGAGATAGGAAAGAGGAGGAGAGGGAAGTCACACAAAAGGAGAGGGGAGGTCAAAGGCAGTGGAGAAAAGATGTGTTTTCAGATCTCTTTTGAAAGTAGGATAATGTTGCTCGAGTCTGAGGAAAAGGGCCAGAGAGTTCCAGTAAGCAGGGCCGATAAAGAAGAAGGCGGAGGAACGTGTGGATTGTAGATGTGCACGTGATGGAGATGGGAGGTGAAGACGGTTGATGTGAATTGAACGAATTGAGCGAGTGGGAGTATGAAATTGAAGTAGGTCTGCCAGATATAGAGGGGTGTGGTTATATAGGACTTGGTGAGCCAGTGTGAGGATCTTGTAGCGTATGCGAAATTGCAGGGGGAGCCAGTGTAGGTAAAGAAAGAGAGGGGTGACATGATCACGAAGTGAGGAGTGAAAGATAAGGCGTGCAGCAGTGCCTGTTCACTCTAAAACTCTTTAATTCATGCTCTCTAGCTTAGTGAGGCCTTTTCTGATTCTTTGCCTTTTGTTTTTTAATTGATTCCTTTTTTAACATTTTTTTCTGACTTCTAGACTTGATAGGGTATGATTACATAAGCTGTTATAAAATTGCCTAGCATTTAAAACACAAAAGTAGGTGCTCTGAAAATATATCTGCTTTAAGCTTTAAGGTCATGAGGGACCTTGTCAAAGTCTTTCTGAAAATCCAGATACACTATATCATTCGACTCACCTTTGACTAACCATTTGTTCACACCTTCAAAAAAATATAACAGATTAGTAAGACAAGACCTTCCTTGGCTAAAACCATGTTGGCTCTCGCCCATTAAACCATGACTATCTACATGTTCAGGATGCCCATTGGAGGGATGGGGGTGGGTGAGGATGTTTTTCAGTGAGGACTGGGGTTTTTGAAAAGTGTTGGGCTGCAGTAAATGTAGAGTATGTAAATAGTGGAGACACATTTACAGCCTTGTCTTAGGAAGTGGTAAGTGCACCCATAATAGGAGACAACACGGCGAGACCAGTGACATTTTGTTAGATGCCAGAGAATGTGGGAAGGAGCAGTAGAGGACTGCTGAAGCTCCACAGCTGCTAGACCACCAGGACATTTGAAGGTAAGGGAATGGGGCTGGGGGGGGGGGGCATTTTAGAAGTTATCCTGATTGGCTAGCTAGGATTTTTGTATTGGTGGGGAGGTGATTGGGGGGTGGATTTGCTGATAGCCAAGCTGGCCAGCCAGAAATTTGAGATTACAGTTACAGTTAAGTTTACTTGATATACTGCCTATTATGGATCACATCTAGGTGGTTAACAATAAAATTAACACAACAAATAAGAGACAGAAACAGATAAAGCAAAAAGAAGACAACAAATAAGCAAAAGGAGGAGGAGACCTAGGTTATAAAGTAGCAGCTCATTCATAAAAAAAAAGACACAAAAGTGGATGAAGGAACTGCAAAGATAGACAGGATAAATTAGTGGGGAGGAGGCGGGGGTGGTGTTCTGGCTGACTGGCTAGCCAGGAATTTCGTTCAAGTGTGGGGGGGGATCCCCCCCCCCAGGACAGTTACCTAATGGGTTTGGGGTGCTGGGAAGGGGGTGGGCCTGTCTTCCACATTGTTGGTGCCATAGATTGGGTGATCCATGGCACCGGCAGTCTTTAGATGGAGGGGAGGGGGGGGAGGGCTCTAGAAGATTGCCTGTGATATCTGCATTTCGACTGTGTTAGCTGTCACTGTGTTACTAACTTTCCCATGTTACTGCCGCAATGACAGCTAATGCACCTTAGTAACATGCCCCTCACTGATATAACTGAAGGACTTAGATACTTTAGGTGAAATGTCAGGTAGGGATGTGCATTCATTATGATACATTTAGATTGCTAAGTTGCCTTAAAAAATGTACACAAAATCAATTTAATGTGCATCCCTCTAGGAATTATTGTACTTACAATTTACAGACATTGCATAAATCTAATATGGGCTAAAATTCATTAATACAAATGTGTAACATTAGATGAAGAAAACCAATAGAATTGGTGGAAAAAAGGCAAACCTTCAAAAAATGAAGCATTTTTTTCTCCTGTGAATATCCCTAGTGTCAGGTAAAGTTTTTATGCATAGTTATAAAGTAGTGTGTTTGAAGCTCAAGGATATGTCAGTACAATTCGCTTTATATTCGACAATACTTGCTAACACTATACAGGAGAAAGTTCCAGATATATTGATTAATAGCAAACAGCAGGCTCTGTTTATTAAGGGACCCTTTTACTAAAGCCCGCTAAGTGATTAACATGAGTTTTACAGGGTGGTAGCAGCCTGTGGTAACTCTTAATATGCATATTAATTGTACAACGCATGAAGGGGTGAGGAATGGGCAGGATATGGGAGGAATGTGGGCATGGAGAACACATTGCAATTGACATGGGAGTACAGATCACATTCTGTCAATGTGTGCAACTAGCGATAGCTCTATGGGAGATGTTAGATCCACCCACAAAATCCACAAGATCCATCCACAAGATCCATCCACAAGATCCTCACACTGGCTCACCAAGTCCTATATAACCACACCGCTTATTTTGCCGCTTATTACAGTACACTCCTGTGCGGTAACTGGCAGGAAAATACTACTCACACCCCTGACAGTTACCGCGGAGGCTTTGAATTTAATGTGTGTTAACTTACACATTAGTGTAGGAGCAGCCTAGTGGTTAGAGCAATAGCTTACTACCGAGAAGCTCTGGGTTTGATTCCCATTGGCTCTTCTTGAGGCCTTGGGCAAACTACTTTACGCCCCATTGCCTCAGAAGAAAAGGCCTGGCAATCTACATCCAGTCATACTTTGCCAAGACAACCCAGGGGCTACTGGGTTGCCAGTTAAATGCTCATTAAGTGGAAATCCCCAACGATCTTCAGTAAAAAGGACCCCTAAGCATTTTTCCCATCAACACCAAATGAAAGAAAGCCTTCAGTAAATAGCTCCCTGACAATGAGAGTGGAAAGCTGAGCAGAAACAGCAATTAATGGTGGACAAATGATAGGAAGCACTAGATGAGTGATAGAAGAAAAGACCACTGTACGATGCATTTGTCAGAATATGTAAAGGGGTAATTTTATAAGAGAACACAAAGGTTAAAGGAGAGGAAAGTGCCTATGTTTAGCTTATATTATAAAGACACATAGGTGCCTATGGGGCCCTTTTCTTGAAGGACACTAGCTGTAAATGTGCATTTTCGCGTGCAGTGATTGGCGGCTGAGAATGATTACGCATGTGCATGGCAGCTACGGGTCGCTAAAATGTATGGTAAGTAGTCATTGCATGCGAGGGAGGAAAGTGAGCGGGTTAGGGGCTCAGTGTGGGTGTGAAGAGCATATTGCTACTAACATGAGGGCAATTACACATTCTCTGAGACAATGCAGCAATTAGTGTGAGTGCATATAACAATATCTCTATGGGTGTTTGACAGTGCTGGATCATGTGCTAACTGCTGGGAACTTGCTGGTCATGCTGTTATAGGTAGCACATAAAGGATGCACTTACCATGCATCAGTTTTGCTAGTCAGTGCATGTTATGTGCAACCCTTTAGTAAAAGGGCCCCTATGTGCCTGCATAAAATTCTAGCACAAAGCCTACATTAATGGCACCTCCATTGAAGGCACAGATATTATGTTCCTTCAAGAGTCGGCATGAATGTTATCTCATAATGTACACATATATATGTATATTTGATGAAATACATGCTTAGAATATGACTCTACCCATGATATGCCTGAACTCCTCCTTCAGCATGCCTACTCTAAGTGCGTGCCAGCTTGCACCGCATGTCCTTTTAGCCATGACTTAATTTTACAAGCGGGACTTTTACATGTGAGAAAGGTTATATAATTACCATCTTCGAATGCAAGAATCACATTTGGTCACTCATTCAAAAAAAAAGATGTCCAAGCATTAGAAAAGGGAAAGGATTTTGGACTAATAAAAAGAGATGCAAGGTTTTACATATTCAGGAAAATTATCTGAAGTGAAATAATTTAGATTAAGAAAATATATTTAAGAGGCAATCCAATTATAAAAGATGCCTGGATAAGCCTAATGGTATCGTGAAGAGATTTTATAAAAACAGATATAAGCCAAAAAAGGGGACATTTTCTAAGAATAACTAACAGATTTCACCACCTCTGTAAGAAGGAACTATTTTACTCATTGAGTGATTAAATTATAGAACAATTCTGAGCTGATTACCACATTTGGGATTAGGACTGAAGCTTTTTCACTCTTACAGAGCTGGCTGCAGCTGCACAGTATGTTTTCACTTTTCTGTTGATTATAACATAACAAGAATTGTTAGGCAATCAGAACAAAGTTGAACGTGCAGGGCCTCTGGCCTTCTTCAACCTAGCCACTCAACAAGCTCTTTTGCCATTGCTTTGCAACTCACTTCAAAGGTTTTTGACATATGGTCACATCTTGCTATCTAATAAATCACAGCTCACAATTTTTCTCTACCTTTTCTTATTTGCCAGTGGAGTTACTTTATTGTAGAGCCGAGAGATTCCTGTTTTCAGGCTGATAAAGCTCCAGATTTGCCTTTGATTACAGTGGTCAACACATTTTTACAAAAGTCATGTTACTGAAATAAAAAATAGTAATTTCTTATTAATTTTTATATGCTGAACACGAATATGACAGTGAAATTGCAAAGCTGGCTCTAGTTTTTTTGTAATCTACAAGAAGTAATGTTTACATCACGAAGTGCATGTCAATAGTAAATATAATAGGCCTTCGGTTAATACCTGTAAAAAAACAAGTCATAGACTACTTCTTAGATTTTTTCGCCTGTCTCTTGTACAGCTGTTCAGGAGCTTCTCTGGGGAGTGTCCAGCAGTAGTCAGATAGCATTGTAGTGGACCATTTTCCCTGGTATCTTTGTTCCATCGTTGCGATATCCTGGTGAAAACGTTCACCCTGTTCATCACTAACCATACCACAGTTGTCAGGAAAGAAATCGAGATGGGAATCAAGGAAATGGATCTTTAGAGACATATTGCAGCCAAGTTTCTGATACTGCATCAGCATGTCTTCTACTAGTTCCTTGTAGTTTTCTGCCCTAACATTCCCGAGAAAGTTTGTTGACACTAGGCGAAAAGCATTCCATGCTTGTTTCGCATCACCCTGCAGCAAGTTGTTGAACCGGTCATCTTTGAAGAGCTCTCAAATCTGAGGACCCTAAAACTCCCTCTTTAATCTTTGCTTCGCTGAGTCGATGGAATTTTTCATGCAGGTATCGGAAAGCTGGCGAAGTACAGTCCATGGCTCTCACAAAGTTTTTCATCATACCTAGTTTGATGTGAAGGAGTGGTAGCAGGATTTTGTGAGCCTCAACCAGAGCTGGGTGCTGGATATTCTTCTCTCCAACTGTTACATTTTGTCTGCGATTCCATTCCTTCTGCAAGAAGTGCCAATCCCTTGCTCAGCTATCCCACTCACATAAGAAACACATGTATTTTATATATTCCTGCTGCAATCCCATTAAAAGGGCAACTACCTTCAAGTCACCACAGAGGTGCCAGCTGCACTTGTTATAGTTAATGGAAGTCAGTAGATGCTTTAAGTTATCATATGTCTTTTTAATGTGGACGGCATGCGCTACTGGAATAGATGGAAGACGGTTTCCATTGTTCAAAAGCACAGCCTTCAGACTCAGTTTTGAAGAGTCTATAAATAGTCTCCAGTCTTGTGGGTCATGAGTGATTTTTAAGGCATTCATGAGGCTTTCAATATCGTAACAGAATACCAGATTACTTTCCTTTCTGAAGAAAGGCTCCAACTGCTGGTGGCACTTTCGATATGAAGTAATGTTGACATCTTCTTCTAGAAGATTCCATTGTTGGAGTCTTGATCCTAGCAATTCTGCCTTGCTCTTGGATAAGTCCAAATCACGAACCAGGTCATTTAGTTCTTCCTGTGTTATTCTGTATGGAGTTGATAATGCATCCCAGTGAAAATCTGGGTCACTGCATGCTGACAGACCAGGAGAAGAACAGATCAGCTCACCCTTGTCCTCATCAGATGAATCAAGAAAATATTCTGATGGAGGTTCTCAAATAGGAAGTCCCTCACCATGTGGAACTGGTCTCAATGCAGACGGAATGTTTGGGTAGACTATTCTGGACTTCTTTTGCTTCGTTATTCCGCTGGAAAGAGGAGGAACAAAGCAGAAGTAACAGTCATTTATGTGGTTGCTTGGCTCTCTCCATACCATGAGGACTGCAAACGGCATTGATGGTCTTTTGCAATTCAACCACTGTGAAAGCTGTGTTGTACATGTAGCGCAGCATATATGCGGGGCCCAAGGCTTGTCTTGGTCACCAATCTTGCATCCGAAGTAAAGATGATATGCCTTCTTTAGTTGAGAAGAGATACTTTTCTTCTGGTTGGCAAATGTCACTTCCCCACAAATGTAGCAGAAATTGTCAACGGTATTAACGCACTTTCGCGGAATTACTGTTCTGTATTGTACTTAAATGGCTAAAATTATATGATTAATAAGTTACATGTAACAGTAGCTTAAACTGTCTCGCACACAGTCTGAAATATTTTAAATGCTCAACCTTTCCGACTGCGTATAGTACACTGCTGACGTCAGATGGCTTCAGCAGCCGTCTGGCAGTAGTATTGCATTGCATCAGAAAATGATGCAATCAACTCTGGATGATGTGTGCATGCTGGTATTATGCAATGTGATGCAATATTACATCATTCAAGGCTTATTTGGGATGTTGTTGATGTCCTACTAGATAAATTTACACGGTGAAACATCAAAAATGAACTACATGAAATGAAATCCTGTTGTGTATATACATGTAAATACTCATGTAAATAGTTTCAGTTAATGACTTCCCCTATGTTTTATCCAAGTTCTCTGACCTGTTCTCTGTAAAACAAACAGTTGTTGTTCTGGTCTGTTGTTATATTGTGAACCGCGCTGATGCTAAATAGAGCGGTATATAAGAGCCTGTAATAAATAAAATAAAATAAATACATGCAATATCTTCAAAACGAGAGAAAATAAATGTTTTTTAATGTTATATTTGTGTTCAGCTCACCAAGATACTACAGATTAGGGCCTTTTAAAGTCAGTAATGATTTCAATGTTGACCAGTGTTATCAGTTATCACCCAGTGCCTGAGTCAGGGCTGACCCAGAGATGGTTCAAGGTGTTGGCACCCTAGGCAAGTCTTATGCCCCCGCTAGCTGTCAGAATCTATTGTTTAGCTTTGAATACTTTGTTCTTTGCTGTCCCTCCCAGAGGCTGCTGCCCCAGGCGACCACCTAATTTTCCTAATGGTTGAGCCAGCCCTGATCTGAGTATGCAAGGGCACAGTTCATCTAGAAGGGAATTTATTTGTCGGGAAAGGGGAGACTATTCAATTCCTCTTACCTTATTTACATTGTAATGTATTCTGCAAGTCTCAAAGAGCCAGGGGCAAATATCCTGATCAGTACTCCTGAGATCTTCCACTTAACAGAAATAATACATTGAGTCACATTTTTCATGTCTACGAGTTTGCCAAACTCCTCCGTCTTCTTAAGCCTGATCACCAAAACATAAACGTCCTTGTCTGAGATGCACTAATTCTAAAACTGTACAAGTAACTGTCTTGTGATTTCTTATGTTATACTTGGATAATAAACTTAGTCAATCTGTGTTTGGAACCTATTCTACTGTATCAAATAGATTTCTTTGGAAAAGAATTACTCTTGGCTTTTGCTGTATTTGGATAACCATCAGCAACTGTTTCTGACCCAACCACCATGTGTGTCTCAACTTTTCAGCTTGATGACTAAATCTGATAGCATGGCCAGCTTTCTGCTAAAATAGGAATATCTCCAGGGACCTTGGTTACAGAGGTGATTATTTTTGCAGCCTATAACCTCTGGATTATATTCAGCCATTTTCTTGGCAACCTCCTTTTCTACTGGAGAAGAGTGTCCTGCAAATGCATGAATGGGACTCCAATAATTTGTGGGCTGTAACACCTTTTACTGGGGAAATGCAAGCAATTCATTGCCACTCCAAAGTACATGGGACTAGTTCACAAGTGAAGTGAGATGGGCAAGAAGCTTGGGAAACTAGATACGTTATAAATTTATCTTTGCATATGTCCATTGTATTAAGGGTATTAAAGATCCCTAATTTACAAAAATAGAGCATTCAAAATTTCAACATACTGTATGTGCATAATAAAGCCAATTTCTTGTGCTTTTGTTTCTTTAAGCTGAAGACCTTTTTATTTTTGAATTATATACAGTTGTGGTCAACATTATTGGCAGACTTGCATTTTAGGTATGTCATGTACAATATCTTGAGAAATAATTGGAAATATTCCAACGGTATGTCATCATAATATTTCAATGGTATGTTCAAAGGCATACAACAACAAAAAAAAAGATGTTTGTACAACTTAAATGTAGTAATGTAGTAAAGCAAAATATGACCAGGACAGGATTAATAGTACCCTTCACTAATATGTGGTTGCACAACCCTTGGCACTGATGACAGCCTCCAGATGTTTCTTGTAGCCATCTATGTTTCATACATCTGTCTGCTGATAGTTTCTCACACTCTTCAACTGCAATTTGTTCCAGCTCATGAATGTTTCCAGGATTTCTTTTACCAATGGCATATTTCAGCTCTTTCCAAAGGTTCTCCATTGGATGGAGAAAGGACTCACTGCTGGCCAGTTTAAAACAGCTCATTTGTTCCTTTTTAACTATTCTTTTTTATATTTGGATGTATGTTTTGGGTCATTGTCCTGCTGGAGGACCCATGATCTTCGACCTAGACCTAGCTTTCTGACATTAGGTAGCACATTTTGCTCCAAAATACCTTAGTAGTCCTCTGACTTTATGATTCCTTTAATACATTCCAGGCCTCCAATTCTTGAGTAAGAAAAACAGCCCCACGGCATTATGGAACTTCCACCATATTTAACCGTAGGAAGGGTGCTTTTTCCTTATAACTTCATTTCTTTGCCTGTAAATGTATTGCTGGTCTCCATTGCCAAAGAGCTAAAGTTTGGTTTAATCTGTCCACAGAACATTTTCCCAGAAGGATTGTTTTGGTGGCTTTGGATAAAGATCAGGAATGCCTTTTTATGTCTGTCTTTGAGCAGTGGAGTCTTCCTTGGCCTTCACCCATGAAGTCCTTCTTTGTTTAGTGCATGGCATATGGTGCAGATTGAAACCACCACTCCAGATTGCTCCAGGTCAGCCTTAACCTCTTTGGATGTTGTACATGGTGTTTTTCTTCTTGGATTAATTTTCCACTTCCCACCACATCCTAGAAGGTTCTTTACAGTTCCATGAGCAGAAAACATCTTAATAACATTGTGAAGTGAAGATACGGGAATACCAAGATTTTTGGAGATGGCCTTGTACCCCTTTGAAGTTTGATATTTGATGATAATGGCTTTTATGACAGTCTCAGGCAGCTCTCTTGTCTTCATCATTGTGAAAATGAAACAGGGAGTGAATGTGGCCATTTTAAACATTAGAGCCATCTTTCTTTTTTTTTTTAAACTTTTATTTTCATTTTGCAACAAACAAAAGAAACAACACACCAAAGGAGACAAAACAAGTATACAATAAAGAAAAGTAAACCCAATTACCCCCCACCCCCACGAATCTCTAGCTGATTATGTCAGCATGTGAGCGCTTCCAAACAACAGTGATTATACATCAAAACAATCAAAAGAGTATCTGCGATACAGAATAATCATGGGACAAAGATATATACAAATTTAGACAGTCAGATGAGAGCATTGAGCAGAATGTACATAGTCATTGAGCATCTTCCATTTAGACCGATGATGAGGAGTCTGAATGGGGGAAGCAAACATACGAGGTATTTGTTCATATTTACTGTAGAGACAGACATGATTCCACCATTCATTGGGGCTCAGATGGGAGCTATTTTTCCAGTATTTCGTAATTAGGGAAATAGCAATGCCAAGCATAAAGTCCAAAAGGAAGTAAGCCGTTTTTGGAAGAGAGGGGATCCCCGCAGCTGAGCGAAGTCCCACTATCCTCCAAGAAAGGGGCTCTTGAAAGTGCAAAATAGACTGGATACGACCCCAGACCCGACGCCAGTAATACTGTAGTGCGGGACATTCATACATAACATGAGGTAGTGAACCAATGGCCGCATGACATGTCCAACAACTATTGCCCTGAGTAGTGTTCCATTTGGCTAATCTGTCAGGAGTGTAAAAACACCGGTGGGCTAGAAAGAAGAGTGTCTGAGTGAGTGAGGCGGATCGGGAGACCCGTGTCACTCTACTCCAGACAAGGCTCCATTGCTCCGGGTCAAAGTCACATGCAATTCTCTCTCCCATGCTTTCTGCGCTATAGGGTATCTCTAGTTATAGCATTACATAAGGTTTTGTAAAAATTGGATGCTACACCCGGTGAACTACCGATAGATCGGATAGTCTCCAACCAACCTTGTGTAGGGGAGGCCGATGGCGGGAGCACCTTAGCACTCCGAAGGCACTGCTGAAGTTGCACCAACTGAAAGTAGTGTTTCGCTGGGAGACCAACTTCAATTTGCAATTCACTAAAAGTTTTCCAGCGACCTTCATGGAACAACTGACTAGGAATCCAAATGCCCCTAGTGTACCAGGGGCTCCACGCCATCGGTTTATTTTGTATTCGAAATCGAGTATTGTACCAAAGTGGGAGCTTGTCTAACGGACAGAGTCGGGAGTCTAAAGATTGCATAAGATTATTAAAGGCACCTAAGGTGTCTAAAAGCATTGGTGGAAAGTGGAGTCTGATGGGAGAGTCATACCAGGAAGAAAAGTAAGAGGAATCGGTTTGCAAAGGTCCTCTTCTATGTCTAGCCACACAGGTCTACTCGGTACTGGATCTTCCAGCCAACGAGCGCCTTGTTTGAGAAGAAAAGATTGATGATACTTCAGGAAATCAGGGAATCTGACACCCCCATTTTCCTTATCTGCTTGCAGCTTATGTTTCGCTATCCTAGGTGTCTTGTTTTGCCACAAGTATCTAGTCAGAAGGCCCTCTATATCTTTATATATACGTCGAGGTAAGAGACAGGGCAACATTTCTAAGATATAATTCACTTTCGGAACAATCATCATTTTTATGGTTTCTAATCGACCCCACCAGGTAAGTGTTAAAGGAGTCCAGCGGTGAGTAAGCGCCCGGACTTTAGAGGTTAAGTCTTTGGCATTGAAGGAGATAGTGTCTTCCAAAGGAGAACAATAGTGAACCCCAAGGTATTTGACCATGCGAGGTTGCCATAAAAAGGGGAAGGGTTGCATATCTGCCTGATGAAGCAAAGGATTTAATGGAAAGGCTACCGACTTGGTCCAATTTATCTTATAACCGGACAGTTGTGAGTATTTACCAATTTGCTCTAGGAAAGACGGTACATAGTATATAGAGAAAAAAAGAATAAGGTCATCAGCATACGCTGAAATTTTGATTTCACTATGGTGAAGGGGACTGCATGAATCTCAGCTGTTTGCCGGATTAGTTAAGACATGGGTTCGAGTGCAAGATCGAAGAGAAGTGGAGACAGTCGGCATACCTGGCGAGTGCCGCGTTGAAGGGTAAAAGGCTGAGACTTTAAAGCATTGACACATATCCAGTCTGAAGCCGGAGCGAACATGGTGCGAAGACAACGAAGAAAACCTACCCCGAAACCGTACCATCGGAGGACTGCAAATAGAAGGGCCACTCTAAGCGATCAAAGGCCTTCTCAGCATCAAGTGAGAGGCCAACAAATGGGCGATCAAGATTAACTGCGGTAGTCAGTACATGGCATAGAGTCCGAGCATTGTCAGCAGTTGATCTACCAGGAATGAAACCACATTGATCTGGGTGTATAAGGTAGGCATCCTATCAGAGAGCCGGGGTAGAGGAATGGTGGCAAATATTTTATAGTCCGCGTGTAGGAGGGAAATTGGACGTAAATTAGCTGTTAGATGCGGGTCTCACCCCTCTATCTCAAAAACTACTACATGTGCCCTTGAAAAGGACCCAGAAGGAGACCCCTCCTCGGCCAGAGCAGAAAATATAAAGTTTCAAAACTGAGCTTAGTCAGGGTGAAAGGTTTTGTAGAATTCAGCAGGGAGACCGTCTGGGCCTGCTGCTCGACCTGAGTCACATTTCTTGATATCATAATGAATTTCTGAGACAGTAAATGTTGTGTCCAAGGCCACTCTATCTTCGTCAGATCAGGGTCGGTCTTTGTACCCCTGAAAGTAAGCGTTCAAATACATCTGGCTCAAAATCACATTCAGATTGATAAAGCCGAGTATTAAAAATCACGAAAGAGTTCTAAGATTTCGGTATCTTTAGTGACCAAGCCCCCCCCCCCCGACGGATTACGGAGGGCGGTAACACAACACGCTTGGCTTCTTTTGACCTTTTAGGGCATTTGCTAATAATTTTGCCAGCACGATTATTTTCCCCGATAATATAGCCCTTGTTGTGATTCAATATTTTTAACAGCAGCAGTGTACAAAAGCTGATTGTATTTGAAAACGGAAGCGTTGTAAACGGAGTAAAATACATGGGTCAGTACGGGACGTGAGGAGACGCTCCCCAGCTTGTATCTGCTGCTCTAGAATCAGTAAAGCTGCTTTCTTTGTTTCCCCTGCCGAATTTGATAGCTAGTTATAGTTGCGCGGATAGATGCTTTTAAAACCCTCCCACCAAGACAGCTCGCTGTGTCATGGGGTGAGTTAAAATGAAAATAATCTTGGATTAGCGGCCTTTATATCAACCTGAAAATCTTTTTGACCCAGAATAGGGATCTATCAAAAAACCAAGCTCGGGGGAATCGTCCCCGCAGTGACATGTAATGATAAAGATATGGCAGCATGATCTGAAATATGGAGAGGATGAGTCCTAGTCGTGTCTACTTGAGAAATCAGTGCTTTGGAAATGAGAAAGAAATCTATTCTAGATTGGGAGAGTGATGGGGGGCAGAAAGAAAAGAAAGTGAACTCTAAGTCGGAGGGTGAAGCAGCCTCCATATATCTACCAGCGCAAGATCTTGCATCAGAGCTGTAAGGGTAGCAAGACTCTTGGGTGGACTACTCGTTCTAGGCGGCTGTCTATCTATCAGAGGGTCTAACACTTGATTAAAATCACCACCAAGTATTAATGGCGTATTGGCAGAGGCCTGTGCCAACTGCGCAATACTTGCATAGTAAGCAGGGTTGTCCACATTCGGGGCATAAATGCAAATACATGTAAATTCACTATCTCCAACCTTAAGATGTACTCGGGCCCATCTACCCTCCTTGTCAGCGCTAGTAACAATTACAGTAGCTTGCAAAGATTTCTTAACCAGAATGGCTACCCCGCACCGTTTGGAAACGGCGGGAGAATAGGCAGCCACCATGTAAGGCTTAACATTGATTTTCAGTGTTTCAGCAGAGTTAATGTGCGTTTCCTGAAGAAACGCTAAATCAGCATGCTCATGGCTAAGATAGCTAAGGATTTTTTCTTTCTTTTGATTGGACTATTAATGCCCTTTACGTTGAGTGATAAGATTTTACATAAGGCCATTCAGACAGTTAAAAATTCCTGAGCATGATGTAGCGCACATAATTTCACAATGTCCCTCATATTGACTGTATCGGCTGTACATATGGCATAAAAGAAAATAAGCTTAGATAATACAATGAAGCGCCCCACATTAAAAAAGAAAAACCGCAGCGCGTAGAGAAGAGCAGAACCCCAAAAATTACTGCGGACCATGTGTCTGCGGGGAGAAGCCCCAGAGAAGGCCGAAATTGAAAAAACACATAACCTGTAGGACTGTGCGTGCTCCGAATCCGACCCGAGGCACACATCATGGAGGGATAGGAGACCAAAAAACAAAAGTCATAGAAAGAAAGAAAGAAAGTCCAGGTAGTCTCTGCTTGACTATGACCGCCGCATCGGGCCCTTCAAAATGGGCGGACAGAGCCGGCAAATAAAAGTCCAAGTCGTTGGATTAGCGCATCTGCTCTGCTTCTGTGGAGTCTAAAAATGTTGATAGTAGATCAGGATCTTCGAATGTCCTGGTTTGGTTGTGGAGAGTCACTCGGAGCTTCGCGGATACAACAGGCCAAAGCGAGCCTGTAGCTGTTGAAGTCGAGGGCGAAAAGCAAGGAGTTTCTTCCGTCGGTCAACGGTAGGCTTTGCCAAATCAGGGAAGAAGGAGACTTTGTGACCTTCAAATTCCAAATGATTGTTCGCCCGGGCAGCATTTAAAATTTGTTTCCACTTGTTGATATCGTAGCAAGCGAAAGATAATAGGCCGGGGGGTCGTTCGGTTGAGCGCCATGTGGGTAGGAACACGGTGTGCACGATCCGATTTCCAGTGTCTTTATGAAAGGTGATCTTCAGCAAGGAGGGAAGAGTTTTGAGCAGGAATTCTCTCATATCTCCCGCTTCCACCCCCCCTCCGGTATTCCAATGAGCCTCACCTTGTTGCGACGGGCTCGATTATTGCTATCTTCTAACTCCTTTTGAAGATTCTGTATCTGACGCTCAGCCTTGTCCAGTGTGCCCAAGCGCACCGCGTGCGAGTCGAGGACCCCCGCCATATTGTCCTGCCGTAATGAGAGACTTTCAAGTCGGTCCTGGAGCACTCCAAAGTCTTCTCGCATGGCTCTAAGCGCTTCTCCATTGGACTGCACCAATTCCTTCACGCCGCGTATTTCCTCTAAAATCTCCAGGTGCATTTCGGGGTTTTCCCGAAATGGAGCCATCTTCTGTGGGGAGGACACCTCTGTTTTGGAGCATTTTCCGTGAGAAGAAGAAGGAGACCCGAAGTCCAAGCGCGCTGGTTTATGGGCCGCCATCCCCCCCGAGGTACCCCGGTCAGCCCGGAGCGAAATAGTAAGTTTGTATAGGTATTAAGTCAGGATTCTAAGTAGGCCTCTCGGGAGCTTCAGCGCGAAGCGTCTTACCCGCTGGACATCAGGCTCCGCCCCCCTAGAGCCATCTTTCATTCAAGTCATGTGAGTACTGACAACTGATCACAGGTGTGTCTAATTGTACTGCAATGAGAATGTGATTCTTCTATTCAAACTGATTTGAGTTGTTTATAAGGGTGCCAATAATCATAGTAAAATAGTATATGACAGCAGATGAAGACCAGTATGGTCCATCTAATCTGCCCATCAAGGCGGCAAGAGAAGGTGCACCTGCCACTCCGTGCAGGTCACCTTTCCCCATGCCTTTGTTTAGGGTTTACCCACCGCTCCTTGTAGGTCACCCATATTTGTTCAGATATAAGAGATAGTTATGTTTATTTTGATTTTATCCTATTGCTACAAAGGGGTCCACTGTGTCTGTCCCATGCCATTTTGAATTCTGTCACTGTATTTGCCCCCACTACTTCCATCGGGAGGACATTCCAAGCATCCACCACCCTTTCAGTGAAAAATGTATTTCCTGACATTGCCTTTCAGTTTACCCCCTTGCAGCTTCATGTTTTGCCCTCTAGTTTTACAGCTTCCCCGTCTTTGGAAGACATTTGTTTGTTCATTAATAGTCTTTAAGTATTTAAAGGTCTGAATCATATCTCCCCTGTCCCTTCTCTCCACCTGAGTGTACATATTTAGGTCTTCAAGTCTGTTCTCATACATCTTCTGATTCAGGCTCCAAATAATTTTGGTTGCCTTCCTCTGAACTGCTTCCAGTCTTTTTATATCCTTTGCGAGATAAGGTCTCCAAAACTGAACACAATATTCCAAGTGAGGCCTCACCAGCAATTTGTACAGTGCTATTAGTGCTTCTTCTTTTCTGTTGGTAATTCCTCTCTGTATGCAATCCAGCATCCTACTGACTTTTGCCACCACCTTGCTGCACTGTTTCGCTATCTTGAGATCCTTGGGTCCTTCTCCTGGTCCATGCACACCAACCTCTCGCCCCCTATCACATACAATTCCCTTGGATTTATGCTTCCCAGGTGCATGACACTGCACTTCTTCATGTCAAAATCTTGTCAAGCATTAGACCATTCTTCCAGCTTTTGTAGATCTTTCCTCATGTTATCCACTCCCTCAGGGGAGTCCATTCTGTTGCAAATTTCTGTGTTATCTGCAAAAAGACAAACTTTTCCATGCAGTCCATTAGTAATATCACTCACAAATATATTTCACATGTCAATAATATTGACCATAACAGTATCTTGAGAACGGGGTTGTTGGTAGTTGGTAGTTTAAAGTCTCTATTAATACAGAATACCTTGTGGTCTTGGGCAAGCCACTTAACCCTCCATAGCCCATGTTCCCTGTAAAATAGTTATCTCCAAGTTATAATGCCCTGTTAAATGTAATTTCAGTTTGTTCAATGTAAACCGCACTGATGCAGAATAGCGCGGTATATAAGAGAATATAAATAAATAAATAAATAAATCATGCGTTTGCCAATGATTGATCTGGTAGTTTTTATGACTTGTGTTTTACATTCATTTATAGAAATAATAATAAAAAAGTGGTTAACATTAAAATACCCAAAACCAGAAAAATCAATGTCAAAATTCTTCAAATAGTGAAGATAAGCCTGCTCCATTTGTGTCAATCAGACCCAGCTCTTAACGGCTCTCCACAACTACCAACAACCTCGCTCTCAAGATACTGTTGTGGTCAACATTATTGGCATGTGAAATGGCTTTGGACTATATATGCACACACATTTGACACATAAAAGAATCAAATAAAACAAGACCAATTAAGAAAGAAAATAGTAGGAAATAGTATAAAAACTGGGACATTGCCAGGACATGCATAAAGAATTGACTCTACTAAGAATTAGCTGCAATTAAACACACCTAATCTAGGGTACACACTGAACAAAATCCACCACCACTCCCACAAAGAATCAAACAGCCCAGGAACAAATGGATTGCAGTGGGCTCTAGTAGGTTGCAACCTGTTACACAGAGACACAATATCAAGAGATATCCCTGCATAATGCCTTCTCTGCCTTGGATAATGAGGGGGCCTAATTCATGGAAACTGAAGTGCCTTTAAATGAAAGACTTAATGCCAAATCTACTGATAATGTACAAAATAGGACAAAAATAATCACAAAACAGAAAACTACTACTACTTGGAGATCCCATCATCAGAGTCACCATCTTGGGAACACAGTTCAAAGGAGAGAGGATGGTCTTCAGCCAGCAGGAATACTAACCATATTTTTGGTATAATTAATGCAGAAAGTGAGCACTCCAAAACTGATATTGTCATCCACTTGGGTACAAATGATCTGGCTAGAAATAGTGCCTCTGCAGTTCAAAGGGACTTCCAGACTCTGGGAGAGAAACTCAAGCCCATTGCTAACACGATAGCATTCTCAGAAATTCTACCTGTTCATGGCAAGGGGGCAGAAAGGCTGCATCGCATAAACAACTTTAATACATGGCTCCAAGCCTGGTGCAAACAAGATTTAGATATATAGGCAACTGGGGAAACAGATGGATCAACAAGAGACTATACTAAACAACCAGATCAATCATTGGCAAATGTATGATAAAATTCTGTATTAATAGAGACTTTAAAAGTTTTAAAATCAGCTCCTGACCTCATTTCATCAGGAAATGAGACCCATAATAACAGGACCATATAAGTACAATGTGAAGGTCATATGACATGTAAATTCTAATCAAAGTTTTGACAGAGAGGAAACATCAACAGATTTTGAGGAAAGGATCAAAGCGACAGTGATGAAAATGCTGACATAAGAAAATATGGATACTCAACTGAAGAATTCTGAGTATTAATTTAAGTTTTATGATATAATTGCAATCGCTGTAAGGATTGTAATATTTCACCATTGCTTGGCAGATGCACTCCAAGATATCATAACAAGGGATATCAGCAATAGACCAAGAAGGACCAATAATGACAACAGGATCGGCACACCTGCAGGATATCACAAGACTAAACAAGCAACCTCAAGAAGAGCTCCTTCGCTACTGGCATCCACACTTTGGAACTCCCTCCCAATGTGCCTGACGGCCCTGAATGATACCAAAGGCTGCCGCAAGGCCCTCAAAACCCTGCTCTTCACAGAAACCTATGAGCAAACAGATAACCAATAGTCTCCACCCGAATGGTAATGCAACTACCTCCACCAACTCGATACCCACCCATCCCAACTAGATGAGTTCAATGTATAATGTTGTTAAATACCCTCATGTTAAATGTAACCCTCAAATTGTGATGTGACCACTTTGATTGTAGGGTAAGGTGGTATACAAATCTGTCTAAATAAATAAATATATTGCAATAGTCCAACAATTTATCATGAGCTTATTAATCAAAGTAGGTGGGTCGTTAAGGGAACATAGTGGCCTTAAAGAACAAATCTGCCTCAAAGTGTAAAATTTCTTATCAAAGGCAGAAATTTTGTGATCATACATAATGCCATTATAAAGCAGAATCCCTAAGCTACTTCCCTAATTGCCAAGTGGGGAGATCAAGGGAACCCACGTTTGTGAATCCTTTCTCCTAGTACATCATATGGCCTTAGTCAATAAATTCCTCTTTCATTTCTATAACTGAAGTCATGAGACAATTGCTTTCAACCAATGATCTAGTTAACAGTTTTCATTGTCATTTGAAAATATAGATCCTAGTTTCTTTTCAGTCTAGATCAGATTGCTAGCATCTTCTCTTGGAGGGAAATTCTAAGTGGCATTACCTTAGAACTCTCATTTTCACTCAAGCACTGCACAGTAGAAATGCAAGAAAACGCTGTGCAAGCTACACACTGATGAGGGGAAAGTTCTTGTAGAGAATATTAAGTGATATTTTGTGACAAGATTGTAGAAATTCCTAGGGCTAACATGTCACTGGGTAAAGCACTGCAAGAGAAAGAATCCAGGAGGAAGAAACACATTTTACATTTTCTCGCCATGAACTATTTCTGAAAAAAAGTGTGAACAAGATCCAAAATCCCTTCCCTTCCCATTTCATGTTTGTATAGCTACTTAAACAGCACTGAGTGATTAGTTATGGTGCAACTCAGTGTTTGCAAAATAGAAAACGTGGAGATTGGGAATGGGCATGGACAATTTTTCGATTCAGTTTGTCTTTAGGTCAAACTTATGATTCATTTTCATTTTTCTGGAAACTTTTTTTTCCTCCATTACATTTGGGTATATTAAAGTCAACAGAGCAAGAAATTTTTCACTCTAACCATGAGGATTTTTATCTATTGACAGGAGAATCCCAAGGCACCAAGAGAGGGGCAACATAACACTAATATTGGCATGGAAACCCCAAGCAAATGAGAGAGGTTTAAAGCAGCAGCAAAATTTGTAGTAAGATTGCAGATCCTGAGTGTGAGGCAAAGAAACCCTAGAGGGTTAAGTCATGGTGAGAGATCTGTGAGAAGATGACCCTGTTTGAGGCATTCATGAAGGAGTTTTTAAGAGCCTCTATAGATAGGTTTGTTTTGTAGATTAATGCTGTGTCGAACATATACATTTTTAAAGTGATTAATGGACAGTCTATTTAGATATTTAAATAAAACAAAATGTTTTTGAGTTTTGGAATAAAAGTAAAATGGACCATGGGATTTGACTTTGCAATTATGTAATCTGCAGGGTAAAGGGTTTGGTCCAACATAAAAAGTTTCTTTATGGGTGTCACAGTTTGGGTTCAATTTGATTTTATTGGAAGAATATGATGACAAGAATGTACAGTCCATCACACTTCCACAAAGATCACACAAAAGACCTTAGGGTTTCTTATTTGAAAATGCAGCTTGAAAGTTCACCTGTACCATTCCCCAGCTCTCCTTGAAATACTAATGCAAAACAATATGATTCCTACAAGAATGTGTTGTGACCACATAAATATAACAAGCCAGCTTGTTTTTTATAAGTATTCTCAAGATGGCCAGTTGTACAAAACTTTAAAACACCAAAAAGAGGCAGAAAAATTCATTATTCACTTGTGTAAGCTATTAAATATGCTTTGACTGATATTCTTGTTTAATGCTGCAGAAGAAGTTGAAAAGTGATTTGAGAGAGATGTCATGACAGACCATTAATTAGAATAGTCACAACTACAGAATCAACCCTGGATATCCTTTCATGCATGGACTCAAACAAACCCATTTTTCCACAAAACTCTGACCCTGATTTAATGCTCTTGCTGTTTCTTCCCCCATCTGATGGAGAGCTGCCCATTCTTCCACTCACCTCTCCCGTATCAGACATCCAGCTAGTGCCAACACCCTGAATAAGTTGCTTCCTGCTTCTGATGCAGCTCATGCCCAGCATCACACTCCAGTGGAAATACCCTATTTTTGGCACTTATCGATTAGTACTTGTACTCTGCTGCTGGTGCACTGCCACTGGTCTAGGAACCTGCTTGTGCCTCATCCAGTTGCCACTGGTATACCATCAGGGATAGGCAAGTATGTATAGTGTTCTTACTAGTCCACATGTTGTTGGTGAAATGCACACTATTATCTTGGCTATATCACTTCATATCTCCTCACAGCTTAGCATGCTAACTAGCTTTTTCAGACCCTCCTAAGCTAAGAAACTTTCTATATTTGATTCTAGAAATCCCTCACATGATGATTCATCACATTCTGCATACAATTATGTCTGTGTCTGTCCTTAGACCCCTGAAGAAGGCCTCCGGCCGAAACATTTTAGTTGGGTCTACGAATAAAGTTTTTTGGATATACCTAACTGTGTTTAGCCGTGGTTTTTGGCTTCCGCTCCCTCCTCCTATTGTACCTCTGCGGAAGACCTCCTTCTCCTGCTGTTTAGCCATAGGAGGAGGGAAAATTGGTACAGCTCTGTACTCTTATCATGACAGCCTGTTGATCAGCCAGAAAATTTGAAGGATCTGGAAAGGCTGGAAGAGTTCAACAGCCTCACACAATCTCAACACCCCCTCCTACCTCCTCTGTCCCCCCTGCTCTCGCCTGAAGATTGTAGAAGGCTGTCAAGGCAATCTGCCTTCCAGCCATCTTCAACACTGTGCCTGAAAAGCCAGAGAAACAGTTTCAGGGGAGTAGAGCTCAGCTCAGCATGACTGAGTTCAGGGGGTGACTACCAAGACTTGACCTCGTCATTGTCCTTGTTGGGGTCTCCTGATTCCATCTGTCTGGGATGCAGTTTGTGGTGGATTGCTGGTGGCCATTGGTGTGGTATGGGGGTTTTCCGCTGTTTTTTGCACATTAGTAGCATTTTTACTATTGTGTGCCTGGAGGTCGTACAGTCTTTGCAAATTTTCAGCCTGAGCAGCTCCAATATACATTCCTACTGTAGCACCTGTAAAGTTCATTGCTGTAATAGCACTGTTAATAAGGACCTTCCAAGTCACCGTGGTCTTAGTGTGCACTGTTGTGATATTTATCTTAACTCTCTTTGTCTTCTTCCAGGAAACATTGTTTGACATGTGGCAAGTGAGATGCCTCATCTCCGGCTTCTGGAATCTGTTCTTCTTGCATGACAGCATCTGAGTTGTCTCTGGAGGGCTCGCTCCGCCTCTCTCAGTCAGAGGATGCAGTTAGTCCAGCCTTGCCTGACTTAGGATAGGAGGTGGCGGATGGCACTGTAGGTAAGGATAACTGGCAGGCAGGAAGTTCTGGCAACCATGCTGTGGGTTGCCCCCATCCTCTAGGGATTTGCAGAAGATATGAAAATATATTTTCCTGTAAAGGAAGAACATGGTTGGGTGGCCACAGCCTCAAGCCCATAGGCCTCTGAAGGTCCCCTGGAGCCACCATAGCATTCTGAATGAGAACTGGAAGTTCCTCTGTGCAATAGGCAGATCATGGATGGATCTTTGACTTCCATTAAAATAATTTTCCCTTCTTCCTCTGATTTACCCTATGGAGAAAAGGACTCCTCATCTACATTACAAACCACCCTCACAGGGGATAAGGCTGGAATCCAAGAGACTCTGGAATTTGTTACCGGAGGATGTAGTAAAGGCTGTTAGTGTAGCTGGGTTTAAAAAAGGTTTGGACAAGTTCCTGGAGGAAAGGTCCATAAACCATTATTAAGAAGTGACCCAGGATATCAATGCTTGACCCAGTACAAGCATTACGGAACCTTTGTCCTTTGGGGAAACTGCTAGGTATGAATGACCTAGATTGGCCACTGTTGGAAACAGGATACTGGGCTTGATGGACCTTGGTCTGACCCAGTATGGCATATCTTATGTTCTTATGTTCTTATGAGAGGAATGGACAAGTGAAAGGGAAAAGAGGGGGCCTTAAACTCCTTGCCACTAGCAACAAAGATGTTTGAGGGCCCCAGGTCCCCCATAGAAGAGACCTGAGACTTGGACTCCCATGAAGGGGGCTGCCAAGCAGTTACTAAGGACTGTAAACAGTCCGTGAGCTCACAGACCCTTGTGTGGGGCATAGAGTCACCCTCATACTTCTCAGAGTCCAGGTAAAGTCTATTTATCTTATGAGTCTGAGTCCAGTAAGGGTCAGCCATTTTAGAGCTCTCTGCATTCTTAGGACTCAGCTGTGGCTTTCTCTGGAGCCAGTAAACCCCCACAATGCAATCCATCAAGTTCATTCTGAAGAAGGAAAATAAATCTTGTCTCTTTCTCTTGGGAGTGAACAGATATCATGTCAGACCAATTGTTTCTCGAGGTCTTAGGTCAGCGTTATACCCTGGAGTTTTCAGACCCTCTAAAGAACACCTTTGTGGAGCTCCCTGTAGCTCCCCACTGAAGGAGGTGGTGATCGAGGAAATGTACAGCACCTCCTATGGTTGCAAACCCTATATGAAACTCCCTCCCAGATGACTTGATAGCCACTGTGGACACTAAAGACTTTAGAAAAAAAACTAAAGATGTTCTTATACATGGAACACTTCAGGAATATCACATAGCAAAATGTAATGAACTCCAATCAATAGATGGTCCATGGACTCACTATATACACTTAGCCATTGTTAACTAGATACTCTCCAGCACCTGCTTCCATGACCTGTATATGAGTTATTATGTTTAAAATCACCGCATGCCATATGCCCCTCTCCTATCTTACTGTTGCGATGTAAATGGTTCAAAATTATAATGTAAACCGCTTTGAGTGAAGAATAAGATGGTATAAAAAATGGTCAAATAAATAAAAATAAAATAAAACTCTTCTACCTGTACCCTCCACAAAGCAGGGCCTGGGGTTAATTCCACCTACTTTGTGGTGCCCGAGAAGGGAAGGTCCTTCTGACCTATTCTGGACATTAAGTTGTTGAATGCCAAACTCTGAGATCCTCATTTCATCATCAAGACTATTAGGTTAGTCATTGCATTAGTCCTGCAAAGGGAATACATCTCCCTGGATCTTGCCAAGGCATGCTTTTCTAATCCCATCTGGGAGCAACCGCAGCAAGTTCTCTGCTTCTGTGCCTTGGACCACCATTTTTAGTTCCAGGTTCTACCTTTTGGTCAGCCACAGCTTCTTGCATCTTTTCAAAGGCTAGATTGGTGGTGGAAGTAGCATTCCTACAAAAGCAGGGAATCTGGGTTCACCCATATCTGGATGACTAGTTGATTTGTTTATATTCCCTGGAGTATTAGCTGGCCAGAAAATCTGGGGTTGGTGATCAATTATTTCAAGAACAGCCTGATTTTTTCTTATTTGGAGTACCTCAGGGCTCAATTTAACATTTTTCTAGGTCATGTTTTCCTCATAAAGAAGAGGTCACTCAAACTGCAGAGTCATTTCACAGAGTTGGGCCAGGGCACACATGCACCCCTTTCAGAGACATCTACTATTTTTTATTTATTTATTTTATTTAACATTTCTTATATACCGCCTTTCATGATATCAAGGCGGTTTACATTGAACAAACTGAAATTACATTGAACAGGGCATTATAACTTGGAGATAACTATTTTACAGGGAACATATCTTTAGTCTCCCAGTTCTCTTGTTTGACCAGATCTTTCCTCTCCTTATAGATATTAATGAACAGTTATTGTGGTAATTGTAGGCTATCTGATGGACAGGATGCCGCTGGAAGCACTGGATTGGGTGACAGTCACCAAGGATGCCAGTCTAAAGAGCTGGGGAAAACCTCTGTCTATGTTAGCTTGTCTAGGGTCTTTGATGTCCTCAGAAGGCCTCCTGGTTAATCAACTAGTTGGAGGCCAGAGCAATCGACCTGGCTTACTGTAAAAAGGCTATGGTCCCTGCTGGTGGGCAGAATAGTCTGTATGCTATTGGAAAATGCCACAGCTGTGGCATACATCAAACAAGGTGGCATGGATCTTGAGGGGGCAGAGGAGGAACATTTCATTACCCTGTCCATAGTATACATCGTGGGTGTTGGCAACAATCAATTGACTTCTTGAGTTGGAACACTGTGGATCCCGTTGAATAGACATTAACTCCTCATGTATTCAACTTTATAGTGCATAGGCAAGGTCTTTCAGCTTGATGGCCACTCAGGAGAATGCCAAAGTGAGGAACATTTTCAGCTGCAGGAAGGATCCATAGGTGGTGGGTTTAGATACCCTGCTTCAGAAGTGGCCCCAGGAAAGGCTTCTGTATGAATTACCCCTGTGGCCCTTGGTGAGAAGCCTTCTGTGAAGGATTTTGTCTCACCCAGGCTTTGTGACTCTGAACTGGCCACGCAAGCCATGGTACACAGGTTTTTTGAACCTACTTTACGGATCCCCTATCTTGTATGCTCAAGAGAGGGATCTTCTGTTGCAAAGGCCCCTGGTAATGGAAGAATCCATTCTCTTCTTGCTTACAGCCTGGCCCTTGAGAGACTGTCTAAGAAGAACTACTCTGGAACAGCAGTGGGCACCCATTTTCAAAGCCAGGAAAGCCTCTTCTTTCTTGGACTTCTTTACGTGAGAGATGATATATTGGAGGAATTTAAACAAATGTCGATAAAACCGGAAAATGTAATACAACAGTTTGATACATTAAAGAGTAGAAAAACACCTGGACTGGATAGTATATATATCCCAGGGAAATGAAAGAACTCAACTGTGAGGTTTCAGACTTACTATTAGTAATGCTAATTTTTTAAAAATGTTTCAGGTGTGATGTCAAAAAATACAGACCGGTAAGCCTGATGTCAGTACCAGGCTAAATGATAGAAACCATCATAAAGGACAAAATTACTGAACATATAGAAAGTCATGGTTTAATTGGACAAAGCTAACATGAATTTAGGATCATAACAAATGCCATACTGGGCCAGACCATGGTCCACCAAGCCCAGTATCCTGTTTCCAACAGTAGCCAATTCAGGTCACAAATACCTGGCAGGTTCCCAAAAAGGCACACAGGTTCTACAATGCTCATCCTGGGACAAGCAATGGATTTCCTGGGTCCTCTTTAAAATGGTTTATGGAACCTGGATCCTCTTTAAAATGATTTATTGAACTTTTTTTTAAACCCAGCTACTCTAACAGCTTTTACTACATCCTCCGGTAACGAATTCCAGAATTTGATTAAGCATTGAGTGAAAAAATATTTTCCCTTATTAGTCTTAAATGGTTACATCATAGCTTCATTGCAAATGCAATGTGTGCCTTCGAGTCAGTCCTGACTCCTGGCAACCCAGAAGCTCCTGGGTTTTCTTGGCAGTGTCACCGGAAGTAGATTGCCAGGCCTTTCTTCCGAGGCAATGGAGGGTTAAGTGACTTGCCCAAGGCCACAAGGACGTGTTCCCTAATCTTTTTACATTTTGATGGTGTAAACAACTGATCTACATTTACCTGTTCCATTCCACTCATTAATTTATAGACCTCTATCATATCTCCCCTCAGCCGTCTCTTTTCCAAGTTGACAAGCCCTAACCTTTTAAGCCTTTCCTCATAGGACTATCCTTCCATCCCCTTTACCATTTTGGTGGATCTTCTCTGTACCTTTTCTAATTCTGCTATATGCTTTTAAAGATATGGCGACCAGAATTGAACAAAATATTCAAGGTTAAGTTGCACTATGGAACAATACAGAGGCATTATAAAATCCTTGGTTTTTTATTCTCCATTCCTTTTCTTTTGATTCCTAGTATTCTATTTGTTTTCTTTTGATGCTACTGCCCACTGGACAAAGGGTTTCAACGTATCTATGAATGCACTGAAATCTTTATCCTGGATGGTGGTTCCTAATGTGCTACCTTGTACTGTGTAACTGTAGTTTGGGCTGTTTGCACTTGTTCACATTAAATTTCATTTGACATTTAAACATCCAGTTTTCCAATATATCAAGGTCCTCATGCAATTTCACAATCCTCTTGCGTCTTAATAACTTTGAATAATTTTGTGTCATCTTCAAATCTGTTCACCTCACTCATTATTTCCATTTCCAAGCCATTTATGAATATGTACAAAAGTATTTCCAGGCCATGCCAGGCCATTTCCAGGCCATTTATGAATATGTTAAAAAGTGAGCCTAGCACAGATCCCTGGGGTACTCCACTATTCACCCTTCTGTATTGAGAAAATTGGCCATTTAGCCCTACTCTCTGCTTTCTATCTTTTATAAAGTGCCTGATCCACAATACTACACTGCCTCTAATCCCATGGCTTTTTAATTTCGCCAAGAATCTCTCATGAGGGACCTTGTCAAAGGCTTTCTGAAAATCCAGGTACACTATATGAACTGGCTCACCTTTGTCTACCTGTTTATTCACACCTTCAAAAAAATATAACCGATTAGTAAGACAAGCCTTTCCTTTGCTAAATCCATGTTGGCTTTCTCCCATTAAACCATGAATGTCTACATGTTCAATAATTTTATTTTTATAATAGTTTCTACCATTTTGCCCGGTAGTGACATCAGGCTCAATGGTCTGTAGTTTACCGGATCACCCCTGGAATCCTTTTTAAAACTTTATGTTACATTGGTCATTCTCCATTCTTCAGGTGCTACAGATGATTTTAATGATAGTTCACAAATTAATAATAGTAGGTCTGCATTCTCATATTTCAGTTCTTTCAACACCCTTAAATATATGCCATCTGGTGCAGGTGATTTACTTCTCTTTAGTTTATCAAAAGGTTGTAACATATCATTCTAGTTTATCGATATTTCTTTCAATTCTTCCAATATATCACCTTTAAATACCATTTCAGGTATAGGTAACTTAGTGAAGGAAAGTCTTGTCTCATTAACCTGCTATATTTTTTTGTAAAGATGAACTGAATTTTCAGAAAGCCTTTGACAAGGTCTCACCTGAGAGATTCTTGAGGAAATTAAAAAGTATAGCATTTTGGATTGGAAAATGGTTAAAAGATAGAAAACAGAATTAGACTAAATGGCCAGTTTTCTCAATGGAGAAGAGCGAATAGTGGAGTACACCAGAGATCTTTGCCGGACCCTCTGGTTGTTACCTACAACTCCTAGTTGAAACCACTAAAACATATCAAGTATTTACAACCCATTTTGGACAATGATGCACCCCTCACAGGCCTTGATTGGCAGACCTATCCTGGCCTACTGACAGCCCCCGAACCACAAACAGGTACCTACCAGAAACCACAAATTGCATAATGACACTAACTCAAGGTTCAGATCTTACCAGAAACCCAAATGCCAGCTCTGTCCCCACATTCACCATGGCAATACTATAAAGGGATGCAACAGTATCACCTATAATATCTGGAGTTCATTCATCTGTTCTTTTCAAATATAATATATGCTATCACTTATCAGCAATATCCTTCTGCCGTCTACATTAGACAAACAGGCCACTCTTTAGGAAAAATAATAAATGGACAGAAATCTGACATTAGAAATGGCAATATTCAAAAACCAAGAGGAGAACATTTCAGCCTTCAGAGCACTCTATCTGACCATAAGGTAGCCATACTCCCCCAAAGAAACTTTAAGGAGACACACAAAGGCACATTTTAGAAAGTTATGTAAGTGAAATACCTGAAATTATGTGGGAGGGGCAGCAGTAAAGATGAAGATATGTAAATGCCATCTAAAATTGCCCTATATCTGCTCTAAAATATCAATGTGTCCACCGTGATATAGAGCAAGATGGGGGCATATGCAGAAAAATGAATGATTTCAGAAACATGTATGTGTGAGATAGATGTTTGCTATGTAAGCAAAATAGGAAAGAACAGCCCAAACCACAATTACACATTGCAAGGTTCCACATTAAGAATCACCACTCAGGAAAAGGACCTGGGCATCATTGTGGATAGTATGCTGAATGCTCTGTCCAGTTTGCAGTGGCGGCCAAGAAAGCAAATAGAATGCTAGGAATATAAAATAAAACCAAGGATATTATAATGCCCCTGTATCACTCCATGGTGCGACCACACCTTGAATATTGTGTGCAGTTCTGGTCACCATACCTTAAAAAGGATACAGCACAATTGGAAAGGGTACCTAGAAGTGTGACAAAAATGGTAAAGGGGTTGGAAGCATATCCCTACGAGGAAAGTCTTAAAAGATTATGGCTCTTCAACTTGGAAAAGAGATGGTTGAGGGGAGATATGATAGAGGTCAATAAAATAATGATAGGAGTAGAATGGGTAAATGTAGATCGGTCGTTTACCCTTTCAAAAAGTAGAAAGACTAGGAGACACTCAACTAAGTTAGAATGTACCACATTTAAAACTAATCAGAGACCAGAACTGCACATTTAAGACTGATCAGAGACCAGAACTGCACACAATATTCAAGGTGTGGTCGCACCATGGAGTGATACAGGGGCATTATAATATCCTTGGTTTTATTTTTCATTCTTAGCATTTTATTTGCTTTCTTGGCCGCCATTGGTTTGCAGCTTGTCGTGCTGTGAGGGCTTGTGTGCATCAGTGATGCTGAGAGCTAAACTATCAGTAGTTTAACTACTGGCAGGGTCTCCCAAGATGGACAGGTCTCAGCTGAGGTGCCAGGCCAAGACAAACCACCCATCTGGGCAGCAGCAGAATGGGATAGTGTTGACGGCGGAGGATCACATTTCTGTGACAACGGCAACAACACCAAACTTAAACTACGCTGAAGAAAGGCCTGGCAATCTACTTCTGTATCTTGTCATGAAAACCCAATGGATAGTTACAACAAAACAAATTGTGCTATAGTGCTGGAAGATGAGACCCCCAGGTCGGAAGGCACTCAACTAGCTACTGGGGAAGAGCTGAAGAATTTTCAGAGTAAATCCGGCATTTATGATGTGGTTGGATCAAAGCCCTCGGGACGTCTGACTGCTGATGTAGCTGCACATGAAATGAGTCAGAAGCTGTAAAGATGTCTTACACATTGGAACATGGAACATATGAAGCATGAACCAAGGAAAGTTGGAGGTGGTCAAGAATGAAATGGAACGTGTACAACTTGATCTGTTGGGTGTCAGCGAACTGAAATGGACTGGCATCGGGCACTTTGCATCAGATGATCACATAGTCTACTATGCTGGAAATGAAAGACAAAGAAGAAATGCTGTTGCATTTATAATAAAGAAGAAACTTGCAAGAACTGTAATGAAATACAATGCAATCAGTGAACGCTTAATCTCTATTCATCTACGAGGAATGCCTGTCAACACAATTATAATTCAAGTATATGCCCCAACAAAAGCTGCAGAAGAGAATGAAATTGAAGAGTTCTATGAACAAGTGTAAGCTGAAATTGACAGAACATGCAAACAGGATATCCTGATAGTCATGGGTGACGAATGCAAAAGTTAGCAACAAAAAAGAAGGCAAAGTAATTGGAAAATATGGACTTGGCAACAGAAATGAAGCTGGAGAAAGACTGATAGAATTCTGCAAGACCAGCAATCTATTCATCTCAAACACCTTCTTCCAGCAACACAAGCGGCGACAGTACACATGGACTTCACCCAATGGATTGTATAAAAATCAAATTGACTACATCTGTGGAAGTCAACGATGGAAAAGCTCTGTAACATCAACAAAGACAAAACCTGGTGCTGACTGTGGTACAGATCATCAACTACTAGTATGCAAACTCAAGCTAAAGTTGAAAAAGAGCAAACCACTCATGAATGCAACAAAATATGACCTTGAGAATATACTATTGGAATTTAAAGACTGCCTGCAAAATCGATTTGCTGCTTTAGATACAAATGACAGAGCTCCAGAAGAGTTATGGAATGACATCAAGTAGGTTGTGTTGGAAGAAAGCGAGAAGTCTCTACAAAAGTTGAAAAAGCAAAAACGGCCAAAATAGATGATGGTAGAAACTCTGAAAATTGCCCACAAACGCAGAGAAGCTAAAGCTAGAGGAGAAAGAAAGACAATCGCAGAACTCAACAGAGATTTCCAACGTGCAGCAAGACAGGACAAGGAAAAGTACTACAATAACGCATGCAAGGAAATAGAAGCAGAAACTATTAGAGGAAGAACAAGATCAGCTTTCCTAAAGCTACGAGAGTTAAAGATTAAGTTTCAGCCTCAAATTGGAATGTTACAAAATGCTCAAGGTTCTATATTGAATGATGCTGAGAAGATCAAGAAAAGGTAGAAGGAATATATAGAGTTTTTATATTTAAAAGATCAAGTGGACCAACAGCCGTTTCAACCTGTACCTTATGATCGGGAACCATTGGTGATAAAAGAAGAAGTTGAAGCAGCATTGAAAGCCTTATCAAAGAACAAAGCACTAGGCATTGATAGAATTCCCATAGAAGTATTACAGCAATCTGATGCAGCTGTTACCGTACTTAGAAGGCTCTGCCAAGAAATATGGAAGACAACATCATAGCCAACTGACTGGAAAAGATCTGTGTTTATACCAATATTAAAGAAGGTGATCCAACTGACTGTGGAAATTATTGCACAATCACTCTGATCCCACATGCCAGCAAAATTCTACTGAAGATTATTCAAAAGAGACTACAACCATACCTGGAACAAGAACTACCTGAAGTGCAAGCAGGGTTCAGGAAAGGGCAAGGAATGAGAGACATCATTGCGGATGTGAGATGGATCCTTGAAAAGACTAAATAATACCAAAAGGATATCTATTTAAGAACATAAGAACATAAGATATGCCATACTGGGTCAGACCAAGGTCCATCAAGCCCAGTATCCTGTTTCCAACAGTGGCCAATCGAGGTCATAGGTACCTAGCAGTTTCCCCAAAAGACACAGGTTCCACAATGCTTGTACTGGGTCAAGCATTGATATCCTGGGTCCATTCTTAACAATGGTTTAAGGACCTTTCCTCCAGGAACTTGTCCATACCTTTTTTAAACCCAGCTATACTAACAGCCTTTACTACATCCTCCGGTAACAAATTCCAGAGTTTGATTACACGTTGAGTAAAAAAATATTTTCTTTTATTAGTCTTAAATAGTTTACCCTGTAGCTTCATTGCATGTCCCCTAGTCTTTCTATATTCTGAAAACATAAACAATCGATCTACGTGTACCCACTCCACTCCATTCATTCATTTATAGACTTCTATCATATCTCCCCTCAGCCATCTCTTCTCCAGGCTAAAGAGCCCTAACCTTTTTAGCCTTTCTTCATAGGAGTATCCTTCCATCCCCTTTAACATTTTGGTGGCTTTTCTCTGAACCTTTTCTAATAATGCTGAATCCTTTTTAAAGATATGGTGACCAGAATTGCACACAATATTCATGGCGCAGTCTCACCATGGAACGATATAGAGGCATTATAATATCTTTTGTTTTATTTTCCATTCCTTTCCTTATGAGACCTAGCATTCTATTTGCTCTCTTGGCTGCCGCTGCACACTGGGATGAGGGTTTTAACATGTTATCCACAATGACGCCTAAATCTTTTTCCTGGGTGGTGGTTCCTAATGTGGAAGCTTGCATCGTGTAACCATAGTTTGAGTTGTTCTTCCCTAGGTGCATAACTTTGCACTTGTCCACATTAAATTTCATCTGCCATTTTGATGCCCAGTCTTCCAATTTATCAAGATGCTCTTGCAATTTTCCACAATCCTCTTGGGTTTTAACAACTTTAAATAGTTTTGTTTCATCTGCAAATTTGATAACCTCACTCGTTATTCCCCTTTCCAGGTCATTTATGAATATGTCAAAAAACACAGCACAGATCCCAGTGGTACACCACTATTTACCTTTCTCCATTGGGAAAATTGACCAATTAGCCCTACCCTCTGCTTTCTATCTTTTAACAAGTTCCTCATCCACAATAGTACACTGCCTCCTATCCCATGACTTTTTAGTTTTGCCAAAAGTCTCTGATGAGGGACCTTGTCAAAGGCTTTCTGAAAGTCCAGATACACTGTATCAACCAACTCACCTTTGTCCACCTGTTTATTCACACCTTCAAAAAAGCATAACAGATTAGTAAGATAAGATCTTCCTTGTCTAAAGCCATGTTGGTTGTCTCCCATTAGGCCATGATTATCTACATGCTGAGTAATTTTGTTCTTTATGATGGTTTCTACCATTTTTCCTGGTACTTACTTCAGGCTCACCGGTCTGTAGTTTCCCGGATCACCCCTGGAAACCTTTTTAAAAATTGGCGTTACATTGGCGATCCTCCAATCTTCAGGTATTGCAGATGATTTTAATGAAAATTCACAGATTACTAATAGCAGGTCTGCAATCTTATATTTCAGTTGTTTCAACACCTTTGGATGTATACCATCTGGCCCAGGTGATTTGCTACTCTTCAGTTTATCTAATAGTTGTAATACATCTTCCCAATGTATCAATATTTCCTTCAATTCTTCTACACCTTTAAGTACCACTTCAGTCATGGGTAACCTCCCTACATCTTCCTCAGTAAAGACCGAAGCAAAGAATTTATTCAGTCTCTCCACTATTGCCTTGTTGCCTCTTAGTGCCCCTTTAACCCCTCTATCATCTAATGGACCAACTGACGCTCTCACAGGTTTTTTGCTACGAATGTACTTGAAAAAGTCTTTATTTTGTGTTTTTGCTTCCGCAGCAAGCTTCTTCTCAAATTCTCCCTTTGCCTGCCTTATCAATGTCTTGCATTTGACTTGCCAGTGCTTGTGCTGTTTCCAGGTTTCGTCATTTGGCTCTTTTTTCCATTTCCTGAAGATGCTTTTTTGGCAACAACAGCCTCTCTGACGTCACCTTTAAACCATGTTGGCATTTTTTTGGACTTCCTTCCACTTTTCTTAAAGCATAGAATACAGCTGGTCTGGGCTTCAAAGATAGTATTTTTCAGCAACACCCAAGCTTGATGAAAGTCTTTAACCTCTGCAACTACTCCTTTTAGTTTTTTCTTAACTATTTTCCTCATTTTATCATAGTCTCCTTTTCTAAAGTTAAAATGTAGTACTGTGGATTTCCTTACTATCCCTCCTCCACTAATTAAATCAAACGCGATCATGATATGATCACTATTGCCAATTGACCCTCAACACCCTTATCTCTTGCACTAGATCTAGTGTTCCACTAAGGACTAGATCTAATATGGCTTCCCCTCTAGTCGGTTCATGAACCAGCTGCTCCAAGAAGCAGTCATTTATGTCATCTAGGAACTTTATCTCCCTAGCATGTCCTGCCGTGACACTGACCCAGTCGATACCGGGGTAATTGAAATCACCCATTATTATTACTATGCTGTAACTTTTGTTAGCCTCCTTGATTTCTTTGAGCATTTCATCATCCATTTGTTCATTCTGGCCAGGTGATCGATAGTACACACCCACAGCCATCACCTTCCCCTTTTTACATGGAATTTCAATCCATAGAGATCATACAGCAAATTTGGTTTCCTTCAAAACTTTAATCCTTTCTGACTCAATGCCCTCTCTAAAATAGAGCATAACCCCTCCACCAATTTGATCAGCTCTATCATTACGATATAGTTTGTACCCAGGTATCACAGTGTCCCACTGGTTGTCCTCCTTCCACCATGTCTCTAATATTCCAATCATATCTAACCTCTCATTTAGTGCTATATATTCTAACTCTCCCATCTTATTTTTTAGACTTCTAGCATTTATATATAAGCATTTTACAGACTGTATTTTATTCATATTAATTTGGCTAGTGGTAGACATGGGTAATTTGGGATCTTTAAGCTCTGTCTGCTCTATAATTGAGGGCATTTGGCTACTTTACTCTTTTTTGGAACCTCTCTGCTTTTGGTAGTATCCTTCAAGGATACATTCTTCTGAACCATCCGCTCTTGGGCAACTGTCGGCTTTCCCCTATTATCTAGTTTAAAGGCTGCTCTATCTCCTTTTAAAAGGTTAATGCCAGCAGCCTGGTTCCATCCCGGTTAAGGTGAAGCCCATCCCTCCGGAAGAGCTCCTCTTTTCCCCAGAATGTTCCCCATTTCCTAACAAATCAAAAACCCTCATCTCTGCACCATTGTCTCATCCACGTATTGAGACTCCGGAGATATGCCTGCCTTTTGGGTCCTGCACGTTGAACGGAAAGCATTTCGGAGAACGCTACCCTGGAAGTTCTGGATTCCAACTAACTACCTAAAAGCCTACATTTAGCCTCCAGAGCCTCCCTACCACATTTTCCTATGTCATTGGTACCGACATGTACCAAGACAGCAGACTCCTCCCCAGCACTATCTAAGACTTTATCTAGATGGTGCATCAGGTCCACTACCTTCACACCAGGCAGGCATGTTACCAGGTGATCCTCATGTCCACCAACCACCCAGCTATCTACATGCCAAATGATCGAATCACCAACTATAACGGCTGTCCTAACCCATCCCTCATGGGCACATGGCCCTGGAGAAACTTCCTCGGTGCGAGAGGGTTTTATATCACCTGGAGAACAAGTCCTAGTTACAGGATCACTTCCTGCCACACCAGGGTGATGCTCTCCTGTCACGTGACCTCTCTCCTCCATGGCAACATGGATGCTGCCAGACTGGAGGTGGGACTTCAGGACTCTATCCCTGTAGGACTCGTCTATGTACCTCTTTGTCTTTCTTATGTTTTCCAAGTCTGCTACTCTTGCCTCTAAAGAACGGACTCATTCCCTGAGAGCAAAGAGCTCCTTGCACCTAGTGCACACGTAAGACCTCTCACCAACTGGGAGAAAATCATACGTGTGACACTCAGTGCAAAAGATTGGAAAGCCCCCATCTCGCTGCTGGACTGCTGTCTGCATCTTAGTTTTAAGCTTGTGTTTAGATCGTTAAGTTATTTACTTACTTAGTGTTGCTATGGATTTTTATACTAATAAAACTGTACCTAATAAGCTTCATGTGAACAAGGTATATTAAACGTAATTAATCTCAGGTCTCTGTGTATGACTGATTTGGATAACGAGCTTCAACTGAGAGCACCTCCTTTCCTTTAAGATGTGTAAGTACCTATAAAGCTACGAATATCCCAGGGGAGGGTGGGTGTTGGGGAGGGAGGGAGGGAAATAACACATTAAAAGAGGGCTGCTACACAGTACCCTGTCCTGTGCTGCTGCGGTAAACTGTGACCACCTTCCTGGGTGATTAACAGTCCTTGCTTGGATAGAAGGAGTTTTTCAAAATTGCCTTTTGACCTGCTACCTGGTGTTAACACCTATTAAAAAGGTTTCACAGGTCTCTTGCCCCCTAGGTAGAAGGCCTCTTTATAAAGGTCTCTATAAGACTTAGAAACATAGAAATATGATGACAGAAAAAGACCACATGGCCTATCTAGTCTCTCCTTCCATAACAACTACAACAGTCCCCTTTTTACCTTTAGAGATCCTCTGTGTTTGTCCCATGCTTTTTTGAATTCTGTTACTGTCCTCATTTCTACCACCTCCACTGGGAGACTATTCCATGGATCCACTACTCTTTCCGTAAAGAAATATTTCCGCATATCACTCCTGAATCTATCTCCCTTCACCCTCATCCCATGTCCACTCGTAGCAGAACTTGCTTTCAATTGAAAGAGGCTCTCTCCCTAGACATTTATGCCACGGAGGTATTTAAACATCTCAATCATATCACCTCTATCCCGCCTTTGCTCTAAGGTGTACATTTTAAGATTCTTCAGTCTGCCCTCATATGCTTTATAATGAAGACCACTAATCATTTTAGTAGCCACCCTCTGCACCGACTCCATCCTGTTCACATCCTTTTGAAGGTGCGGTCTCCAGAATTGCACACTATACTCCAAATGAGGTTGCACCAAAGACTTAAAGAGAGGCATTATCACCTCCTTTTTTCTGCTAGCCATTCCTCTCCGTATGAACCCAAGCATCCTTCTAGCTTTTGCCGTCGCCTTTTCTAACTGTTTAGCTACTTTAAGATCATCAGACACAACCACGTCTAGGTCCCGCTCTTCCTTAGTGGACAAAAGTACTTCACCCCCTATACTAGTGGAGGAGTGGCCTAGTGGTTGGGGTAAGGTACTTCAGGCCAGAAGGTTGGGGGTTCAAATCCCACTAGAGGACAGCAACCTTGGGCCGGAAGGACTGGGGTTTCTAGTCCCACAGGTGCTCCTTGTGGTCTCCATAGCCCATGTTCCCTGTAAAATAGTTATCTCCAAGTTATAATGCCCTATTCAATGTAATTTCAGTTTGTTCAATGTAAACCACACTGATGCAGAATAGCACGGTATATAAGAGTATGTAAATAAATAAATACTATATTGCTCCCTTAGATTGCTGCAGCCCAAATGCATGACCTTACATTTTTTAACATTAAATCCCAGCTGCCAAATTCTAGACCATTCTTCAAGCTTAGCTAGATCCCTCCTCATGTTATCTACCCCTGCCTGGGTATCTACTCTATTGCTGATTTTGATATCATCCGCAAAGAGGCAAACCTTACCTGAAAGCCCTTCCGCTATATCACTAACAAAGATGTTAAAAAGAATCGGACCAAGGACGGATCCCTGGGGCACACCACTGATAACATCCTTCTCCTTTATTTGTTGCTCAAAGAGTACTGACCCTGCTTTGCCATTTATGCTAAGCTATATTCTGATTTGATTTAAATTACAGCTCTTTGCTGCAGCTAGCCTCTGCCTTATTATGAAATTTATACTCCAAGCTCTCTGCTGGGTTCTGAATTTAACCAGAAAGTTCTCTTCTGTGTTTCAAATATAATCTAAAAGTACTTTGCTGATACTAGGCCCTGTGTGATTATTAAATTTAAACTACAAGCTCTCTGCTGGGTATGAAATGTAACCAGAAAGTTCTCTTTTGTGTTTTAAATTTAAATGTAAGCTGCTGCTACTAGGCCCTGACTGATTTAACAAAAAACAGTGGGTTCACAGATTAATTAGCATTAATACAAAGAAGTCCTTTCAGAAAATTCCCAGAAGTATATACTCAGAATTGCAGATATCTCTCCAGAAGTAACAGTCCCTTTTTCTAGTACTAAAAGACTGAGGATCACAGAGCTCTGGTTGAGCTATTTATGCCTGTGTTGCTGAGGTAAGCTATGACCAACTACCTGGGTGATTAACAATCCTTGCTTGGATAGAAGGAGTCTTTCAAAATCGCCTTTTGACCTGCCACCTGGTGTTAATACCTATTGAAAAGTTTCACAGGTCTGTTGCCCCCTAGATAGAAGGCCTCTTTGTAAAGGTCTCTAGAAGACTTTATTTGTTGCTCAAAGAGTACTGACCCTGTTTTGCCTTTTATGCTAAGCTATATTCTGATTTGATTTAAATTATAGCTCTTTGCTGTTGCTAGGCTCTGACGTATTATAAAATTTAAACTACAAGCTCTCTTCTGGGTTTTAAATTTAACCGGAAAGCTCTCTTCTGTGTTTTAAACATAAACTAAAAGTACTTTGCTGATTCTAGGCCCTGAGTGACTATTACATATAAACTACAAGCTCTCTGCTGGGTTCCAAATTTAACCAGAAAGTTCTCTTCTGTGTTTTACATTTAAACTATAAGTCCTTTGCTAATACAAGGCCCTGAGTGACTATTAAATTTAAACTACAAGCTCACTGCTGGGTATAAAATGTAATCAGAAAGCTCTCTTCTGTGTTTTAAATGTAAACTAAAAGTACTTTGCTGATACTAGGCCCTGAGTGACCATTAAATTTAAACTACAAGCTCTCTGCTGGGTTACAAATTTAACCAGAAACCTCTCTTCTGTGTTTTAAATGTAAACTAAATGTACTTTGCCGATACTAAGCCATGAGTGACTATTAAATTTAAACTACAAGCTCTCTGCTGGTTATGAAATGTAACCAGGAAGTTCTCTTCATTGTTTTAAATTGAAACGTAAGATGCTGCTACTAGGCCCTGACTGATTTAACAAAAAACAGTGGATTCACAGATTAATTAGCTTTAATTCAAAGAAGTCCTTTCAGAAAATTCCCAGAAGTATATACTCAGAATTGCAGATCTCTCTCCAGAAGTAACAGTCCCTTTCTCTAGTCCTTCAAGACTGAGGATCACAGAGCTCTGGTTGAGCTATTTATGTCTGTGCTGCTGAGGTAAGCATTGACCAACTTACTGGTTGATTAACAGTCCTTGCTTGGATAGAAGGAGTCTTTCAGAAAGCCCTTTTGACCTGCCACCTGGTGTTAAAACCTATTGAAAAAGATTCACAGGTCTCTTGCCCCCTAGGTTGAAGGCCTCTTTGTTAAGGTCTCTAGAAGACTTTATTTGTTGCTCAAAGAGTACTGATCCTGTTTTTCCCTTTATGCTAAGCTATATTCTGATTTGATATAAATCACGGCTCTTTGCTGCTGCTAGGCTCTGACTTATTATGAAATTTAAACTACAAGCTCTCTGCTGGGTCTAAATTTAACCAGAAAGCTTGCTTCTGTGTTTTAAATGTAAACTAAAAGTACTTTGCTGATACTAGGCCCTGAGTGACTATTAAATTTAAACTATAGGCTCTCTGCTGGGTATGAAATGTAACCAGAAAGTTCTCTTCTGTGTTTTAAATTTAAACGTAAGTTGCTGCTACTAGGCCCTGACTGATTTAACAAAAAACAGTGGGTTCAAAGATTAATTAGCTTTAATACAAAGAAGTCCTTTCAGAAAATTCCCAGAAATATATACTCACAATTGCAGATCTCTCTCCAGAAGTAACAGATCCTTTTTCTAGTCCTTCAAGACTGAGGATCACAGAGCTCTGGTTGAGCTATTTATGCCTGTGCTGTTGAGGTAAGCTGTGACCAACTTCCTGTGTGATTAACAGTTCTTGCATGGATAGAAGGAGTCTTTCAAAATGGCCTTTTGACCTGCCACCTGATGTTAACTCCTAGTGAAAAGGTTTCACAGGTCTCTTGCCCTCTAGGTAGAAGGCCTCTTTGTAAAGGTCTCTAGAAGACTTTATTTGTTGCTCAATGTGTATTGACCCTGTTTTGCCTTTTATGCCTTGCTATATTCTGATTTGATTTAAATTACAGCTCTTTGCTCCTGCTGGGCTCTGAGTTATTATGAAATTTAAACTACAAGCTCTTTGCTGGGTTCTAAATTTAACCAGAAAGCTCTCTTCTGTGGTTTAAATTTAAACTAAAAGTACTTTGCTGATACTATTTATTTATTTATTTACATTCTCTTATATACTGCACTATTCTGCATCAGTGCGATTTACATTGAACAAACTGAAATTACATTGAACAGGGCATTATAACTTGGAGATAACTATTTTACAGGGAACATGGGCTATGGAGGGTTAAGTGGCTTGCCCAAGACCACAAGGAGCATCTGTGGGACTAGAAACCCCAGTCCTTCCGGCCCAAGGTTGCTGTCCTCTAGTGGGAATTGAACCCATAACCTTCCTGCCTGACGTACCTTGCTCCAACCACTAGGCCGCTCCTCCACTCCAAGGCCCCGAGTGACTATTAAATTTAAACTACAAGCTCTCTGCTGTGTTCCAAATGCTTTATCGACTATAGCAAGACTTTTCACTGTGTAAACCATGAAAAACTCTGTGCCACATTAAGTAGCATGGGTATAACAGAACACCTGTGTTTTCTTCCACAATCTGTATATTGATCAAGAAGCAACAGTTCGAACGGAACAACATGAAACAGAATGGTTTAAAATAAGCAAAGGTGTAAGACAAGGCTGCATACTTTCCCCTTACCTGTTTAATTTATATGCAGAACAAATCATCAGAGAAGCAGGATTGTATGAAGGCAACAGAGATGTGAAGATTGGTGGAATACTCATCAACAACCTTCACTATGCTGATGATACCACATTACTGGCTGAAAGTGAAGATGATCTGAAACATTTGCTTCTCACAATCAAAGAACATAGTCTCAAAATGGGCCTGCACCTTAATGTAAAGAAGACAAAGATCATGACAACTGGCATAATCAACAGGTTCATCGTCGAAGGAGAAGAAATTGAAATCGTGAACAACTTTACCCTACTTGGATCAACTATCAATAAAAAAGCAACAAGCAGTCAAGAAATCAGACGACGCATTGCTCTTGGCAGAATGGCTATGCAAGACATAGATACGATTCTCAAGAGTATAGATGTCTCTCTCCATACAAAGATTTGACTTGTTCAAGCCATGGTATTTTCAATAACATCATATGGATGTGAAATCTGGACAGTGAAAAAGATAGAAAGGAAGAAAATTGATGCCTTTGAATTATGGCGCTGGCAGCGAATAATGTGTATACCATGGACTGCCCAAAGAACAAACCAGTCGGTACTAGAGGAGATCACACCTAAGCTTTCTTTAGAAGCTCAGATGACAAGACTTTGACTTTCATACTTTGGACACATCATGCGAAGAGAGAGATCATTAGAGAAAGACATCATGATTGGCAAGATAGAAGGTCAACACAAAAGAGGAAGGCCAGCAATGAGATGGATCGATACAATAACAGCAGCTACGGGTACCAGTCTGTCAACAATGAGCCGCCTGACTGAAGACCGAACACAATTTAGGATAGCTATCCAGAGGGTCGCCATGAGTCTACTCCAACTCGACGGCACTTAACAACAACAGAGAAAATATTTTTCACTCAACACATACTCAAACTCTGGAATTTGTTACCAAAGGATGTAGTAAAAGCTGTTAGTGTAGCTGGATTTAAAAGAGGTTTGGACAAGTTTCATTGAGGAAAGGTCTATACACTATTTTTAAAGAGGACCGGGGAAATCCACTGCTTATGCATTGGATAAGCAGCATGGAATCTGTGTACCTCCTGGAAACCTGACAGGTACTTGTGACCTGGATTGGCCACTGTTGGAAACAGGATAATGGGCTTGATGGACCCTTGGTCTGACCCAGTATCTCATATTTTATGATACGCCAGGACTCAGGGGCGGCCCAAGGGGGGTGCGGGGCCATGTGTGGAGACTCGGTGTGGGCCTCATTTGCATAAGGGGCCTCATTTGCATAAGGGGCCTCATTTGCATAAATATTTGCATAATGTTACCATATACTAACTTTTAGTAAACATGCCTCTTAATGAGTGTATGGATAAAGAAAGACTAAAAGATTTCTACATTACTATAATCCAGTGCCAACCACCAGACACATTAGGAACTACTACAAACACTGCCCATTTAGAACCCATAGCAAACCCGCCGTATCCTAACAGCACTACCAGGACTCACAAAGCACCATACCCTACCTATCAAAAGGAAACATGCAAATATTAAACCAATATATTTCAGAGAACAACAATACATGACCTACTGGGGAAAGAGAACAAGTGGCAATGTCAAATAGGAATTACATAAACAGAATACCTCAGCTCAGTTACACATGCAGAACATAGACCATCACCAAACAAGGAATCACAATTTAGAAACAGGAAGACAATAATTAAACTGGGAATCCCAAAAGCCAAACTTGGAATGTGCAACACTGTAGAAATAAAACTATACATTAATTTGCTCTTGTACTAAACAAAGCACAGATGTTAATGATGCACATTTACCAGAGCTGACATATTCCAATTAATAAATTCAAAATAAAGAGATATTTTTCTACCTTTTGTGCATTTTTTTTTCAGCTGCAATTGCTCCAGCCACTTTCTTCTGGTTTTTTTGTGTCTTCTGCTAACTCTCCATCGTCTGCTGTCCATTTGTCCTTTCTTCTCTCTTCTAGTTTTTTTCCATTCTCTCTCTACATCTGCTTTAACATACTAATCTTTCTCCTTTTGCTCTTTCCTCATTCCTATTTCATCCACTCAAATTTTACCCCTCCATCCTCAATCCCCACTTACTCTCCCAATACCCGGCCAATTGTAGATTTTTTATCCCTCCCACACAAAATATTTTTCCCCTCTCCATTTTACTCTCCCAGCCCATCCCATTCTAATCCTCCCCCAACATCAGCTCCCTTCTAGTTCCAGCCTCACCCAGCATCCATTCCCTTCTAGTGCCTGCATCAGCCCATTTCCAGTCCTAGCCCCCCATCAGCCCATTTTCAGTCCTAGCAACCCCCCAACCCAAAACCAGTCCTAGCCCCCCCATCAGCCCACTTCCAGTCCTAACCCCCCATCACCCCATTTTCAGTTTAAGCCCCCCTATAACCCATTACCAGTCCTAACCCCCCCATCAGCCCACTTCCAGTCCTAACCCCATCAACCCATTTCCAGTCAGCGCCCCACAGCCCATTACCAGTCCTAACCCCATCAGCCCACCTCAAGTCCTCACCCCTCCCCATCAGCCCATTTCCTGTCCTAGCCCCCCCATAGCCCATTATCAGTCCTAACCCCCCCATAGCCCATTACCAGTGTCACACCCCCAGGGGCCCTATCAGTGGGGTCAGGTATTGCCTGATGATTCCTCCTCTTGGCTCTGTCAGTACTGCAGGCAGCCTTGCCTGGCCCTCTGAGAGTGGTAGTTGTACCTTTCTATTATATGAACCACATAACACACTTCAATTCCAATTAGGGCTTTATTCCCCGTCCACGAGGTTTTTTTTCTCTTTCTTGGCAAAACAAATAACAGACCACTTCGGGCATATAACATAAATTAAATGTATAACAAAAATAGCTTACTTCAGCTTTTAAATACAAACAAAAGAAAAGAATTAAACAGGCTCACTGTTCCTAATACAGCCTTTTATTTTGTTGCTACAGCACAGCTCACTTCTGCTGCTTTAAACTCTGGTTATCTTCAACCATTTACCTTAGAGAGAACTCTGGGTCAAGCACAGATAATGAACAGTCCATTGGTTCAGGAACAATTGGTATATCTGAATTCTCACATTCCATTAATTCATATTCATCTGAACCCTTAATTCTAGGATCAGCTGTTTCACAGGGATAAGGCTGGTTTGCTCCGTCAAACAGGAAGTTGCTCTGTCCCTCTGCACAAATGCCTTGCTGGGAAATACCATAAGGTTTTGAATGGGGCTCATAGGAGCTCTGCCCCTGTTGGTAACCAAAAGGATATTTCAAACCTTCACTAGCTCTGCTACTAGAGCATTTGTGGTATGTTCTGAGCTTGCTCGGGTCTAGCCCTTGCAACACAGCTGCCCTGGATTGCACTGCTCGAGACGGAACCTTATCACAGGTTGGGAGTTTAAACTTGCTAGCAAAATCACAAGCTTTTCAGGTAAGAAAACTTCTCTTCTTTTAAAGCTTCTAGCACAAGGGAAGAAGTTATTCTCTGTTTCTCTTAAGCTTGTTTTATGTTGGCTTTTCCTGTTACTTCGGGGTTTTACCCACTCAGGTAGGAAACAGCCTCTATTAGCATTTCCTGCTTTGTTACCTTCTATGGAAGATCTCCTACGTCTCTCGTGCCCTCCACGCATACACACAGTATCTGGCTGCTGATTTCCACACTTCTCACACAGGTCTAGGGACTCACTCAGACCTTCGTGTTGGTTCTTCTGCTGATCCAATAGTTCATTCTCTCTTTCTCTCTCTCTTTCATTCTAGTTCCATTCTTTCCACAGCTTCAGCTGGCCTTGCTGCTGTCTCTCTTGCTGTGACCCTCGTTGGCTCACCTCCTCTCCTTCTCTAACTATTTGTGAGCGTGTTTTATATCTGTGTCTTTGGGCTCCACCTCCACCCAGCTGATTCCTATCAGGCAATGCAAACTCCCTTTGCTCGCTATCTGGGTGTGTCTTCCTAGCCCTTATCCACGTGTGCCCTGGTTGTCTATAGCAACCATCTGACAGTTTTCTGTTTACGCTGTCATCTCTTCCCTGATCATCCCTGCTGATCTGCATTTTCTTAGGTTCCGTTAGGTCTACCTTGTGACACCAGACAGCCCCCATCAGCCAACAGCCCATTACCAGTCCTAACCCCATCAGCCCACCTCAAGTCCTAACCCCTCCCCATCAGCCCATTTCCTGTCCTTGTCCCCCCATAGCCCATTATCAGTCCTAACCCCCCCCATAGCCCATTATCAGTCCTAACCCCCCATCAGCCCACAGCCCATTACCAGTCCTAACCCCATTAGCCCACCTCCAGTGTTAACCCCCCATCAGCCCATTTCCAGTCCTAGCCCCCCCATAGCCCATTACCAGTCCTAGCCCCCCCCAACAGCCCAGAGCCCATTACCAGTCCTAACCCCATCAGCCCACCTCCAGTCTTAACCCCCCCATCAGCCCATTTCCAGTCCTAGCCCCCATAGCCCATTACCAGTCCTAACCCCACCCAACAGCCCACCTCAAGTCCTAACCCCTCCCCATCAGCCCATTTCCTGTCCTAGCCCCCCATTTAATTTAATTTAATTTAATTAACAAGTTTTTATATACCGCACCTTCCATTGATCAGTTGCAGTTTACATGGAACAGCAGTAAACAAGGCAATGCTGTTTTTAAATATAACAATGTGAAACTACAAAATTCAAACTTACAATTAACAGTTGTAAACTATGTACAAAGAACAGGATTATAACTATGTTCAAGGTATGTATGTTTCAAGAACGCCGGTTTGGAGTTTTAGTACTTATTCCAGTTCAGAGATGTATAAAGTTAGCTGGTGAAACTATCCTTTTTCTTGTTGAAAAGGTGAATTTGGCAAAGATCCGTAGTATGTTGAGAATAAATGTGTTTTGAGTTTTTTCCTGAACTCCATGATTCTGCCGCGGCCCATTACCCATTACCCATAGCCCATTACCAGTCCTAACCCCCTCCCCAACAGCCCACAGCCCATTACCAGTCCTAACCCCATCAGCCCACCTCCAGTCTTAATCCCCCCAGCCCATTTCCAGTCCTAGCAACCCCCCCAGTCCATTTCCAGTCCTAGCAACCCCCCAACCCATTACCAGTCCTAGCCCCCCATAGCCCACTCCCAGTCCTAATCCCACCAGCCCATTTCCAGTCCTAATCCCCATCACCCAATTTTTAGTTTAAGCCCCCCATAGCCCATTACCAGTCCTAACCCCCCATCAACCCACTTCCAGTCTCAATCCCATCAGCCCATATACAGACTTAGCTCCCCCATAGCCCATCACCACTCCTAACCCCCCCCCCCGCCCAGCCTAGCCTAGGGAAATTTTTTTTTAAAAAAAGCTGTCTGCTGCCGCTACCGGGGCCGCCGTGGCAGAATCGAGTGTGCCGCGGGGCCCCCCCTGCCCAGCAGAGCCTGCCCTCCCCTGTATCACCTCTCTCTTTGCAGCTGCAGTCACACACACCGGCTTTCAGAGCGCGAAGGAACTAGTTTTCCTTTCGCGGCTCTGTTAAGCCCGCGGGGGCTGATGGGAACTTCCCATCAGCCCCCGCGGGCTTAACAGAGCAGCGAGGGAGAAACTCTCCCCTCGCGCTCTGAAAGCCGGCGCGTGTGACTGCAGCTGCAAAGAGAGAGGTGATACAGGGGAGGGCAGGCTCTGCTGGGCAGGGGGGGGCCCCGTGGCACACTCGATTCTGCCGTGGCGGCCCCGGCAGCGGCAGCAGATAGCTTTTTTTTTTTTAAATTTTACTTTTAGATCAGAATGTTTTTTGCGCGGGGCCCCCTGAAATGCGGGGCCCTGTGCAAAAAACATTCTCGCTCAATGGACGGGCCGGCCCTGGAATGGGAATATGGGGCATTTGCAAATTAGCTGGTTTTGGTTTAGCTAGTCAGCTCTGAAATCCACCACTGGCAGGCCAGATTTTTCAGACAAAAGCCTAAAGTTAACTGGATATCTTTGCATTCTTTTACCTTGAATATAGATGGGTGGCATCGTGAACATAAATGTAATCCTTGTTAATTTATTTGTACCAACATCAGGATATAAAAGGGTAGGGCAGCCATTCTCTCAGAGACTTTTTAAAATAAATTAGGGAATAGCTGTCTTGCCCTTTTACATCCTGCTCATGATCATAGGTCAAAACTGAGGTGGAAAAATCACCAAATTAGAGTTGACTTTCAACTTGCTGGAAATTATCTGCCAGGAATGGAAGCCTGCTGAGATCTGAGAATGCAGATCCATGACAGGTTTTTCATATGAGCTCACAGTAAAAATGATAATTCCAGATAGCACGTAGAGATGGAAATTGAAGATGGAAATTGCACAATCCAGTCGGTGTTTTACATTGGCTCTGACAAATGCAAAGCCTTTTCTAAAATATGTTTGTTTATATTTTCTTCTATATTTGCTCTACCTCCTTTTGCAGGTAATTAATACATATGGATTCCCAGCAGGGGGCAGCTAGGGTAGTCATTTTAAAGATCTACAGATGAGAAAAGTAAGTGGTACCAAAATGGCACTGCCCATATGTAGCTGGGTCATTTTGCAAACTTTTATACAGAAATGCTGCCAATGAAGTGCTGTGACCACAATATTTAGTTTTCAATTTTTTTGATATGGAGGAGAAAATAATTTGGATTAAGGGGAATTACTCACTTAGTACCTCATGCAAAGCCCTGACCAAAATGGAAACTTTTTAGAAATCTATGTGTGCTCCGAGCATTTGTAAAAGCCCAGGTGGATATTTTTGGACATATCTGAGGATTCCCTGTATAAAATGGAATATATTGACCCACCCAGATCATTCCTAAACCACATCCCCTTGCAGTTTCTATGTGGTGGATCTCCACGTATTAAATTTTGCCTTTCTAAAATCACCATTTATACCTGTATGTGATCTACACATGCAAATGCTGGTATTTACATGCAAAAGGCATCTCAAATAAGCCCCAAAGTGTCCCAATTTCTGATCTTTACTGTGTTTTTATCCAGCTAATTCAATGCTTATCATATGTTGCAATATTTCAAGGGTCTGCAATCTGGGCCGAATGTGGCCTTCGGAGAAAAATATTCTGACCCCCATGCTTTTCCTGTTCCCAGATCATATCTGGCCTCTCAGAGAAATGTTTTGCTTATGCACACCTTCCTGCAGCTCAAGGTTTTCAGTTAGTACACCGTGAGCAGGGCCGTACCAAGGGCCGTGCTTGCAGTGTAGTTGCACAGGGCGTAAACACAGAAGGGGGCCTTTGATGTCACCACTGGTTTTCCAGGAAGTTCAAAGAGTGAGTTACTGCACATGGCTGGGTGGAGGGGGGCACTGGATTCATTAGTCACACAGCACATTTCTAGCTTGGTATAGTCCTGATTATGAGCAGCCCACCCTCACTCTTAGTGGTGCTTCAATCCCTGCTGAGCTTTCCCACTGCTCAGATCTACCTCATCATTCACTCTGCCGAGAAAGTGATAAAAGCCCCAGGAATAAGTTGAGAAAAAAAGGTGTCAGGAATAGCCATTGCCTCCAGAGGCTGGGATTTCCAAAAATGAAGCCAGCCTACTACTGCATGTGTAGCTAAGTTCCATTTTGCACCTCTTATGAGCTGGGCACTGTTATTGAGGGAGATGATGTACAGTTGGCCTTGGCGATACCAGGCTGAAGCTGTGTGCTTGCTTCCCTGCTCCAAAATTTCAGCCAGTATGTATGTATGTATGTGGGTACACCCTGATTCAGGATTACATATTTAGGGTTTGTGTGTTAGTGCTCCCTGCGCAAAGTGCTGCAGTATTTCGAGTAATAATGCAGATATGCCTTGTTCTGAGATCACAGAACTGGGGGAAGGGAATGGGGATGGAAAAGAGGAACAGAGGTGGTGATAGAGAAGAGTAAGAGAAGACAGAATGTGCATATTGGAAGGAGAGGGGAACAAACAGTGGAATGAGAGATGGAGGCAAGAGAGAGTAGCAAGAAGACAGGGGGGAAAGGTAGAGGGAAGTATATTGGGAGGTGAGTGGAAAAGAATGTTCACCCACACCCCATCCCATCATCTACTCACCTTCTACTCCCCCAGGGAACAAATGGGGCAAATGGGGGCTATGATTATTTGCCTTATTCCAGAGAATCTTGTTCCCCTGCCTTTCTCCTTCCCTAATATTTGAAATCACTAAAAAGCTCAGCCTTGGTCCCTCTTCCGCCTCATGCCCTGCCCAACAAACTCTTCTTTGAGGTAGACTCCCACCTTCATTTGGGCCTCTCTGTAATTTGATATGTCCTATGTGGCCCTTAATGCAAAACGTTAGGGACACCTGAATTATCCACACTAAAGGTTCATTTCAGAAAAGTTGCTCGGTAGAAGCAATTGAGGTCTAAAAGTCTTGATAAATATAGAAAGATTTTGCACTTTCTACACCTCAAGTCCCTCTCTTGATTTGCAGCTTGTCATGCAGTAAAGGCTTGTGTACATCAGTGATCCTGAGGCCTAAGCTATTGGTAGCTTAACTGCTGGCAGGGTCTCCCAAGATGGACAGGTGTCAGCTGAGGTGCCAAACCAAGACAAACCACCCATCTGGGCAGCAGCAGCAGAATGGGATGTTGTTGACGGCGGAGGATCACATTTCTGTGACAACGACAACATGACTAAACATAAACTGCACAGAAGAAAGGCCTGGCAATCTACTTCCAAATTGCCATGAAACCCCAGTGGATATTCAGAACAAAACAAAGTGCACTATAGTGCTGGACGATGAGACACACAGGTTCGAAAGAACTCAACTGGCTACTGGGGAGGACCTAAAGACTTTTCAGAGTAAGGCCAGCATTTATGATGTGGTTGGATTAAAGCCCTTGGGATGTCTGACTGCTTATGTAGCTGTGCATGAAATGGGAGTCAAAAGCTGCAAAGATGTCTTACATATTGGGACATGCAACGTACGAAGCATGAACCAAGGGAAGTTGGAGGTGGTCAAGAATGAAATGGAATGTGGACTGCTTGATCTGTTGTGTGTCAGCAAACTGAAATGGACTGGCATCAGGCACTTTGCATCTGATGATCACATGGTCTACTATGCTGGAAATGAAAGACAAAGAAGATATGGGGGCTTGTTTACAAAGCCGTGGTAGTGATTCGCGATCGTTATCGGAGCCGCGGCCCCATTGAAATCAATGGGGCCGCGGCTCCAATAACGATCGCGAACCGCTACCGCGGCTTTGTAAACAAGCCCCATGGTGTTGCATTTATAATTAAGAAGAAACTTGCAAGAAATGCAATGAAATACAATGCAATCAGTGAACGCTTAATTTCTGTTTGTCTACAAGGCATGCCTGTCAACACAACTATAAAATTCAAGTATATGCCCCAATAACAGCTGCAGAAGAGGATGAAATTGATGAGTTCTATGAACAAGTACAAGCTGAAATTGACAGAACATGCAAACAGTATATCATGATAGTCATAGGCGACTGGAATGCAAAAGTTGGCAACAAAGAAGGCAAAATGGTTGGAAAATATGGACGTGGCAATAGAAATGAAGCTGGAAAAAGACTGATATAATTCTGCAAGACCAACAATCTATTCATCTCAAATACTTTATTCCATCAACACAGGTGATGACTGTACACATGAAATTCAATCAATGGATTGTACAAAAATCAAATTGACTACATCTGTGGAAGTCAATGATGGAAAAGCTCTATAACATCAACAAAGACCAAACCTGGAGCTGACTGTGGTACCGATGACCAACTAGTACTATGCATACTCAAGATAAAGTTGAAAAAGAGCAAGCCACTCATGGATGTAGCAAAATATAACCTTGAGAATATGCCACCAGAATTTAAAGACTGCCTGTAAAATTGATTTGCTGCTTTAGTTATAAATGACAGAGCTCCAAAAGAGTTATGGGATGACATCAAGAAGGCTGTGTTTGAAGAAATTGAGAAATGTCTACAAAAGATGAAAAAGCAAAAACGGCCAAAATGGATGAACGAACAAAAACTGAAAATATCCCAGAAACACAGAGAAGCTAAAGTCAGAGGAGAAAGAGAGGCAATCACAGAACTCAACAGATATTTCCAACATGTAGCAAGATAAGACAAGGAAAGTACTACAATGATGCATGCAAGGAAATAGAAGCAGTAACTATTAGAGGAAGAAAAAGATTGGCTTTCCTAAAGCTACGAGAGTTGAAGAAAAAATTCCAGTCTCGAATTGGAATGTTACAAGATGCTCAAGGATCCATGTTGAATGATGCCGAGAAGATGAAGAAAAGGTGGAAAGAATATACAATTATTATATGATAAAGATCAAGTGAACGAACAGCTGTTTCAACCTGTACCTTATGATCCAGAACCATTGGTGATGAAAGAAGAAGTCAAAGCAGCATTGAAAGTCTTATCAAAGAAGTCCTTAGTCTTTAGTAGTGAGGGGCAGAAGTATAAGATTGAATAATATGACAAGACTACCTCTAGGAGCCATGACTACCATTTTGAACTATGGCAGCTCTGAGGCAAGAGTAGAGTAAACTGTTCCTGCCCTGCTCTACTATACACCAGGGAAAATCCCAAGTGAATCTCAAGATTCAAAGAGTGGAGAGGGCGGGAAAGATCTGGGTATATTGATGGGGGATTGCTGTTCAGGGAGATGAATTTGGAGGCTACTGGTCAGGGGACTTCACTTGGTGTGGGGCTGCCTATTGGGGGGGGGCTTATCTTGGGGATGCATGCCTGTTGGGGATTTGGATAAGGGGGTTAGCTGTCTGGGGAGACGGTGATGATCAGGCAAGAGGATCAGAATGGGGGGGGGGGATCAAAACTAAGGTAAATTGAAGGGCGGTGAAAGGGGGATAGGGTTGTGCCACCATGGAATTTATTTTAAAGGACCTAATGTTTCAAGAATAAGATCTTTGCTTGAGCATATTTTTGATTTTTGCTCAATGACATTTGCATCCATATACACCTCAGATCACATAATAGATTCTATGTTCCAGGTCGTAGTTTGCATTCAATAGATCAATTGTTTCTAGATTTCTTTCCTTACACGATGCCCACCTTTGTGAAACGCGATGTTGGGCATTTTCTGTTGCTGCTCCCCAGTTGTGGAATTATTTTTCTTCTGAGATAGAATGATCTCAAATGTACTTTTATTTTGGAAGAAGCTTCAAGCATATTTTATGTTGACTTTTAATGAGACACGTTGCTGTTTTGAAGTGCTGATGATTCTTTTGTTTGTAAAGAATTGTATTTTAAAGTATTTTATTTTTATATCTTCACAATATATTGTCTGACTATAGCCCACCTAGGATTTTAGATAGTGCAGGCTATCTAAAATCAGTACAGTTATTAGTGTAAAGAATTTGTAGAAAGTTACCCCAGTTATGTCCAAGTTATAGTCCCTGTTTATTGTAATTACAATGCAGCCCCGACTGCATTGTATAAGGTTCTGTTAAATGTACACCACACTGATGTGAATAGCGCGGTATAGAAGAGACATTAAATAAATAAATAAAAATATTTCAAATAGATAAATAAATAAAAATACCTAATCTGTAAAGCTATGACACTGATGACTATGGGGTTCATTCTGAAGCATGAATAAATCACTTGGACATGTGGGATAGAAGTTTTTCTCACAAAAACATTTAGAACTGTATTCTGAACCTTCACAGCCCTGCATGTACATGATACTTAATGGAGATCTTAGAATTTGGTGGGAGGGCACGGCATGTGGGTATGACCAGCCATGGAGACGTACAAAATGTATTCAGGAGAGAACCATGTACATCCTCGGTATTCCCCGCATACATCCACGTTATACCTGCAGAAATGTAGAATAAGTGTAGGACTTAGAAATATTTCTGCTTTGCACCTCAATGCAGCCAATATTGATGAATGGATGTGAAACCTATGCTAAGCACTGGTGTGTCTACAGTCTGGAAAACCACAGCACGCAGTGCTACTGAACAGAGAGCAGAGGAGAGGGAGGACATAAGTCAAAGTAGCATAAATAAACATTCCCACAAATGTATGTGGAAGAGCACTGGTATGCATCCGGCTATGCTGGCACTTGCTGTGTGTGCTAAAGGAGCAAAGCTTGGGTTCCCAAATAATGCCCAAGTCCTGGAAATGATACTGGTGATGAAGTCCTAGGACTCCATGCGATAATGTTATCCCAGCAATTGGTGCTATGTGCAGCATCCAGCCGGCTGGAGTGTTGTGCACCACACAATGAACCTTTACAATATGCTCTATGCAATGTGTATATCCCCTTGATGCAGATAAGGATGCATGTGATTCTTATTGGAACGCAATAGTGCGGATGTATTACGCCAGTGGTTATATGGCAAATAGTTCGTGCCCAGGTCACTGTTGCAGTTGATTAGATATGTGGGCCTATGTTGTGCAATGCACATACGAGGACTGGTCCTTGAGGCTGATATACTGGAAGGTCTGTTTGAGGTCCACCTTCATAGTTATCATGTTTGTATGTATACATGTAGAAATGTAGTAGTCAGGTATGATGCTGGGTTGGGAGTACTGATATCTATGGTTTCCTTTCCATCATCTCAGTTATTTAGTGCAGGACGTCCTTTTGGCAGACGTGTGTGTGTGTGTGTGTGTGTGTGTGTGTGTGTGTGTGTGTGTGTATGTGGTTGGAGGGCTGCATGGAGAAATCTAGATTGCTCATCCATAAATCTGGGAGTGAGGGGCAAGAATGGCTGGCAGGTACCTGGTCTGTAGGAATGACTGCAGCATCACCAAGTGCCAGTGAGAACATGCAGGAGTGAGCAGACCAGGCCTGCAATAGCTTACCTGTCCAAATATATCCCTGTCACTAATAAGGGGACCTCAAAAGGAGGGCATGCAACAGTGCACAAATCAGCATCACATGTCCAAGTGTATCATCAGTGATCTCTACAAATGCACACAGTTGTAGAGATCGACTGCTGACGTTCCAAAGGCCACTTACTAGTGAAAGAGAAATGCTTGGACAGTTCGCTATGCGGAGCCTATTCTGTTTTGTTCCTGTCCTTACTTTGTATTGTACAGACATGTTCCAGAGATGTCCACGAAATGCATACCTAGGGAGGTCTTCTACTGCCATGTATGTAGTGCTGCACTGTATCTTGTGCCAGACAGATCACTCTCTACTTGTTTTTCTACTACATTACAGTGCGCTGTGATTGCTTTGTAGTGTTCTGGGCATGCCACGGACTAGTTTATATTGTCTCACTTGCATTGTCATTCTGCCTCAAAACATCACTGTCCGTGGCACAGCAGCTTAGGAGATGTACATTTTAAAGGAGAGGTGTGGCCATTTGCTGGTATATTGCAGAGACAGGCAGAATTGCATATGTACATCTTTTCAGAATATGGTGAGCATGGTGACATACACAGGGGTTGGTGGCATATACCTGTCTCTGTACACCATAGTGCTATGTGCGGGCCACGCCGAGTACGTCTATATACACAATTTTGTAGCCGTGGCTGCATCTATCCCTAGAGCTGCAGAATCAGGTTTCATTTGTTCATATTTTCTTTTTTTTTGAAACTTTTATTTTCATTTTGCAACAAACAAAGAAACAACACACCAAAAAAGACAAAACAAGTATACAATAAGGAAAAGTAAACCCATTGCCCCCCACCCCGGTGCTTCTTCTCTACCCGTTTGTATCAGCATGTGAGCGCTTCCAGTTAACAGTGATTATACATCAAACAATCAAAAAATATCCATAATACAGCATGATCATGAGACAGAGATATATACAAGTTAGACAGTCAGATGAGAGCATTTAGCAAAATGTACATATTCATTGAACATCTTCCATTAAGACCAATAAGAAGGAGTCTGAACGGAGGAAGCACACAGACGAGGTATTTGTTCATATTTACTGTAGAGACAGGCATGACTCCACCATTCATTGAAGCTCAGATGGGAACTAATTTCCCAGTATTACTCAATGAGGGAAACAGCAATGCCAAGCATAAAGTTCAAAAGGAGATAAGCCATTTCTTGGGAGAGAGGGGATCCCCGCAACTGGGCGAAGTCCCACTATCCTCCGAGAAAGGGACTCCTGAGAGTGCAATATAGACTAAATACGACCCCAGACCCGACGCCAGTTATACTGTAGTGCGGGATATTCATGCATAACATGAAATGAAGTAATAAACCAATGGCCACAGGACGTGTCCAGCAACCATTACCCTGAGTAGTGTTCCATATGTCTAAACTGTGAGGAGTGTAAAAAACAACCGGTGGGCTAGAAAGAAGAGGGTCTGAGTGAGTGAGGCGGGTCGGAAACCCGTGTCCCTCTGCTCCAGATAAGGCTCCATTGCTCCGAGGTTAAAGTCACATGCAATTCTCTCTCCCATACTTTCTGCGCTATAGAGGTATCTCTAGTGATAGCATTACATAAGGTTTAGTAAAAATTGGATGCTATACCCGGTAAACTACCGAGAGATCGGAAGTTTCCAATCAACCTTATGCAGAGAGTGCCAATGGCGGGAGTACTCTAGTGTTCCGAATGCAATACTGAAGTTACACTGACCAGAGTCGGGAGTCGAAAGGTTGCATAGGAATATTAAAGGCACCTAAAGTGTCGAAAAACATTGGTGGATAGTGGGAATCTAATGGGAGAGTCATACCAGGGAGTAAGGTAAGAGGAATCGGTGAGCAAAGGCCCGCTACTATATCTAGCCACCCAGGTCTGCTCGGTTACTGGAGCTTCCAACCAACAAGCACCTTGTTTGAGAAGAAAAGATTGAGGGAGCACTTGAATATAAAATCGCCACAAGTATTAATGGAGCATTAGCGGAGGCCGAGGCCAACTGCGCAAAACTTGCATAGTGAGCAGGGTTGTCCACATTCGGGACATAGTGCTAATACAAGTGAATTCACTATCTCCAACCTCAAGGTGTACACGGTCCCATCTACCCTCCATGTCAGCGCTAATATCAGGTACAGTAGCGTGCAAAAACTTCTTGACCAGAATGACTATCCCGTACCATTTGGAAACGGTGGGAGAGTAGGCAGTTACCATGTGAGGCCTAGCATTGAGTTTCAGTGTTTCAGCAGAGTGTAATGCGTTTCCTGAAGAAACACCTAATAAACGTGCTCGTGGCTAAGATAGCTAAGGATTTTCTTTCTGCTGAGTGGACCAGCAATGCCCTGTACGATGAATAATAAGATTTTACATGAGGCCATTCAGAAAAGTTAAAATTCTGAGCATGATAGCACACATAATTTCACTGTGTCCCTCAAACTGACTGTATCTGGCTGTACACATGACATAGGAAAATAAGCTAATATATATACAATGAAGCGCCCCACATTAACAAAGATAACCGCAGTACGGTAGAGGAGAAGCAAAACCCCAAAATTACTGGCGACCATGTGTCTGCGGGGAGAAACCCCAGAGAAGGCCGAAATTGAAAAAACATATAACCTGTAGGACTGTGCGTGCTCCGAATCCGACCGAGGCACACATCATGAAGGGATAGGAGACCAAAGACAAAAGTCATACAGAGAAAGAAAGAAAGTCCAGGCTATTTCTGTGCTGGGCTATGACCGCCGCATCGGGCCCTTCAAAATGGCGGACAGAGCCGGCAGATAAGAGTCCAAAATTTGGGCTTAGCGCATCTGTTCTGCTTCTTTGGAGTCCAAAAATGTTGATAATAGATCAGGATCCTCGAACGTCCTGGTCTGGTTATGGAGAGTCCACTCGGAGCTTCGCTGGATACAACAGGCCAAAGCGAGCCTGTAGCTGTTGAAGTCGAGGGCGAAGAGCAAGGAGTTTCTTCCGACGGTCAACGGTAGGCTTTGCCAAATCAGGAAAGAAGGAGACCTTACGACCTTCATATTCCAAATGATGATTCGCTCGGGCAGCATGTAAAATTTGTTCCACTTGTTGATATCGTAGCAAGCTAAAGATAATAGGCCGGGGGGTCGTGCGGTTGAGCGCCATGCGGGCAGGAACACGGTGTGCTCGATCGATTTCCAGTTCTCTGTGAAAAGTAATCTTCAGCAAGGAGGGAAGAGTTTTGAGCAAGAATTCTCTTATATCTCCTGCTTCCACTCCCTCCGGCATTCCAAGGAGCCTCACATTGTTGCGACGGGCCGATTATTGCTATCTTCCAACTCCTTTTGAAGATTCTGTATCTGGCGCTCAGCCTCGTCCAGTTTGCCCAAAGCGCACCTCGTGCGAGTCGAGGACCCCCGCCATATTGTCCTGCCGTAAGGAAAGACCTTCAAGTCGGTCTTGGAGCACTCAAAGTCTTCTCGCATGGCTCGACGCGCTTCTCCATTAGACTGCACCAATTCCTTCACGCCGCGTATTTCCTCCAAAATCTCCAGGTGCATTGCGGGGTTTTCACGAAATGGAACCATCTTCTGCGGGGAGGATACCTCCGTTTGGAGCGTTTTCCGTGAGAAGAAGAAGGAGACCCGAAGTCCAAGCGCGCTGGTTTGTGGGCCGCCATCCCCCCCGAGGTGCCCCGGTCAGCTCGGAGCAAAATAGTAAATTTATATAGGTATTAAGTCAGGATTCTGAGTAGGCCTCTCGGGAGCTTCAACTCAAAGCGTCCTACCCGCTGGACATCAGGCTCCGCCCCCCTTGTTCATATTTTCAATTTGAACATACTTTTGGATTTAACTCACACCTTTTCAGTAGTACTTCGAGGTCAGTTACATTTAGGTACAGTAGGTAATTTCCCAGATGGCTTAAACAACAAAGTTGTAGTTGAGGCAATGGTGGGTTAAGTGACTCACTGAAGATCACAAGATCACTTAACCTGATGCTAGGCACTGCCTGAGAAAAGGTGACTAAAACTAACTGAAAATATTAAATGGTGACCACATGGACAGGCAGATGCCAGTTGAAATTCTGCGTGATATGACTGATATTGTCTTGTCTTGTGATTAATTTTGGTTTGAGAAGAATTTTTGCAAGCAAGTTAGTAACACTATGATCTCCAGTACTGTGTGGTGTTATGTATTCTTCTTGGAAGAAAAATTCCTAAATTCATCTTTTCTTTTCTATTCCCTTGATGTGGTATTACTACATTGTTGACGTATATTGTGCATGGCAAAGTTCTAAGTAAAAAATTGAAAGGGTTTTTTGAGTATATTCATTCATTTAAAATTCACTTATGACAGTTCATCATAAGTGAATTATCGTATGTCAGACCTACAGATAGAAATCAATATTTGTCTTTTGATAAATGTCATCTTCATCATCTTAAAATAAACATTTTCATCACTCATGGGTTTGTGGTTTTTATGTTTTTGATATTTTGTGCTGAATGAACTGGTTTGAAAAACTGAGTTGTTGCTTGCTTCTCTTTCCTTTAAATCTATTGACTAAGATATACCAAATATTGATTGCTTTTTTTAATTTTGTGGTTGCTTATGATTTCTTTATTACTTCAAAATCAATAATATGAATTATTTTAAACATTTTGAATGTTGTGCTTATATTTATGCTTTCTTTTTAATCTGAAAAAATGTGTTGTGTTAATATTTATTATACTTTCTTGGAAGCAAATTATGGTGTCTATGTAATTAAAAAAAATTTTTTTTTTCCTCTGGTTGTTATTGCTTAAATGCTTCTTGTTGTAGATTTTATTTTGTGCTGTATGTGTCATTGACACAGATCTCTTTTAGATCATTTTTAAGTTACTGTGATGTGGAAGTTACTGTATAAAGCATTCTTTAATGGTGATCTCTTTGTGATCATTATCCAGGAAAGTTAATTTTATTTCTTTAAAATTATTATTTTTAAACAAGAGAAGACAGCAATCATCCGAGACGATATATCTTTGAGTTTTAGCACAGACTAACATTGTGATGTTAATATCAACAAATATACATCAGTATTTGACTAGAGGGTTCTAACTGTGATGGGAAAATGGCTCAAAGCTTTTTGCTACATAAAAGCATATATATCATATGTACCCTTGAGGCAAAATGCATCACATTTTCAATTTGGAACACTTTAAAAATCTGAGTGTGCCAGTGTGTCTGTATGGGGTTCTGCATTCAAAATGTTTCTATGGTGAACTTGGCTGCAATCAGCATCAGTAAAATAATTTGGGAAGTTTTTCTAAGATAGCTGGTTTCTTCCAATGTTAATATTCATTCTGGCATTTGACTCATATCTTGCCTCATCACTTGAATGTTATGGAAAACACCCACGATCAAAAGTGTTGAATATTAGGGCAGTTTTACCAGGCCACACTGAGGCCATGTTGCTGCTGCCAGCACATGGGGCTATACCAGGGTTTCTCAATCCTCTCCTGAAGGCACACCTACTTAGCTGAATTATCAGGATTATTGTAATCAACATGCATGAGATAAATTTGCAAATCTGTATACATTGAAGACCCTTTGTATGCAAATATATCTCATGCATACTCATCGTGGTAATCCTGAAAATTCAACCAGCTAGGTGTGCCTCCAGGTGAGAATTGGGAAAAACTGGTTCAGATGTTGGGTTTATCTTCTAAAAGAAAGTAAGAAATCTGTATATACTGTGGATAAGTCAAGATAAGATCTGCCCTTTTATGACATAAATAAATATGTTGTGCATTGTATTGTATTACAAGCAGTGAAGGCACAGAGGAACTGAAACTTCTCTAGCACTTTGAAGTCTTGAAGGACTACAAAAGGGGACTGCTACTTTTGGAGAGAGAGCTGCAATTGTAAGTTTTTACTTCTGGGAATTTTTTTAAATCTTGAGGAAAACTGAATTCTTTAGATTAAAGCTGATTAATCTGTGAACCCAGTGTATTTGTTAAATCAGTCAGAAATTAGTAGCAGTAAATAGTTTTCAGTTTAAATTTAAATCACAGCAGAGAGCTTTCTGGTTAAATTTAAAGCCCAAGACTCCCTATATCCAAGCAAGGGCTGTGGGACTCCCCATGGAGATTGGCCACAGATTACCTTAGAAGTACAGGACAGGGTACTGTGTAGCAGCCAGCTTTTAATAAGTCTTTCCCTCCCTCCCTCCCCTATACCCACCCATCCTTGGGATATTCATAGCTTTATAGGTGCTACAACCTCTTAAAAGAAAGGAGGTGCCATATTCACTCTCAGGTGCAGCTGTTTATTCTCATCAGCATACATTAAGGACCTAAGAATAATTAAACTTCAGGTGAACACAGTATATTAAACATATTAGGTATAGTTTTATTAGTATAAGTATCCCAAGCAATCCTTAGTAAGTAAAGAACTTAAATATCTAAACACAACCTTAAAATGAAGATGCAGACAGCAGTCCATCAGCGAGATGGAGGCTTTCCAGTCTTTTACATTAAGTGTCACATGTATGATTTTCTCCCAGTTGGTGAGGGGTCTTACATGTGCACAAGGTTCAAGGAGCCCTTTGCTCTCAGGGAACGAATCCGATCTCTGGAGGCAAGAGTAGCAGACTTGTAAGACATAAGGAAGACAGAGAGGTACAGAGACGAGACCTGCAGGGATATAGTCCTGAAGTCCAACCTCCAGTCTGGCAGAATCCCTGTTGCCATGGAGGAGAGAGGCCACTAAGGAAGAGCGGGACCTAGGTGTGGTTGTGTCTGATGATCTTAAAGTAGCTAAACAGGTAGAAAAGGCGACAGCAAAAGCTAGAAGGATGCTTGGGTGCATACGGAGAGAAATCGATAGCAGTGAAAAGGAAGCGATAGTGCCTCTGTATAAGTCTTTGGTGTGACCTCATTTGGAGTATAGTGTGCAGTTCTGGAGACCGCACCTTCAAAAGGATATAAACAGGATGGAGTCGGTACAGAGGGTGGCTACTAAAATTGTTAGTGGTCTTCATTATAAAGCATATGAGGAGAGACTTAAGGATCTTAATATGTACACCATAGAGGAAAGGCGGGATAGAGGTGATATGATTGAGATGTTTAAATACCTCCATGGCATAAATGTACAGGGGGAGAGCCTCTTTCAATTGAAAGCAAGTTCTGCTACGAGGGGACATGGGATAAGGATGAAGGGGGATAGATTCAGGAGTGATATGCCAAAATATTTCTTTATGGAAAGAGTGGTGGATCTGTGGAATAATGTCCCAGTGGAGGTGGTAGAGATGAGGACAGTATCTAAATTCAAAAAAGCATGGAACAAACACAGAGGATCTCTAAAGGAAAAAAGGGGACTGTTGTAGTTGTTGATATGGAAGGACAGACTGGATAGGCCATGTGGTCTTTTTCTGTCATCATATTTCTATGTTTCTATGTGACAGGAGAGCATCACCCTGGTGTGGCAGGAAGTGATCCTATAGCTAGGAGCTGTCCTCCAGGTGATGTAAAACCCTCTCATACTGAAGATTTTTCTCCAGGGCCATGTGCCCATGAGGGAAGGGTTAGGACAGCCATTATAGTTGATGATTGGATCATTAGGCAGGTAGATAGCTGGGTGTCTGGTGGGCGTGAGGATCACCTGGTAACATGCTTGCCTGGTGCGAAGGGAGTGGACCTCAAGCGCCACCTTGACAAGGTCTTAGATAGTGCTGGGGAGGAGTCTGCTGTCTTGATACATGTCAGTACCAATGACATAGGAAAATGTGGTAGGGAGATTCTGGAGGCTAGATTTAGGCTTTTACTGTAGGTAGGAAGAAGAAAATCCAGAACTTCCAGGGTAGCCTTCTCCAAAATGCTTCCTGTTCCATGCACAGGACCCAAAAGGCAGGCAGAACTCTGGAGTCTCAATGCGTGGATGAGATGATGGCGCAAGGATGAGGGTTTTGTATTTGTTTGAAACTGGGGAACATTCTGGGGAAAGGAGGAGCTCTTCTGAAGGAATGGGCTTTGCCTTAACCAGGATGGAACCAGGTTGCTGGCATTAACCTTTAAAAAGGAGATAGAGCAGCTTTTAAACTAGATAATAGGGGAGAGCCGACAGTCACCCAAGAGTGCATGCTTTGGAGCTATGTATCCATGAAGGATACTACCAAAAAAATGAAGTTAGGGCACAGAAGCAGAGAGGTTCCAATAAAGACAAAGGTAGCCCAAATTCCCTTGAGTATGGAGCAGACAGAGCTTAAAGATTCCAAATTACCCCGCCTACCGATAACCAGATTAATAGGAATAAAATACAATCTCTAAAATGCCTCTATGCAAATGCTAAAAGTCTAAAAAATAAGATGGGAGAGTTAGAATATATAGCACTAAATGAGAAGTTAGAAATGATTGGTATCTCAGAGACATGGTGGAAGGAGGATAACCAGTGGGACACTGTGATATCTGGGTACAAGCTATATCATAATGATAGAGCTGATCAAATTGGTGGAGGGGTTGCGCTCTATGTTAGAGAGGGCATTGAGTCACAAAGGCTTAAAGTTTTGCAAGAAACAAAATTCACTGTCAAATCTCTATGGATTGAAATTCCATTTAAAAAGGGGAAGGCGATGGCAGTGGGGTTGAACTATCAACCGCCTGGCCAGAATGAACAAATGGATGATGAAATGCTCAAAGAAATCAGGGAAGCTAAAAAAAGTTACAGAACAGTAATAATAATGGGTGATTTCAATTACCCCGGTATTGACTGGGTCTGTGTCATGGCAGGACATGCTAGGGAGATAAAGTTTCTAGATAAAATATATGACTGCTTCTTGGAGCAGCTGGTTCATGATCCGACCAGAGGGAATGCAATTTTGGACTTAGTCCTTAGTAGAACACCAGATCTGGTGCAAGAGATAAGGGTGTTGGGGCCACTTGGCAAAAGTGATCATAGCTTGATCGTGTTTGATTTAATTAATGTAGCAGGGATGGTAAGGAAATCCATAGTATTACCTTTAAACTTTTGAAAGGGAGACAATGATAAAATGTGGAAAATAGTAAAGAAAAAATAAAAGGTTAAATACATAGAAAGCTTGGGTGTTGTTTAAAAATACCATCTTGGAAACCCAGACCAGCTGTATTCCATGCTTTAAGAAAAGTGGAAGGAAGTCCAAAAATCTACCAGCATGGTTTAAAGGTGTAGTCAGAAATGCAAAAAATAAGCTTCTTTCAGGAAATAGAAAAGGAACAAATGATGAGAACTAGAAACAGCACAAGCACTGGCAAGTTAAATGCAAGGCATTGATAAGGCAGGCAAAGAGAGAATTTGAGAAGAAGCTTGTTGTGGAAGCAAAAATGCATAATAAAGACTTTTTCAAGTACATTCGTAGCAAAAAACCTGTGAGAGAGTCAGTTGGACCATTAGATGATAGAGGGGTAAAAGGGGCATTAAAAGGGGACAAGGCTATAGTGGAAAGACTGAATTAATTCTTTGCTTCGGTCTTTACTGAGGAAGATGTAGGGATGTTTCTTATGACTGAAGTAGTATTTAAAGGTGGTACTGCGGAAGAATTGAAAGAATTATCGTTACACTGGGAAGATGTATTACAACTATTTGAGCCTGACGTCAGTACCGGGAAAAATGGTAGAAACCATCATAAAGAACAAAATTATTCGACATGTAGTTAGTCATGGTATAACAGGAGACAGCCAACATGGTTTTAGACAAGGAAGATCTTGTCTTACTGATCTGTTATGTTTTTTTGAAGGTGTGAATAAACAGGTAGATAAAGGTGAATCCGTTTATATAGTGTACCTGGACTTTCAGAAACCTTTGACAAGGTCCCTCATTAGAGACTTTTGGCAAAACTAAAAATTTATGGGATAGGAGGAAGTGTACTATTGTGGATCAGGAACTGGTTAAAAGATAGAAAGCAGAGGGTAGGGCTAAATGGCCATTTTTCCCAATGGAAAAAGGTGAATAGTGGAGTACCGCAGTAATCTGTGCTGGGTCTGCTGCTTTTTGACATATTCATAAATGACCTAGAAAAGGGAATAATGAGTGAGGTTATCAAATTTGCAGATGATACAAAACTATTTAAAGTTGTTAAAACCCAAGAGGATTGTGGACAATTGCAAGATGATCTTGATAAATTGGAAGACTGGGCATCCAAAAAGCAGATGAAATTTAATGTGGACAAGTGCAAAGTTATGCACCTAGGAAAGAACAACCCAAACTATGGTTACACGATGCAAGGTTCCATATTGGGAACCACCACCCAGGAAAAAAGATTTGGGCGTCATCGTGAATAACATGTTGAAACCCTCTGCCCAGTGTGCAGCAGCGGCCAAGAGAGCAAAGAGAATGCTAGGTATCATAAGGAAAGGAATGAAAAATAAAACAAAGGACATTATAATGCCTCTGTATCTTTCCATGGTGTGACCACACCTTGAATATTGTGTGCAATTCTGGTCGCCGTTTCTTAAAAAGGATATAGCGTTATTAGAAAAGGTACAGAGAAGAGCCACCAAAATGGTAAAGGGGATGGAAGGATACTCCTATGAAGAGCGACTAAACAGGTTAGGGCTCTTCAACCTGGAAAAGAGACGGCTGAGGGGAGATATGATAGAGGTATATAAATTAATGAACGGAGTGGAATGGGTAAACATAGATAGATTATTTACATCATCAGAATATAAAAAGACTAGGGGACCTGCAATGAAGCTACAGGGTAACCTATTTAAGACTAATAAGAGAAAATATTTTTTCACTCAACATGTAATCAAACTCTGGAATTTGTTACCAGAGGATGTAGTAAAAGTTGTTAGAGTAGCTGGGTTTAAAAAAGGTTTGGACTAGTTCCTGGAGGAAAGGTCCATAAACCATTATTAAAAGAGACCCAGGATATCACTGCTTGGCCCAAAACAAGCACTGAGGAACCTGTGTCTTTTGGGGAGACTTCTAGCTACTTATGACCTAGCTTGGCCACTGTTGGAAACAGGATACTGGGCTTGATGGACCTTGGTCTGACCCAGTATGGCATATTTTATGTTCTTATGAAGGACCATAAGACCCAGCCAGAAGCTTTGTTGGCTTTTAGGAACAGAATAAGATCCGAGGCTTTGTTACTGTCTGTTGAGTTTATGCTATTCTTTTGCTAATGTCCATTGACAGTTTGCTTTTGACAAAGCTTTATTGATCTGGATTAATCACGAATGGGAGGAAAGATTCCAGTCTGAGTTGCAAAACTTTAGCCAGGATTTTCATATCGGATTTTATTAATGAGAACGGCCTCTCCAAGATCCCTGTTTGAGGTCGTATAATGTTATCACTCAGTAGACTGCCAGATGACTCCAAATCTTTCTTGTAATTAAATATATCAAGGAGCATGGTTGATTTTCGCCCAGCAAGGGAAGTCATACTGTACTTAAAAAATCTGGAATATGATTGGTAGGGTAGTCCAGGGAATTTTAGTTCCTAGTAGAGTTTTTTAAAGGTATTAGCAATTTCAGTTGTCAAATATTCAACTTCATAGTGTACTTGCTTAATTTTACCTATAAAAACATTCTGTTTTTATTTCTGCACATCTCACTAATAATTTACAGGGTTTGTCCCCATGTTCCTAAAAAAAGCTATTTAGTAAAAAGGTTTGTTTATTCCTTTCAGTTCATAAGCATTTTGGGCCCAATATTCAAAGACATGTGTGGTTTTTTTGTGCCATCAAGTCAGTGTTGACTCATAGCGACCCAGCTACCTCTGGGTTTTCTTGGTAATGAATCACAGGAAGTAGATTGCCAGTTTTTTCTTGAGAGGCAATGGAGGGTAAAATGATTTGCCCAAGGTGTGCTAGTGGGAATCAAACCCTTAATTTTTTTTGGGTAGGAGGCAGTTGCTCTAACCACTAGGCTACACCTCCACTGACACATGAAGCATGTAAACACCGCTGAATGGGATATTCAACCGTGTTAGTACCATTCCATATCCTCTACTAATGCTGCTGCATGCCCCGATACTAACCACGTAACATCGGGGCATTCTGGGGCACGTCATGGTTGGCAACATTTGCTAACCAGGTAGCAGCAATATTGCACCGCTACCCAGTTAGCAACACATGGGTAAAGCTAGGCGCAACAAATGTTGGCCTAGCTTTACCCATAGGAGCTGATCAGACAGCAGCTCAATATCACCGCTACCTGGTTAGCTTCTGCGGCTGTGGATGTTGTGTGACGGCACTGGATATTCAATGCCAGGGCCGCATATGACCCCAACATTAAACATCCAGGATTAAAGGTCAATGGCGACGGCTATGCGCCATAGCTTTGATTTTATCTTTTTCCAAATTTGGTGTCTTGTAAATTTTGGGGGAGCATTTTCATTTGTACTCTTGTTCTAATCAGGTAATTTTAGATTCGAGGGCTATGGATGTTTGCTCTTTATTTTTCTTGCCGAGTTGAAACATCAGCATAGTGCCAATGCACCTGTGCTATCTGCTGATGCTAATGTAAGTTTGTGTTCCCTTTATGTATTTGCAGAATATATTCTGACAGTTTGTTGCAACTCTAAAGCACGGTAAGTGAAAAGGCTGTGCGCTAACACTCAGTAAGTGAAAAACCTTATCACACTTTAAAAAACACTTTAAAAAATATCCCCATAGTCTTTTTGTCTGATGATAAGAACACAAGAACATAGGATATGTCATACCGGGCCAGAACAAAGGTCCATCAAGCCCAGCATCCTGTTTCTAAGAGTTGCCAATCAAGATCAAAAGTACTTATTAGGTTCCAAAAGGTATACAGATTCCATGGATGATTATCCCAGGGGTAAGCAGTGGATTGCCCCAGTCTACTTTAATAATGGTTTATGAACTTTTCCTCTAGGAACTTGTCCCAACTTTTTTTAAACCCAGCTGCTCTGACAATCTTTGCTACATCCACTTTGCAACAAATTCCAAAGTTTGATTACACATTGATTGACAAAATATATTCTACAATTATATTAAATGTGCTACATTGTAGCTGTCCCCTCAACTGTTTCTCTTTTCCAAGTTAAACACTATACTATTCATACAATTTTATGGACCTTCCTAGGGTCTAGTATAAGCCTGTGTAATTTTAATAAATTTTGTCCATTTATTTTTTCCATTAATTTTGACTCTATGTATATGCTTCCCTATACCTCCCCACTACCTTTCCTTGCTTCTACCTATAATTGTATTCCCTGTGTTGTGTAAACCACTTTGATTTAAGGAGAAGGTGGTATATAAAACTGGTTAAATGAATAAATAAAATAAACAGACTTAACTTTTTAAGCCTTTCCTTGCAAGGGTATCCTTCAATCTCCTTTATTAATCTGGTCACTCTTCTCTGTACCTTTTCTAATTCTGCTATATTCTTTTCTAACTATAGTGACCAGAACTGCATACAATAGTCAAGGTTGCATGATCCGAAGAAACATGGTTTTACCAAAGGACAATGATGCCAAACAAATTTGATTGAGTTCTTTGACTGGGTGACCATAAAAATAGATCAAGGACATGCAATGGATGTGGTCTACCTAGATTTCAGCAAAGCTTTTGATACTCTTCCTCATAGAAGGCTTATCATTAAATTGAGCAGCCTGGGGATGTGTCCCAAGATAGTGAACTGGATCAGAAATTGGTTGACTAATAGATGATGGAAGATGGTGGTAAACAGAACTCACTCAGAAGAAAGAAAGATGAGAGGTGGTATGCCCCAGGGATCAGTCCTGGTACCAATACCTTTCAGTATACTTGTAAGTGATATTGCTGAAAGACTAAAGGGAAGAGTCTGCCTTTCTACAGATGACAAAAATTTTGCAACAGAGTGGACTCCTCTGAGGGAGTGGACAACATGAGGAAAGATCTACAAAACCTGGAAGAATGGTCTAATGCTTGGAAGTTGAGATTTAAGGCTTGTTTACAAAGCCGTGGTAGCGGTTCGCGATCATTAGCCGCAGATTTTCAATGGGGCCGCGGCTCCGATAACAATCGCAAACCGCTACCGTGGCTTTGTAAACAAGCCCCTTAATGTGAATAAGTGCAGAGTCATGTACATGGAATGTAGAAATCCAGGATAATTGTATGCAATAGAGGGTGAGAGGTTGGTGTACACAGATTAGGAGAAGGACCTTGGAGTGATTGTTTCTGAGGATCTCAAGGTGAAAAAAGCAATGTGACAGGGCAGTTGCCAAAGCCAGAAGGATGCTTGGTTCCATTCAGAGAGGAATAACCAGCAGAAAGGAGGAGGTACTAATGCCCCTATACAAGTCGTTGGTGAGGCCTCACTTAAAATATTGTGTTCAGTTTTGGAGAAAATATCTCAGAAAGGATATAAAAAGACTTGAAATGGTTCAGAGGAAAATGATCAGAATGATTTGGAGCCTGTGCCAGAAGACATGTGAAAAGAGACATGAAGACCTAAATAATATCCTAGAGGAGAGGAGGGACAGGGGAGATATGATACAGACATTTAAATACTTAAAGGGTATCAATGAACAAACACATATTTTTCAAAGAAGGAGAAGCTGTAAATCTACAGGGCATAAAATGAAGCTGCAAGCAGATAAACTTAAAAGCAATGTAAGGTAAAACTTTTTCACTGAAAGAGAGGTGGATGCTTGTAATGCCCTCCCGATAGAGGTTATGGGAGCAAATACAGTTATGGAATTCAAAATAGCATGGGACAGACACAGTGGATCCCTTTATAGCAAGAGGATACAATCAAAATAAACTTAACTGTTTCTTATACCTCAACAAATAGAGAGGGATGACCTACACAGAGAGGCAGGTATACCTACTCTTGCCACCTTACTGGGCAGCCTAGAAGGACCATGTTGTTGTTGTTGTTAAGTGACATCTAGTCGGTGTTGACTCATGGCGACCCTCTGGATAGTTGACCTAAACTTTGTTCGGACTTCAGCCAAGCGGCTCACTGTTGATAGAATGGTATCCATAGCTGCTGTTATTGTATCGATCGATATCTTTGCTGGCCTTCCTCTTTTACAGTGACCTTCTACCTTGCTAGGCATTATATCTTTCTCCAATGATCTCTCTCTTCACATGATATGTTCAAAGTATGAAATTTGAAGTCTTGACATATGGGCTTCTAAGGAAAACTTAGGTTTGATCTCCTTTAGTACTGACTGGTTTATTCTTCAGGCAGTCGATGATATACACAGTATTCATCGCCAGCACCATAATTCAAAGGCATCAATTTTCTTCCTGTCCATCTTTTTCACTGTCCAATTTTTGCATCCATATGACGTTATTGAAAATACCATGGCCCGAAAAACAATAAAAATATGAATATAAAGCAAAAAAAAAAAAAAAAAAGAAAATACCATGGCCTGGACAAGTCAAATTGGTATGGAAAGAGACATCTCTGCTCTTGATAATTCTGTCTAGGTTCTTCATAGCCATTCTACCAAGAGCAATATGTTTGCTGGATTTCTTGACTGCTAGTTCTTTCTTTATTGATTGTTGATCCAAGTAAGTTAAAGCTTTCAACTATTTCAATTTCTTCATCAAAGATGAACTTATTGATTTGGCCAGTTGTAAGGATCTTTATTTTCTTAACATTAAGGTGTAGACCCATTTTAAGACTATGGGGTATATTTATTAAAACCCTGGTAATGTGCGGGCCACGCTAGTGTGCGGGTGCCATATAAGGAGTGGGCGTTTCTTTCTGAAAAAACAAAACCGGGATTTAAATATGTGCTAAGGTGCGCGGCGCCCATATGCGCCCCGCACATTAGCGCATGAGAAAGCTGCGCGGGAGGCATAAGTGGCGTGCTGATGTGCAAGCAGAAGAGCCAAGCCATAGCACAATGGCTAAGACACTTACCAATGGTGCAGGGATCAGGGGTTCAATCCCCCACAGTGCCCAATAAAGACAGCTGGCTGAGGCATTACTTTAGGAGCCAGTTTAATATTGGGCAGCATAAGGCAGCATGCTGATGGGCATAAGGCAGCTTGCTATTGCTTTAGGAGGCATTTTAATATTGAACGGCATAAGGCAGCATGCTGATGTACAAGCAAAGGAACAGAACCACAACACAATGGTTAAGACACTGACCAATAGTGCAGAGATCAGGGGTTCAATCCCCCACAGTGCCCAATGAACAAGGCTGGCTGAGGCATTACATATTATGGGGAAGATTGCTTAAGGAGGCATTTTATTTTTATTTTAATTATCACTACTAACAAACACACTCTCAAAGCGTGTTAACATAAGGCACCCCATAAGGCACATTTTAAAGTGCACTGTCTGCCAAGGCACCCTAGAATGTTGCTTATAGGGCGCTTTATAGGGTGCCGTATGAGGTACCGCAAGGTCAGAGTACTGTTTTTGATGGCAGCACTGTGCAGTTTAAGGAATGAAAAGCATAAGTAGGTGTGCTGACATGCAAGGAGGAGCAGCAGTGGAGCACAATGGCTAAGGCGCTGACTGCTGATACAAAGGTCATGAGTTTGCTCCCCAATGTGCCTAATACATAAGGCTGGCTGAGGCATCAACTTTGCAATGTATGTTTTGTTTCTTGCAGCACTTTATTTTTATTTTATTAATTGCTGCCAGCAAACCTGCCCTCATGTGCCGTAATTGAAGGTGCCGTATAAGGCACCCTATAAGGCACTCCATAGGGCACATTATAAAGTGCACTGTCCGCCACGGCACCCTAAAATGTCCCCTACAGGGCACCCTATAAGTTGCGTCACAGGATAATGTATAGTGCACCTTATATGGATGGGAACCATAAGGTGCCCTATAGGGCGCCCGATAAAGCGCCCTCAGAGGCACTTTATGGGTACAGTACGCTGAGGGTGTTTTTGCTGGCAGCAAAAATGTACATTAAAAAGAGATAATACTTTAGGCAGCCCTATCAAATAACCCCACTGTGGGTTTGAACCCATGACTTCTGGTTTTATAGGCACTGAAGTAACCATTGGGCTACAGCTCTATAGCAACTAGCAAGTCCCTGGCTGGCTGCAGAGAGCCTGCACGTCACCACACAGACAGTCTGTTGTGGTCACCAGGATAGGGTTAGTACACCCGTACCCATGATGCACTGCACATGCAAATCAGCTGTCCACAGATGAACACAAGATGGGGTATGCACCAACACAACACCTCGGCCTGGTAGGGGGAACTGACCATGTGCACCCCCACAGCACCTCGGCCTTGTAGGGGATACAGACCGTGTGTTTTACTGGCACAGAGTAGCTACACACCGTCACATTGTGCGGGTACTGTGCTCACCCTGATGGTGCGGTGAGGCGCCCAGCACCAGGTCCACAGCACCTTCCATGGCAGAAATAGGCCATGATGCAGGTTCAAAGCAGTGTTAATGTGTGAGATAGGTAGTTTCTGAAGAAACACCTTGGATGGATGTATCTGTCTGTCTCAGTCAGGTGTAGCCCCCATGGACCCCCCGGAAGATTATGTACCATCACCCTCCTCCTCCTTCAGGGCTGAGGGTGGTAAACAGGGTCTCCCATCAACAGATCCACTTTCTACCTCACTGCAATGGTGGCAGTAGAGGGGACAATCAACCCCAGTCCTGCTGTGGAAAAGACACCCTTCAGGGAAGTCAATGCAGCTCTGTACATATCCATAACACAATAGCAGACAGACAGTAGGCCTGTATATGCTAAGCTGCACCCCACCACTATCTGATATTCTCCTGCAGCAAGCTTTCAGCCGCTGCACCCTGCAAGGCGCTCCATCAAGACACATACCAGCTGCAAACAGTCTTCTAGTTAGTCCATAGTGTATGTTCCTGGTGGAAATGCATGCACCCAGAACTGGGATGGCAGCACACACAACAAGCAGATAAGTCAGTGACTGGCCCCCAAAAGGAAACCCATAAATATCACATGCCAAAAATACTATATAGCACTATGGGGGTGCCTAGCCATGCTGTCATCACTGCACAGTCAGGGTGAGAGTGATCTCCCAGCAGGACATACTGAGGTCACCCTGTCTGTGTAGGTGGTGGCCAGGCACTAAAATGTCCCAGTCAGTGCCCTATGCCCTGTGCAGATGCACCCTGGCCAGGCCACCCTGTCTGGGCTATACCCATGGTACCTTGCTACTCATTATGCACATTGGCAGGCCAATACTGGCAACAGTGCTGGCAATGTGGGCTGTGGAAGGTGTTTGCAGCCACCACACACTGTATAGACAGACACACACTCCGACACCTATGCCAGCATTGTGCTACTTTAGAGGAGTCTATCAGCCCTGGCCACCACACTAGTCCTGGGCACAGTACAGGCATGGATATGGTATGCAATACTGTTGGGGGGCACTCCCCAGGGTGGTAAACACTGTCAGAGATCAGACCTGAAGCACACACCACAGACATCCGAAAGATTGTTATGATGGAGCTCAAACAGCAAACTGTGCTTAACGTAGAAATCGCAATCTGGCAGTAATCATAAAAAACATTTGATAGCTGTGTACCGTATACCCAGGTGTAGGGTGGCATTGCTAAGGTATGCAAGTGCTAGTATTGGGGGATGCACGCAGGGCCCAATGTCCTGCCTCTCCAGGAGGCATTGGCTAATGGGGCCTGTGGGTGTCGGTGTGTCTGCCCTTGTTGGCTGCTGCTTTATGGCAGAGGTTCCCAACTCCAGTCCTGGTGTGCCAAACACTGTTCGGGTTTTCATGCTGTCCCTCATGAATATGCATGAGCTACATATGCATACCATGGGGGTGGTGCATAGATATGCAGCACAGGCATCTTTATTAGAGGCAGCATGGAACCTGAATGGTGTTTGGCCCTCCAGGACTGCATTTGGGAGACTCTGCTCTAGGTAATGCACATTTCTATGATGTTTGTGCTGTGTGGGGTAAAATATAGGTGTTTGACCCATGCTTATGTTTTCAGCAATAAAGGTTCAGTCTTTACTACCATGTTTTCTGCATAGGTAAAATAAAGGGACTGGGTTGACAGAAGTCCCAGCTGGGATTTGAACCTGTGACCTTTTGGTCCTAAAGGCACTGGTTGTGTTCACTGCACCACCATCTTAGCATGACAACAGTGCATTCCCTGGGGAGTCCATGACTGTTTGTCAGACAGGGCCTGTCTGTTGGTGTGCACTGCACCCACGTGAAGGGGGCTAGGCCACTGTCTGCTGTGGGCAGCAGCCACTGCCCCCTCCACCAACGGTACCCCTCCACCACCATGCTGACATGGCTTTATATTGGAGACAGCATCACAGCTGAATGATATGTGGACCTCCAGGACTGCATTTAGGGGTCTAGGTAATGTGCATGTTTCTGGTGTCTGTGCTCTGTAGGGTAAAATACAGGTGTTTGGACCATGATTATGTTCTCTGCAAAAAAGGTTGGTCGTTACTATCACGGTTTAGTGGTGGGTAAAATATGGGGATTGGGTTTGCAGGGACCCCAGCTGGGACTTGAGCTGCTGACCTTTGGCTCCTGAACACACTGTCTGTGTTCACTGCACCACACTGTGGCCACAGAGACAGTGCAGTCCTTGGAGATAGGAAACCTGGCCAAAGAAATCAGAAACCCTGCTCTGCACAATTTCACTGTGGGCTCATTCACCTTGTATGGAGACAAAAGGGCAAATAAACATTAGAAATGGCCTCAAAAAAAAGGAAATAAAACATAACCAAGCTGGACAAAAGTGATATCAATGGGCAACAGTAAAAAACACTCCCAGGAAAGCTCCAAAAAAAAGAGCTTTTTGAAAGGGTCTATGGAGCGTAGACCCTTCCAAAAATCATTTCCTTTTTTTGGAGCTTTCCTGGGAGTGTTTTTTATTGTTGCCATTGATATCACTGTTGCCCAGCTGGATTATCATTTTTTAGAATTTTGGTGTGGTCATTTTCTATTTTTATTTGCTATTTTGTTCTGTGCACATGTATCACACTGCTCACGTTTTTAGGTTTCCCTGGTTTTGCTGTACATTGCTGACAGAAATGGTTTCTCTTCCCTTTAAATCGGCTCTACCGCGAGGTTTTCACTCGCGGTATTTTTTTAGTTGAATTTCAGCCCCGCTCCTGTGTGGGGATCCTCTCCCCTCCCACTCTCCACCCATTGACCCCGTCCCTCCGCCCCTCGGGAGCCTTCTTCCACCCTCAGAATGCCTTTCCACGCCTCTATTGCACATCAGCGCGCCGCGCACTTGTGCGGGCCCGTTAGTGCAGCGCGCACATGTGCGGGGCACAAAAAAGCACTATTAGCGTGTGCTAAGGTACCTTAGCGCACGCTCAAGTGCACCACGCACAATTGCACGGTTTAGTAAACATACCCCCTAGTTTGCACATAGGGATCTGCACTATAGTAATCTGACTTGTTCAGCTTTTAAATCAGGTGTATAGATGTTCTAGGGTCCGGTAAAATATTTCCAGTTCAGATTTTTTTTCTGGGTTGGCTCCTTGTGTGATTTTTGAAAGTTGGTAATGGTATGGTATGGTAAATTTGCTTTGTAGATACTCATTGACTTTTGTAGGCTTTTCTATTAGTTCACAATAGACCTGGTACTGGAGAATGTTTATATTGTTGTTAGTGAGCTGACCAGAATCATATTTTTTAAAAATAGATATTGAATCCTATGGATGACTGCCCTAATTCTGCTCTGCATTCTTGTCGAGGGAGGGGTTTCTGTGGAAGCAGAATATATGTTCAAAAAGAAAAAGCAAGAACCATAATGCAATTTATAACAAAATAAAATGAGTTATAATTTGGTGTTATAAACTGTACTGTGATTCCCACTTTTTCTTTTAGTTCCTTGTTGTGTGAGCATCTTACATTTCCTTTGTTTTTTTGCAGAACATATATTTAAATTAACACCATGCTGGTCCAGTATGCATTTTCAGAGGAGTTATATTGGAGTTTCCAAGCTCCTCTTGTTGTTTGACACATTTAGTGGCATGTTTACCAGAGCTCCACACTGCTACAGTAGCGCATGTGTGGGGCAGATACATCCCCCTGCAATTACCGTGCTTGACATAGCATTAGTTGCACCTACTCTACTTATGCCTTGTTATTATGTTAGTTTCTGATGACAGTGCAAATGCCCGCGTGTGAGAGTTCTCTCACCTTACTCTGGAGCCCAGTATAAGTTTGAGAAGGAAATCTTGAAAAACTAGAAGTAATGGAAAAAGCATGGATCTTACTCCCTGGTCCAGACAGAAAGTGGCCGTGCTATTCTCACCTCTCTCTCTTTCCAGCTTCACTTCCCATTGCTAGAGCAATAGAAAACCAGAATAACAGAGGCTTGAAATGAAATGAAAACAAATCCTGTGATCCAGCAAGGAGAAAGCATGAATTTCTTGGGGAAGCAAGGGCAATTGATTTTGTGACCATCATTGGAGCTCTGGGAGCTGTTTAAAAGATGCTGGATCAGGATGGCCCTAAATGATCATCTTTTGCAATACCAGTTGGCTGTTTAAGGATGTGACTTTCACGCTTGGGAGTCTGCAGAAGGCTGTTTGTCTTATCAAAGCATGGCAGAGAAAAAGATTTTAGGGAACAATAGTCATCAGATTGCTTTAGCATATTTTATGGACACTGTTCGGGCTTCCTGGTCCAATTTATTAAACAGTGAACTGTCTGAGCACAGCAAAGCATTCTGAAATGCTGGCATATGAATATATTCAGAGTATATTTTCTTATTTTATAGCAGTCTAATGACATGCATGTATATTCTTGGCCTATTTTACTAATTGATATTCAGAGTGCTACTGTATAACTTGTAACCTACTAGTTTGTCATTGAAACCTGCTTAACACATGCAATTTAAATTAGTAGTATATTAAAGTTGCCACTGTCTTCCTACAGTGATAAGACTACATGCAGCTATTCTTTGCAACAACATTATACCAATTTGACTTATAGTTTCTAGATGTACATTGACTGCATCGCTGTCATGTTGTTGATTCCTACATTCTGTTCAAAAATCTTTCTCCTGCAAATTTTATCAATGAGGAAAATATTTCCAAGCTATCCGTTCTGCTAAGTGTTTTTCTTTTGATCCATATCTAAAATTTAGCATGCTAAATATTTACTGCCCAGTAGTTATTTTTATTCTGGCTATGCATTTGCCCCTTCACTGCAATTTCTTACAAAATTAGATTTGAAGAAGAAATACTAGCATCATGCAAAAAGAGTTCACAAAGGAGTTTGGTGGTGTAGTATAGCCAGCGATCAATAATAATGAGGCACCAATCTATAGGTTGTGGGGGGGGGGGGTCACCAGAAACCCTACCACCAGCCCTGGCCAGGCATAATGGTAAAGGAGAAGAACTCCAGATTGATTATAGAGGTGTCAATCCCAAGTGGCTATTCTGTGAATCAAGTTGAGAGGGAGAAGATCTTCAGCTTCCAATAAATGCAGTCAGGGTCTTCATGTTTACCAATGGGGAAAGTGTTTCTGATGTTATAGTGGGAGATCATTTTGCATCCAGTGATCACCAGATGGTGTGGTTCAGTATTAAGACTAAGGCTGATAAAATCCATTCAAAAGTGAGGGTCTTAGACTTCGGGAAAACTAACTTTGCCAAGATGGACCAATACCTCAGGATGGGTGGGATGGGAACATCTAGGGGATGTAGAAAAACAGTGGACAAAACTAAAAGGGGATATTTTAAGGGCAACCAACCTTTTTGTTAAAATGGTAAATAAAGGTAAAAAGAAAAGGAAGCCGCTATGGTTTTGAAAAGAAGTAGCTGAAAAGGTGAAGAAAGAGGGAGGCCTTCATGAAATACAAGAGATCACAGAGAAGAAGACATGCTTCTATATTTGGAAAAACTTAGAGAAGCTAGTACAGTAGTCAGGAAAGCAAAGATTCAGAAACAGGAGGAAATAGCTAATGCAATAAAATGGGGGGGGGGGATAAGACTTTTTCTGATATGTTAGTGAGAAGAGGAAGGGCGAAAGCGGTATTGTCAGACTCAAGGGTAAAGGGGAGGAATATTAGAAGCTGATGAGGATAAATCGGAATTGCTTAACACATATTTCTGTTCTGTGTTCACAGATGAAGAACCAGGAGCAGGACCTCAGAAAACACACACAAACAGGAACAGAATTAAGGGGCATCTTGAACAGTTTTCAGAAGACTGTGTTTGTGAGAAGTTAGCTAAACTTAAAGTTGATAAAGCGATGGGACCAGATGGGATACACCTGAGAGTACTGAGGGAACTTGGGGACATTCTAGCAGCTCCACTGACTGACCTTTTCAATGCCTCGTTGGAGTTGGGAGTGTTGCAAGAGTACTGGAGAGAAGCACTTGTGGTCCCCTTACACAAAAGCAGAAGTAACAATGTAGTTGAACATTATAGGCCAATTAGTTTAATCTTGGTGGTGAGTAAATTATTGGAAGTGCTGCTGAAAGAAAATAGTGGGGTTTCTGGAGTCCAATGGACTATGGATCCGAGGCAGCATGGATTCACCAGAGGCAGGTTTTGTCAGACAAATCTGATTGATTTCTTTGACTGGGTGACCAGGGAGTTGGACCGAGGGAGAGTCCTAGATGTTGTGTATTTAGATTTTAGTAAAGCCTTTGACGCTGTTCCGCACAGGCGACTTATAAATAAACTGAGCACCCTAGGGATGAACCCTAAAGTTACTGCTTGGATTAGAAATTGGTTGAATGGGAGGCAACAAAGGGTAAAGGTAAATGGAGCTCACTCTGAGGAGAAGTAAGTTACCAGTGGTGTGCCCCATGGATCTGTCCTTGGTCCGATTCTTTAAACATCTTTGTTAGTGATATAGCGGAAGGGCTGTCAGGTAAGGTTTGCCTCTTTGTGGATGATATCAAAATCTGCAATAGAGTAGACACCCAGGAAGGTGTAGATAAGGAGAGCCAGGAACGTGTAGTAAGGAAATCCACAGTACTACCTTTTAACTTTTGAAAGGGAGACTATGATAAAATGAGGAAAATAGTTAAGAAAAAACTAAAAGGAGCAGTTGCAAAGGTTAAAGACTTACATCTAGCTTGGGTGTTGTTGAAAAATACTATCTTGGAAGCCCAGACCAGCTGTATTCCACGCTTTAAAAAAAGTGAAAGGAAGTCCAAATAACTGCCAGCATGGTTTAAAGGTGAGGTCAGAGAGGCTGTTGTTGCCAAAAAAGCATCTTTCAGGAAATGGAAAAAAGAGCCAAACGACAAAACCTGGAAACAGCACAAGCACTGGCAGGTCAAATGCAAGGCATTGATAAAGCAGGCAAAGGGAGAATTTGAAAGGAAGCTTGCTGCGGAAGCAAAAATGCGAAATAAAGATTTTTTCAAGTACATTCGAAGCAAAAAACATGTGAGAGACTCAGTTGGTCCATTAGATGATAGAGGAGTTAAAGGGGCACTAAAAGGCGACAAGGTGATAGCGGAGAGGCTGAATGAATTATTTGCTTCGGTCTTTACTGAGGAAGATGTAGGGATGTTGCCCATGACTGAAGTGGTATTTAAAGGTGTGGAAGAATTGAAGGAAATATCGATACATCGGGAAGATGTATTACAACTATTAGATAAACTGAAGAGTAGCAAATCACCTGGGCCGGTGAAATATGAGATTGCAGACCTGCTATTAGTAATCTGTGAACTACCATTAAAATCATCTCTAATACCTGAAGATTGGAGGATCGCCAATGTAACACCAATTTTTAAAAAGGGTTCCAGGGGTGATCCGGGAAACTACAGACTGGTGAGCCTCACGTCAGTACCGGGAAAAATGGTAGAAACCATCATAAAGAATAAAATTACTCAGCATGTAGATAGTCATGGTCTAATGGGAGACAGCCAAAATGGCTTTAGACAAGGAAGATCTTGTCTTACTAATCTGTTATGTTTTTTTGAAAGTGTGAATAAACAGATGGACAAAGGTGAGTCGGTTGATATAGTGTATCTGGACTTTCAGAAAGCCTTTGACAAGGTCCCTCATCAGAGACTTTTGGCAAAACTAAAGAGTCATGGGATAGGAGGCAGTGCACTACTGTGGATCAGGAACTGGTTAAAAGATAGAAAGCAGAGGGTTGGGCTAAATGACCAATTTTCCCAATGGAGATTGGTGAATAGTGGTGTACCCCAGGGATCTGTGCTGGGTCCGCTGCTTTTTGACATATTCATAAATGACCTGGAAAATGGAATAACGAGTGAGATTGACAAATTTGCAGATGACACAAAACTATTTAACCCTTTCCAGGCCGAGCCCGAAACTCTTGGGATCCAAAATTCTGACTAAATATTCCTATCAAATGGTATATAATACATGACCACAGCAGAAGGAAGATCACTATTAGAACACATTGAATAAGACGGGCAAAATTTTCCTGAAATATGCAAGAATTAACCCGGCTGCAGAATGTGGATTAAAAATTTAAAGGAGGCCTTGAAAGGGTTAAAGTTGTTAAAACCCAAGAGGATTGTGGAAAGTTGCAAGAGGATCTTGATAAATTGGAAGACTGGGCATCAAAATGGCAGATTAAATTTAATGTGGACAAGTGCAAAGTTATGCACCTAGGGAAGAACAACCCAAACTATGGTTACACAATGCAAGGTTCCACATTAGGAACCACCACCAGGAAAAAGATTTAGGCGTCGTTGTGGATAACATGTTAAAACCCTCAGCCCAGTGTGCAGCAGCAGCCAAGAGAGCAAATAGAATGCTAGGTATCATAAGGAAAGGAATGGAAATTAAAACAAAAGATATTATAATGCCTCTATACCGTTCCATGGTGAGACCGCACCTTGAATATTGTGTGCAATTCTGGTTGCCATATCTTAAAAAGGATATAGCGTTATTAGAAAAGGTTCAGAGAAGAGCCACCAAAATGGTAAAGGGGATGGAAGGATACTCCTATGAAGAAAGGCTAAAAAGGTTAGGGCTCTTTAACCTGGAAAAGAGACGGCTGAGGGGAGATATGATAGAAGTCTATAAATTAATGAACGGAGTGGAATGGGTAAACGTAGATCGATTGTTTACATTATCAGAATATAGAAAGACTAGGGGACATGCAATGAAGCTACAGGGTAAACTATTTAAGACTAATAAAAGAAAATATTTTTTCACTCAACGTGTAATCAAACTCTGGAATTTGTTACCGGAGGATGTAGTAAAGGCTGTTAGTGTAGCTGGGTTTAAAAAAGGTTTGGACAAGTTCCTGGAGGAAAGGTCCATAAACCATTATTAAGAAGGGACCCAGGATATCAATGCTTGACCCAGTACAAGCATTGTGGAACCTGTGTCTTTTGGGGAAACTGCTAGGTACGTACGACCTAGATTGGCCACTGTTGGAAACAGAATACTGGGCTTGATGGACATTGGTCTGACCCAGTATGGCATATCTTATGTTCTTATGTTCTTATATTAACATGTGGAGGGATCTAGCTAAGCTTGAAGAATGGTCTAGAATTTGCCAGATAGGATTTAATATTAAAAAATGAAAGGTCATGCATTTGGGCTGCAGCAATCCAAGGGAGCAATATAGTATTGGGGGTGAAGTACTTTTGTCCACTAAAGAAGAACGGGACCATGGTGTGGTTGTGTCTGATGATCTTAAAGTAGCTAAACAGGTAGAAAAGGTGACAGCAAAAGCTAGAAGGATGCTTGGGTGCATAGGGAGAGGAATGGCTAGCATAAAAAAGAAGGTGATAGTGCATCTGTATAAGTCTTTGGTGCGACCTCATTTGGAGTATTGTGTGCAATTCTGGTGCCCGCACCTTCAAAAGGATATAAACAGGTTGGAGTTGGTACAGAGGGTGGCTACTAAAATGGTTAGTGGTCTTCATTAATAAGCATATAAGGACAGACTTAAGGATCTTAATATGTGTACTTTAGAGGAAAGGCGGGATAGAGGTGATATGATTGAGGTGTTTAAATACATCCGTGGCAAAAATACACAGGAGATCCTCTTTCAATTGAAAGCAAGCTCTGCTACGAGGGGACAAAGGATGAGGGTGAAAGAGGATAGATTCAGGAGTAATATCCGGAAATATTTCTTTACGGAAAGAGTGGTAGATGCATGGAATGACCTCCCAGTCAAAGTGGTAGAGATGACGACAGTATCTGAATTCAAAAAAGCATGGGATAAACACAAAGGATCTCTAAAGGGAAAAAGGGGACTGTCGTAGTGGTTGATATGGAAGGGCAGACTAGATAGGCCATGTGGTCTTTTTCCACCGTCATGTTTCTATGTTTTTAAGAAAATGTGGTAGATAGATACCAAATCAGTTCCCATTGTGTTGGGTACCACAGGCTTGATTAAGAATTTCCAAGCACACCTTAATAAATTACCCATACATGTTACATCTTATGAACTCCAGAAGGAGGCTCTCTTGGCATGATACAAGTACTATGATGAGCATTAGCAGTAAATTTGAGAGACTGAGATCATGCTCCACATACCCTGACTTAGAAGTGAGGTTCATGACTATCATAGTATGCACAAAACTAACCCATTTGGAGAAACTGCCTCCAGGTATTGCCATTCTTGGTATAGTGATGCTGCTGAGCACTTTACATTATATGGTCTCTGGCTCCTTCCGAACATCTGTGCAGAATAGTTTGTCACCTTTTCCCAATGTCTCCACCATGAGGGGCTGGGTTAGGAAATACAGGCTCAATATTCAGCACCAGCAGCTAGCACTGCTAACATGGCTAGTTGAACAGTAAACAGATATTCAATTCCAGGGTCAAATATGGCCCCGGCACTGAATATACAGGTTAGTCACCCTTGCACATTGGTAACCGGGCAGTGGTGATATTGAGTTGCTGCCCAGTTTATTTATTTATTTGATTTATTTAATAGGGTTTTTTTTATACTGCTTTAACATAGATTCAAAGTGGTTTACATTGTAACTTGAACTGAAAAGTGTACAAAAGAACAGGGACATAGAACTTGGATTATACGTAGCAAGTATTAAAGATAGAATGAGTGAACATTAGGGTAGGGTGAATCGTGCCATGTTGCTTTGTCATGAGTTATAATGTTCTGTAAAGAGGAATGTTTTTAATTTCTTTCTGAATTCACAAATGTCTGTGGTGGATCTCATACTTTCTGGGAGGGGATTCCATAAATGATGGCGTGTATATAGAGAATGCCCTATTGCATGTTACCTGCTTGGACTTTGTTTGCATGTTTGGGATGATCAGCAGGTTTTTGTTTGTTCTTTTTGCTCTGTTCTCTGGGTCCTTTTGGATTAGTGCTTGAAAGATGTCGGGGGATTTCCAATGTATGATTTTGAATTTGGTGCGTACATGCACTGCAAGCCAGTGTAATTGTTGTAGGGTGGGTGTTATGTGGCTGTGTCTTGTGGTTCCTGATATTATGCATGTGGTTGTGTTTTGGGCTATCTGAAGAGGGTATGTTGTTTGCTTTGGCAGGCCTTGTTAGATCACACTGTAGTAAACCAGATCAGTTATTGCTGCTTGGCATACTGTTCAAAAGTCATTGTTGCTAATAAGAGGTCTAAGTTTTTGTATTTTTCTCATTTTGTGAGATGCTGTTTTAGTTGTTCTGTTGATGTGTGATTGGAGGGTTATCATGCCCAGGTTGTTATATTCTTGTTAGCTGGTTTTGTGCTTTTGTAGGATTTCATGGTCTGATTTGCTGTCATTTATGTTCTATTTTTCATAGCACCCTCTTTAATTCATTAATTTCCTTGGAGTACCATTGCACGAGATGTTTTTTATATTTGGGTGCTCTTGTGTGGTGCCACTGCAGCATTGCCTATGATGTTGTTCCAGTTGTCAATGATGGCTTCTAGGTCCATTGTGCAATGTTAGCAATATGCGGTGGAAGTTAGTCCAGGGTTACCTGCCCCTGGCATTCACCGCATATTGCTAACCAGGCAACGGCTAAATATCGCTGCTGCCATTTACTGAGCAGTGCCTCCCCTGCTCTGCTCCGTAATGCCCCCGACACATCCTGATGCTAAGCAGTTATCATCAGGGCATGTAGAACTGGCAGCTGCAGATATTCAGCGGCACTAACCATGTAAGTGCTATGAAATATCCAATTCACTGTGAACCATGTTAATCACTTTGAATAGTGGACCCTACATTTCTTTCCCTAATGACAGGCAAAACTGGGGGGGTCCTCAAAGAGAACTTTAATATCATTGGTGGGATACCGAATTGAGGGGAAGCTATTGATTGTACATGTTTGGTGCTTATCACCTTTTTCATAATCGTAAGTGCTTTCATTTCCTAAATATTCTGGTGGTCTGTGATACTCACATGATCATTCTGAATGTGATGACTAGATTCCCAGGTTCTACTTATGATTCCTACGTCTTGTCACTTTGCTATATTCCAAAGTTTGAGGAGGGAAGCTATGGTAAAAGAAGACTACTGAATAGGTTCCTGTTGACCTATGGATGTCACAGTTTTTGACCTATCATCCAGATATGACAGTGATAGCTGTCCCTTCCTATTACAGTGTAAATGTCCTTCTAAGGCACTTCCCCTGCATCCTCTGTCATTTTCCTTCCCATTCCAAAATTCACCTCCCTTGAAGAATCTTTGGGCTATTGATACTTCAACATTACATTATATATATATATATAATGTAATGTTGAAGTATCAATAGCCCAAAGATTCTTCATGGTCCTTGAAATTATCTATGAACATAAAAGTCCTGCAAATCAGTGCTATACTGGTTCTGCCACCTGCACATTATTTCGCTGTTGATGTGTTCTCCTTCTACTTCCTGGCTGCTTGCAGCTCTATTCTTCTGCTGCCTCCTCATGTCACAGTACAGGTATATGAGCCAAGTCACTGTCCTCCCTGTCCTCCTGATATACGTTTGCCTGGGGGTCTGTGAGCTAAGCTGGCCACTTGCACCAGGCCTTCCCCTTACATTGCCTCTTACCTGCCCTTCCTGTCCTCAATCTCTCCAACTCTCCCTGTCCCTGAAGTGCCCTCCATACTCCATTCCTGGCTGTTGCTATGTTCGATGCCACTTCTAGTCTCTTCTCTCTCTGTGTCCTCCCCCAGCTTCTCTATACAACCTCCTGGGATGACCACCTGGACCCACCCTTCCTAGCCCTGCTTTCTGGAGAACCATTCAAATGCCTCCCATTCTCCATTTATGTCTCTTTCACACTGCATCACACTACTGGCACACACAAAGATTGCCACCAAACCAAAAAGGTAGAAAATAGCCATACCACGGCACACAATCAACTCCCACTCACATTCCACTCATTTCCTGACGCATACAGGCTTAATCCTCTCTGCATTTCCTTGTAACTGGCTGGCATTCTCCACTCTCCTCACAGCACAGACCAGCATGACAGCTGTTTTTATATAGAAACATAGAAAAATGACTACAGAAAAAGACCACATGGCCTATCTAGTCTGTCCTTGCATATCAACAACTACAACAGCCCCCTTTTTTCCTTTAGAGATCCTCTGTGTTTGTCCCATGCTGTTTTGAATTCAGATACTGTCATCATCTCTAGCACCTGCACTGGGAGACTATTCCATGCATCTACCACTCTTTCCGTAAAGAAATATTTCCGCATATCACTCCTGAATCTATCCCCTTTCACCCTCATCCCATGTCCCCTCATAGCAGAACTTGCTTTCAATCGAAAGAGGCTCTCCCCCTGAACATTTATGCCACTTTGGTATTTAAACACCTCAATCATACCACCTCTATCCTGCCTTTCCTCTAAGGTGTACATTTTAAGATCCTTAAGTCTGTCCTCATATGCTTTATAATGAAGACCAGTAACCATTTTAGTAGTCACCCTCTGTACTGACTCCATCCTGTTTATATCCTTTTGAAGGTGCAGTCTCCAGAATTGCACACTATATTCCAAATGAGGTCGCACCAAAGACTTATACAGAGGTACTATCACCTCCTTTTTTCTGCTAGCCATTCCTCTCCGTATGTACCCAAGCATCCTTCTAGCTTTTGCTGTCGCCTTTTCTACCTGTTTAGCCACTTTAAGATCATCAGACACAACCATGCCTAGGTCCCGCTCTTCACCTCCTATACTATACTATACTATACTATAAATGACAGGCTGGAGGGCAAAGGCAGGAATGTGCAACATGCAGTAAATTACCACGCGGTATCACAGGTGTACTAATAAAATACCGCATTGTAACTGCATTAATGGTCACTTACGATGCTCCCCTTTTGTTAATTTTGGCATGTCCCATTTTGCTGAAAAATTTAAAGTAGTCAGTTCCCACTAGCATAAGACAAAATTTGCCATTAACACACACTAGCAACAAAAATTTACTGCACTAGTAAATATGCCCAGAAATGATATAAGAATTTGAATGTACATTTCAAAGGTTGGTAGCTCTTTGCTGTAATATTCAATTGGTTGTTATCAGGGCCGCACCAAGCCAGAATTGTACCCTGTGCGACTTGCACATTGGGCATGTGCCCCCTCTCCTCTCATTACCTCTGTCTTGCCGCTGCCTGAACTTTCCCTGCTGCTGCCGCTCTCTGTTTTCTCCACAGTGGTGCCAGCAGCAGGGCTGGACGAAGGTATGGGGAGGAGGGGGGGGTACGCATCTGATTTGCAAGTCGCCGGCAGCAGCAGAGCAGACCTAACTTTAAGCAGATCTGATCCATCCCTGCTCTGATGTCGCGTCAGAAGAGGGAGGGACCAGACTGCAGAAAGACCCATGCAAAGGCTTAGGGGGTGCATTTCAGCTGCCTACTCTTGCCCTGCCAGTGTTAAGAGAACAAAAAGTGGCAGGGCAACTGCAGGCCCCCTAAGCCTTTGCGGCCTGTGCGACTACACCTCTTGCACAGGGCTAGGTACAGTATTGGTTGGTATGTAGCTGTTATCTGTACTTCTAATAATTAAAAAACAGTACAATTTCCTGATTTACCATACATAACATATTCTTTTTATTCGTCAGCACTGTAGTTCGTCACATCATTTTGTTTTTCAGTGCAACTAGTATTATCTTTTTCTTTCATGCTCTAGCATTCAGCTATGAGGTTGAGCGAAGTTAACTTGTCAAAGATTTAGGCCTCGATGTAGAAACTCTGCACCAAAGCCCAACGTAAAAGCCCTAGGGCAGGGTTTCCGATTGCAAGTTTAATGCAGAAAATTTGTTCAGCAAAGCTGTAAGCAAAAAAACATGTGAATGGCTTGTGTGCAAAAAGTCTGCACTAAACAAAGAGAGCGTTCCAGGTGCACAGGAGTCCGTGTTAGCAGTATCTTGTTCATTAAAAAAAAATAGTTTGGCACTTGTGCACACTAAAGATATTCTGCACAGAAATTCTTCACGGAATAATGATGTGTATTTGCCAGATTGCATTCCAGCACATGCACATAATATTATTCCAGCACAAGTCCCCTGCCATTTGGTTTTTCAGCATTCTCTTCAGCAAAGCCAGAAAAAAAGTTGTGGGTGTTACACACCCAAGAAACAGACATAAATTCCTCACCAGCACTGAATGCAGACCTATGAGCTAATTCTTAATGTCTTCTCAGACCTTGTATTAAAATCCCAGCTTTGAGCTCAGCTTCCTGGTCTTTTACCCACTTCTCTGCATCTTACACTGCATAGCTAACCGAGTCATTGCCATCCAGTTAAATGCACTGTGCGCTGCCATTAGCATAGCCTTTTGTGCATTGCTTATGTTTCTGTTACATCCCATCCTATATTTTGCATCCACATTAGAGCAGAAAAACCTGTGCAAACACTGTGCTATCACTGGTCCTAATGGCAACACCCTTTGTTGCATCCAGTCCTTAATAAGAGAGGAAGCTCTTAACTGTCAAGCCTTCACTGTGCTAGGTTAGATAGGGAAGTCTCTCTTTTTACATCATCTCTAAGCTGTCTCTTTTCTAGAGATACTAAACATGGATGTGTGCTATGTATCTTCTTCTGTGTCTTCTAATTTTTATTCCTGCATTTCTCTGAATAATGGATTAAGGCAGCATGCCTTAGATTTTATTCCAGTTGGCATACATATTGCGCTTGCTCACTGAAAATGTAAAATATTTCATAAATGTCTAGATAAATAGATTTGAATCCTATGTGATCAAGGCCAAGAAAGAGGTGCAATGAAAGTTGAGAAATTACATCACATAATGCATATACACGAACAAGATATATATTTCACAATGAAAATAGTTCTTATAATATGAGCACATCTTGAAATTGCATGAAAAAACAAAGAATCAGAAGGTTTCTAATGTGACCTTTATTCTGTCAACCTAGCTGTGGACACTCATCAAAATTTTATATGGAGCCTCAAAAGTCATTTGAAGATCACAAAATCAGATTACTTCTCACATTACCCTTTTGCCCGGCATAATGTCTTCTTTGCTCGACTGAGAACTGTCCTATAAAACTATATAGCCCACCTGATCAAGTTTCCCATTGTCACACCTGTCTGTAAAGATAAATGCATTCAGTGTATATATATCCCGGCATCTATTTAGACAACTTAGTATAATGAATACTTGAAACTTATTCTGAGTGAGAGGCCCTTCTGGAAGCCATGCTTCCTTGATCCAGTCAGCTTTTGTCTTGTTGTCTAGTCTCTCTGTGGATGTAATTTGGTTCTTTAATGATTTGGGATCATCTTCCCTTCCCCTTTTAGATTTTCAATCTGCTACGTAAGTCTAGCTGTCACTTAGTGCAAATCTTCCTTTTCTCACCCAAGCAGAGTGAAATTCAGCCACTTATTATCGAAAAAACAAAGCTCTTCTGTGGATTAATGAGAGACAAAAAAACATAGGAGGCTGTGTTATCTTAGGCAAAGAATCATTCAGTTTCATTTTATACCATGGGCTTGTTAAGATGGAACAGGCCGCAGGACCAGGGTCCTGGGGGCTGATCAGTAACCGGGTGCCCCGGCTCCTGCGACCCGGTGCTGAGAGCATGCCCAAGGTGGGGGTGGGGGGGAGAAGAGTTAACGGGTGACAGGACACACGGTGACATTTGAAATTGTCCTGTGCTATTGCATGGGGCAATTTCATTGGTGGTACGGGGTGTGCTGAATGGGGGGAGGTATGGCGAGAGAGGTTCCGTGCTCCTGCCCGGCCAGTGCACGTCATGGTCTGCGGAGAACGAAGATGTTTTGCCTTCCAATCCTCTCGCTCTTGCAAGGGATTGCATGGGGCAGTTGAGGTGTTAAATTTGGAGGGGGCGTCCCGAACCAATGGGTGCTGTGACAGCAGGGCCTAACAGCCAGTGGGAAGAGCTAAGGGAGCGAATCTCCTGGTGGGGTGGGGGGGGATGGGCAGAGGTCTCGGTGGGGATCTTTGCCCAGATGGGAGGTAAGGTACCGGTCTTTGCTAATAATACGGTGAGGCTGGCGGTGGTAATAAAGGGGGGCATGGATCAAGTGTGGATGATGCGTCACTTTGCTAATAATATGTCTGGTGGAGGATTGGCATCATTCAGTTGGGGGTGAGAAATAGAATATGTTTTGATATGAGTTATTATTGTTGGCTCGGGTCGTTTAGCAAAGTTAGGTTAATAAAGCTGTGACCATGTTTGTTTACCAATTAAGTGTTGTTGTCTTTTGTGATGGAGGGACGAGGGCGAGGTCGGGGTGGGGGGAGGTCGGGAATTTAGGGGAGCGCTTGGGCAGAGCAGGTGTCTGGGCTACCCAAGGTTATTTTGCAGATATCACACGTTAGTTCAAAAATTAATGATACCAAAAGGATATCTATATTGACTACAGCAAGACATTTGACTGTGTAAACCATGAGAAACTCTGGGCAACATTAAGAAGCATGGGTATCCCAGCACACCTGATAGTTTTCTTGCACAACCTTTAAATTGATCAAGAAGTAATAGTTCAAATGCAACAAGGAGAAACCGAATGGTTTAAAATCAGCAAAGGTGTACAGCAAGGCTGCATACTTTCCCCCTACCTGTTTAATTTATCTGCAGAACAAATCTTCAGAGAAACAGGACAATAGGAAAACAACCGAAGGCTGGTGGAAGACTAATCAACAATCTTCGCTATTCTGATGATACCACATTACTGGCTGAAAGTGAAGATGCTTCTGAAGATCAAGGAATATGGTCTTAAAATAGGCCTGGACCTTAATGTAAAGAACACAAAGAACCTGACAACTAGCAGAATCAATAAGTTCAACGTTGGAGAAATAGTGGACAACTTTAATCTGCTTAGATCAATAATCAATAAAGAAACTACAAGCAGTCAAGAAATCAGACAACACATTGCAATTGGCAGAATGACTATGAAGGACCTAAACAAGATTCTCAAGAGCAGAGATGTCTTTCTCCATACAAAGATTCATCTTGTCCAAGCTATGGTATTTTCAACAACATCATATGAATACGAAAGTTGAATGGTGAAAAGATAGGAAGAAAATTGATGCCTTTGAATTATGGTGCTGGCAAAGATTACTGTATATACCATGGACTTCCTGAAGAACAAACCAGTCAGTACTAAAAGAGATCAAACCAAAGCTTTCTTTGATTTTCATACTTTGTACACATCATGAGAAGAGAGAGATCAGAGAAAGACATCATGCTTGGCAAGGTTGAAGGTCAATGCAAAAGAGGAAGGCCAGCAATGAGATGGATGAATACAACAGCTATGGAATACACTCTATCAACAATGAGCTGCCTGACTGAAGACCAAACACAGTTTAGGACAGCTATCCAGAGGGTCGCCATGAGTCAACACCAACTCAATGGCACTGAATAGCAACAACTATAATTATAACAACTATAATTGTTGTGGGTATACTCAGCACCTAGCCATGCAGCTACTTCACAGGAAAAACATTTGCTGCCCTTTAAGGAGGTAATTTTATAAGGTCCTTTTTGCATAAATGTGGCATTTTATGAGCATTAATGGCCTCTTACAGCATACCAATGAAAGTAAAAGTAAAGGTACAATGCTTTGACATAAATGCATGTACTTTGCTGGTAGATGTAGCTAGAGAGCTGTCTGGGAGAAGCATAAGCAAAATGTTATTTATTTAACTAGGCTTATATACCGCTTTTCTACCAGTCAAAGCGGTGTACATTCATGTACTCTATATATAATTTTCCCTTGTCCCCGAAGGGCTCACAATCTATGTGAGCCATTTAGTTCATCTAGAAACTTTACCTCCCTAGCATGCCATGAAGTGATGTTTTTTCCAAATATTGGGGTAATTGAAATCATCCCTTATTATGGTATTGCCAATTTTGCTATCTTCCCTAACTTCTGATAACATTTTACATCTGTCTGCTCATCATCTGTCTGTGTCCATTGGATTATCTTTCTTCCACCAGGTCCTTGAGATACCTATTAAATCTTTCTTCATTTAATGCTATATATTCTAGCTCTCTCATCTTATATTTTAGGATTCTAGCATTTGCATAGAGACATTTAATTACCCAGAATTACCCAGTTGTCTGTATGATCTTTCTGGACTTCTTGCTGTCGGTGATAGGCATTCAGATGTTTTCTTATCAGACATTTGGCAAGTTGTGTCTCAGATTGATGCCTCTTTGAGTGAAACATAGAAACAGAGAAATATAACGACAGAAAAAGACCACATGGCCTATCTAGTCTGTCCTTCCATAACAACTACAATAGTCCCCTTTTTACCTTTAGAGATCCTCTGTGTTTGTCCCATGCTTTTTTGAATTCAGTTACTGTCCTCATCTCTACCACCTCCACTGGGAGACTATTCCACGGATCCACTACTCTTTCCGTAAAGAAATATTTCCGCATATCACTCCTGAATCTATCTCCCTTCACCCTCATCCCATATCCCCTCGTAGCAGAACTTGCTTTCAATTGAAAGAGGCTCTCTCCCTGAACATTTATGCCACGGAGGTATTTAAACATCTCAATCATATCACCTCTATCCCGCCTTTCCTCTAAGGTGTACATATTAAGATCCTTCAGTCTGTCCTCATATGCTTTATAATGAAGACCACTAATCATTTTAGAAGCCACCCTCTGCACCGACTCCATCTTGTTCAAATCCTTTTGAAGGTGGATGGAACAGATGTATGCCATCTCTGCTCTGCAACCCTTGGAACAGCATCCCATGGTCTAGGAAACTAAAATGCTCTCGATGACACCATCCATTTCTCAATTTTCTGAATTCATGAAGGAAACTGTGGTGAAGTTATCCTAATATGATTCTCAAGTTTTTGTTTTAGACTATCTTCAGAAAAGTGAAACTCAGATTTCTACCCTGCAGGCAACTTCTATATCCTTTATTAAGGATAGCCTTATCTTCCACCAGCAACATGAGTTATTGGAGAACACTTCTCGAGCTAAGAACTTGAGATGTCTTAATTTTCCCATTACTCGTTATTTATCACCATTAATACTTTTCAGCAAATACTTGACCAATGTATTGAATTATCAGGATGTGGCTAAACTCTCTCTTAATAATTTGTATTATTTACTTTGGGCAGTGAAAGTTACTAATGTGGAGGGTGAGGGTCATCATATTTTGTCTTCTGCAAAAAGTTTGAATATATCTAATTTTTTTGAGTCAAAAATGAAATTTCTACTCGGGCCATTCTGCTGGCATCCTTCAATTCTGAGATAGATACAAATACGATTCTTTGATCATATTTTCAGAAGAAAAACATGCTTTTTTGTGGACAAAGTTAATATATTCCCCGATTTCTCCAGGCAAACTCAGGCTAGGCTCCAGGCTTTTTTAGCTTTGAAGTTGCGTGTGTTTGAATTGGGCACTACGTTTTTGTAAAAATTCCCTTGTAAATGCCTGGTGACATTGGGGGAGGGGGAGGGGGGCTAGTTATGTGTTTTTAGAGATACCACAATTGGACGATTTTCTGAAATCTCATTCAGCTGTGCAAAATGGCTCAACCACTTAGTTGCATGTTTTGCCACCCTGTATAGTTTATATGGGTTTATATAAGATTTCTGGTAAGCAGGGTATTTAATGTTTTTCTCTTATTTCTTTTTTCCTTTGTATATTATAGTACTAGTCTCCTCTGGATGTGGATTAGTAAGATGTATAATTTCCTTACTGTTTCTTTATGTGAAACAACATGTGTTCTCATTTCTGGTTTGTTTATGTGGTATGTATAGAATGAAATGTATATAAATAAAAAAAATGCAATGTGCAGTGTTAATGCCCTCTCTCTCTCTACCCCCAATGTGTGATTCACTGTTAATGCACATTTCAGCATGCAGTAATTGTCCCTCCTGAGTAGTAACGATTTCTGCAGGCTCATGGAAGCAGTTAACATGCACTAAAAGGCACATTAAGCGCAATACACACTTTAGTAAAAGAGCCCTTAAGAGTAGGGGAAAAAAAGCTCCAAAAAGTAAAATAGCAAATATTGTATAGAACTGTTCAAATTTTAACATCAGTTTTTAAAAAGGTGAATGAGGAAAAATTATCGAGATTGATATACAGTAGATACATGCAGGTCAAATCATATTTTTACCTGCATAAATATTAGGCTTTGTCCAGAAAATTGTTCATACAAAATTTCTGGAAACCACTATGATCTTGTCAAAGCAAGTGTGGGGCTGGAGGCATGATGGGGAGGGGCTGATAGGTTTAGTCGATTGTGATATTCAGTGTTAGCCTGCTAGTAGGCTTCTGCACAGCCAAAACATTTTTTTTCAGTTCTTTCCTCATTTTCAGGTTCTTGTTTTTGGTTTGCTTCACACATTTGTTTTCATTTTAGATGCAGAAATTGATTGTACACACATAGATTAGTAAACTATTTTACTACTACTAAAGGGTTACAAATGAACCAAGTGTACTCTAACTAATGTACATCCTTATCAGCTAAATATGGCTGGAGGAATTTAAGTACTGAAATCAGTAATCTATCTTTGTCCAGCCAAACAAACCAGAGATTGAGAAAAAACACAACAACAAACATTTACAGATTTAAAACAAATGCTTCTGTTAGCCCCTGCCCTCCCTTCTGATGATCCTGCAATTTAAAACATGAAAACTAGGTACCCTCTTGCCCCCAAACCTCGTTCTCCGATGTCTCAATAATTTAACAAATGCAAAGATTGATAAATCATAACAAAACCATAAAAATATAAGGTGATCCCTTGTTATTGGGCTAACCTAACACATTTCTTGACTAGCTTTTGGAAGCTAACATCCCCTTCCTCAGATCAGGACAGAATGAGCAAAAAAATATAGAAATCCCCTGAGTACTCCTTGGTACTCCACTGAGCTACGGACATCACTTCTCCACCTTAGAAAGATTGAAAGACTTTGGCGTTGCTCACAATCTACTGAGAACCATGAAGCATACACTGCTCAATTGTGAAGGCACAGTTCAGCAGTTACAAAGAGAATGAAGCAATTCCATGCAGCGATATTACAGCGCTCCCTAAATAAACCACACAAGCTTTTCAACCTAATTAAGACCCTGACGAAAGAGCCTTCCCCTGAAGCCTGAAGAAAACAGCCATCAGACCGCTAATAAAAAACAACAAATTGGACCCAACAAAGATGGACTCTACAGGCCAATCTCAAGCATCCCTCTTCTAGCAAAAATTATTGGGAAGGTTGTCCAATGCCAACTTCATCGCCACATCGAGACCAGCGCATCCCTCGACCCCTGCCAGCATGGATTCCGGGAGTCACTCTATTCAGCACATTAACCATCGGGTTGGACAACATCAGACAAGGGTTTGCCCTGATCTTCATGGACATTGCTGCAGCCTTTGACTCTGTCAGCCACAAAATACTCCTGACATGCTTCAAGGAGAAGGGCGTCCACGGTACTGGGCTAACCTGGTGTGCGTCGTACTTAACAGACAAATGGCAGCATGTTCGTTCTGGCCCCTCCACCTCTACACCTTTCCCACAAGAGAAAGGCGTGCCACAGGGATCCTCACTCTCAGCCCTACTGTTTAACGTTGACATGCAGCCCATTTGTGACCTCATCCCCTCTTTCAATATCAATTGCCTGGTCTACGCTGACAACGTTTTGCTATACATGCCTATCTCGACAGATCATCCAGACCTCTCTCCACTATCCACCTGTTTCGATGCTGTCACAGATTGGCTGCACATGCAGAGGCTCAGAATAAATTTCAAGAAAACAGAGGTCTTCTTTATCACCAGGAACCAAGCATTCACTCCGCCTACCTCGCTGAAGGTACGTGATGCAGAGCTCCTCAGCAAGCCCACGGTACGGTACCTAGGGGTCACGCTGGACCAACAGCTCAACATGAAGGCCCAGATAAGCAACATGGTCAAGGCGATCTATCACAAAATTCGGATGCTTCGCCTCCTGTGACAACTGCTTCAGCCAGAAGACTTCTGGACAATCTGTCAATCACTAGTAATACCACATTTTGACTATGTGAACACAATACTACGCTTAATCCTCTGCAGCTGGCAATGAATGCAGCCACCAGAATCCTGCATGGAGCCTCCAGGATGGAACATATCACCCCAATTTTGAAACATCTGCACTGGCTGTCGGTCCACTGCAGGATATCCTTTAAAGTTCTAATGATGACTTACAAAGCAATCAACACGTGCTCCTCCACCTCCCTCATGGACCTCATCCAGACCACCCCCCTCAACAGAGTAAGGAGATCAGCCACCGCCAATACTCTGAAACTCCTGAAGGCAATAACAAAATGCTCTCAGGCAACTAGAAACAGAGCCTTCACACTGTATGCACCCACCTGCTGGAACGCCCTGCCACCTGCCATCCATGCCATCAATGTCCTCGCCCACTTTAGGAAGGCAGTGAAGCACTATCTGTTCCTCCAGCACTATACCGAACCAGATGACATCTCACAGCCAGTCACACTCAGGACCCAGGGTGACACCCCCAACGCAGCCACTCCACAGGTTATTGTAAGTCCAGTGTAGGTCCTGCCCGCACTGCACAAATTTATTACCTGTAAACCACACTGATTCTAAAGAGCGCGGTATAAAAGAGACATTAAATAAATAAATCACAAACCTTCTAAGTAACGTTTTTATCCTCCATCAACCTTTCCCCGCCCCTCCCCATCCCACCACACACATACACCTGGAAGCCAATCAATGATTAAGCTAGTCAAATAAAAAGCGCAGTGGCAGTGGGAGAGCTCCTGCCCAATCGGGGCAGTGGGAGCAAACCAGCCCGGCAGCCTGTACAGCTTAAAAGCGGCGTCCCTACAGGGCGCGCCCATGCCTGAGGGCCTCGCCAGAGGGCCCTTTGGCATGGCCCTTAGGCGCGGCACAGAGGCGCAATAGGACCATACTCACCAAGAACACAAAGACGACGAAATGCTCACCACTAGCAACAACCGCACCAGGAGCACCCCTACCCACTACAGCAACAGAAATACAAGGACAACTAAGACCCCACCACGCCAGAGGAACAACACTGAAGCGCACCTGGACCCAAACACCAGGTACTCTCACAGAAAATGCCACCCTTCTTAGCCACCATCTACCTCCTCACTCCCCTCCTGACCTTATACCCCTCCCCTACAGACAATAATCTAATTTGGCCTAACATCACAACAACACAACCCACTCACACCCGCAACCCTAAACAAAACCACTCTTACACACCCCATACATCAACCCATGCCCCCAACCCCCCACACTACCACCACCACTCCATCTCACTAGTAAACACACGCTCGGTCAGAAACAAATATCACATGCTCCAGGACCTAATCACAACCAAGAAGATTGACATCCTCTGTCTAACGGAAACCTGGCTAACAGACAGCGATACAGTGATAATGAACCAGCTAACCCCAAAAGGATACAACCTCCATCACTGCTCCCGATCACACTCCAAAGGTGGAGGCGTAGCCATCATAGCAAAAGCCGATCTCCACTTCAGGACCCACTCCTCTGAAACCACTTCTGAAGCAGATCTCCTCACCCTCACCAATAAACACCTTTCAATATGTCTCATCTACCCCCCACCTACCACAAACACTGACCTACCAAGGATACTACAATTCATATCTGAGAGCACCAACTCTGCAAAGGAACAAATCATTCTAGGAGACTTTAACCTCCCTTCACTTCAAGAGGAACAAACAGAAACCTTCAGCACCGCCATGACAGCAATGAACCTGATACAGATCATACAAGAACCCACCCACGAAAAAGGTAACACGCTGGACCTCATATTCCTAAACTCTCAATCTGCCTCCTCATGCAAGAACAAGCAGATCTTGCCTGTACCTTGGTCAGACCACTACCTCATTACCATCTCCCACGTCTACCAACCTATGACCAACAACGAAGGTGGACAACAAACTAGAAGATTTAAAACATTCAACAAAGAGGACTTCCTAGCACAAACCCTACCCAAACTACAAACAAACTCCACTAACATCGATGACCTAATTCACAACTGGAATATCACGATCTCCATTGCATCTAAGGCACCGATGAACAAAACCGCCCCAAGACCTGCTTCTACAAAAGCCAGATGGTTCACCCCAGTCTCCGAAAGCTAAAAACAAAACTCAGAAGAACAGAAAGAAAATGGAGAAAGACCAAGAATGACAGTGACAAAACAACATACCTATGTGAACTCAATGCATACCACTCTGAAACCGACAAAGCGAAGAAAACCTACCACACAAAAATCATAAACACATCCATAAATAAACTCCGCGAACTCTTTCAGCTTGTCAAACAATTGACAAAGGCACCCAATAACTCATACCAATTACCGAAGATTCCACCAGAGATACTAGCCCGACAATACAAACAGCTCCAACAACCACAAAACCCACATCAGAATGCCCAGGCAACCACAACAAACCTCCACCCCAACTTATACAGTGACTGGACCACCTTCAAAGAAACCACCGCAGAAGAAATATCAACCACCATCTCCCGCCTAAACACCACCACCTCCCCGCTGGACCCCTGCCCCACCGACTGGATAAAGAAATCCAAAGAACATCTAAGCACACCATTAACCCATATTGTCAATGAATCCCTATCTCAAGGTCACATGCCCGACATCCTCAAAACTACGATCATTCGACCATCCCTAAAAAAACAAAACCTTGATCCCCAGGACCCGGCATCCTACAGACCAATAGCAAGCCTACCATTCACCGCCAAGATAATCGAGAAGATAGTCCAGCAACAGCTTCAAGAACACCTAGACATCAACAACATACTGGACCCACAACAACACGGCTTCCGCCCACTCCATGGGGTTGAGACCCTCATGACCACATTGATGAACACCCTCATCATAGGAACCCAAGAAAAGCATTCTGGATATATCATGATCTTCCTTGACATATCAGCGGCCTTCGACACTATCTCCCACAACATCCTCATACGAAGATTGCAGTCAATTGGAATTAAAGACACCACACTCCAATGGTTTCAATCATACCTAACCAACAGACAACAACTCATCCGTACCAGCACCTCAACCTCGCCCCCCTTCCAACAACACCAAGGAGTAACCCAAGGATCCATGCTATCAGCCATGCTCTTCAAAATCTACCTACAACCACTCTGTTCAGTCATACGGACACACAACATCAACTTCCATATCTATGCTGACGATATCATGCTCTACGCCCCAATTACGTCCACAAACCCAACAAATACATGCCTCTCAGCATGCTTCTCCGAAGTGTCCCATTGGCTACAAGAAAACATCCTATCCATAAACATAAAGAAAACTGAAGCCCTCATAGTAACAAAAGACCCAGATTTCACGCCACCTACACACCTCAACATAGGAACCACATGCATCCAAATACAACCACAAATAAGATACCTAGGTATTATCATTGACCAAGCTCTAACCCTCAAGCAACAAATCACCAAAACCACAGGAAATATATTCCATAAAGCGAAAACAGCGCAGCGGCTCAGACCTCTCCTCGAACCTCAAGACTTCAGGACAGTGATGCAAGCTATGACTCTCCCACATCTGGATTACTGCAACATAATCTACCATGGACTCCCAGCTACACCGACTAACCCCCTCCGAACTGCCTTGAACACCACAGCAAGAATTATTCAGGGAGCAAAGAAAAGCGACCACATCACCCCAATCCTAAGAGACCTTCACATACGTCCCCTCGAAGCTAGAACTAAATACAAGTCCATCCTACTCACCCACAAAGCCATCCACCAAGCACAGAACAACCAGCTCCGCTCCCTGCTGACCCGCCCGACCCATGGAATAACAACCAGACAGACATCCAACAACTACCTCACCGTCCCTCACAAAAGAACCAAAAGCTCTCAAAAGACATGCAACCGAGCCTTCGAACTCTACGCACCATCCCTATGGAACTCTTTACCAAACCACCTCAGAAACAATAACGACATCCTATCATTCAGAAAACAGCTGAAAACCATCCTATTCCAGGAATATTTCAAGACAACCCCTACCAAAAAATGCAACAACCCCTGAACTCTCCATGTCCCTCTGAGTGACAACTACCCTGTACTGTCCATGTCTAAAGTCTATCCTACGTCGGAATCATCAATGTTACCTACCTGGTGATGGCCCCACCCTGATATTTGATTTCCCCACCCTTATATGTAACGCCGCTTTGACCTGGTGAAAAGCGGGATATAAATACAGTTAAATAAATAAATAAATAAATAAAAAGGCATCCCTTAATGTAAGTATCTCTCTATATATTTCGTTGTTGTTTTTATTTATTAGTCTGTATTTCTACACATTCATGTGAATTAACATGGTAGCCATACTAGTTCATAACTTAAAAAATAAAAAATATGCACCTCTTGGAATAGAAATGACCCGTGTACCATTCTCTCTTTCTCCTCGTATCTCAGCAAAAAAAACCCCAAAAGCTCTACCAGGAACCACATACCTTTCTCACTGCTGTCTATGGAAAAGAAATTAGGAAATTAGGTGCTGAGAATTCCCTTTACCTCCTTCCGATTTAGTGCCAAAAAATTCATTTAATATTAGATTGTTAATATAGTTTTGTGACCACAAAGATATTGCTGTGGTTTCCCAATCCGCTGATATTTTCGACTGTAAATTAGTATTCTTGTTCAGATCCTCAACCACCGCATCCTTCTTAGTGTTAGACACCTGGATCTTGTCCAGTTTGGCATTAATGCTCAAGTTCATTTTCACTATCAGTGTAAACAAAGCATCCAAACCTAATTGGTTTTATGATAGAATTCAGCAGTGAAACATTTGCCTCAGTATTGTGTCTTTTACAGATAAAAGCTTTACAAGTCATCACAAAGAACCTTACTAATTACATATGCATAATAACACAAAGTACATCTATTGTGTATGTATATTTTAATGAATTTTTAACTCCAGGGGTCCAACATAGAACTAGGAATTAAAAGAACTCTGAACTGAGAAACTCTAAACTCTGCTGTCCTGCTGACTCTATATGACTTGTAAGAAAACAGTTTATTTTTCTGTGCTTTTGTTTAATAAACTGCAAGTATTCGTAATAACAATAGTTATAATGCATTGTTTCCTTGAATGCCTAGGTTGTAACCTGTTCTATTAGCTTAACAAAGGGCAGGGATTTTATTTTCTGTTGATATTTATTTTCTGCTTAGTACCTTCAAGTATACTTGAAGGTACTAAGCATTTGCAAATGTATCTTTTCTTCTGCATCAGCCCTTAAGAAATGACAGAAGGGCTAGATTATGAAGCAGAATGGAGTAATGTTCTTTGTTCTGTTCTGCCTATTCTGCTCTCACCTCCTTTATCTACAGGCTGCTGCCTGGCAAGGAAGTGACTAGATGGAGCAGGGAGTTTGAAGAAGAGGGTTGTTCTTAGTAGGACATTAGCTGGCAAAGCTAGGGCATCAGCTATGTATTAATGTAACCAAGGACATAGTAATATAGAACATAAAAGGGCCTGATAAATCACCATGTTATTAATTATCTTGTGCTTTGTAATTTGAATTACTGCTATGAGACTGCTATGTGTTTTTAATTTTTAACTGTGGTAACCATTTTGAGAGTGATTTTATACAAAGGTTGCCTATGTTGGGAGATTTGACTAATTCTCTTGCCACAGATCTCCGCCTCTCTTCTCAACTCTTAACTCTCTCCTCAAGGCACCTCCCCTCCGACTCCTCCTTTTCTTTCTGTCCAAACCCTAGTCGACTATTTCCAAGACAAAATCCACAAGATTACACTCCAATCCCCCAGTAGATCAGCTTTATCCCCTCTTCCCCCTCCTCAATACCAACTTTTCCCCTCAGTCTCTGTTACCCTTTCATCCTTTTCTAAGATCTCTGAAGAGGAAACTTCTCTTCTCTCCTCTAAACTTACTACTTGCTTTTCTGATCCCATCCCCACCCATTCCCTTAACTCCATTTCATCCTCTGTCATCCCTTCCATCTCACATATTCTGAACCTCTTGTTCTCTACTGCTACTTCCCTGCAGCCTTCAAGCATGCTGTAGTCAGATCTCTCCTCAAGAAACCTCCACTTGACTTGTCTTTCTAATTATTGATCTATCTCCCTTCTTCCCTTCATTTCCAAATTTCTTGAGTATGCAGTCTTCTGCCATTCCCTTGAATTTATTTCCTCTCAAGCCCTCCTGGATCCACTTCAATCTGGGTTTTGTCCCTTAAATTCTACAGAGACAACACTTGCCAAAGTAAGTCTCCAGCAACATATTTCTGGCTAAATCCAAGGGCCTTAACTCTGTCCTCATTCTTCTTGACCCTTCTACTGCTTTGGACACTGTTGATACCACCTTCTCCTTGACACATTGTCCTCAGTTGGTTTTAGGGGCTCTGTGATGTCCTAGTTCTCTTCTTATCTCTCCCATCACTCTTGCAGTGTTTGTTCTGGTGATTTTTCCTCTACTGCTATCCTACTCTTAGTTGGTGTAACCCAAGGGTCTGTTCTGGGTCCTCTCCTCTCTCTACACCCAGTCCCTTGGTGCTCTCATCTTCTCCCATGGATTTCAGTATCATTTTTATGCCAACAATTCTCAGATCCATCTTTCTATACCTGATATTTCTCTGACACTCTAGGCCCACATCTCTGCTTGCCTGTCTGACATTACCATCTGGATGTCACACAGCCATCTGAAATCAAACATAGCCAAAATCAAACGTCTTATTTTTCCCCCTAAACCTTCCTCCTTTCTCTACCTCTGTAGGTTGCACTTTTCTACTTCTTGTTTCCTCAGCCCATAATCTTGGGGTCGTCTTTGACTCCTCCCTTTCCTTCTCCTCATATATCCAACAAATAGCTAAAATCTGTCATTTCTTTCCCTATAACATTAACAAAATTTGTCCCTTCCTTTCTCAACTCACTGCTAACACATTTGTCCACTCTAATTGCTTCCCGTCCCGACTATTGCAATCACCTTCTTACTGGTCTTCCTCTGAGTCACCTCTCCCCTTTAATCTGTCCAGAAACTCTACTGTGCAATTAATCTTTTGTCAGCCTCAATATACTCATATAACCCTTCTTCTCAAATCACTTTATTGGCTTCCCTTCCATTTCCATATCCAATTCAGACCTCCTTCTGACCTATAAATGCATTCATTCTTCTGCTTCTATCTTTCCTCTCTCCTTTCTCCTTCCACCTCTCCTTGTGAACTCCACTCTTCTACTGGCTTGCTTCTCTCTTTGCCCTTTTCTTCCACTGCCAAATCCAGACTTTGTTCCTTTCACCTTGCTGCTCCTTATGCCTGGAACAAACTATCAGACTTACTAAGTCTGTAAGTCAGGCTTCAGCTCTGCCCCTTTTGAAATCTATGCAAAAGCCTCACCTCTTTGAGGATGCTTTTGGATTCTGATCCCTTGCTTTCCTTGTGTCTCCTTACCCTTCCCTATTCTACCTTATTCTTATCTTATTTCTTGTGTGTCTTAATTAGATTGTAAGCTCTGATAAGCAGAGACCCTCTTTATATGTGTCTGTACAGCTCTGTGTATGCCTTGTAGCGCTATATAAATGATTAATAGTATAATCTCTCACTTGGTTTGCAGCTTGTTGTGCTGTGAGGGCTTGCGTGCATCAGTGATGCTGAGAGCTAAACTATCGGTAGTTTAACTACTGGCAGGGTCTCCCAAGATGGACAGGTCTCATCTGAGGTGCCAGACCAAGACAAACCACCCATTTGGGCAGCAGCAGAATGGGATAGTGTTGACGGCGGAGGATCACATTTTTGTGACAACGGCAACAACACCAAACTTAAACTGCGCGGAAGAAAGGCCCGGCAATCTACTTCTGTATCTTGCCATGAAAACCCATTGGATAGTTACAACAAAACAAATTGTGCTATGGTGCTGGAAGATGAGACCCCCAGGTCGGAAGGCACTCAACTAGCTACTGGGGAAGAGCTGAAGACTTTTCAGAGTAAAGCCAGCATTTATGATGTGGTTGGATCAAAGCCCTCGGGAAGTCTGACTGCTGATGTAGCTGCGCATGAAATGAGAGTCAGAAGCTGTAAAGATGTGTTACGCATTGGAACATGGAACGTACGAAGTATGAACCAAGGGAAGTTGGAGGTGGTCAAGAATGAAATGGAACATGTACAACTTGATCTGTTGGGTGTCAGCGAACTGAAATGGACTGGCATCGGGCACTTTGCATCAGATGATCACAAGGTCTACTATGCTGGAAATGAAAGACAAAGAAGAAATGGTGTTGCATTTATAATAAAGAAGAAACTTGCAAGGACTGTAATGAAATACAATGCAGTCAGCGGACGCTTAATCTCTATTCGTCTACGAGGATTGCCTATCAACACAACTATAATTCAAGTATATACCCCAACAACAGCTGCAGAAGAGAATGAAATTGAAGAGTTCTATGAACAAGTACAAGCTGAAATTCACAGAACATGCATACAGGATATCCTGATAGTCATGGGTGACTGGAATGCAAAAGTTGGCAACAAAGAAGAAGGCAAAGTAGTTGGAAAATATGGACTTGGCAACAGATGAAGCTGGAGAAAGACTGATAGAATTCTGCAAGACCAATGATCTATTCATCTCAAACACCTTCTTCCAGCAACACAAGCAGCGACTGTACACATGGACTTCACCCAATGGATTGTATAAAAATCAAATTGACTACATCTGTGGAAGTCAACGATGGAAAAGTTCTATAACATCAACAAAGACAAAACCTGGAGCAGACTGTGGTACAGATCATCAACTACTAGTATGCAAACTCAAGCTAAAGTTGAAAAAGAGCAAACCACTCATGAATGCAGCAAAATATGACCTTGAGAATATACCACTGGAATTTAAAGACTGCCTGCAAAATCAATTTGCTGCTTTAGATACAAATGACAAAGCTCCGGAAGAGTTATGGAATGACATCAAGAAGGTTGTGTTGGAAGAAAGCGAGAAGTCTCTACAAAAGGTGAAAAAGCAAAAACGGCCAAAATGGATGACGGAAGAAACTCTGAAAATTGCCCAGAAACGCAGAGAAGCTAAAGCCAGAGGAGAAAGAAAGACAATCACAGAACTCAACAGAGATTTCCAACGTGCAGCAAGACAGGACAAGGAAAAGTACTACAATGACACTTGCAAGGAAATAGAAGCAGAAACTATTAGAGGAAGAACAAGATCGGCTTTCCTAAAGCTACGAGAGTTAAAGAAAAAGTTCCAGCCTCGAAATGGAATGTTACAAGATGCTCAAGGTTCTATGTTGAATGATGCTGAGAAGATCAAGAAAAGGTGGAAGGAATATACAGAGTTTTTATATGATAAAGATCAAGTGGACCAACAGCCATTTCAACCTGTACCTTATGATCGGGAACCATTGGTGATGAAAGAAGAAGTTGAAGCAGCATTGAAAGCCTTATCAAAGAACAAAGCACCAGGCATTGATAGCATTCCTATAGAAGTATTGCAGCAATCTGATGCAGCTGTTACCATACTTACAAGGCTCTGCCAAGTAATATGGAAGACAACATCATGGCCAACTGACTGGAAAAGATCTGTGTTTATACCAATACTAAAGAAAGGTGATCCAACTGACTGTGGAAATTATCGAACAATCTCTCTGATCCCACATGCTAGGAAGATTCTACTGAAGATTATTCAAAAGAGACTACAATCATACCTGGAACAAGAACTACCTGAAATGCAAGCAGGGTTCAGGAAAGGGCGAGGAATGAGAGACATCATTGCGGATGTGAGATGGATCCTTGAAAAGACTAAAGAATACCAAAAGGATATCTATTTGTGCTTTATCGACTATAGCAAGGCTTTTGACTGTGTAAACCATGAGAAACTCTGGACCATATTAAGAAGCATGGTTATACCAGAACACCTGATCGTTCTCTTGCGCAATCTGTACATTGATCAAGAAGCAACAGTTCGAACGGAACAAGGAGAAACAGAATGGTTTAAAATAAGCAAAGATGTAAGACAAGGCTGCATACTTTCCCCCTACCTGTTTAATTTATATGCAGAACAAATCATCAGAGAAGCAGGAGTGCATGAAGTCAACAGAGGTGTGAAGATTGGTGGAAGACTCATGAACAACCTTCGCTATGCTGATGATACCACATTACTGGCTGAAAGTGAAGATGATCTGAAACATTTGCTTCTCACAATCAAAGAACATAGTCTCAAAATGGGCCTGCACCTTAATGTAAAGAAGACAAAGATCATGACAACTGGCATAATCAACAGGTTCATCGTTGAAGGAGAAAAAATTGAAATTGTGAACAACTTTAACCTACTTTGATCAAATATCAATGAAGAAGCAACAAGCAGTCAAGAAATCAGACAATGCATTGCTCTTGGCAGAATGGCTATGAAAGACCTAGATAAGATTCTCAAGAGCAGAGATGTCTCTCTCCATACAAAGATTCGACTTGTTCAAGCCATGGTATTTCCAATAACATCATATGGATGTGAAAGCTGGACAGTGAAAAAGACAGACAGGAAGAAAATTTATGCCTTTGAATTATGGTGCTGGCAGCGAATACTGTGTATACCATGGACTGCCCGAAGAACAAACCAGTCGGTACTAGAGGAGATCAAACCTAAGCTTTCTTTAGAAGCTCAGATGAAAAGACTTCGACTTTCATACTTTGGACACATCATGCAAAGAGAGAGATCATTAGAGAAAGACATCATGCTTGGCAAGATAGAAGGTCAACGCAAAAGAGGCAGGCCAGCAATGAGATGGATTGATACAATAACAGCAGCTATGGGTACCAGTCTGTCAACAATGAGCTGCCTGACTAAAGACCGAGCACAATTTAGGATAGCTATCCAGAGGGTCGCCATGAGTCGACTTCGACTCAACGGCACTTAACAACAACAACAATAGTATTATTAGGTCACAGTAGGCAACTGTTTAAAGCCTATTTTATAAAAACACATAAGTGCCTATGAGGGGCATTTTAAAGAGTTTAGTTGTGATTTGGAAGTCTGAAGATGTGCACGTGGAGGTCAAAATGTATTTATTTTAATTCTCTTATATACTGCACTATTCTGCATCAGTGTGGTTTACATTGAACAAACTGAAATTACATTGAACAGGGCATTATAACTTGGAGATAACTATTTTACAGGGAACATGGGCTATGGAGGGTTAAGTGGCTTGCCCAAGACCACAAGGAGCACTTGTGGGACTAGAAACCCCAGTCCTTCTGGCCCAAGGTTGCTGTCCTCTAGTGGGATTTGAACCCCCTGACCTTCTGGCCTGAAGTACCTTGCCCCAACCACTAGGCCACTCCTCCACTCCACGGAGATGTCTCCATAGCCATTCCATAAATGATGTTTGCAGACATCTCTGGTGCAGGGATGTCCAAGTAGGCAAGGGGGTGTGGCAGAAGTATGTTTGGGGAGGATCAATGAACTTACACATCTCCCTTCAATCTCAGAAACATCTGCAGGCATGTCTATGTTTATACATGCTCCAGGAATGAACAGGTATCAGGAAAGTACTTGTTTTCACCTTAAAACATCCAGTAGAGAGAAGATAGAGAATTAAGTGACTAGCCTTAGATCACAGAGACCCACACTGGGATTTGAAGCCTGATAAGGTAGTTGTTTTTAAAACAGTACACTAACCATTAAGTTATTAGACATCTTGGCTATGAAAGGCTATCCTGGGGACATCTATATAGACGTTTGATAGACGTCCTTATCGGGTGCATTTCCAAAGTCATGGCTGAATTTTCATGCTCCTGGGGTTTTTTTTCAGACATTCTGGCTTTGACATTCCAGATTGCACTTGGACATCCCATTGTGAAATGTGCCTCCATATGTCTTTATAAACTAACAGATAAACCATCAAAGAGCACTAGGTATGTGCAGTCCAAAAATGTTCATTTCCTTCAGTTTCCCATCTCATAGAAACATAGAAATATGACGACAGAAAAAGACCACATGGCCTATCTAGTCTGTCCTTCAATATCAACAACTGTAACAGTCCCCTTTTTACCTTTAGAGATCCTCTGTGTTTGTCCCCTGCTTTTATGAATTCAGTTACTGTCCTCATCTCTACCACCTCCACTGGGAGACTATTCCATGGATCCACTACTCTTTCCGTAAAGAAATATTTCCACATATCACTCCTGAATCTATCTCCCTTCACCCTCATCCCAAGTCCCCTCGTAGCAGAACTTGTTTTCAATTGAAAGAGGCTCTCTCCCTGAACATTTATGCCATGGAGGTATTTAAACATCTCAATCATATCACCTCTATCCTGCCTTTCCTCTAAGGTGTACATATTAAGATCCTTCAGTCTGTCCTCATATGCTTTATAATGAAGACCACTAATCATTTTAGTAGCCACCCTCTGCACTGACTCCATCCTGTTCACATCCTTTTGAAGGTGCGGTCTCCAGAATTGCACACTATACTCCAAATGAGGTCGCACCAAAGACTTATACAGAGGCATTATCACCTCCTTTTTTCTGCTAGCCATTCCTCTCTGTATGCACCCAAGCAACCTTCTAGCTTTTGCCGTCGCCTTTTCTACCTGTTTAGCTACTTTAAGATCATCAGACACAACCACGCCTAGGTCCAGTTCTTCTTTAGAAAAGGTACAGAGAAGAGCCACCAAAATGGTAAAGGGGATGGAAGGATACTCCTATGAAGAAAGGCTAAAAAGGTTAGGGCTCTTTAACCTGAAAAAGAGACGGCTGAGGGGAGATATGATAGAAGTCTATAAATTAATGAACGGAGTGGAACGCGTAAACGTAGATCGATTGTTTACCTTATCAGAATATAGAAAGACTAGGGGACATGCAATGAAGCTACAGGGAAAGCTATTTAAGACTAATAAAAGAAAATATTTTTTATTTATTTATTTAGTCAACATTTGTATACCGCTGCTTCCTACGATCAGCAGCGGTTTACTTTACAGAATCATAATGTATCGTACAATACATTGATTTTTAGGATAAAGATTTCGATTGGGCGATGATTTGCATAAAACAGGAAATAGCAATTAGGTACATTATACATTGGATTGAGGCTCTCAAATCTAAAAATACATTTGATTGCAGTTGCATGGGTGGGGCCTAGAATATACATATATACAAGATTACAAGATTACATATATACAAGATTACAAGATCAATGTGTAATCAAACTCTGGAATTTGTTACCGGAGGATGTAGTAAAGGCTGTTAGTGTAGCTGGGTTTAAAAAAGGTTTGGACAAGTTCCTGGAGGAAAGGTCCATTAACCATTATTAAGAAGTGACCGAAGATATCAATGCTTGACCCAGTACAAGCATTGTGGAACTTGTGTCTCTTGGGGAAACTGCTAGGTACATATGACCTAGATTGGCCACTGTTGGAAACAGAATACTGGGCTTGATGGACCTTTGTCTGACCCAGTATGTCATATCTTATGTTCTTAGGTTCTTATGTACCCCCTATACTATATTGCTCCCTTGGATTGCATGACCTTACATTTTTTAACATTAAATCCCAGCTGCCAAATTCTAGACCATTCTTCAAGCTTAGCTAGATCCCTCCTCATGTTATCTACCCCTTCCTGGGTGTCTGCTCTATTGCAGATTTTTGTATCATCCGCAAAGAGGCAAACCTTACCTGAAAGCCCTTCCGCTATATCACTAACAAAGATGTTAAAAAGAATGGGACCAAGGACAGATCCCTGGGGCACACCACTGATAACATCCTTCTACTCAGAGTGAGCTCCATTTACTTGTACTCTTTGTTGCCTCCCACCCAACCAATTCCTAACCCAAGCAGTAACTTTAGGGTCCATCCCTAGGGTGCTCAGTTTGTTTATAAGTCGCCTGTGAGGAACAGTGTCAAAGGCTTTACTGAAATCTAAATACACCACATCTAGGGCTCTCCCTCGGTCCAACTCCCTGGTCACCCAGTCAAAGAAATCAATCAGATTTGTCTGACAAGACCTGCCTCTGGTGAATCCATGCTGCCTCAGATCCTGTAATCCGCTGGACTCCAGAAACCTCACTATTTTCTCTTTCAGCAGCGTTTCCAATAATTTACTCACCACCGAAGTTAAACTAACCGGCCTGTAGTTTTCAACCACATCCTTACTTCTGCTTTTGTGTAAAGGCACCACATGAGCCTCTCTCCAGTCCTTTGGCACCACTCCCGACTCCAATGAGGCATTGAAAAGGTCAGTCAGTGGAGCTGCTAGAATGTCCCCAAGTTCCCTCAGTATTCTCGGGTGTATCCCATCCGGTCCCATCGCTTTGTCTACTTTAAGTTGAGATAGTTTCTCACGAACACAGTCTTTTGAAAATTGTTCAAGATGTCCTTTGCTTCTGTTCCGATTTGTGGGTGTTTTCTGAGGTCCTGCTCCCGGTGCTTCATCTGTGAACACAGAACAAAAGTATTTGTTAAGCAATTCCGCTTTATCCTTATCAGCTTCTACGTATTCCTCCCCTGCACCTTTGAGTCTGACAATACCACTCTTGCCCTTCCTCTTCTCACTAATATATCTGAAAAATGTCTTATCCCCCATTTTATTGCATTGGCTATTTCCTCCTCCTTTTGAATCTTTGCCTTCTTGACTACTTTGCTAGCTTCTCTAAGTTTTTCCAGATACAGATGCCTGTCTTCCTCTCTCTGTGATCTCTTGTATTTCATGAAGGCCTCCCTCTTTTTCTTCACTTTTTCAGCTACTTCTTTCAAGAACCATAGCGGTCTCCTTTTCCTTTTACCTTTATTTACCATTTTAACAAAAAGTTTGGTTGCCCTTAAAATATCCCCTTTCAGTTTTTCCCACTGTTTTTCTACATCCCTCAGCTGTTCCCATCCAACTAATGACTCCCTGAGGTATTGGCCCATCTTCGCAAAGTTAGTCTTCCTAAAGTCTAAGATCCTCGCCTTTGAATGGATTCTAACAGCCCTAGTCATAATATTGAACCAAACCATCTGGTGATCACTGGATGCAAAATGATCTCCCACTACAACATCAGAAACACTTTCACCATTGGTAAGCACCAAGTCCAGTTTGGCCCCTTCACGTGTGGGGTCTGTTACCAATTGCCTGAATAGCTCTCCCTGTAGAGAATCCAGGATCTCCTTACTTCTAGATGATACTGCAGCAGGAATGTGCCAATCAACATCTGGCATATCGAAATCTCCTATCAGTAGCACTTCCCCTTTCCTAGCAATGCTGCGCATGTCTTAAATTAACTCTCTGTCCACCTCTTCCTCTTGTGAGGGAGGTCTGTATATCACACCAATGTAAATAGATTTCTCTTTCCCTCTTTCTAGTTTAACGCACAATGCCTCCCCTCTCCCTTTTAAGCTCTATAATTCCAAAGCTTTAATAGTAGTTTTTACATATAGTGTCACTCCTCTTCCCCTTCTTCCTACCCTGTCCTTTCTGAATAAAGTTTAGCGAGGTATAGTTACATCCCAATCATGGTTTTCTGTGAACCATGTTTCTGTAACTGCCACTAAATCCAAGTCAGCCACTCCCACCAAAGCTTCAACATCAGGGATCTTATTTCCCATGCTACGGACATTTATACACACTGCTTTCCATATGTTACCCCTGTTACACATTTCCATAAAGTTGTTTAATGTATCACCTACCTGGGGGTTTTCAGTTACCTGGGGGCTTTCTTCACTCATCCCCAACGAATCTAGTTTAAAGCCCTCTTCAGTAGATTAGCCAGTCTACTACTGAAGACGCGTTGACCTTTCTTGGACAGATGGATGCCATCTCTGCTCTGCAACCCTTGGAACAGCATCCCATGGTCTAGGAAACCAAAACGCTCTCGATGACACCATCCACGCAGCATTGCATTCATCTCCAGGATGCGAGCCTCTCTGCCTTGGCCTTTACCCTCAACAGGGAGGATTGAAGAGAACACCACCTGTGCACCTAACTGCTTCACCCTCTGTCCCAGAGCCATGAAGTCACTTTTGATACGTTCCGAGGTATACCTGACAGTATCATTTGTTCCAACATGGATTAGCAACATTGGGTAATAGTCAGTGGGCTTGATGAGTCTCGGCAAACTCTCCGTAACATCTTGGATTTTGGCACTAGGCATCTCATTTGAGAAATCTTTCCTTTTGTTTTGTAATAATTTTGTCACTTCCCATCTACTATTAATAATGGATACTATCACTTGATGGTGTGTATTACTGAGCAATAATGATTTCTGTGGAAAAATAGTGTGCACTATTAAGCTATGGAATACACTAATGAGCCATAGTGTATACTATTAAGTGATAGTATATGTATACTATTAATGACAGATGAAAAAAGATGACATTTTGGGGTTATTTCTTCCATTTTTGTTCAAAATGATCTGAAATGATATAGGAAATATCATTGACATTTCCCATTTTGTTTCAAATGAATACATATCCCTAAATATCTCAGCTAGATTGAAACTACCCACATTTACGTCTGCTGAGTGGGCAGGTATAAATGCTTGTGCATTAACTATGGGCTTGATTCTGAGACGAAACTTGCGGGGCTGCACATCCCGGTAGCCGACCTACCCCTATTCTCTCTCCAACTCTCCCCGCATGGCTAGAGCAGCAGGAATGGGAGAGCCAGTGGGGATGAGAGGGGATGGAGTCTGGGAACAGCAGGGGGGGGGGGGTCAGTCCAAAGTGGCAGGACGTACAGGGCCGATTCCGGTCACGGCCCTGAATGTCCTGGTGGGTCAGTGGGAACATGCTGATTATTCCATCTCAATGGTGGAATAATCAACACGAACCAGGTGATCAGGGCTGGGCTTTGCCCCCCCCCCCCAGCCCCCCGCGCTGGGTTAAGATGCAGGGAGGTCCTTGTTGACTGATCCAGGCCCTGCTGTCCAGCGCCGTGGGAACCCCAATGACTCCACAGGCATACTGGGGCACAATGGACCATCTTGGGGCCCAATTTTGTATGCTACGGGAACGTTTTGCTCCCACGGTACAAAATTGGGTCCTAACAGGTCCATCGGGGCCGTCCAGATGGCCCGGACATGCCCCTGATAGAATCAGGCTCCACATATACGTGTGTAAATCATGACTCCACCTCAGAACATGCCTATACCCAAGCTGCATAAAAGTATGTGCTTTCTTGTCACCATGTGCACTTTTCCATGCATTATGTAAAGGACTATTATACACCTAATAATCCTTTATAAAGTTACCTTTATAGAGTATATGCACAGATTTACATCTACTTCAGAGGAAGTATAAATGTCTGCTTCAGCATTTTCATACTACCAGTTCTGGCTCTACATAGATACCTGTGTTTCCTTTATAAAATAAAATGTAATCAATATTATTGCTGCAAAAAATTATTTTATTACTTTAAAAAACCCAGACTACATTGTCTTCAGAATGGGCGCAAAAAGTCCATGTTAATGATCATTTGATATGACATCTCAACCCTTTCATCACTGGTCTATTTTATACAAAAATATATTACTTCACCCTGTCAATAACTCATTAATATATGATCTCAAAAATTTATAAATACTGTGATGATGAAGGCAGTTCAGAGGCTATGGAATGCCAGGAGAATGAACTCTGTGCCTTTAAGAGTGAGAGCATTCAGGGTTTCCCCAGCAACCGAGAACCTTTGACTCATAGCACAGTCACCATTAAGCCCCGCCCACTTCAGCACATCAGGGCTGGAGTGAAGCCTAGCAGCTCCCACGTGTGCTGGGAAAAAGGCGTAGTCCCTGAGAGGGAGCAGTTTAAAACTCCTGTGTTTGGAAAGTCAGGGAGAGGAGGACCGGAAAGTGAAGGAGGAAGACGAGGAGAAGAGAGAAGAAGGAGTGGCAGTGAACCCAGAGGACCTGGAAGAAAATCCAGAGGCACTGGAGCTAGAGGAGAAGGGGCCCAAGGAGGCACGAGAAGTGCTGGGCTCAAGCTCAAAGACAAGCAGTGGGATCTGCTTGGAACCGGTCCAAGGCAGTCTCAGCAGAAAGGAAGTTTGCTACAACGGAGAGAAGTGTCTGCAGAGAGAAAGCAGCATGGCTCTGGCAAGGAAAGAGGAGAGCTACTAAACGGCCCTGAACTAAGGCAAGTGTGTCTTCCAGAATTCCTGCCTGAAAGAAAGTTAAGAGAATTAGTTCCTGATAGAAGGAATAATTATAATAACCAGCTAAGCTCTAGAAGTAGAAACAATAGCTTGTCTGCAGGTCAGCACTCCCAGCTCTCTGAAGAAATAGAGCAGAAAAAGGTTCTATTAGAGAGATTGAATGAAATGCTCCAGAAACAAACTAGTCAGCTCTACAGCCAGGTACCCTCTGAAGAATGTTGTGAGGATGCCATTGAGGAAATGGATATAGGAAGCTGCTATGAAGACTATGAAGATAGCTCCGATGAGATGCAGTGTTCTTATTGTAAAGCTAATGAATTAGAAGTGTGTTAAGCTTAAAACCTGTTTGAATGAGTGAATGCCATAGTAAGGAACTTACCTGATTGAAGGACGTAGCACAGAGAACAGCTGAACATTGTTAATCAAGCTGTTGCTCTGTAAGGCCTGAAACTGAAGGGAAAGCTCAGTGGACATTTTAAAGCTGTTTCTGTTATAAAGGAGCTGTGAAGTAAACACTCCCATAAGAAGCTAATGTGCCCATGAGAAGCTTTATAAATCTGAGCTTTGAAAGCAAGTTCCTAAGAAGCTATCTATTGCTGATACCAGTAATCCTGTGCATACTTTTGTAAAAATTATACCTTTGCTTTGGAGAAGAATCCCATTATTGTTTATTCAGCCTGTTACTTGTGAATATGATGGAAACCCCAGAACACAACAAATAAATATTTCTCTGTTTCGCCTGACCACTTGTCTGCACAACTACTTTTGCCTAATATGGATAAGTGAAACTACATATCCCAGCAGCCCTCCTGGCAGCCATATTGGGAGGACTTATTCTAGGGCAGCAAGCCGACTCCATCCTGGTGCCCGGCTATACGCCCAGCCAGGTGGGGGCGACAATACACAGTATCCAAACATTACAATTCAAAAAATGTATTAACTTTAAATAAGAAATTAGAATTTATCACTTAACAACTTATTTATAAACAGCCAAATCTGACATGAATTCATCTTTCAAATCAAGTTTGTATTAGGAATCATGCATTTCTCCATCTCCTCATGACAGATCTGTAAATCCATGAAAAAAAAAGAAATTCTGCTTGCATAAAGACTCTATGGGCTCAGAATTCCAACTCATTCATGATGAAGCCAGGGCATAGGTGTAAATCCCAACCTAGGCATTTTTGTTCATGCGTATTCCCAATATCAAATGGAGAATGCACATGCTATTTGGTTTTCTCACAGCAGCCCTCCCCCTTCAATGGCCCCTTCTTTTTCCGGCTCTCCTTTACCTTTGGTCTCCACTTTTTGCTATCTTGGTGTGCACTTTGACTCTGACTTATCTTTTCACACTCACATTTCTCACATTACTAAAACATCTTTCTTCTTCCTTCGCCAAATTCGTTCCATCCGCCCTTTTCTTTCCCCTTCAGCCCTTGTCACACTAGTGCTGTCTTTAATCATGTCCCGTGTGGACTTTGCCAACTCTTTATTCATTGGTCTTCCAAAAAAAACAACTAACCTGACTTCAACGAATTCAGAGCACTGCCGCACGCCTCGTCACACACACCTCCCCCCGGGACCATATAACCCCTCTATTATTTCATCTTCACTGGTTGCCTGTCGCTTTCCGTGCCACATTCAAACTACTGACTTTGGTACATAAAGCCTTCCACACAAGCACTCCGCAATACTTAACAGATCTCCTCTTCTTTCACTCTCCCAGACATACCCCTCGTTCTTTTCATCTCAATCGCCTTACCCTCCCCTCCCCTTCCCGTGCTCACTTGCAGTCTACCCGTTCCTCTGCCTTCTTTTTCGCTGGTCCCGCCCTCTGGAACGCCCTTCCCCCCTCCCTCCATCTGGAACCTCAATACATTACATTCAAACAAAATTTAAAAACCCACCTGTTCTCGCTTGCTTTTAATGTTCCCTCCCCTTTTGTGTGATCTATACTCTCCCCCACCTCCTGTTTCCCCCTAGGCTCATCCTTCACCTTTGTGTTGTCTTGTTCTTCTTACTTCTTCTACTGTCCTGTAAGATATTGTACATTTCTTTTCCTTTCGTTGGCTATTAGCCTTCTTTTATTGAATTTTATTGTACACCGCCTTGGTTATTGTAGAAAGGCGTTTTTTATCAAATGAAATAAACATAAACATAGATTTTTGATCCATCCTGGCCACACCATAACCATACTCATGATATACCCCCTTACAACTTCCACATAGTAAGCAGAACTGCATGAAGATTGAGACCTTTCTAAAAATGACCAGTTACACATGAATGCCATTCATATTTGTACATGTCTAATAGGGTATGTCAATTTTGGAGATGTCATAATTTTAAAATGCACTACTGAAAAATTGGTACAATTTCATGTTGCAAATCAACAACTAGCTTTAAATTTTGTGTAATATGTTATTTACCTACATGTAATTTCTAGGAAATTATACAAAAGTACACAAATTACTGAAATATGTTTAAGTGAAATATGTGTTTTTTGTTTGCATTGCATATTAATGCCTTTTGTGCCTCAATTATCAATTTATCTTATTTATTTCTGTGTTGGGGTTTACATGGTGAACTGGTTCAATATAAAAATAAATAGCAATTGGACACAAGGTTCCAGGCATCTCCTTTTCCAGCTGTTGAAAGAACAGTGTGAAAAGGTAAGGAAGATAGCCATGCCTAGAGTGAGAAGGTCAGCTTGGTATGTGAGTCTGTTCTGCAAGCTATGTTTTACAATGAAGAGGAACAGGAGTGAGGAGATGCAGTGGAGAAGATATTGAAGATCAGAAGTGAAAGAGATGAGAAGACTCAGCTTGGAGACAGCAGTGTGAGACCCAGGAAAACACCATCCATCAACACTAAAGCAACTACACTCACCCAATTACTTGACTGGAGTTCCGGAGTCTCTGAGCCTCCTCTTACCTGCACCATGACAACAGGAGAGATCAAGGCATTTCTGAGCAAGCCCATGGTGGTTCCAAACTGGCCCTCACATACCCGGTCCATAGAAATGTGTGCAAAAATGACAACTGAAGCTGCTAGTTGTGTGTATAATCAGGAGAGAAAGGAGCATTATATTAAGGGTCTGCAGGGAGTTCATGAGCTGAAGCAGAAGCAAACAAGATATGGCTTCTTTGCTGGATTTTGTTAAATAATATTAAATTAATTGCATAAATGACATTTTAAAGACAATTATGTGGCTACAGGTGTTGTTCAGACTATTTATATATTCAAATAAATATTACTTAATTTGCACATATTTCAACTGTGATTTGATGTGACTCACTTTAAGCAGTTTCTGAAGATAGTTTTAGATTCAGCATGCAAAACTGCATAATTTGGTCACTAGTAGTTTGTAAAATTTGGAAAAATAAAAATCTATCCCTAAAATTGACACACCCTAATGCCTATTTATACATCCTCCCAGTTGAGGTTAGCACCAAGGACAAGAGGCTCACATCCTGGAGATGAATGATTGACTGCATGGATGGTGTCAGCAAGAGAGTTTTGGCTTCCCAGAGTATGTCATGACTTTCCAAGGGCTGTTGAGCAAAGATGACATCCACCTATCAAAGCACGGAAGAAGTGTCTTTTACAACTGACTGGCTGATCTACTATTACTATTAGTACTACTATTACTAGTACTACTAGTAATCATTTGTAAAGCATTACAAGATGTACATAGCGCTGTACAGAGACATATAAGAGACATTCCAGATCATCAGAGCTTACAGTCTAGTCAAGACAAACAACACAGCAACTGGAGACTAAGATATATTTAGGAGAATGGTAGGGAAACACATAGGAGATAAAGAGGAGATTAAGCAGATCAGGATACAAAAGCAGCCTCAAAGATGTGAGTGTTTGCCTTGGATTTGAATAGGGCCAGAAATGGAACCTGATGTTACTGACTCAAGGAGTTTGTTCTAGACGTAAGGAGCAGCAAGGTGGAAAGATCAAAGTCCGGAGTTGGCAGTGGAAGAGAAGGCAACAATAAAAGGGATCTGCTAGAAGGGCGGCATACCAGAGGAGGGAGATATAAGAGCGGAAAGGTAGCGAGGAGCAACAGAGTGAATATATTTATAGGTCAGTAGGAGAAATTTGAACTAGAGGCAAAAATTGATAGGGAGCCAATAACATGACTTGAGAAGAGGGGTTACATTAGCCTAACTTCACTGTCCAAAGATTAACCATACAGCTGAGTTTTAACAGATTGAAATGAGGAGAAATTATTTAGAGACCAGCATGGAGGAGGTTGTAATAGTCTAGATGGGAGGTGACTAGTGGATAAGGGTCTTAGTAGTGTGTTCAGAAAAGAAGAGGTGAATTTTGCTGATGTTATAGAGAAAGAATTGACCACCATGAATAGTATGGAAAGAGGTAATGGAAAATCTATTTACATTGGTATGATATAGAGATCTCCTTTGCAGGCAGAAGAAATAGATGGTAATTTAATTGAAGACATTCATAATATTACTATGAAAGGGGAAATATAATAGGTAAAAAAATTCAATTTGCTAAATATTAATCGGGATATCCCATCTGTGGTGCTACCTAGAAGTAGCAATCCTGAATTTTATGCTAATGGAAATCATGTAAGAGAGGGAAATACTTGACTTGGATTACAAATGTTTCTGAAGTTGTACTGGTTGATCGTCTGGCATTCAGTGATCACCAAATGCTGACCTTCAATATTAGGGCACAGATACAGATGGGACATTCAAAAGTAAGGGTTCTAGACTTCAGGAAAGCTAAATTTGCAGAGAGGGGGATACCTCAAGGAGTAGTTAGTTAAACAGCAACATCTGGAGAAGCACAATAACAGTGGGTAAAAGTGAAAGGAGATGTTTTAGGGGCAATAAACCTTTTTGCTGTGAAACTTAGATAATGGTAACAGGAAATTATGAAGTAGCTGAAATGGTAAGGGAAGGAGGTTAGCCTTCATAAATTTTATGGCATTACAGAATGATGAAGACAAACAACAATGTCTAGAGAAGCAACGGGAAGCTGATAAAGTAGTCAATAAAGGAAAGATGCAAATGGAAGAAACAAATGGCCAAAAGAGTAAAACATAGGGACAAAACATTTTTAGATATGTTAGTGACAGGAGAAAGTGCAGAGATGGCATTTTGAGATTCAGGGTTGAAGGGGAAGAATACATAGAGGTTGACGAGGATAAAGCAGAATTTCTTAACTAATATTTTTGAGATAGAGTTCAAACTATTTTCAGAGACAGTTAGGGGCATGTTTACTAAACACCGTTGCTGTGCGGGTTCCCGTTAGTGTGCTGGTGCCATATAAGGAGTGGGCGGGCCAGGCAGAAAAAAGGAAAAAACCGGACCGTACGTGTGTGCGTCGTGCTAATGTGCGGGGCCCACATTATCGCGTGGAAAGGCTAAGTGGGGCGCTGCTGCATAACCAAACAATAGAGCCGTAGTACAACGGTGAAGACACTGACCTATGGTACAGGAGCCAGGGGTTCAAACCCCTATTGTGCTCAGCAAAAAAGACCAGCTGAGGCATCAACTTTTATGGGCAAAAGTGGTGTAGGAGGCATACTGCTTATGGGCGGCAGAAGGCGGCGCACTCTTTTTTTATATGGCACGAGGCGGCGCACTGTTCATTGTGGGCGGCAGATGGCGGCGCGCTGTTAAGGTTGGGCGGCAGAGGGCGGTGCGCTGATAAAATCGGGCAACAGAAGGCGGCGAGCCGGTGGGCAGAAGGCGGCGCGCTGATGTGTGAGGGGGCAACCCAATAGTGGGAGGGATAAGTGGCGCGCTGATGTGCAAACAACAGGAATGGAGCCATAGCACAATGGTTAAGACACTGACCACTCGTGCAGGCATCATGGGTTCAATTCCCCACAATGCCCATTGAAGACAGCTGGCTGAGGCATTATTTTAGGAGGCATGCCCATGTTGGGCGGCATAAGGCGGCACGCTGTTGATGTTATGCGGCAGAAGGTGGCGCGCTGTTACTTTTGTGCGCCACAAGATGGTGCGCCGATGGCTACAAGGCTGCGCGCTGCTGCTCAAATACAGGAACAGAGCCACAGCACAATGGTGAAAACACTGACCAATGGTGCAGGTGTCAGGGGTTCAACCCCTCACAGTGCCCAGTAAACAAGGCTGGCTGGGGCAGTATGTATTATGGTGAGGAGTGCTGTAGGAGGCCTTCAAGGTTTGTTTCATTTCCCACTACTAGTAAACCCACTTTCACAGTGTGTTAACATACGGATGCCCGTAAGGCACATGTTACAGTGCACTGTCCGCCAAGGCACCCTAGAATGTCCCCTATAGGGCACCATGTATGTTGCGACACAGGACAATGTATAGTGCACCCAATATGGATGGCACCCATAAGGTGGCCTATAGGGCGCCCTAAAGAGCACCCTCAGAGGCACCTTATGGGTACAGTATGCCAAGGGTGTGTTTGCTGTCACAAAAATATGTACAGTAAACAAAGATAATGCTATGGACAACCCTACCACAGAACCCCACAGTGGGCTTGAACCCATGACCTCTGGCTGCAAAGGTAGTAAAGTAACCATTAGGCTACAGCCCTATAGCTGTCAGCAAGCCCCTGGCTGGCTGCAGAGAGCCTGCACGTCACCTCACAGACAGTCTGCTGTTGTAAACAAGATAGGGTTAGGCCACCCGTACCCATGATGCACTGCACATGCAAATCAGCTGTCCACAGATGCACACAAGATGGGGAATGCACCCCAACAGCTACCCGGCGTGGTAGGGGGAATTGTCCGTGTGCACCCACACAGCACCTCGGCCTGGTAGGGGGTCCTGAGCGGGTGGACTACCAGAAAAGAGTAGCTACACACCGTCACATTGTGCGGGTACTGTGCTCACCCTGAGGGTGTGATGTGGCACCCAGGACCAGGTCCACAACACCAGCCATGGCTGAATGAGGCCATGATAGAGCTCCAAAACAGTACTAACCTGTGAGATAGGAAGGTGCTGCAGAAACATCTTGGATATCTCTGTCTGTCTCAGTTAGTGGAAACCCCCAGGCGGCCAAGGCACCCCCCCCCCCCCTGCACCAATGGCAGCAGAGTGGACCATCAAGCCCCAGTCCTGCTGGGGAACAGACACCCTACAGGGCAGTCCAAGCAGCTCCACACACATCCATAACACAATATCAGACAGACATTAGGCCTAGATATCCAAAGATGCACCCCAGCACTATCTGATATTCTCCTGCAGCAAGCCATCAGCCACTGCACCCTGCAAGGCACTCCATCAAGACACATACCAGCTGTGAACAGTCTGCTGGTTAGCCCTGATGGAAATGCATGCACCCAAAACTGGGGTGGCAGCAACACAAGCAGAGAGTTCTGTGAGGAGGCCCCAACAGGAAACCCATATATATCACAAGAGAGAAACACAATACAGCACTATGGGGGTGCCTAGCCATGCTGTCATCACTGCACACTCAGGGTGAGAGTGCTCCCCCAGCAGCACATACGGAGGTCACCCTGTCTGTCGCTCTGTGCAGGCCACCCCTCCCCATGTCTTTGTTTAGGGGTGAACCCACCACTCCATGTAGGACACCCCTATTTGTTTAGAAGTTAGATGGTTCAGTTTATTTTGTTTTTATCCTGTTGCTGTAAAGGGATCCGCTGTGCTTGTCCCATGCCGTTTTGAATTCCGTCACCATGTTTGCTCCCACCACTTCCATCGGGAGAGCATTCCAAGCATCCACCACCCTTTCAGTGAAAAAATATTTCCTGACATTGCCTTTCAATTTTCCACCTTGCAGCTTTATGCTATGCCTTCTAGTTTTACAGCTTCCCTGTCTTTGGAAGAGGTTTGTTTGTTCATCGTCCCTCTTTAAGTATTTAAAGGTCTGAATCATATCTCCCCTATCTCTCCTCTCCTCCAAAGTGTACATATTTAGGTCTTCAAGTCTCTTCTCATAAGGTTTCTTACCCAAGCTCCAAATCATTTTGGTTGCCTTCCTCTGAACAGTTTCCAGTCTTACATCTTTTGCAAGATATGGGCTCCAAAACTGAACACAATATTCCAAGTGAGGCCTCACCAGCGACCTGTACAGTGGCATAAGTACCTCTTCCTTTCTGCTGATAATCCCTTTTTGTATGCAGCCCAACATCCTCCTGGCTTTTGCCACTGCCTTGTCGCACTGTTTTGCCACCTTGAGATAATTAGAGATAATCACACTAAGGTCTTTCTCCTGAACAATGCACACCAACCTCTCGCCCCCTATCGTGTATGTTTCCTTTGGATTTCTGCTACCTAAATAAATGAATAGAAACTCTGCTAAAACAGAGGATGCTGTGGTATCTAGAATCCAAGGAATTACAGGATCCAAGGCAGCATGGCTTTAGTGGGAGTAGGTCTTGTCAGAAGAATCAGACTGATTTCTTTGACTGGGTGACCAGACAATTGGATCCAAGGAGAAAGCTAGATCTGATTTATTTGTTCCTTGGTCTGGTTCTTTTTAACATTTTTGTGAGTGATATTGCAGAAGATCTGCCAGAAAAGGTATGCCCCTTGATGAATGATACCAAAATATGTAATGGAACAGACACTGTAGAAGTGTGTGGATAACATGAGCAGGGATGTAGACAAGCTTGAAGAATGGCTGAGAATTTGGCAGATAAGATGTAATGCTAAAAAATGCAAAGCCATGCATTTGGGTTGCAAAACTAAAGTACTTCAATACATGCAAAAAGACTGGGACTTGGGGCTGATGTTACCAGATGTTCCTAAAGTGGCCAAACAGGTAGAAAATGCAGCAACAAAATCTAGAAGGATTCTTGGGTGCATAGTAAGAGGAATGGCCAGCAGGATAAAGAGATGATAGTACCTTTGTTTAAATCTCTAGTGAGGTCTTATTTGGAGTTCTTTGAACAATTCTGGAGAACACCCCTTCAAAAGGATATTAACAGAATTTAGTCTGGCCACGGGATCAGAATCAGGTCTAACTTTGACCAGCCTGATTCTGCCCAGATGTACAGGGGCTGGATGGCCTGAATGGAATAGGCCTCAATATGTATACTTTGTAAAAAAAGATGGGAAAGGGGAGATATGATGTTGTTGTTAAGTTCCATTGAGGTGTTGTCAACTCATGGAGACCCTCTGGATAGTTATCCTAAGCTGTGTTTGGTCTTCAGTCAGACAGCTAATTGTTGATAGAGTGGCAACCACAGCTGCTGTTATTGTATCAATTCATATCATTGCTGGTCTTTTGCATTGACTGTCAGCCTTATCAAGCATGATGTCTTTTTCTAATAATCTCTCTCTTCACATGATGTGTCAAAAGTATGAAAGATGTCTTGTCCTCTGAGCTTCCAAAAAACGCTTAGGTTTGATCTCCTCTAGAACTAACTGGCTTGTTCTTTGGTCAGACATCTTAGACACATCTCTTTCCTTTCATAACCACATTAGTTTGGTTGTGAAATGCTACTTTTACACTTTACGCCAGCTACTCTCTATTCGTTCCTATCTTCCAGACTCCTCACTCTGCTTCTCACTTTGGTCATTACCCGAATAGATTATTGTAATATTATATATGCGGGTCCACTTCAACATCAACTCAAATGTTTACAGTCTATTCAAAACACAGCCATTCACCTTCTTCATCATGCCTCCAGGTTTGACCACTTATTATCACCATTACTCAAAAAATCTCCTTGGCTACCCATTATTCACCGGATCCAGTACAAGCTCCTCATACTCGCACACAAAATCATGCACTCTGGAGTTCTTGCGTATCTTTCCTCATACTACATGCTCCCCCTCAGTTGTTATGGTCTATTCATGGTCTTTGCTTGCATTTGCCTTCCCCTTCTCAAGCTCGCTTCAAAAGCACTAGCCATGAAGCTTTTTATTTTTGGGTTCTCATATATGAAATTCCCTTCCAGCTGATATTAGATTTGACCCCTCACACTCCAGATGTAAAACTGCTTTAAAGACATATTTTTTTAAACTTGCCTATGAATTGCTTTCCTAACTGTCATGCATATTAGCTGTTCATGGTACTGCCTACCCTTCCTCAGGTCTCCTGTTCCCCAGCCTTTCCTGTTTCCTACTCTTCTTATCTTTTATGTGATTTTAATTGAAGTTCTTTTTCCTTTTCCTTTTAATTGTAATTTAATTGTGAACCACTCTGATATAGTGAAAGGCAGTATAGCAAATGTTTTAATAAACCATGAACCATATACAAGGAGAAGTAGCCCAGTGGTTAGAGCAGGTGCCTAATACCCAGAAAATCAAGGGTTTGATTCCTTGTGACCTTAGACAAGTCACTTTATACTCCATTACTTCAGAAGAAAAAGCCTGGTAATCTACTTCCAGTGATACATTGTCAAGAAAACCCAGAAGCAGCTGGGTTGCCAAGGGTCAGCACTGACTCAACAGTGCTAAAAAAAAAAAAATCATATACACAGTATTCCTCACCAGCACTATAACAATTTCCTTCCCATCTACCTTTTTCACTGTTCAACTTTTGCATCCATATCACGTTAATGAAAATTCAAAAGAGTTATGGGCTAACACCAAGAAAGTTGTGCCCAAAGAAAATGAGAAGTCTCTACAAGAGGTGAAAAAGCAAAAATGGCCAAATGGATGACTGAAAAAAACCTGAAACACAAGGAAGCTAAAGCCAGAGGAGAAAGAAAGGTAATCACAGAACTTAACAGATTTTCAATGTGCAGCAAGATCAGACAAGGGAAGTACAATGATTCATGCAAGGAAATAGAATCAGAACCTATAGAGGTAGAACAAGATTGGCTTTCCTAAAGTTACGAGAGATAAAGAGAAAATTCTAGCCTCAAACTGGAATGCTTAAAGATGCTCAAGGATCCATGTTGAATGATGCTGAGAAGATCAAGGTAAGGTGGAGATTTGATAGAGACATTTAAAACCTCCATGATATGAATGCACAAGAGGTGACCCTCTTACAGTTAAAAGAAAGCTCTGGAATGAGGGGTCATAAGATGAAGGTGAAAGGGGATGGACTCGGGAGTAAAATAAGAAAGTATTTCTTTATGGAAAGGGTGGTGGATGGATGGAACAGACTCCCAGTTGAGGTGGTGAGATGAGACCTGTTTTCTGAATCCAAAAAAGCATAGATATCTGAGGGAGAGGAATGAATTGTAAAACGTATCCAGTCTGCCCATCTAGAAGAACTATTAGGTCATATCATTATCTACTGTCATTTTCTGTTTCCATGTAAAATAACTCCCTATGCACTTAGGTCAAGTTAATACACATTACCCCAGCTTAGTACATCAGAAATACATTTGAACCTGAGGCAATGGATGATTGTTCTGCTGGAACTCTGAATCTGCTTGCATTCTGCTGTTTGGGAGTGAATCTACTTGCTTTTTTCTGAGTGCCACCTGCCTCTCTCTATATATTTATTTATCATTGTTAGTGTGCACTTTTACCTCGTTTGTTCCCTCTTGCACTATTGTTCAGCTTTCTCAGCTGAATAACTTATACCTCCACCCCCTCCCCTCTACCCACCCACTCCCCGGCACTCAGTTTCTAATAGCTGTCATCTGATCATTACTTCACTTATTCACAGGTACACCTAATCCCCTGTGGGCTCTCTCCCACCTATCTATTTCCTCTGGCCCCTGTTCTCCTCTCCATCTCTCTTCTATGGCTCCTCATCACTTTGTCTTCCTATTCTTCATACTACCTAATTGTCTCCCCTCCTACCAGCACTTTCACTCCTCCCCTCCTTATCTCCCCTTTACCATCCTCACTTCTCCCTCCATTCTGTCCTTTACCCTGTCATCAACTCCTGAGCTTCACCACTTTCTTCCTCTCATTCAGCTATCTCATCTTTCTCTAAGACAACCTTACCCTCGTTTCCACCATGCTGTCTCCTCTCTGCCCCATACTCTTCTACTCCTTCTCATATCCAGAGATATCAATCCCAATCCTGGCCCCCCTAGACTTTTCTCACACTACGAGAAGAGATCTGCATGCAACACCTTATTCAGATCCCTCTCCTTTCCCCATCTTCTCTCCCTCTTTCATGTGCCTTGTGGAACACATGCTCCATCTCAAATAAACTTGCTTTTACTCATGATCGTTTTATCTCTAATGCTCTACATCTTCTTGCTCTAACTGAGACCTGGCTCCTCCCAGAAGACACGGCATCAGTGGCTTCTCTCTGTCATGGCAGTTATTAGTTCTCTCACACGCCTCATCCCACTGACCATGGTGGTGGTGTTTGGCTTCTACTTTCTCCTTCCTGCCAATTCCAACCTCTCCTGCTGCCTCAGTTTCACTCCTTTCCCTGCTTTGAAGTCCACTCTATACACCTTTTCGCTCCACTACGTCTCCGGGAAGCTGCTATTTATCAACCTCCTGACAAGTCCAACTCTACCTTTCTCACTGACTTTGACTTGTGGTTTTCCTTCTTTCTGGATTCCTCTTTCCTTACTCTTATTCTCATGGATTTAAATATTCATGTTGATAACCCCTCTGATCCTTATGCTTTAAAGTTCCTTTCCCTTACCTTCTCATTAAACCTCCAGCTTTGCTCTACTGCCCTAACTCATCAGCATGGTCACTGCCTTGACCTTGTATTTTTCTCTAATTGCTTACCCTCAAATTTCTATACCTCAGTTCTTCCCTTATGTGACCATCACCTGCTAAGCTTCATTCTTCATCACCCACCACCTCAACCTCATCCTGTCTCCTCCAACCTATTTAGAAATCTTCATGCTATTGACCCTTTGGTTCTCTCTTCTACTGTTTCATCACCTCTTTCTTCCACTATGTTATCTGAGTCTGTTGATGAGGCAATAGCTTCCTATAACACTGCACTCTCCTCTGCTCTAGATGCTCTCGCTCTGCCCATACCACGTCCCATGAGGTGCACTATACCCCAGCCCTGGCTTTCATCCACTATCTGTTATCTACATTCTTGTGTCTGTTCAGCTGAGTGTGCCTGGCTCAAATCCTGCTCCCTTGCAGACTTTCTACACTTCAAATTCATGGTTGCCTTTTTCCAATCTGCCATAACACTCGTCAAAAAAGACTATTATGTCCATCTGACTAACTCTTTTGCCTCTGACCCTCACCATCTCTTTACTACTCTCAACTCTCTCCTCAAGGTGTCTCTGCCTCCGACCCCTGCCTCCCTTTATGCCCAAACCCTGGTTGACTATTTCCATAATAAAATCCACAAGATTATCCTCCAATTCCCCACAAAGTCAGATACTTCCCTTCCTCCCCCCTCTTCACTCACAACTTTCCCCCTCTACCTCTGCTACCCTTTCTTCCTTTTCTATGATCTCTGAGAAGGAAACCACAGACCTTCTTTCCTCCTCCAAACTCACTACCTGCTCCTCTGATCCTTTCCCCACCCATCTCCAAGCCCCATCTCCTCCACTGTCATCCCTTCCATCTCTCATATTCTCAACCTATAGCTCTACAGTACACTGCAACTGTCTCTTCAGCCTTCAAACATGCTTTAGTTACACCTCTCCTCAAGAAACCCTTACTTGATCATATCTGTCCTTCTGTCAGCCTATCTCCGTCCTCCCCTTCATTTCTAAACTACTTGAACATGTGGTTCACTGCTTTTGCCTTGACTTTCTCTCCTCTCAAGCCCTCCTGGATCCTTTAAAATCTGGCTTTCATCCTTTACATTCTACTGAAACAGCCTTTACTCAGTTCTCATCCTTCTTGATCTCTCTGCTGCTTTTGATACTGTTGACCATAATCTTCTCTTTGATACCCTGTCCTCACTTGGTTTTAAGGGCTCTGCACTAAGAACATAAGAACATAAGAACCACTATTCTGGTTCTCCTCTTATCTCTCCCATCGCTCTTTCAGTGTTTGTTCTGGTGGATCCTCTTCTGCTGCTATCCCACTCTCAGTTGGTGTACCCCAAGTATCTGTCTTGGGTCCACTCCTTTTCTCTATATATATCTAGTCCCTGGGTGCATTCATCTCTTTCCATGACTTTCAGTGCCATCTTTATGTTGATGACTCCCAGATCTACCTCTCTATGCCTGAAATCTCTCCAGCAATCCAGACCCGGATTTTTGCCTGCCTTTCTGACATTGCTGCTTGGATATCTCACCACCGCTTAAAATTGAATATGGCCAAAACTGAGTTTCTTATTTTTCCCCCTTAAACCTCCTCTCCTCTTCCTCCTTTCTCAGTTTCTGTGGATAACTCTTTACTCCTCCCTGTTTCCTCGGCTCATAACATGTGGGTGATCTTTGACTCCTCTCTCTCCTTCTCTACACACATCTTTCTGATAGCTAAGACCTGCTGTTTCTTTCTCTATAACATCATCAAAATCTGCCCATTCCTCTCTGAACACACTACTAAGACACTTAAACACTCCTTAATCATGCCCCATTTGACTATTGTAACCTACTCCTTGCTGATCTCCCACTAAATCATTTTTCTCCCCTTCACACTGCTGCGTAGCTAGTCTTCCGCCAGCCTCGTCATACTCATAGTACCCCTCTTCTCAAGTCTCTTCATTGGCTTCCTATCCATTTCCGCAGCTCCTCATTACTTTTCCTCTCTTATCTCCCCTACACCCCTCCTCAGGAACTCTGCTCTTATAGCAAATAACTTTTATCTGTGCCCTTCTCTTCTTCTGCTAATTCTAGACTTTGCTCCTTTCACCTTGCTGCTTCTTATGCCTGGAACAAACTACTTGAGTCTGTACATAAGGCACCTTCTCTGGACCTTTTCTTATCTAGGCTAAAAACTCACCTTTTCGCTGCTGCTTTCACATCTTGACTCACTTGATCTCCTTTGTGTTTCTTTACCATTCCCCTAGATGTATCCCATATCTACACCTTCTGTGTTGTCTATCTTGGAAAGGTTGTAAGTTCTGATGAGCAGGAACTGTCTCTTACATGTCTGTGTAGTGCTGCGTACGTCTTGTAGCACTATACAAATGCTCAGTAGTAGTAGTAGTAGTAGGATTTAAGTGACTTGCATAGTCACAAAGGAGCAACAGTAAGATTTAACTTTGGCTTTCCTGATTCTCTACTGCTCTAATTACTCGCCTACCCTTCCTCAGATTTTTACATGAATATTCAGTGGCAGCACTGCCCATGTTTTCTTGAATACATTTATTCAGATATAGTCCTCAATTCTGAAACAGTTCATTTAACTTTAAAGCTAGATTTTTTGCTTTTAAAATTGTATGCCTGCTGCACTGCTGAATATTGACCTCAAGGAATTCATGATGAAAGAGATCTTGGATTTTAAGAGGATCAGGGGCTAGCTCCATTACCTGGTAGATTGGGAGGGATATGGCTCAGAAAAGTGCATCTAGGAGCCAGCACATGATGTTCATGTTCCTGACCTAGTAAAGTATTTTTCTGCAGCATACCCTCAGAAGCTAACTACAATGGACCCAGGATTATTCCTTAATTCAAGACCAGCTGGACTTGACAGTTCCACCCCTCTCTAAAAATTCCTGGAGTGAGCAACAAGAGAACAGAGTCAGGCACTAGGCCAGGTATGCATTGTAGATCTTCTGGTCGTTTTATCATTCCTACCCTGCTGCTATCCCACTGGGTCAGCAAGGGCCAGCCCTGATTTATTTTATTTATTTATTTATTTAACAGTATTTCTATACCGCCTTATCATACAATCAAAGCTGTGCTATCTTAACTCTCTCACAGCTCTGTTTCCCTGCTGCTGCAATGATCTTCTTGGACCTGCTCTGACTTATTCCTACTGCCCTGTATGAATTCTTGGTTCCTGCTTCTGTTCCTCTTTGTCTACCTACCTGGTTGGCTCCTTGTTCCCATTCCTGGTTTCCTTGTTTCTAGTCCAGTTCCTGTGTGTCTCTCTGAATTTGTCTGGTTACTTCAGACTTATCTGGTTCCCAACCTTGGCCTTTTTGACTCTGCTTCTCACTGAGGTCCTGAACTATTGATCACCTTTGGGCTGATGAGTGCTTGATAGTGCTTACGTTTCATTAGGTAGCTACTTTAGCTGCGGATGATACAAAAATATGCAATAGACACCCAGAAAACAGTAGATAACATGAGGAGGGATCTAGTTAACCTTGAAGAATGGTCTGAAATTTGGCAGCTGAAATTTAATGCTAAAAAATGCAGGGTCATCCATTTGGGCTGCAAAAATCCAAGGGAGCAGTACAGTGTAGGGGGTGAAGTACTTCTGTCCACAAAAGAAGAGTGGGACCTGTGCATGATTGTGTCTGATGATCTTAAAGTAGCTAAACAAGTAGAAAAGGAGATGGCAAAAGACAGAAAGATACTTGGGTGCATAGGGAGAGGAATGGCCAGCAGAAAAAGGAGGTGATAGTGTCTCTTTATAAGTCTCTGGTGCGGCCTAATTTGGAGTATTGTGTGCAATTCTGGAGACCCCACCTTCAAAAGGATATAAAAAGTTGGAATCGGGGCAGAGGGTGGCTACTAAAATGGCTAGTGGTCTTTGGTATAAAGCATATGAGGACAGACTCAAAGATCTTAATATGTATACTTTAAAGGAAAAAAGGATAAAGGAGATATGATAAAGATGTTTAAATATCTCTGTGGCATAAATGCACAGGAGGAGAGTCTTTTGATTGAAAGCAAACTCTGCTAGAAGGGGACATAGGATGAGGGTGAAAGGGGATAGACTCAGGAGTAATATGTGAAAATATTTGTTTATGGAAAGAGTGGTAGATGCATGGAATAGTCTCCCAGTGGAGGTGGTAGAGATGATTGGTGTCCAACAACAGAGCACGGATCCACGTGCAACAAACTAACCCAGTACAAACCGTGGATTGCAAAGGAAGAATATATTTTATTTTTATTGATCAACTCCAGCCATATTTTTCCTTTGCAATCCACAGTGGTAGAGATGATGACAGTATCTGAATTCAAAAAAGCATGGTACAAACACAGAGGATCGCTAAAGGTAAAAAGAGGACTATTGTAGTTGATATTGAAGGGCAGACTAGGTAGGCCATGTGGTCTTTTTCTGCCATCATGTTTCTATGTTTCTATATTCAATCAAATTCTGTGCATACTCAAAGGTTAGATTAGTGAAGGGGGGGGGGGGAGGACTTAGGAAACTAGTACTTATTTTCAGTGTTAACAATAACAGGTGCAACAGTAATATACCTAAATATATTTAGTGGCCTCCTTTCCTGACGTTAAAACAAAATAACATTCCCAGCACCACAATCTCTCTCCCCATTTCCCTTCCTGCCTTGAGAAACATAAATGCCTGATGCCATGAACTGACCTCAATCCTTTTCTCTGCTCTGCTGACATATTCCAGTTAATAAATTCAAAATAAAGAGATATCTTTGTACCTTTTGTGCATTTTTTTTCAGTTGCAATTGTTCCAGCCACTTTCTTCTGGTTTATTTGTGTCTTCTGCTAACTCTCCATCGTCTGCTGTCCATTTGTCCTTTCTTCTCTCTTCTAGTTTTTTTCCATTCTCTCTCTACATCTGCTTTAACATACTAATCTTTCTCCTTTTGCTCTTTCCTCATTCCTATTTCATCCACTCAAATTTTACCCGTCAATCCCTACTTAGTCTCCCAATACCCGGCCAATGGTAGATTTTTCTTCACTCCCACACAAAATATTTTTCCCCTCTCCATTTCACTCTCCCAGCCCCATCCCCTTCTAATCTCCCCCAACATCAGCTCCCTTCTAGTTCCAGCCCCACCCAGTATCCGCTCCCTTCTAGTCCCCGCATCAGCCCATTTCCAGTCCTGGCCCCCCCATCAGCCCATTTCCAGTCCTAGCTCCCCCATCCATTTCCAGTCCTATCCGAGTCCCCTCATCAGCCCATTTCTAGTCCTTTCCTAGCCCCACCATCAGCCCATGTCAAATCCTAGCTCCTCTCCACTCAGCCCATTTCCAATCCAAGACCCCCATAAGCCTACTTCCAGTTCTAGCCCCTCCATGAGTCCATTTGAATCCAAGCCCCCACCACAGCCCATTTCCAATCTTAGCTCCCCCCAACACCCAATTCCCAGTCCTATCCTAGCCCATCAGCCCATTTCCTGTTCTAGCTCCCTCCCCTAAGAGCCCATTCCAAGCCCCCCTTCCACTCAGCCCATTTCCATTTCAGGCCCCCTTCCACTCAGCCCATTTCCATTCCAAGCCCCCCTCCCCATCAGCTATTTGCAGTTCAAGCCTTCCCTTCCACTCAGCCCATTACCAGTCCTAGCAACCCCTCCCACCCACCCATTACCAGTCCTAGCCCCCCATAGCCTATTACCAGTCCTAAGCCCCCATCAACCCACTCCCAGTCCTAATCCCACCAGCCCATTTCCAGTCCTAACTCCCCATCACCCAATTTTCAGTTTAAGCCCCCCCATAGCCCATTACCAGTCCTAACCTCCCCATCAGCCCACTCCCAGTCCTAATCCCATCAGCCCATTTCTAGTCCTAACCCCCCATCACCCAATTTTCAGTTTAAGCCCCCCATAGCCCATTACCAGTCATAACCCCCATCAGCCCACTTCTAGTCCTAATCCCATCAGCCCATATCCAGGCTTAGCTCCCCATAGCCCATCACCACTCCTAACCCCCAGCCCAGCCCAGCCCAGGGAAAATTTAAAATATAAAAAAGAAAAGCTGTCAGCTGTCTGCTGCCGCTGCCGGGACTGCCGCAGCAGAATCAAGTGTGCCGCGGGGCCCCCCCTGCTCGGCAGAGCCTGCCCTCCCCTGTATCAGCTCCCTCTTTCAGCTGCAATCACACGCGCCGGCTTTCAGAGCGCGAAGGGACTAGTTTCCCTTTCGCGGCTCTGTTAAGCCCGCGGGGGCTGATGGGAACATCCCATCAGCCCCCGCGGGTTTAACAGAGCAGCGAGGGAGAAACTCTCCCCTCGCGCTCTGAAAGCCAGCGCGTGTGACTGCAGCTGAAAGAGGGAGCTGATACAGGGGAGGTCAGGCTCTGCCGTGCAGGGGGGGCCCCGCGGCACACTCGATTCTGCCGCGGCGGTCCCGGCAGCGGCAGCAGACAGTTGACAGCTTTTCTTTTTTTTATTTTAAATTTTACTTTTAAATCTGAATGTTTTTTGCGCGGGGCCCCCTGAAACGCGGGGCCCTGTGCAAAAAACATTCTCGCTCAATAGACGGGCCGGCCCTGCTGACAAGATAAACAAAATCACTCCATACCACAATATATAAACAAGAAAACAAGACAACACACAGGAAGTCAGAGTATGGTGGTGAAGGTAAATTTTTCAAAAAAAAAAAAGAGGCTAGCTGAATTTTACTATCAGGACAGCTGAGAAAAGGGTAGATCTTTTGGTCGGTCTTCCTCATCTCTTTCAACTGGTACAAAAGCTCCTAACAACAGAAGGATGGCAGGGAGGCACTGTGTCACCAAAACTGTCCCCACAGTTACTATTTTTGCCTCCGTTCAGGCAAATATCCTGATCCACAATGAGAAATCAGTTTGATATTAAATAGGCCTGCAGGTTAACTTCCTCAGGAAACAAGAACATTGGTGAAATGCTGCTTGAGACATCCAAAATGGACAATTCCAGCAGAAGGGGACTGCACGATGAAGATTAAAGAAGTTGACCGTATGATGACAGCTGGACGCAGATTACTAAATTCACATGCTGACTCACTTGACTTAAATTTCTGATATGTAGCCCTTGACATAGGGGGTAATTTTCTTGCAGTGTGCTTAGGATTAAAGGGCAAAAAATGGCCCATTTCTAGCTTATTTTAAAAGACACATGGGGGTATTTTACTAAAGGGTGCTAAGCAGTTAGTGCAGATTTTGTGTGCTGTGTAAATGAGCATATGTAACATCTGTTTGACTGTCTGTTGTCCACTTAAACCCTCGGCCAGAACCTGCCCACACTCGAGTCATGTAAAAGTACATATCGTCTGACACCTACATACACTTTTACACATGCAACCCCTGGAGTAATTTTATAAAACTCTTTTCCTCCCTCTGTGGGTGCATGCTCCTATCCTAAGCTCTCAAACACCTATATGGCGGCATGTGCTTGTCTCATCTCGTCATCAAGGATAGTTATAGGTGCGCTTATGGATGTGCAGCTTTATAAGAGTCTTTTTACATATGTAAAATATGATACCCTCAGAAAATCTTTCATAACATTACCCCCTCAAGGCAATGACAGAGAGTGGTTTGTCCATGGTCACAAGGTGTCACTGGGAATTTGAACTGTGGTTTTCCTGGCTCTTAGTCCACTGCTCTAATTACTAGAGTCAGTTCAAAATCTACAGTCACAATGGATTAAGGGCTAGATGTACTAGAGTACACTATCACATTAGCACAAGCAGATTCACATTTGTTTGCATTGTTTACCGCAGGTACCATTTGATACAACGCAACCTATTTAAAGATAAAGCACGTCAATGGTGATAATGTGTGCTCATCCAATAGCACATTTTAGTAAATTTAGCCCTAAATGCACTAGTTAGTCCAGGAATAACTAATCTAAGGGGCCCTTTTATGAAAGTGTGGTAGCTTTTTTTTTTTTTTTTTGCTCTTTACACATGCTTTGAGTCAAAATCAGCTCGCATTAGGTGCCACCACCATAGTAATTGTTATGGGTGTGGCCAGCATGTGCTTGACAGTTCTATGCAAACAAGCCCCTTAAAGCACATGTTTATTTTTATGTATTTATTTAGCGGGGGTTTTATACCGCTTTATCATGTTATGTTGACCCTTGGCAATTACTGTGGGTGCATCTATTGAGATGGTAGTAGATGTACCTATGCTAATTGCTACGTTAGCAATTGACACACTCACCGCAATGTGCAATCAGTGCTTACTCTCCACCCTGACCCCATCCCATTGTGTGATGCATGCTTAACACGTTTCAATACATAGTAATTGTCCTACCTGTGCAGAAACAATCACCGCAGGCCTATGGAAACAGTTAATGCATGCTGAAATGCACAATGGCTGCATAATTCACTTTAATAAAAGGACTCCTAATAGAGAAACTAACTCTTTAAGTGATATTAGACACCCCTGAAATATTATGCAACCCATTCTTCTGTTAGTGTGAGTAGAAACATCTGTCAATCTAGGCCATGCATATTCAGTACCATGCTAGAGACTTGATGGGAAGCAATATTTTAATAATCCTATTATATTAGTTCTATGAACAATACAGTCATTCTCAGTGTTTGAAAGAGTTTGGTTTGCTAAATGTCCAGTGTAGGCGGAATACTGTTTTATTTTTACTGTAAATATAAAATTCCTACCACATAGAAGAATAGTAGCTTTAAAATATATCATGTAAGGTAGCCAGTTGATGTGTGCTTGAATTTATGTGCCCAGTACAAGCTGTATGATATTGTTGTAATAGTGTTTTGTTTAGCTTCCCTTATACTTAATGTCCTTGTGAGAGATTATATTAGTGCTTTGCTGTTCTCTCTTTTTTTTCTCTCTGTTCTCTTATTGCATACTGATATCTTAATTATCACTTTTTTTCATACGTTCTCTTTACTAATTTTGAATAAAGAAACTTGAAATAACCAGCAGCACATTTTTAGAGAGTGATGATGGTGCTTTTGGGCAGGTATTAATGCTGTTTGCACTGCTGAATGCTCCCATTCTGAGGGTCCCTTATTATTCACAGGGATATGCCTTGACCTTTAGCTATAGAGAAACTTTGCTGATTGTTTCTGCTCGATCGCACTAGCACCTGGTGATGCTGCGGTCATCCCTACATGCCACTTGCAGTTAACAAACATATACTTCTGCCAAAAAGATGCCCTGCACCTATTAAGAACAGCTGATGTGCTTATCTCACCCAAACAAGAATCTTTTCCATACTCACTCACATACTATCCCATTTTTCAGAACATAGGAATTGTTAGGGAACCCTAGATAGCTCCTTTAGCGCGAACAGTAAATGTCAGCATAGCCAACATAAACACTATTGCTCTGCTTAAAATTTCTGTAAGAGCGTGTATTACAATTTCTTTACCTTACAACCAGTGGTGGGATTCAGCCGGTTCAGCCAAAGGGATCACGGCATTGGGAGAAGCCTCCTATGCCATCAACATACTGTTGGGTGTTTTGAATCCGCCAGTGCAGATGTGGCAGTATTACGGCCTTTAGGAACGGGTTCGGCGAATGTGGGAAATGCTAGGAATTGGTTCACGTGAACCGGTGGGACCTGGCTGATTCCCACCAATGAGCAAACCGGTTCCTAGGTTTTGAATCCCACCACTGCTTACAACCTTCCCTCACCTCTGCTTTATGTTCTCTAAAACTGCTTCTTGTGTTTTTCTAAACTGCAGACACACCAGTTCAAAATGTAATTGTCAAAACCGTTCTTCATTATGGAACACATTGAAGAGCAGAGCAAAATATTTTCAAATATTTTCTGGCCTTATTCCATATTTTCACAGGAATAATGGGGACATCTGCGGGGAGCACTATAAACGTACATGAGCCTTTCCTAAACACACTTTATACCTCTCCGTGGCTGACCATGCCCCCGTTCCACTCTGCTCTGAGATCCGCTGCTAGTGCTGTAGACTTGCAGGGCGGTGGGGTTTCAGAATATGGTCTTAGGCGTTTTCGCTAGAAAAACTTCTGCGCACACATCCAAAAACAAAGTCTCTTTGATTTGGATGTCCAGAACACGGACAGCATTTTGAAAATATCCCCCATAGCAAATAAGAATGATGGCATACCTATTTTTATTTTTTTTATAATGTGCAACTTGCCCAATAGTTTATAGCAGTTTATAGCGATGATAAACTTAATTAGTAATTCTGCATATTATTTAGCTCATGCCTTTCCAGTAGCAATGTAAGGCAAGATACATTCATGTACAGTCAGTATTGGAGGATTCAGTGACTTGCCCATGGCTGCAGGGAGTGGGAGGTGCTATCAGAAGAAAACTCAAAAAGTCAGAGCATGCTTTCCAGAGGGTGCCAGCTGTCCTTCCTGCTAAACTTAAATATCAAAGAGGCAGAACAGCAAACGTCTGGTAAAGGATTTGAAATTACCAACAGTAAGTTATTGTAAAGGCTGTGGAAAAAACATGAAATGATTATAAAGACTTTCTTTGGTTTTGAGAACTGAAAAACACATAGAGAGAATAATTGTCTCACTGGGTTCCTGGGCCCAGTTGCAAGTTTTAAAACAGAACCAAATCCAAGCAGCAGAAGCTACAGTCATGAAAAACCTAGACTAGATTAGTTTTTTTTTTTTTTGCCTTAAGCCTGAGGAGTCCAGGAAACTGGAGCAGGTGAGACAAAACTTGTATTTCAATACTGTTTAGAGTTAAGAGCGGAAATCAGTTAATTATAGTTCCTCATACCTGCCCCTCTAGTGCCTATGTCTGTTATTGAAAATCCATTCAAAAGAGTGGCTATGGACATGGTAGGTCCCTTGGAGCGAACCGTCTGAGGCAACAAGTATATTTTAGTCATGCTAAACTGCACTACCCGCTACCAAGAGGCCATTGTTCTAAGGAATATGAGGACCACTACAATTGTGAATGCCCTCTGGGAAGTACTCTCACAGGTGGGAATACCCAATGAGATTCTCACAGATCAAGGAGATCCTATGCAGGTAGTGCCCTTCGAAAATCCTGGATAAGTCCCTAACACGCCCAGATGCTATGCGGTTAGCACTGGGGCGTGTTAGAGAGCAGGGGAGGAGGAAAGGGCTAATTGGGTAGCATAGTTTTGGATGCTACCGTCTTAGCCCTCTGCGCCTTAAAGATAGGCGAGGTTTCTCCTCGCCTATCTTTCAGGTGCAGGGGCTAAGCGGGTAGCATCGAAAAACAGTACTACCCAGCTAGCTCCTGTGGCTTTCAGGTTGTGTGGTGATACCCGGATTTTCAATACCAAGGGTGCATATGATCCCAGCAAAGAAAATCTGAGTTAGGCAGAAGGGGGGTGGGCTATGCAGATGAAAATTGGTCCCTTATGCATCCTATGGATAATACATTGAAACCCTCTGTCCAGTGTGCAGAGGCGGCTAAGAAAGCAAATAGAATGCTTGGAATCATAAGGGAAGAAATGGAGAATAAAACAAAGGATATTATAATGCCTCTGTATTGTTCCATGGTGCAGCCACACCTTGGATACTGTGTGCAATTCTAGTTGCCATATCTTAAAAAGAATATAGTTGAATTAGAAAAGGTACAAAGAAGATTGACAAAAATGGTAAAGGGAATGGGAGGATACCCCTATGAGGAGAGGCTTAAAAGATTGGGGCTCTCAACTTGGAAAAGAGATGGATGAGGGAGGGATATGATAGAAGTCTATAAATTAATGAATGGAGTAAAATGGGTACGTGTAGATCAGTTGTTTATGCTCTCAAAAAGTAGAAAGACTAGAGGACACACAATGAAGCTACAATGCAACCCATTTAAGACTAATAAGATAATTTTGTTTTACTCAATGCATGATCAAACTCTGGAATTCGTTAATGGAGGATATAGTAAAAGTGGTTAGTGTAGCTGAGTTTAAAAAAAGGTTTGGACAAGTTCCTGAAGGAAAGGTCCATAAACCATGATTAAGGAGGACCCAGGAAATCCACTGCTTGCCCTGGGACAAGCATTGTGGAACCTGTGTGCTTTTTGGGGAATCTGCCAGGTACTTTTGGCTTGGATTGGCCACTGTTGGAAACAGAATACTGGGCTTGATGGACCTTGGTATGACCCAGTAAGGCATTCCTTATTTTATTATGCGTTCAAAGATAAAGCACATACTGTTAACTACAATATTGCCCAGCCAGATAAATGGAAGTAAGCCAAATGTACCATATTAACCTATTAAAAATGGACTCCAGTGACGGCTATCATGGTACATGAAAATGTTTTTGGGCGAGAAATTTCAGCCCCATCAGATCCAGCTCAAGTCCCAAATGGAGACCAGCTCTCTGCTGTCCAAAGAAGAGATCTAGAAGGGCTGATCCACTGAAATCTATAGGTGTCCTCTACCCACCTGGGATTAACCTGACTTATTTGTCATGATATCATTACTGACCTTGTGGTGGTTATCCAGCAACAACCCTATAGGATTTTGGAGGCCCAATGACAGGCTGTTGCCATGGAGCTGGAAGGGATGTTTAACTTGGGAGTTATAGAAGAGTCCATGAGTGACTGGTCATCCCCCATTGTTCCTAAACCCGATGGAAGCATCTGATTCTGCATTGCCTTCTAGAGGGTCAATGCAGCTTCTAAACTGGAAGCGTATCTCATACCCAGAATAGATGAACTAATTGAGCAACTTGGTGGAGCACACTTTATATCAACCTTAAAGCTGGCCAAGGGATACTGGCAGATACCCTTGACACTGGCTGCCAGGAAGAAAACTGCTTTTTTGACCCTGCAAGGTCTGTTCCAGTTTATAGTGCTGCCTTTTGGATTACTCAGGGCTCCCACCATGTTTCAATGCCTAGTGGACCACCTGCTGTGACCACACAGGGAGTATGTGGCTGCCTACCTTGAAGACATTGCCATCTACAGCAGACTGGACCACCCATCTAACTCAAATTCCAACCATATTGATTAGCCTGCATAAGGCCAGGTTGATGCCAACCCCAAGAAATGTTTTCCGGGAGTTCGCAATATTCAATATCCGGGGTATTGAATCAGGAATGGGCAGATCCAACCTCAACTACGGAAGGTGATGCCATTTCCCAGGTCCCCATCCCAAAACCAAAGAAAGAGGTTCATGCCTTCTTTGGACTGAATGGCTATTACTGCCAGTTCATTCCTAATTTTGAAGAAATGGCAGAGCTGTTAACCAGTCTTCTCTGGAAGAGAGCTCCCAAACAGATCCAGTGGTCACCAGACCTGGACCTGGTCTTACAGTGTCTCAAGAAGGCTGTTTGCTCTGAATTCATCCTGAGTATCTCTGATTTCTCTCTACCATTTATTGTACAGACAGATGCCTTGGAGATGGCCTAGGAGCCATTTTGGTTCAGGAGGTCATGGGTAAAGAAAATCCCATAGCCTTCATCAGAAGGAAACTGCTTCTTTGGAAGAAGCATTATGCAGTGATCGAGAAGGAAGTCCTCACTGTCAAGTGGGCACTTGAAACTTTCAAATACTATCTGCTTGACCATCTGTTTATGCTAATAATGGGCCATCAACCCCTCAAGTGTCTGGCTCAGCAGAAAGATTCCAACAGCTATATTATGTGCTGGTTCTTGAGTCTCAAACCCTATCCATTCAGTCCAAAACCATTGAAGATTTCATTGTAAATTTTAAGTTTGGGTTAACTGAGTTCATCCATTCATTTAACTTCATTATTCCAAAACAGATCCCTCACACAAAAGAGATATATCTAGGAATCTCTTCCAAAAAATAACCTTTGAGAAAAAATGTGAGCAATACACAAAATGTTCCTCAAAATCAGCCATATATAAAGTGGCCAATGAGGGGGCTACCAAGGCTCCCATTACAATGCCATGATGCTGCAGAAAATATCCCCCTTCATAATAAAAACAATTCTTGTTCAACACTAATTTAAGCAATTCAGTCAGTAAATCCAGCAGTAATTCAATGACCATCTTGAGATATTATAAAATGCTGATGAGCCAATTGAATAGTTTCATTTTGGGGAATGACTGTATACGAAGAATTCACATTCAACGCGACCAGTATCGTCATTTCTGTATGCAGAAAATCAGAGTTGCCTTGAATGAATGACTGTATATGCCTCACAACTGGATTTAATAATAAATCTACAAACTCAGAGGTTCTAAAATGGTCCCCCTAAGAGATACAATCTGGCAACCAGGTGTGCACAAATTTTTGTGTACTTTATGCAACATATACAGTAAATATAAGGAGTCTTCAATTGTTTGACTAAGAGGAATTCCATATCTTTTGTTGACAAAATGGCTCCTGTATGAGCAGGGCCAGCACTACCATTAGGCGAGCTAGGCCTGTGCCTAGAGTAATGGCCCTCCAGAGATGCCCTCTGCTGCCTACTGCCACCACTGGTGCCCCTCTTCATGTCCAAGAGCAGTGGCAATTGTCCCTGAAAATGTGACGCAGCACTTACCCTTCCCCCCCCCCCCCATCTCCAGAGCTACATTGTGTTTTCACTCTGCCCAATCTGCCACTTTCACCCAGAATTTGGCAGTGAAGGGGAGGGCCGAAGTGGCAGATTGGGCAGAATAAAATTGCAACACAGCCCCAGAGACAGAAGGTAAGTGCTGTGGCATGGTTTTAGGGATAATTGCCACCGCTGTCAGACCCAGAGATAAAAAATTGGATAAAAAACCATTAGTTTATTTTCTTTATTTACCTCATACCTCTAGGAACCTTTCAGCTATATTTTTCATTTGGGCAGCAGCCACAGTCTCTTCTTTAAATAAAACATTGAAATGAACATTTATATAAACAAAATGACACAAAACAAAAATATATTTAAAAAACAAGACAGAACTTAATTAGAAAGATCTGCAAATGACAGCGGAAACTAAGCAAAATAACAATTTTTCACCTTCATACCCCTATTATATATAGTGCTTCCACATACCCGCTTCAGGCTGCGTGTGTCTACTCCCAGGAAGTGGAACTCACCTTCTCAGTTGTCTCTGGATGTGTCTCCAGATAAGGCTTGAAATGCAAAGATTGCTCCTCCTGTGTCCCCAAGGGTACAGCAGCCTCATTGTGCAGCAATAGGGGATCAGCAGCACTGTCTCATCCTGGGAAGAGTTCTCCTATCTTGTGCTGGGCATCATCCTTGATATGTGCGCCCCCAGCAGCAGGGAAGGCTTATCCATAGCTCCATGCAATCGGGACAGTTTTGTCTAAGCAGAATATATTCTGCTGTGCTACCTGCAATCCTGATATAGCCAGATAATTTCTAGCCTAAAACCAACTATTTCCAACAGTGTTCGGGCAATTTTGTGTGGGTATATTCAGTGGTATTATATAGTGTGCAATTCTGGAGTCCGCACCTTCAAAAGGATGTGAACAGGATGGAGTCGGTGCAGAGGGTGGCTACTAAAATGGTTAGTGGTCTTCATTATAAAGCATACGAGGACAGATTTAAGGATCTTAATATGTACACCTTAGAGGAAATGCGGGATAAAGGTGATATGATTGAGGTGTTTAAATACCTCCGTGGCATAAATGTTCAGGGAGAGAGACTCTTTCAATTGAAAGCAAGTTCTGCTACGAGGGGACATGGGATGAGGGTGAAGGGGAATAGATTCAGGAGTAATATGCGGAAATATTTCTTTACGGAAAGAGTAGTGGATCCGTGGAATAGTCTCCCAGTTGAGGTAGTAGAGATGAGGACAGTAACTGAATTCAAAAAAGCATGGGACAAAGACAGAGGATCTCTAAAGGTAAAAAGAGGACTGTTGTAGTTGCTGATATGGAAGGACAGACTAGATAGGCCATGTGGTCTTTTTCTGTCATCATACTTCAATATTTCTATGTTTCTATGTTTGGTATTGCCTACCTGGGTATCTGGTTTGGGCCAATATTTCATTCATTCATTCATTAAAATTTGGTATATTGCCCTTTGAGGGGAAAATAAACTATATAACATTTAGAAAAAGAAAGAGAACTCCATTAAAATATAGGAAAGTAAAATAGCGCACACGGGCAATGAGGAATAAAAGGGCTGAAAGGTGGTACACACAAGGGGCCCAAGGGGTCATTAAGTTGGCGGCCCAAGTGATTGTCAAAATTGCCTCCTAATGTTTTTTGTATGATGATACTTGTGTTTGCCTATCAAAGCATTTTCTGTGCAAATCCAGATATATGAAGTCCATTTGAAAATCCAAACTCTTTTCTGACTACCATGTTTTATCTGGATAGTGTCCTGCTTAATGGTTTGTTAAATATTTATTTAGCTACATTTATAGCCTGCTTTTCGCTAGGTCAAAGTGGTTGGGGGATACATTTAACACAAGGGATATGAGACACATACACTAATACCTACAGGGAACATGGGCAGTGGAGGGTTAAGTGGCTTGCACCTGTCCTTCTGGCCCAAGGTTGCTGTCCTCTAGTGGGATTTGAACCACTGATCTTCTGACCTGTGGTACCTTGCCCCAACCACTAGGCCACTCCTCCCTCCTGCTGACCCTATAATTTCCTTTTGAAAATTAGTGTATCGTACACATGTACTGGCTGCACTAGTTAATAAGAAAAAAAATTGTCACTCAATGTATAATCAAACTCTGGAATTTGATAACAGAGGTTGTGGTAAAAGCTGTTAGTGTATCTGGTTTTATAAAGGGTTTGGACAAGTTCCTGGAGGAAAGGTCCATAAACCATTATTAAAGTGGACCTGGGAAATCCACTGCTTGCCCTGGGACAAGCATTGTGTAACCTCTGTGTCTTTTTGGGAACCTGCCAGGTACTTGTGACCTGGATTGGCCATTGTTGGAAACAGGATACTGGGCTTGATGGACCTTGCTCTGATCCAGTATGGCATTACTTATGTTGTTATGTTCTAAAATAGCATGCACACTTTTGGAAATCTCATATATCATGCCAATATCCTTGACCAAAACATGCAGAATTAAATGCCTCCTTTTAATGAGACTAAGGGGCTTGTTTACAAAGCCGCGGTAGCGGTTTGCGATCGTAATCGAAGCCGCAGCCCCATTGATTTCAATGGGGCCGCGGCTGCGATCGCGATCGCGAACCACTACCGCGGCTTTGTAAACAAGCCCCTAAAAGTACAGGTTCTAGGGATATGCATTTGTTAGTGCAGTTTAAAATATATTGGGGCATGCTTACTAAAGGGCATGCTAGTAGAGTGTGTTTGAGCAGCAAACTAGCAAAGAGGTTTGCATCAAAGATTCTCAAACCAGTCCTCTAGGACCCCCAGGCCAGTCACACATGCCCTCCTGCATCCTGACAACGATCACACATATATCAAATACAGTGGAAGCAGTGCATGCAGATCGATCTCATTCATATTCATTGTGGATACCCTGAAAACGTGACTGGCCTAGGGGTTCCAGAAGAGTGGGTTGAGAACCACAGGTCTATACTAACGTAGTGGGTATGTGCATCCACCCCTCTACCATTAGTATGGAGGTAATGTGCTTCATCATTCTAATTGTCATGCAGGTGCACTTACTGCTACCCCTTAATCTAGCCTTAAGTGCACCCATGCTAATGGCAACATTTGTGGCTAGGCCACACCCTTAATGCCCATGCTAACCGTGATGTGCTGTCAATACTGACATTCTTCTCATAACCTGCCTAGTCCCTCCCCAACTGTGCATTACCCTGTTAGTATAGGATTTTTGCGCATTGCCCCACACTGTTAACATGGCACACTTACAGTGCGACAAACCCCCACTAATGATTAGCACAAATTAATAAACATGTCCCTTGTGTGTTGTAACCTGAGTTTGGAGAACGATCAGCCTTACTCTACCACACTGTAGGTGTTAATTAACATAGTCGTTCCAGCAAGTTACCAGAAAAATAAACTAAGCCACTCAGTTGACTCTTTTCAGAACAAAACTGGATGAAGATTAAACTCATTTTTAATCGGAATATACCTGTCTCTCAACCAGGACTATTTAGATTGATCCAGCTATTGGATTTCTTTCACTTTATTGCCCATTCTTTTGTTCTTATTCCTAGTTTCCTTGTAATCTTTTTTTTGTCTTTATCTTCATCTTTATTGGAAATTTTTGATAGACCGCTTAGGCATTAAAGCGGTGTACAAAATACATGATGCTCTCCTAGGCTTGTATTAACTCTCTTTGCGGAAAAAACTGGATTCTTTCACATATTCTTTTATAGATGAGTTTGATTGACACTACTGAGATCCTTTTGTCAGATCCGATCTTGAATGATTATTTAAACTAATATTATTTGCAAATTTTGATTGATCCAATAAACGTCCTCTCGGCTTATGAACAATTTTATTTTACCCTAATATTCTATCTTGTGCTTCTTTTACTTTTTTGAATAAAATGTTTTATATGCCATCAATTCTGTGTATACTGTTTATTAGCAATGTCAGGACCCTACTTCTTAAAATCAATTTCCACCTTTAGTTGTTTGACCTGTGCTTGCATGTACTCATATAATGTCTGCAAGGAATTCTGTTAAGGAGCAGCACAGCACAGCAGCAAGGGTTTATACTTTGATTTTATGCTAGTTGGAGTGGAAAACTTCAAGTCTTATAGGCAGCTAGAGCTAAGCAGGCTTGCAGGCCCTGCTGCTACTTTTAGCTGCAGAATGCATTATGTGCCTCATTTCACCGTCTCCTTCCCTTATTATCCCTTTTTGAATACATGTTCTCCTATGACCTCTGAAAAAGGGATAAGGTTGCATTGTTGAGTGTGTCCCAATAGCTGAGATCAGCACAAAATGAAGTTACGAAACCAAACAATGGTTGATTATGCCATTCGAGAAAAGGGCTTACGAGGTTTGAAAAGCTAATATACTCATATAATACAACTTTTTGGATAATTCTTTGGTTGATCCAATAAAAAATATCATGATCTATAGAAACTCCAGTCTCTCAAGCTTGCACACACATTGCCTTTTTATTTTTATTTACATGCACACACCATTTGCAAATGGCTCAGCACACAGTTGCTTATATCATCTCCCAAACCACAATACGCAAACACATCACTCCAATATTGAAACAACTCCACTGGCTACCAATAGCCAGTAAGATAAAATTCAGAATCCTACACACCACCTGCAATCTAACTCTGCTACTTACTTTAAGATCTCTTCTGCGGCCTACACCAGAAACCAGGGCAAGGAGAAGCTACTCCAAAAACATCCTAGCTACATCATCAGACTACGCAAAATGCAACATATCTACATCCAAAAGAGCCCTCTCGCATTATGCACCTGTCCTATGGAACTTACTCCCAGAAAATATAAGAACCACTACAGACCCACAAGCATTCTGCAAGCTCCTAGTCATTCTTATTCAAAGAATATGTTGAGGATCCAGTAACCTGACTAAGGAGTATGTTTACTAAAGGGTGGTAAGGAGCAAGTGTGCCATTAATACAAGTTCCAGGATTAAGCCCCACTCCCCCCTTTTATACTTTTTTGGCCGGCCCCTAGTGTTTTTTTACATTTTAGGAGAGTCTTCATCGTAAATTTATCAGATTCTGGGGTTAGATTTTATTTGTTTATTTATTTAGGTTTTTACACTAACAGTGACTTCATTATTAGCACCATATATAAATGATATCAAGACGAGGGTTCCAGGACAAAGTTGTTTGAGTCCTATTGGCCATACCCTTGGCTGCTTTTTAATGTTGTTATGGCTCATTCATTTTATAAGATATCATGGCCCAAGTTTTATCCAATTATTTATTTATCTTTTTAATTAATTATGTTTTTATGCTAGGACTGCTCTTAAGTACTTTTATCTCATCTTCAGCGTTTCTTTTTATTTAAACAAAAAGTGTTTACACTTTTGTTTTTCCTATGTAGTATCTTTTTTTTAGACATGCCGGATTCCCCTGTTGCACTCTTATTTTTTCAGTAAAGTCATCGCTATTTTAATTTTTAAGATGTCACTGCTAGGTTTAGCCAACTGACGAATAACTTTATCACCTGTCTCGGAATAGGAGACCACTACATAAGGATACAAGATAGTCCCTTTCTGGCACAGTTTATATTATGGGTATGAAGGTTTTAATTCATGTGGGTATAGACTTGCTGAGGCTCTTCTTTAAAAGACTGTTAGGGGCTCGTGGTTCATTCAGTGCAGTCTACCTATTTTACGGTCGTGGGTTAATAGGTTTTAGATTGGGATTAGCATAGAATTTTTTAAAAAATCACGATCATAAATCACACCTAGTCAGGGTGTATGATTACATGATCGGGCACGATTGCACTCGGTCGTATGCAGCAGCGCTGCTAAACTCCACAACTGGTCCATCTGTTAAAATTAGGTTTAAAAGATTGAATAAATAGATTTTGATGCCTAAAAAGGCTTATATTGATATATACTTTAATGAAGAATATGGGTAAGGACATTTATTTATTTATTTATTTAACTGTATTACTTGCCATTACATTAGGTTTGACAGCTTGACCTTTCAAACCGCTTTTGGCGCGCTTTCGCCGGCTCAAACACAGCTGTTCATAGCGCTCTCATTCAATGCTGCCAGAACATGAATGCTGCACACTGATTGTTCTAGCTGCTCTCTTCACTACAGGTTTAGCGTTTGCTTTTATCCATACAATATGCTTGTTACAGTGGTTTGTCCTGATTTTCTGTTGTGCTGTTTTGGTCTTTACATTTACCAGTGAAGGCTATGGAGATACAATTTAGTCCAACTACATTTATTACACACACTGTCAAGAAGTATGTTCAAACAACACCTCTCTCAGCTATAAGGGTTTGGTTTTACAATTATGAGCCTCATAGCATAGGTGTTTTCGCATACATAAGCACAAGAAAAGGACACTATTTTTTCTTTGATATACTTGTGTTTATAAAAAAAAAAGATGGTGTTCTTATTGTTCAATTGATTCTTGAACTGTGGTGCCCCTTTGGATCTTTGTTTTAAAGTATTCTTAGCAGTGTTATATGCCGTTCTTTATCCATGCAATGGTTTAACAGTGAACATTGCTAAAAACCATTGGTCCACCGAGCCTCCTTTTTCCTCTTTCCTTCCCCCTACTCCTTTCCCTCCCCCTTCCCTCCCCCTTCCCCTTCCCCCCTCTTCCCCCTTTCCCTTCCCTTCCTCATACACACATGTTTACATAATGCTTGCAGAGAACCTTTAATTTATTTTGAATTATGACTCTTTCAATACATTTCATTGGAGTGTTACAATTTATTGCTACTGGTGTCCAAAACAGAGCCTTTTCTAAACCAGGTATTTTGATTCTTAGTTCACATACCATGGATTGCTTCTCCTCTTCTCCTATGTCTGTCCAGTCAAACTTAGTGTCCACAATACATGGCATAATATTTTTAGTGGCCCTCATTATTTGTCCATTTGTAATAATGTGTAGCAATGAGCACAGCTATTCATATTGTTTCTTAGTGGTCTTCCTCATCCACGCCTCCATATTTATATGTAACAATGTACATAACTATGTACGCTATTATTTCTGTTTGCGTTCAGCCTTGCATGTCTGCATTTTATTTACTTTACTCTTATGATTGTATTGTTTTATATGTTTTTTTAATTATTACAATTATTATTATTATTATTATTATTATTATTATTATTGTTATAGGGTCTTTTGATTTTGTATAATGTTGCACAACTATGGACTTTTATCTTGTGTTTTACCCATTTATTAATTTATGTATTTATGACTAACTGTTGTTGTTAAGTGCCGTCGAGTCGGAGTCGACTCATGGCGACCCTCTGGATAGCTATCCTAAATTGTGTTTGATCTTCAGTCAGGCAGCTCATTGTTGACAGACTGGTACCCGTAGCTGCTGTTATTGTATCGATCCATCTCATTGCTGGCCTTCCTCTTTTGCGTTGACCTTCTATCTTGCCAAGCATGATGTCTTTCTCTAACGATCTCTCTCTCCGCATGATGTGTCCAAAGTATGAAAGTCGAAGTCTTGTCATCTGAGCTTCTAAAGAAAGCTTAGGTTTGATCTCCTCTAGTACAGACTGGTTTGTTCTTCGGGCAGTCCATGGTATACACAGTATTCGCCGCCAGCACCATAATTCAAAGGCATCAATTTTCTTCCTGTCTATCAAGTTTCATGTTTTTATTCATTATTGTACTTTTATTGTTCCTCTTGAGGTTGTGGACCCCTGAAGAAGGCCTGAGAGGCTGAAACACATTGGGGTTTGCTTGGTTAATAAAAAAGTGCCCCTGATAACTGTCTACGTACCTGCTATTTTTTGTCCAAGCTGCCATGCTTCCATGTGCTCTTGGTGGGGGAGGGTGGCCATTGCATCTGCGGTGTGGGAGAGTACATGTACTGCACTGGCCAGTTCTTCAGGGTCCATGGCTAAGGACATGGGAGTACAAGCATGGCGTCATGTCAAATCTTCAAGCCAAAAGTTGTCTAGGGGGACACCATAGTTGGGTATGTGTCAGGCATAGGCCACTGTAGACCAGCATGCACTTGCAGCCTATCACTTTCCCACTTTTGACTGTGCTTCATATTGAATAAACTGTCCACAAGTTCAAAATAAAAAAGGGTACATAATGAGGAGCAGAGGATTCTGAGTATTGGCTAAAACAGAGAGCTTTTCACAGGATGTAAATGGATTGGAGGTTAGGTACATTGCTGAGCCATCTTAATGTGGCTCAGATCTGTTCATGCTGGGAGGCCACACTCACTCTGACCGAGCTGTGACCATTTCATGGCTATGTATCCATATGGTACTATATAAGGTCAAGCTGCAGTGATATGGCTGCTGTTTCTTGTTTTAGCAGTCAATTCAGTAAACAGCCTGCTGTATCCATGGTGGCTATGTGTACACACAGTGTGTGATGATTAGCAGACTGGGCACAAATGGTATGTCTGTGGCTGATACAGCCCAGTGTTGCCCTACATCTGCAGGTTGCCTGCGATTGATCTAGCTAATTGGATTTCTCGCATGCATTCATCTGGCAGCTGTTACACCATGGCCCTCACAGGAAGGTTTTAATTATTAGGATGTATCACTCACACGTCTCATGTTTATTCATTTTATTTATTGCACATCGTTTTATCTCTTTATCCTATAGTCAAAGCAGTTGACATTACAGCAGATTTGGGGGTACATTATGACAGGAACATAAAACTTGGAGGATTCATAACATACCGAGGTTGCACATTGCAGTTAACAGGGAGGGAACAGGTTTAGTGGATGTGTGGCTGTGCACTAAACAGTTCTGTTGTGTCATTGGTGAAGCGTTCTAGGAATAGGAATGTATTTTTCAGACAGCTGTCATGTCCTTTGTGGCACATACATTGTATGGAATTGAGTGAATGATCCACACATGACCACTCCTGCTCAGTCATCCTTCTGATGCCCACATCACGGCAATACTGGGTCCGCTTGGTGTCCTATTAGTGCCCGATAGGCAGGCCCTTGCGCCCTTACCGCCAGAATGCCTACTACCTTCCTTGCCCTTTATTGCATGCAAACACCCTTAATACTGCCATTATCACTTGATATCCGGTGCTCCCTTAATGCTCCTTAGTAAACATATCCCACAGACTCTAAAAGCTGTTGAATATATTCAAACTCTCAAGACTGTTGAAGCCAAGCAGCCAAAGCAAACTTTGATCAGCCTGTTAGTTCCAATACAGCAGTGCCTTCAACACAAACACAGAAAGCTTGTCATTGTATATCAATACACTTAAATACAGTCAAAAATGCTCTATTTAGCTTAAAATGGCCAGAATTCTACTTGGTTTACACAGCTACCCAACATAGGATCCTAGTTTCACCCCAACAGGGTTTCATCAGGTGCTGGTGACACTCTTATAAGGATAAACCTACAAAGGATTGTGGAGTCTGACATCACTACTTTTAAACAGAAATTGCCCAATCGGAAAATTTTTTGACTAGGACAAGAGGTAATTCTAAGCCAATCAAAACGGAAAGGGGTGGAGCTCCAGAGCCCATTCATAAAAATACTCCCCTTTCAGTCCGCCGTCTCTTCAGATAGTCAGAAATCAGCAGTTATTGATATAGGTATACAGATAAAGTTAGAACAGGAAAAATACTGTGCTAACTTAAACCACATAGCTATCCACATAGCAAATGAATATTGTCATTATCCATAAAGCTAGTGGTAGTCACCACTGAATATGTACAGTATATTAAGCTCTGCTGCTTCTGAAGATTGTGGTGCAGAATATACATAATGGGGTCAATATGCAGAGATGGAGGCTAGCTGGTAGCCATCACCTTATATATTATTTATTTATTTAACACCTTTTTGTATACCGCTATATCTATAATGCCAAAGCCTCCACCCACCCATTCCAACCTCAACACCAGTATCTTGGTCAGACCATCATATGCTCAATGTTACATTAACAATTCCATCAAAGACAGCAACAAATGAGAACTCACTGAAGGAATGCAGAAGATTCACCCACTTTAACAATGTCACATTCAAGAAGAACGTCCTACCAAACCTGATATCCACCACAACAACCCTTGAGGATAAAATAGATAATTGGAACCTCACACTGAAGAAAGCTGCAACCACTTCATTCAAGAACCTGAGCAATCACAGAAATAATTCATCGCTATGGTACTAAAAAGAGATTAATGACATGAAAAAATCTCACCAAAGAATGAAAAGAAGATGGAGAAGTACAAAGTCCCAAGAAGACCTCTGCACATACTCCACGAAGCTTCATGAAAATCAACGACAAATCTACAGTAGTAAGAAGGAATGTCACTCAAATCTCATCATGAGATCAATAAAAAAACCAAGAGAACGTTTCAGTATTGCCCGATCCTTAATTAAAGAAAACCCTGAGCAAGATGACACCAAATCACTTTATCCACAAATCATGGCGGACTTCCTAGAAAGAAAACTCAAACCCACCACTCCACAGCTCTCAACCCACAGGAAAGAAAACAACCCTGCACAAGAGCCTCCCACGCAATGGAGCTCCTTCTATACTCTTTCTACACTCCATCCCACAACCAGCTACAAAATATGGGGCCTGATATTGAAGGCCCTTACATGGGTAACTTCCTTAGTTACCCATGTAAGGGCCTTATCTGGGATATCCGAAGGGCACCTACACTGGTAGTGCCCTTTGAATATCCTGGCTAAGTCCCTAACATGCTCAGATGCTATCTGCATAGCATAGGGGCATGTTAGGGGCATTCTGAGGCGGAGTGGAGGTAGAGGAAGGGGCTACATGGGTAGCAGCAATTTTCATTGCTACCCACGAAGCCCTCTGCACCTTAAAGACAGGTGTGAAAAAAACTGCTACTCGTATAATCTCTGTGGTTGACGGGGCATCCAAGCTAACCTGGTATTCACTTCTGCCAATGCAGAAGTGAATATTCAGGTTAGAGGGGTCAGCAGGCAGGTTATGTGCCGCCACGGCACATAGCCTGTTTACCTCAATATCAGGCCCTTAATATCTAGAATCAACACCACAACCTCACCCTTAGATCCTTGCCTCATCACCTGGATCAAGATTGCAAACCAAATAATCTCCATCCTAAATAACATTACACAGCTCTCACTCACATAAGGCATCATCCCCTCTAAACAATCAGAAGGCCAATATTAAAAAAATCCAAAATAGACCCAAAAGACCCCAGCTCATACAGACCCATCTCCAGTCTCTCATTTCTAATTAAGATGATTGAAAAAGTAGTTTTCATCCAACTACAAGATCATCTAGACAGCCACATCCTGCTCGATCCTCACCAATATGGCTTCCAACCAGATCACAGCGTGGAAACACTATTCACCTCCCTGCTTGATAAAATGATTACAATCATGGACGATGCAAGAAAGGGTATACTACTGATTTTCATAGATATCAAAGCAGTCTTCAACTCCATAAATCGTACAGCACTACTGGAATGCCTAAAGAAAATGGGTCTAAATGGAACCACCCTTCAATAGTTCATGTCCTACCTGACTCAAAGAAAACTGCAAGTAAAATCCTGATCCACTCACTCAAGACTAATTGACCAACCACAGGTTTACTCCAAGGCTCAGAAGTCTCTGCTGTCCTTTTCAATATTTACCTCCAACCCCTCAGTGACATATTAAAGGACCACAACATAGAATACCAAGTCTATGCCAAAGATATTATGATCTTCACCCCTTTTAACACCATCCAACCCGATTATTCTAGGATGATATCATGCCTAGAAGAGATGATCAACTGACTGCAAGGACAAAAGCTTCACATAAATTACAGAAATTCAGAAGCATTTATCATAGCTAGAACTAACTCATTCACACCACCTAACAACCTCAAAATACACAAGAATCACATAGAAATGAAACAGGAAGTAAAGCACCTTAGAGTCATCATGAACCGGAACCTAACTTTCCAATCACCTATAAACAAAGTATTATAATTGGCCTACTATAAACTATGAATAACAGGAAAAGTCAAACCTTTGCTAAATGAGAAGAACTTCTGCACCATCTGCCAGGCCATGGTTATGCCAATATTGAACTGCTGCAACTCGATTCATCAGGGCTTGCCAAAACATAGCATCTACGCATTCCAGTTAATAAAGAACACAGCAGCAAGAATAATCTCAGGCACAGCAAAGAACACCCACATAACTCCAACCCTAAAACAACTGTACTGGCTCCCAGTAATGGAAAGAACAAAATTCAAATCATTAACCAACATATTCAAGATAATCCACCAACTAGCATTAGCCACCTTACAACCACTGATACAAAGGGATCCAGAAACACGAAATCGACATGCATCCACCAAAAATTTACTACTTATACCAAAGACCAAGACAAAAGTGGAATAGCTAACATGCAATAGAGCACCCTCCCTCTATACACCATTGCTACCAGAGACCTACAGGATTTCCGCAAAGCTATAGACACTCCTATTCTCGGAAAATTATGCCAATGTTATCTGACCAATACCTTAGCCTGACCATACATTCCTCTGTCTCCACCACATCTCCTATCTCTGCCCCACCAAGATCCATCCAAACTCCCTACCCAGGGGCGGCTCAGGGCAATCTGCTGCCTGAGGCGAAGGATGAGATGGTGCAGGGGAGGGGAGGGCTTTCTCACAACTCCAATCAGGGACTGAACCAAACCAAAAAGCCAATTAGATTATAAGGAGGAAACGCAAAATACTTGCACACCAAGGAACTAAGAGCAAGAACCACAGCACAGTTTATAAAACTAAATTATAACTCATTTTTATTGTGTTGTTATAAACTGCATTATGGTTCTTGCTGTTTCTTTTTAAACATATATTTTGCATCCACAGAACCCTCTTCAACATTGGGTGCAGAGCAGAACCAGGACATTCACCCACAGAACTCAATATCTTAAAAAAAAAAATCAGATTCTGATCATCTCACTAACAATAACAACAAACATTCTCCAGTTTCAGGCATATTGTGAACTAATATAAAACTCTACAACAAAGTCAATGAGTATCTATAGAGCAAATATATCATACCACACCATACCATACCATATCTGCACCAACTTCCAAAACTCACATAAGGAGCCCATCCAAAAAAAGCATCACTGTAAATACTACAGTGGGCCCTGGAACATCCTTACACCTATTTGAAAAGCTGAACAAGTCAAATTGCTACAATACAGCATAGATCCCTATGTACAAACTCCATGTTACCAGAACACCTGGCCTCAGTCACATACTCAGAACATAGACCCTCATCAAGTACAGAATAAGTGACTACAATCGAAAGTAAAAATAAATATATGAAGACAATAATTAAACTGAAACCCCAACAAGCAGACTCCACATGCAGGGCAAAATCAGATAAATAAGAGATGCAGTTCCCCATACTGTATAAAATATAAAGATAGCACAAAGTCCAATCCCTAAAATGAAAAAAAAAATATTTTTCTACCTTTCTTCTCTGTCCATTTTATTCTCTGTTCATATTTGTCCCGATCGTAAACTTCTGCTTTCCTGTCTTCTCTTAGCTCTCTTTCTATGGTCTATGGTCCATCTGCCATTTCTTATCTCTTCTTTTATTTTCTTCACTTCCTTCCATCAGTCTATTTCCAGTCCCACTATCCCAGTATCATCCCCCTTTCCAGTCCTCCCCTCCCAGTACCTTACAATGTCAACTGCCTTGCATTCCCAGGACTGCCTCTGGTGTCCATTTCCTTCCAGTCCCTCTCCTTCCCCACTGTCCAGTCCCTTCTAGTCCAAAATACCATCACAGGTATCAGCTCACTTCCACTCCCAGTGCCACTCCCATCAGCTCTCTTCCAGTCACCCTACTCTCTCGCCATCCTTCTTCCAGTGCCATCCCCATTATCCAACCACCTACCAGTCCGTCCCCAAGTGTCAGTTCCCTTCCAGTCCCCTCCTTCCCCATCCCCCTGTGTCAGTTCTCTTCCTGCCCCCACCTCTCAGACACATATTAGTCCCATCCACAAGTGTCAGCTCCCTTCCAGCCCCCTCCTTCCCCCCATATCAGCTCCCTTCTTGCCCCCATCCCCCCCCTGTGTCGACTCTCTTTCTGCCCCCCCCCCCCCATGTTAGCTTCTTTCCTGCCCCATCCTTCCCCTGGCAGACCCTCTCTGCATCCGCTACCCTCCAGTCCCATTCTCTTATCCCCCTGCATCAGTCCATTTGTAGTCCTAGCCCCCAATTTTCTTTCAGAGCCAGCAGCTCTCTCCTTCTCTCCCCCCATCAGCCCATATCCAGTTCTAGCCCCAGTCTTCGTTCAATGCCAGCAGCTCTCTCGCCCCGCCCCATCAGCCCATTTCCAGTCCCAGCCTATTTCCAGTCCTATCCCCCTTATCAGTCCGCTCCAGTCCTAGCCGCCCACCAATCAGCCCATTACCTGTCCTAGCTCATTTCCAGTGCTAGCCCTCCACCAGTCCATTACCAGTCCTAACTCCCCCTGCTAAGCCCATTCCCAGTCCTAGCCCCACTATCTGCCCATTTCCAGCCCTAACTCCCCCAATCAGCCCATTACCAATCCTAGCCTCCCCCCATCAGCCCATTGCCAATTCTAGCTCACCTTTTCAGCCTATTTTTAGTCCTAACCCCCACTAATCAACACATTTCCAGTCCTAGCTTCCCTTAAGCGTCCGTTTCCAGTTCTATCCCTCCCCATCAGCCCATTTTCAGCACTAGCCATTCTATCAGCCCACTACCAATCCTAGCCCCCATGATTAACCCATTACCAGTCCTAGCCCTCTAATCAGCCCATTTCCAGCCCTAGCTTCCCTTAAGTGTCCATTTCCAGTTCTAGCCCCCACCCCCCACCCATCAGCCAATTTCCAGTGCTAGTCTCTCCTGAACAGCCTTTTTCCAGTCATAGCCCATTTCCAGTCCTAACCCCACTGGATCAGCCCATTACCAGTCCTACCCCCCCCCCCCCCATCAGACAATTTCCAGTGCTGACACCCCCCCAGACCAGTCCAGTCAGGTCCAGGCCAGCACTGCTCAGCCCATTTCCAGTCCAAGCCCACCCCCCCCCCCACCCAGGGAAGAGCTCTGTACTTCCTGATCAGTGCCCTGACTCACCTTTCCAGAGCTGTGAGAAGAAACAGTGTTTCCCTTCTTTCTTGCAACTCTGTTAAAGTTGAGCCTGCTGGCACTGAGGGTAAATGAGAATGCCTCAACACTGTTCCTTTTCGTGGCTCTGCAAGGGTGAGCTGGGGTGCCAATCAGGAAGTGCAGGACTCTTCCGGGGTAGCAGGGGGGTGGGGGCATGGGGCATGGAGTAGTTGATTCTGTCACTGCTGAGAAGTAGCAGCAGCAGCCTGTCCACCTCTTTTTTTTTGTTTAAATTTTAAAGGCAGAGTGAGGTGACCTTTTGGGGGGAATTTTTTGCCACCCCCAAAATTTGCTGCCTGAGTCGACTGCCTCACTTGACCTCAATATAGAGCCACCCCTGTCCCTACCTCCTACTAAAACTATATAAATACTAAGGTTTAACTTGACACCGCTGTACAATAATATTGCACAATAGTATACCCAAGTTTTCAACTGTTATATATTTAACACTCCAAGTTGATTTTCCCTGTTCATTGTAACTCTGTTGTTGTAATGTAAACCACCTTGAATAGAAGATGAGGCAGCATAAAAGACCTGTTAAATAAATAAATAAGTAAGTAAGTAAGTCAAAGAGGTGTACAATTAACTTAACTAAACATATAACTTAAGTTACATATAACTTAAACAACGATTAACTTATATTAAAGAGCCTTTATGAGTTACAGATAATAAGAACTGAACTGAGTTTCAATTTACAGTGCAAACAATTAAGTATTAGACCGCATAAAGGGTGTTTAACTAACATCAGGGAACATTAGGTAAGTAAACATAAGTATAGAGCTAGAAATGATGCGTAACTAGGGGGTATGTTTACTAAAGGGCATTAAGGTAGCCGGCGTTAACGACAGCGATAAGGCATTTTATATGCAAAAAAGACTTTGGACAGGTAGGAGGCCTTCTGGCGGAAAGGGCGCAATGGGACAGTTAATGTGCATTAACAGGACATTGGGCATAAGGTGTCAAGCATGCAGCTTAATGTCTGAAAATGGCTGTCACCCTAACACTGGATAAGGGAGCACCAAGGAAAGTCAATGTAAAGGTGATGATGGAAGGACAGGTGGGAGATGATGGACCTGCCTGATCCATGAGCACTCTATTTGACAGCTAATAATATGGATGAGCATGTGGGAGGCAGCTGCACTGATGCACTGGGGGGGGGGGGGGTACCAATGTAAAACAGCACATCAGTGTGTGGAATAAAATGGGGAAGATGTGTCCCCCAACAAATTCAGAAGTGGCAGGATGTGTGCAGCGAAAGGAGGATGGAGCAGGCATGGTGAAATGCAGATCAGGCACAGGAAAGGCATGTGTGAAGAGTTGAAATGCAGGAAAGAGTATCTGCGCAGGCCATGAAGTAGCAACTTGCACACAGCCGACAGGTGGATGGATGGGCTGAAGGAAGAATGGTGGCATGGTGGCAGAGGAGAGGATGGTATAGGATGGTAGCACCAATATTCCATAGGTACCATCCCCAATGTATTTGTACGGTGTGTCAGTGACATATGAAATGCCTGATACCATACATGTGGGTCACAAACCTGTCCCAACTACACAACCACCATACAACACCCCAATCAAATGTGCAGATAACAAATGGATAGGTGTCATCCAAACTGGGCCGACAGTCACCCAAGAGCGCATGGTTCAGAAGAATGTATCCTTGAAGGATACTAACAAAAGCAGAGAGGTTCCAAAAAAGTGTAAAGAAGCCCAATTGCCCTCGAGTATGGAGCAGACAGAGCTTAAAGATTCAAAATTACCCATGTCTACCAATAGCCAGATTAATATGAATAAAATACAGTCTCTAAAATGCTTGTATGCAAATGCTAGAAATCTAAAAAACTAAGATGGGAGAGTTAGACTACATAGCACTCAATGAGAGGTTAGATATGATTGGAATCTCAGAGACATGGTGGAAGGAGGACAACCAGTGGGACACTGTGATACCTGGGTACAAACTATATCGTAATAATAGAGCTGATCAAATTGGTGGAGGGGTTACGCTCTATGTTAGAGAGGGCATTGAGTCAGAAAGGATTAACGTTTTGCAGGAAACAAAATTTGTTGTAGAATCTCTATGGATTGAAATTCCATGTAAAAAGGGGAAGGTGATTGCATTGGGGGTGCACTATCGACCGCCTGGCCAGAATGAACAAATGGATGATGAAATACTCAAAGAAATCAGGGAAGCTTACAAAAGTTACAGCACAGTAATAATAATGGATGATTTCAATTACCCCGGTATCGTCTGGGTCAGTGTCACGGCAGGACATGCTAGGGAGATAAAGTTCCTAGATGAAATAAATGACTGCTTCTTGGAGCAGCTGGTTCATGAACCGACCAGAGGGGAAGCCATATTGGACCTATTCCTTAGTGGAACACCAGATCTGCTGCAAGAGATAAGGGTGTTGGGGCCACTTGGAAATAGTGATCATAGCATGATCGTGTTTGATTTAATTAGTGGAGGAGGGATGGTAAGGAAATCCACAGAACTACCTTTTAACTTTCGAAAGTGAGACTGATAAAATGAGGAAAATAGTTAAGAAAAAAACTAAAAGGAGCAGTTGCCAAGGTTAAAGACTTACATCAAGCTTGGGTGTTGTTGAAAAATACTATCTTGGAAGCCCAGACCGGCTGTATTCCACACTTGAAGAAAAGTGGAAGGAAGCCCAAAAAACTGCCAGCATGGTTTAAAGGTGAGGTCAGAAAGGCTGTTGTTGCCAAAAAAGCATCTTTCAGGAAATGGAAAAAAAGAGCCAAATGACGAAAACTGGATACAGCACAAACACTGGCAAGTTAGATGCAAGGCATTGATAAGGCAGGTAAAGGGAGAATTTGAGAAGAAGCTTGCTGCGGAAGCAAAAACGTGTAATAAAGACTTTTTCCAAGTACATTCGTAGCCAAAAATCTGTGAGAGAGTCAGTTGGGCCATTAGATGATAGAGGGGTTAAAGGGGCACTAAGTTGCGACAAGGCAATAGAGGAGAGACAATGAATTCTTTGTTTTGGTCTTCACTGAGGAAGATGTAGGGATGTTACCCATGACTGAAGTAATATTTAAAGGTGCGGAAGAATTGAAGGAAATATCGATACATCAGGAAGATGTTTTACAACTATTTGTTAAACTGAAGAGTAGCAAATCACCTGGACCAGGTGATATACATCCAAGGGTGTTGAAAGAACTGAAATATAAGATTGCAGACCTGCTTTTACTAATCTGTGAACTATCATAAAAATAATCTGTAATACCTGAAGACTGGAGGAAGGCCAACATAACGCCAATTTTTAACAAGGGTTCCAGGGGTGATCCGGGCAACTACAGACCGGTGAGCCTGACATCAGTACTGGGAAAAATGGTAGAAACCATCATAAAGAACAAAATTGCTGAACATGTAGATAGTCATGGCTTAATGGGAGATAGCCAACATGGCTTTAGACAAGGAAGATCTTGTCTTACTAATCTGTAATGTTTTTTTGAAGGTGTGAGTAAACAGGTAGACAAAGGTGAGTCAGTTGATATAGTGTATTTGGACTTTCAGAAAGCCTTTGACAAGGTCCCTCATCAGAGACTTTTGGCAAAACTAAAGAGTCATGGGATAGGAGACAGTGTACTATTGTGGATCAGGAACTGATTTCAAGATGGAAAGCAGAGGATAGGGCTAAATGGCCAATTTTCCCAATGGAGAAAGGTGGATAGTGGTGTACCCCAGGGATCTGTGCTGGGTCCACTGCTTTTTGACATATTCATAAATGACCTGGAAAAGGGAATAACTAGTGAGGTTATCAAATTTGCAGATGACACAAAACTATTTAAAGTTGTTAAAACCCATGAGGATTGTGGAAAATTGCAAGAGGATCTTGATAAATTGGAAGACTGGGCATCAAAATGGCAGATGAAATTTAATGTGGGCAAGTGCAAAGCTATGCACCTAGAGAAGAACAACCCAAACTATGGTTACACAATGCAAGGTTCCACATTAGGAACCACCACCCAGGAAAAAGATTCAGGCGTCATTGTGGATAACATGTTGAAACCCTCCGCCCAGTGTGCAGTGATGGCCAAGAGAGCAAATAGAATGCTAGGTATCATAAGGAATGGAAAATAAAACAAAGGATATTATAATGCCTCTGTATCGTTCCATGGTGCGACCGCACCTTGAATATTGTGTGCAATTCTGGTCGCCATATCTTAAAAAGGATATAGCATTATTAGAAAAGATTCAGAGAAGAGCCACCAAAATGGTAAAGGGGATGGAAGGATACCCCTATGAAGAAAGGCTAAAAAGGTAAGGGCTCTTTAACCTGGAAAAGAGAAGGCTGAGGGGAGATATTATAGAAGTCTATAAATTAATGAAAGACCTAGATAAGATTCTCAAGAGCAGAGATGTCTCTCTCCATACAAAGATTCGACTTGTTCAAGCCATGGTATTTTCAATAACATCATATGGATGTGAAAGCTGGACAGTGAAAAAGACAGATAGGAAGAAAATTGATGCCTTTGAATTATGGTGCTGGCGGCGAATACTGTGTATACCATGGACTGCCCGAAGAACAAACCAGTCGGTACTAGAGGAGATCAAACCTAAGCTTTCTTTAGAAGCTCAGATGACAAGACTTCGACTTTCATACTTTGGACACATCATGCAAAGAGAGAGATCATTAGAGAAAGACATTATGCTTGGTAAGATAGAAGGTCAACGCAAAAGAGGAAGGTCAGCAATGAGATGGATCAATACAATAACAGCAGCTACGGGTACCAGTCTGTCAATAATGAGCCGCCTGACTGAAGACCGAACACAATTTAGAATAGCTATCCAGAGGATCGCCATGAGTCGACTCCGACTCAATGGCACTTAACAACAGCAACAACATAAAGTAATGAACGGAGTGGAATGGATAAACGTAGATCGATAGTTTAAGTTATCAGAATATAGAAATACCAGGGGACATGCAATGAAGCTACAGGGTAAACTATTTAAGACAAATAAAAGAAAATATTTTTTCACTCAACGTGTAATCAAACTCTGGAATTTGTTACCAGAGTATTTAGTAAAGGCTGTTAGTGTAACTGGGTTTAAAAAAGGTTTAGACAAGTTCCTGGAGGACAGGTCCATAAAACATTATTATTAAAAAGGGACCCAGGATATGCTTGACCCAATACAAGCATTGTGGAACCTGTGTCTTTTGGGGAAACTGCTAGGTAAGTATGACCTAGATTGGCCACTGTTGAAAAAGGATACTGGGCTTGAGGACCTTGGTCTGACACAATATGGCATTTCTTATGTTCTTATGTGCAAATGGAGCATGTACAGGCATGATTTGATACCTGTAGATGGCTATTTGAGGGGTAGGGTGTATCCACATGTACAGCAGAGATGTGATGGAGCCAAAGCTGTACAGTCACAGTCATGATGTCATACATGACTCATGTCTCACATGTAGGTTACAGCAGTTTGCATGTAGCTGCCTGTAAGTATACTGCTGTATCAGTGCAGTCATAAACAGGGACTGCATGTACCTGCAGTCAGCTGAGCCATTGGTGGATTAAGTGACCTTTTCAAGGTCACAAGGAGGTGTTGCCAGTCTATGAAAGTTGTGGCAGACATAAAATACAACAGTAACACATTCCAAAATGTCACATATGGAGTGCTGGTTTGTTAGACTGCTGAGCATGTTATGTAATATCACTTCTGGGCCTTTTAAAAAACAATGATTGCTGTTGGTGAAATAAAGCAATGATATTTATCCATGTATTTCCACCATGTACAGTAAACTAGGCACAATGGGAGGCAGTACTGATTCCTTACTGGAGAGCAGAGTGAGTTCCCTGAGGCTGTATCACTGCAGGAGGGTCCCAGTGAGCTGATTGTGGGGAGGAGAGCATTGGAGGAGAGACCACCCCTTCCCTATGTCATCTGGGAGTGTCCTCGGAGACTGGATTTAAACAACTGTAGTGCCCTGCAGCTGCAGACGTGGGTCTGCAGGCATGTGGGTCCTCAAGGTGGAATTAGTCCCCCTGGATATTGGGGGATGGAGACGCAGGGCCAGGTCAGTGGGGCGAGGGGGTGCAGGAGCTTCAATGCAGCTCGACTCTGCCTTTGGAAGGCTGCATCAGGGGTTGAGCTGCGGGGAAAGAACTTTGTTGCTGTAGCTGGGGATCGCTGCTCCTTAATGGAGCCACGGTGCCATGGCAAAAGGATGCCATAGCACCAAGGCTCCATGGAGGAGCCTTGACAGGCCTGTGCAGGGAGAAATGTGGACGTCCGGCAGCACAGAATCAGGGGACAGCCTGCCTGTCCAGGCACAAGATGGCCATCTAGATCTGATTCTGATCCCACAGGAACATTTAGCTCCTGTGGGCTCAGAATCGGGGTCTAGATCGGCCCGGCCAGATCCTGGACATCCGGCCATGCAGGACATTTTCCATTCAGTATCGGGCCCTATGTATTCACAGCTAGCTTGCTCTTTGTTTGTTTGGATGCCTTTTAAAAACATTTTTTTTTCATAAAAGGTTCCAAATATTGTATGCAAATGAAGTGAATGATTATAATTAATTCATGAAATGTCAGTTGTTGAAACCTAATAGATAGTAGAGAAGAGGCCACATATTGAGGATCTGGCACACTTACATGACAATTTCCATCCAATTTTCCAATGATGCACTTCTGGATGCATAGCTATTTATATAAGCTTTTTCTATATATATATACTGTATTTCCCTGTTATAAATCGCCCCTGTGAATAAGTCACAGAGGCCAAATTTGTCATTTTCCCTGTTAAAATAATAGTATAAGTCACCTCTGTGTATAAGTTGCTGGTATAAAACATTGCGTATAAGTTGCTGGTATAATAAATTGCTGTTTTTGAAAACCCGATTTATTCTGTATCACTTTCACTTTACAATAACACTCTTGAATAAAGTGCATAACAACATAGCAGCACATTCTACATCAATTGTTTTCTGTATCACCTTCAGGAAAGCCGTTGAAGTCCTCATCTTTGGTGTCACTGTGAAATAGTTCTGCAATTTCAGGTGCCAGTTCATATTTGTTATCGTCTTCTTCTACGTCTTCATCATCTTCATCTTAATGGTTATCGGGGCTTTTTACTATCTCAGCCTTTACAAAACAGATTTGATTATTTTATCACTCACACCCCTCCCCACCATGCTGTTGCAACCTACCCGATGACTTCTGCAAAAGTGGCGCGGCACATATAGCCGTTGCAAGTATTTTATATGCGACTTGAAGGGCGTGGTCCACCATGTGACTTTATTAGATAGATCACTCCATTGCATAGGTCACGCCATCACTTCCCGATGTAAAAAAAAAAAGTTGTGCATCAGGACAACCTAAGGATGCACCCAATTCTGCTCCCTGGGGGCTAAACGGCACCGCGGGAGCAGAATCACGGCATAGTGGCTTGATGTCTGGGATGTGTCCCAATTCAGGCACCCTGGATACCAGCCACATCCTTGGCTAGCTCAGTCTGGCTCCTGCATGGAGCCATAGTGCCATAGCGCCATGTTACCTTGGCACTGCAGCTCCATGCAGGGAACTGCATTCCCGGCGGCAACAGCGGACACTGCTTTCCCCACAGCCTGGCCCCTGATCGGGCCTTCTATGGCCAGGATTGGGCTGCTGGGCACCCCCTGCACCCCCTCACTTGTTCATCGTGCCCCAGCTCCTGCAGCCCCCAATGTCCAGGGGGACTTATTCCCCTCTGAGGCCAGTAGCTGGAAGGACAGGTAGAATCTAGTGAGGGTTTTTTTGAGGAGAGGTGTGACCAGAGCACGTTTGAAGGCCACAGGAAAGCAATAGATTAAGGATTTGACAGATGGAAGGGATGACGGCAGAAGAGATAGAACTTAGTAGGTTGGTGGGAATGGAACAAGAGGAATATGTAAATTTAGAAGAGAGAAGATTTTCAGTTTCTTCCTCAGTGATTTCAGAAAAGGAAGAAAGGGTGAGAAAGGGATCTGGGAATGAAAAGGTGGAGGGAGAGGTTGAGGTGAACCTGTGGAGAATTCAAGACTAATCTTTTGGACTTTGCCATGGAAATATTCAGCCAAGATCTGGGCAGAAAGTAAAGAAGGGATTGGGGGAGGAGGGACCTTGAGGAGACAGTTGAGTGTAGCAAAGAGACAAAGAGGATCAGAGGCAAGAGAGTTAGTCAGATGAACATACTGTAGATAAGGCAGTATAGAAAATGTGTTAGATAAATAAATAAATAATACTCTTGCTCTGCAAATGTATGACTGAATGTAAAAAGGATAGCATGAATTTGAAATGCAGGTAGTCAGCAAGGGTACATGATTTAAGCCAACGGTGCTCAACTGAGCAGGTATAGAAACATAGGTAGTGGGTTGTTGAGGACCACCAAGGTTGACGTACAGTATGCCTCACAGTGTATAGAATAGGAGGAGCCATTGCATCCAGAGAAGAGGAGAGTATAGTGTTATAAGAACATACTGCCTCATCAACAGATTCATTTGAGATAGTGGAAAGAGGAAAGAGGTGATAAGACAGCAGTGGAATAAGCTGAAGGGTTGATAGTGTGAGAATTCCTAAACATGTTGGTGGAGACTGGATGAGACCATGATGGGGGCTGGTTAAGCATGACAGCAGGTGATGGTCAGAAAAGGGAAGAACTGAAGTGTAGAAGTTTGAGGGAGAGTAGATGGAGAGGAAGACGAGGTCAAGGAAGTGCCCATGCTTGCGATTAGGAGCAGTAGAACATAACTGGAGATTGAATGAGGAAATTAGGGAAAGAAGCTTTAAGACATAAGGGTCAGAAGGGTCAACAACGTGGATGTTAAAATCCCCAAGAATAAGGGAAGGGGAAGATGCATTTAGAAAAGAGAAGAACCAAGTTAAAGTTTGTGAGAAAGATAGAAGTAGAGCTGTCTAAAAATGGCAACTACCTAGAGAGGTAGTGGAGTAAATAGGCAGAAGACATGGACTTCAAAGGAAACAAAGGAATTAGATGGAGGCAGAAGGAGGAGCTAGAATTGGCAGGACTGAAAGAGTAGGAACCCAACACCAACCCCACGGCCAATGGGCCAAGGTGTATGGGAAAATAGGTGGCAGCAACTGAAGCAGAGTCTTCAGGCAGAATCCAAGTTTCAGTGAGAGCCGCGAGACGCAAAGTATTAGAGGTGGTTATGAATGTCCCATTTCCCTTCTAATTAATATTCCTATTACAGAATGCACTATGCAAGAATGAAAAGGAAAAATAAGAGAGAAGAAATACTGGCCTTGTACCCTGAGTATATTTCAGAACCTATGTTTTCATCCTTATTCTTTATCTATCCTGCTTCTCCATTTGTCGTCAATGTTCATCTGCTGACTAAGTTGTGATCTCCACTGAGCAGGGACTCTTTCTTCTTTGTGTGTATAGAGAGTTGTGTAGATCTTGTAGAGCTATAAAATATATAAGTAGCCTATGTGGTCCATATTTTTTTAAAAAGCACTAATGAGGTTAGCACTGCCGCTGATGACATTAGCTTTTAAATATCATCCCTCCTCAGTGATTGATGGGGCCCAATCTGTATCTGTATAGTCAAGTGTCACTACATGCTATGGGATATTAATAGAGGAGACACAGAGTACAGTTTCTAGGGATGTACATTCATTTGGAAAACATTTCCCATGTTTCACGTTGTTTTTAAAGCAAAATGATTACAAAAAGCCTGAACTTTGAGATTGTCCCATGTCATCAGTAGTGCACTAGTTATAAGTAGGTGCACCATTTGAACAATCAATCACATTATGGGGACATTTACTAAAGTGTAGTGAGTTTTGCATTTACTGGATATTAGTTGCTACATCCAACGTCTGGAAAGAGCAAAAACCATGCAGGAAGTGTCATGGTGTATTGAGCATGTCTCCTGCACTTACTGCATGGAAAAGTCCCCTTACTACACATTAAGCTCATTTACAATTAGCATGGGTGCTCGTAATGCCTCCTATTGAGGTGGCAATAAGTGCACCTATGCTAATTGCAACACTGACAGCTAATGCATGTTAAGCAGTTAATGGCATAATTAGTGTATGCTGTCATGCCGGCATAACAGTTACTGCACTGATGCGCTAACAACATGCACTAATTCACTCTTTAACTGCTTAACGGACCCTTTTATGAGCAATAGGGCACACTATTGACAACACTGTCCCTGAAACAAAATATAAATGTATAAAATGAAAAATCCCATCAACGACACTGGAAACTAAGCAAAACATTTTTGACCTGCACACCCATAACAGCCTCATCATGGCTATATGTACCAACTGCTCAGGCAGATCAGTTTGGCAGCACACCCCAGACTTGCACTAATAGCCCTAATATGAGTCACAGTTACAAATATATTTGGAAATCTTTCCAGAGTTCACACTTGACTGATCTGGGGGAGGATTGGAGATTCTGATTGTACATGTTATTATGGCAGCACTAACTCTGAAAGTTTCTAATGCTGTGTATGTTGTTGAAATAAAGTTGTGGGCTTGCTTTGTTGCCACCAATTGTCATGATCATTATTTGTGAGAAGAAACTGAAGAATGTGAGGGCTTATAGCAAAGAGAAAATAGAATATTAGCTTAGAATATACTGCCCTAATGCTCAACAGCAACATCAAACTATTTCCAAAGGAATTAATGTGCTTTGCTAGGTAGTTTTCCATGATCCAGTAGCTATTTTTATAGCTTTCAGATTCACTGTGTAAATTTAAATCATCATATAAAACCATCCAAAGTCAGCTCTTGTGGATCTTCTCATAAAATGCACTGTTGTATTTTACAATTAATGTTTCCCATATGAAACTGCCCACCTGAAAGGATAAAATTCATATTTCTTAATGCACAGGGGAAAAATAAATGCCATTTTAAGAGTTTTATTCCAGATAACAGGTACAAACTACAGAATCCCATGGTTAGAGATTATTTCACATAAATTCATGTCCCTGTGCGCTCCGTCTGAAAAACAGATGAGCTATGAATGAGCCAAGATTTCATTGGAGATGACTGTATGGAACATATATATAATTCATTGTGGCAAAGGTAGTAACTTTCCTAAACTATATCAGAACTAAACTGCAATAAGGTTAATTAGAACTGACTAATACAAATCCCTTCTATTATAATTCCTAATGCACTTTTAATGCATGTACACAACAATGAATTGCAGAGGATTGAAATCAACAAGCATTCTGGAATTAACTAGGTGAGAAATAAACTGGGGATGAAAAATGCATACCTACATCTGTTTAAATCTAGAGCCTATGATCAACTTTCTGAGCTACAAAGAGCTGGTAATTTATAGTTTATTGTTGTACTCAGAAAACAACAACCCTCAAATAGACTTTCAATTTAAAAACTAAAACAAATAATATAAATTAGACATGGAAACTTTACAATTAAAAATATGCATCACATTTGGAAAGAGAAAAGAAACAAATAGTTGAGTAATAAGACCAGAAAGAGGTCAGTAGCATCAAACAGCATAATAAAGTCAGACAGTCGTGGAGAATCAGAGACTAGGGACAATGGAGAAGGAGTGGTTAGAGGGGTATCTCAGGCCAACCAGTTTAACCAGGGAGATCTTAAGATGCCTGAAAATAGTATGCCTTGAAGCCCTTTTTAAATTTATTGAATGAGGTTTCTTCAATGCTTATGTACTCTTTTCACTGGGTCAAAGTGGTGTACAAACAGGTATAGTATACATTTTCCTTGTCCCTGAAGGGCTCATAATCTATGTTTTGTACCTGAGGCAACGGAGGGTTAAGTGACTTGTCCAAAGCCACAAGGAGTGCCTGTGGGATTAGAAACTCCAGTCCCTTGGTCTGAGGTTGCTGTCCTCCATTGGGATTTGAACCCTTGGCCCTCTGACCTGAGATAATGTGCCCAAATTAATAGGCCACTTATCCTGTCCTCTGAAGCAGAGGGGGAGGGCATTCCAAAGTTGGAGAATCAAACAGAAAAATGCTGAGGAGCTGATGCATTCTAGGTGGGTTCACCGGATAGGGGGAGTGACTAGTAAATGTGCATTCTGGGAGATAAGCATCCTGCTGGGAAGTATGGATGGAAACTTGAGCAGAAGATTTTATGTGCCAACATAAGTACTTTATTCTGTAGGCAATGGGAAACCAGAGCTCATTAATCAGTAAGAAACTGACATGGTCGTACTTGGATGCTTTATGTGACAGTTTAGCAGCTGCGTTTTGTGTGTCAAAGTCTGATGAAATTTGAACCAATAACATCATTAAATGTAATATTGCAATAGTCGATACGTGATATGATTAATGTTAAAATGAGAGAATGGAGTACAGCGTGAGTGAGGTACCTTTTCATAGAGGAGAGTTTTCTGAGAGTGTGAAATGATGCCTTTATAACACTGGAGATATGGGGTATAAAAATTAACCCAGAATCAGTGATGCAACCCAGAATTTTATCTGCATTGACAGCCATTGTGGAATAAGTATCTATAACAGGAGTGATTGATAGTGCAGCAGAAAGGCCGAGGATCTGCATTCTCTCGGTTTTTTCATGATTTAATTTTAAATGGTTTGCCATAAGGCAATTACTGATAGCACTACAGCAGAAGTTAAGTAGTGATATGTAGAGGTATGGTACCTAGTGTAGGTGATAAGCTGTATTTCGTCTGCATAATAGAAACCGATAATAGCGTGTCATTGCATTAGGATTATGAGCGGGCTAAGAAATACCTTAGAAAGAGTGGATGAAAGAAGAGAACCTTGGGGTATGTCTAAAGATAAAGGTAGAGCATCAGAAACAGAGAAGTAAGACATGACTTTAAATGTACAGTTGCCAAGAAAAGATGTAAACCATTGTAGAACTGTATGGGAGGTGCCAAGGTCAGAGAGTCTAAAGATAAACAATTGACGATTAACAAGATCAAAAGTGGCTGAAAGATCAAGAAAAACTATGGTAGCAATTTGTTGTGCATCCAAGTGACTATGAATGTCACTGAAAAGGGCTATCATGACTGTTTCTGTATTGTGGCCAGCGTGAAAATCTGATTGACAGAGATGCAAAGCTTTATTTTTGTCCAGGAAATCATTTAGCTGTTGTGAGACACTTTCTGCTACCTTGGAGAGAGAAGGCAAATTAGAAATAGGACAGTAGTTGTTAGGATATGAAGCATCAAGGGAGGGCTTCTTCAGTTTTGGGATGGCAAGAGCCTGTTTCCAGGCAATGGTAACTAATCCAGTCTGTGTGGTGTGTGATACATTTTAACCCTGAAGACCCACGTGGGGGTGCTAGAACTTTTTATACTTCAGAAACGAGAACAGTTTTGGATTTTCAAACTCTGGTCTGTCACCCCGAACAGATTAAATCTGGAGTTGGATTGGGCAAGCTTATTGTGACTCTTTCCAATCATGTTGGGGGGGGGGGGGGTTACCTTCCATGGAACATCCTTGGCTTCTGATTGGTTTGTTTTCTTGTATGCTTTTGTTGACGTCAGATGCTGGCTATATAAAATTGGCAGGTTTTCCATTTGATAGCATAAGCGCAGCAAACATCACAAATCAGTGGAATCCTGTTCTAGCCTGAAGCAGAGTCCATGTGGAGACTCGAAACGTGGCACGTCGCATGGAGACTAAGGGGCATGTTTACTAAAGTGCGGTAAACGTGACTAACGCGCGTTATACGACGTTAACGACCGTAAGTGCCGTATAACGCGCGTACCGACGCGCTAACGACCGTTAACGTCATACTACGCGCGTTAACCGTAGTTAACGATCGTAAAGCTCCGCGGCGCGTTAAAACAGCGCAAAAGGTTTAGAGTGGGCGGAGAGAAGGGGTCAATGGGCGGAGAGTGGGCGGGGAGAGGCACCCCTCATACTAACGCGCTGAATTTCAGAGCTCAATTACAACGCGAATGAAAACCTGTCGTTAAAAGGCATTTAAAGGGAAGAGGGAAAACCATTTCCGTCAGCAATGTACAGAAAAACCGGGGAAACCCACACAAAACGTGAGCAGTGTGATACATGTGCACAGAACAATATTTCACATAAAACGTTACAAATGACCACAAGAAACATATTAAAAAGCATAAGTCAGCTGGGCAACAGTGATAGCAATGGGCAAACAAGGAACAACACTCCCTGGAAAGCACAAAATAAAAAGAAATGATGTGTGGAAGGTCTACGCTCCGCAGACCCTTTCAAAGAGCGTTACATTGTAATGGAGCTGTCCTGGGCGTGTGGTGTAATGTTTTCCACAATGATATCATTGTTTCCCAGCTTGGTTATGGGTGTGTGCCCCTTTTTTGAGGTCTTTTCTGAGGTTTATGTATACCTTTGTCTGCATAAGGTAAATGAGGCCACAGTAAACCTGTTGAGAGCAGGGTTTCTGGCTCGTCAGGCCGGTTTAACTAACCCCAGGGAGTGCACTGTCTCTGTGGCCACAGTGTGGTGCAACAGACACAGCCAGTGCCTGTAAGACCAGAGGGTCACAGGTTCAAATCCCAGCTGGGGCTCTTGCCAACCCAGTCCCCATAGTTTTACCCACCACTAAACAGTGATAGTAACGACACTCCTTTATTGCAGAGAACATACACATGGCCTATAGTTTACCACACCAAACACAGACACCAGAAAGAGGCACATTACCTAAAGCAGGGTCACGCAAATGCAGTCCTGGAGGGCCCCACACCATTCCGGCTTCATGCTGCCTCTAATAAAGATGCCTGTGCTGCATAGCTATGCACCACCCCCATGGTATGCAGATGTAGCTCATGCATATTTATGAGGGACAGCATGAAAACCCGAACAGTGTTTGGAACACACCAGGACTGGAGTTGGGGAATTCTGCCGTAAAGCAGCAGCCAACAGGGCCACACACCCACCCACAGGCCCCATTGGCCAATGCCTCCTGGAGAGGCAAGACATTGGGGCCCTGCCTGTATCTCCCAATACTAGCAGTTGCATACCTTAGCAATGCCACCCTACACCTGGGTATATGGTACACAGCTATCAAACGTTCCCTATGATAACTGGCAGATATCAATTCCTACGTTAAGCACAGTTTGCTCATTGCGCTCCACCATAACAATCATTCTGATGTCTGCGGTGTTTGCTGCAGGTCTGGTCTCTGACAGTGTTCACCACCCTGGGGAGTGACCCCCCAACAGCCGTGTGTACCATATCCATGCCTGTACTATGCCCATGACTGGTGTAGTGGGTATGGCTGCTGGACCACCTCTATAGTAGCACAATGCTGGCATAGGTGTGGGGGTGGCTGTTGTCTATCCAGCAATGTTGCCCGTATTGGGCTGCCAATTTGCATAATGAGGAGCAAGGTACCATGGGTAATAGGCCGGACAGGGTGGCCTGGCCAGGGTGCATCTGCACAGGGCATAGGGCAGTGACAGGCACATTGTAGTGCCCGGCCACCACCTACACAGACAGGGTGACCTGAGTATATCCTGCTGAGAGATCACTATCACCCTGACTGTGCAGTGACCACAGCATGGCTAGGCACTCCTATAGTGCTATCTAGTATTTCTCTCATGTGATAATATGGGTTTACTTTTGGGGCCCCGTCACTGATGTATCTGCTTGCTGTGTATGCTGACATCCCAGTTCTGGGTGCAGGCATCTCCACTGGGCACTAGCAGACTGCTTGCAGCTGGTAGGTGTTGTGATGGAGTGGCTTGCAGGGTGCAGTGGCTGATGGCTTGCACCCTGGGAATATCAGATAGTGGTGGGTGCAGCATTCCATATCCAGGCCTAATGTCTGTCTGCTGTTGTGTTTTATGGCTGTGTACAGAGCTGCATTGACTGCCCTGTGGGGTGTCCTGTTCCTCAGTAGGACTAGGGTTAACGTTCCCCTCTACTGCCACCTTTGCAGGGAGGTAGACTGTGGGTCTTGTGATGGGAGACCCTGTTTGCCACCCTCAGCCCTGGGGGAGGGGTGTGGTGGTGCATGGGGGCTACACCTGACTGAAACAGACAAAGATGTCCAAGGTGGTCCTGCAGAACCTACCTATCTCACACAGTAACACAGCTTTGGACCTGCGCCATACCTGGTGCTGGGCACCTCACTGCACCCTCAAGGTGAGCACAGTACCCGCACAATGTGAAGGTGTGTAGCTACTCTGTGCCAGTACCCCCTATCAGGCCGAGGTGCTGGGGGGGTGCACATGGTCAGTTCTCCCTACCAGGCCGAGGTGCTGTGGGGGTGCATTCCCCATGGTGTGTATCTGTGGACAGCTGATTTGCATGTGCAGTGCATCATGGGTGTGACTGGCCCATTCCAACCCTGTGAAACTCCAGTAGCTGCTCACAGGCTCTGATAAACCATAGGCCATCACACGTACATCTGTTAGCATAATGCATAGGTGCAGGACACCCTACAAGGTCTGTAATATCAGATGCCCACACTGGTATAAACACGTTCCACGCACGTAAACCAAACACGTAGCAACGCACGTACCGACGCACAATTGTACGCGCGCAGCTACGCACAGAACTACGCACGTATCAACGTACGTGGCTAAGCACACTCCGAGGGTGTTTTTATGACACCAATACTCAGCGTAACGAAAAACATGCCTCCTCTTTCCCTCTGTAATGTGCAGGGTGATGCCTGGGACAGCCTTCTGCGTTAGGCACACTGGGGACTCAAACCCATGCTGCCTATAACAGCGGTCAGTACCGTAACCATTGTGCTACAGCTCTGTTTTCAGTGCTTTGTGTCTGTACGTCTTCTTATGATTAACGCGCAGTAACGCGGCACGGCGCCCGGTAACGCTCGTTACGTTTTCTAACGCGCGGTAGTGGTGACAATGTACCGCCCATGTCCTTATTTGGGGTTTCTTTCACTACCGCGGCTCCTAACGCGAATTGCACTAACGCACTTTAGTAAACATGCCCCTAAGTTTTGGCATTTCAGCGCTTCATTTTTTAAGCTAAGTAGCTTTCATTAAATTGATTTGATTAAAAAGGAACTGCCATAGCATATTCGACAAAAAGAAAATACCTTTGTTGTTTATCACTGGGACCTCTATTATTGTTCTTAACCAGGCTGGAACCAGGCTGCTGGCATTAACCTTTAAAAAGGGGAAAGCCAGCAGTTACTGGGGAGTTCATGGCCCTGAAGGATGTATCCTTGAAAAATACTAGCAAAAGAAGGAAGTTAGGGCATCCCGAAAGAGAGGTTCCAATAAAGATAAAGTAACCCATGTGCCCTTAAGTATAGAGCTGAAAGATTCCAAATTACTTCTAAAATGCCTACATGCAAATGCTAGAAGTCTAAAAAATAAGATGGGGGATCTAGAATATATAGCACTAAATGAAAGGTTAGATATGATTGGCATCTCAAAGAACTGGTGGAAGGAGGACAACCAAAGGGACATTGTGATACCTGGGTAAAAAATATATTGCAATGATAGGGTAGATCAAATTGGTAGAAGGGTCGTGCTCTGTTAGAGAGGGCATTGAGTCACATAGGATTAATGTTTTGCAGGAAACAAGATACACTGTAGAATCTCTATGGATAGAAATTCCATGTAAAAAGGGGAAGGCGATGGCAGTGAGGGTATACTACCAACTGCCTGGTCAGAATGAACAGATGGATGATGAAATGTTGAAAGAAATCAGGGAAACTAACAAAAGTTAAAACACAGTAATAATGGATGATTTCAATTACCCTGGTATTGACTGGGTCAATGTCACAGCAGGACATGCTAGGGAGATAAAGTTTCCAGATTAAATAAATGACTGTTTCTTAGAGCAGCTGGTTCATGAACCAACAAGAAGGGAAGCTATTTTGGACCTAGACCTTAGTGGAGCACAGGATCTCGTGCAAGAGATAAGGGTTTTGGAGCCAGTTGGCAATAGTGATCATAGCATGATCACATTTGATTTAATAAATGGAAGGCGGATGGCAAGGCAATCCACAGTATTGCCTTTTAACTTTTAAAAGGGAAACTATGATAAAATGAGGAAAATAGTTAATACAAATCTAAAAGGAGCAGCTGTGAAGACTAAAGATTTATACTAAGTATGGGTGTTGTTTAAAAGTAATATCTTGGAAGCCCAGACAAGCTGTATTCCATGCTTTAAGGAAAGAGGAAGAAAGGCCAAAAACAGCCAGCATGGTTTAAAGATGAGGTCAGAGAGGCTATTGCTGCCAATAAAACATCTGTCAGGAAATCGAAAAAGGAGCCAACCGACTAACATAGGAAACAACAAAAACATTGGCAAGTTAGATGCAAGGGATTGATAAGACAGGCAAAGAGAGAATCTGAAAAGAAGCTTGTCCTTGAAACAAAAATACATAATAAAAATGTTTTCAAGTACATTCGTAGCAACAAACCTTTGAGAGAGTCAGTAGGAGTACTGGATGATAAAAGGATAAAAGGAGTGCTAAGGGAGGACAAGGCCATAATGGAGAGACTGAATGAATTCTTTGCTTCAGTCTTTACTGAAGAAGATATAGGAAAAATACCTGTACCTGAAATGGTATATAAAGGTGATGTATCAGAAGAACTGAAAGAAATGTTGATAAACCGGGAAGATGTATTACAATATTTGATAAACTGAAGAGTAGCAAATCACCTGGACCGGATGGTATACATCCAAGGGTGTTGAAAGAGCTGAAATTTGAGATTGAAAACCTACTGTTAGTAATCTGTGAACTATCATTAAAATCATCTGTAGTACCTGAAGATTGGTGAATGGCCAATGTAACACCAATATTTAAAAAGAGTTCCAATGGTGATCCAGGAAACTACAGACCGATGAGCCTGACATCAGTACCAGACAAAGTGGTAGAAACCATTATAAAAAATTAAATTATTTAACATATAGATAGTTATGATTTGATGGAAGAAAGCCAACATGGATTTAGCCAAGGAAAGTATTTTCTTACTAATATGTTATATTTTTTTGAAGGTGTGAATAAACAGGCAGACAAAAGTGAGCCAGTTGATGTGGAGCCCGATTCCATAACATGTATGTTGGGCCCGCAGACATGTCCAAATTAAAAATGGGCCTCATTTGTATCTAACTCCACATCCACAGATCCAGATGTACCCATGGGTCCAGAACTGGGGAGGTAGATGTGTTTGGCGCGGCACGGGAAAAAGCGCTATTCACTTGGCCCGTACACACATCTGACACATGGCCTGCGCATGGATGCAGGCAAGGGTCATGCAGTATAATGGAGAAACATGTCCCCCATCTATATTATCAAACATGGGTTAAAGTTTTGGATGGCCCCGTGCCCACTGTATTCTGAAAAGTTACACATTTCGGATCCCGCCCATCTCCGCAATACACCCGCGAACACCACCCCTCTGGGAAAATTTTGCCTCTCATAAGCTGCTCTTCATACTGAAATTAGTTTGCTGATGCAAATAAGACATGAACAGCTATGAGAAATGACTGCTGCTGCATCCTAGACCACATAATAGTCCTCTACAGGCCTTGAAAAGTGCTAAGTAATCCCAGTGCACCCTACTATGGTATTTTCTTTTTTTAGTGCCATCAAGTCAGTGTTGACTCATAGTGACCCAGCTACCTCTGGGTTTTCTTGGCAATGTCTCACTGGAAGTAGATTGCCAGCCTTTTCTTCCAAGGCAATGGAGGGTAAAGTGATTTGCCCAAAGTCACAAGGTGGGCCAGTGGGAATTGAACCCTTGATCTTCTAGGCATTAGGTAGTTGCTCTAACCACTAGGCTACTCCTCCACTGCAATATGCTGTAAGAGAATATAAATATGAACATATATGTCAGGACATACCTTGCATCAAATGGCACTTGGCATTAGGAAATGGCCCAAGTAATTCCTGCCTTAGCTTTAGACTGCTAAGGATGGACCCTTACCAAGTGCACAAAACCCGAAACTAACATTGCAGTTCCCCAAAGGATGCATAATATTGTTGAGCTACAAATATATGCCCTTTTGTGCCTCAGGCCTATAAGTGCACTTATTCAGCTTCTCCGCACTACCATTCCTCTCTTATCTCTCCCTACACCCCTCCTGGGGAACCTCGCTATTCTGTCAGATTGCTTCTTTCTGTGCCCTTCTCTTCAACTGCCATCTCCAGACTTTACTCCTTTCAGCTTGCTGCTCCCTATGCCTATTCCACCGCACAACCCTACAGTGTTTCCCACTAATATCTCCAGCCAAACAAGGGGAACACTATCTACATAATTTTTTTTTCGGAATGTACACAATGAAGGCCACTCTTTTATTGTACCTCCTTATAGTGTACTAGTCCTTTTTATTCTTTTTTCTTTCAACTTTCAAAGGGGTCATAACTCCCCAACCACACCGGAGAACAATACCTCCACAGTGTGTCATAACATAGTCTTATCATGTGCAAATTTTAAATTTGTAAAATAAAAGAAGCACTTAGCTTTCCTCTTCAATCCAAGTTGACTACGGTCAAATGCGCTGATGAGGGATCTGTATGGTTTCTCCTACCACAAAAAAAGTGTAACCTCATGTAGACAGTTCAAATTCCCCCAAAGGCTCCAATGACCAAGTCACCGTTCATCAAACGCCAAGACGCTTCAATAAATTCCAAACAAGGCAACTGTCCATATGTTAAATGGTCTATATCAACATATGGACAGTTGCCTTGTTTGGAATTCGTTACCAGAGGATGTAGTAAAAGCTATTAGTGTAGCTGGGTTTACAAAAGGTTTGGAGAAGTTCCTGGAGGAAAGGTCCATAAACTATTATTAAAGAGAACCCAGGAAACCCACTGCTTACCTCAGGATGAGCACTGTGAAACCTGTGTACCATTTTGTGAACCTTCCAGGTACTTGTGACCTCGATTGGCCACTGTTGGAAACAGGATACTGGACTTGATGGACCTTGGTCTGACCCAGTATGGTATTTCTTATGTTCTTATGTAAATTCCTAATGCACTTTAGTAAAGGGCCCCTAAGTAACTACACTAAAACTAGAAATAAAACTATGTACACTTAAACGTGTACATAGTTAACACAAGTTCCATGTAAAATATACAGAAGTATATTGATTTTTGTTCGATGTGAACCGCCCCTGATCTCTGGAAGGGGCGGTATATAAGAAACTGTTAAATAAATAAATAAATAAATATATAGGCAAAATTGAAGCTGAAATCTCAAGAAGCCAGATTCTGCCTGCAGTGCAACACCAGAGAAATAGAAATAGATACATTTCACCAGTTCAGTGCCAACTGCAAAGGAAGAACATGTAAATTCCAAAAATATAAATATTTTTCTCATTTAACTGAAAATGAATTCTTTTTTCTACCTTTCTTTTCTGATCATTTACTTTTTCTAATTGTACTGCTCCCAGTCTGCTTTCCTCTGTTTTCCATTAACTCGCTTTCCAGATTTTCCATTTTCTTATCTCTCTTCTTATCTTCTTCACTTCCTCCCTTAATCCATCTCGGACATTGACATTCAGATTTTCTTTTCATCTTTCTTCCATTTATTTTTCTCCCTCTTTATCCACTCAGATATCACTAATCCTTCTTACCATCCATCATTCATTTTCCCTTTTTTACTGCATCAATCCTTACAACAGCTCTCTCATTCCCCATCTAACTCTCCTTTCACAGTCTCTTATGCCACAGTCTTTTACCAACTCTTCACTCTTCTCCCCCATCTAGCATCCCTCTTCCTCATTCCCTATCCCTATCTGGCATCTCCTTTTTTTCTTTCCTCCATCAAGCATCTCCATCCTCTTTCTATTCACTCATCTAGCATTTCCACCCTCTCTCTTTCCCTCTTCCAGTCAGTATCTCCCCATCACTTTCTCTGCATCTCACCCTCTCTTCCCCTACCCCCTCCATTTCCAATGTTTCTACTTTCCTCTCTCCCTATCCTCCTCATGCCATGTGGCTCCTCATCTCTCTGTCTCCCTTTCCCCAGTGTGCAGCATATCCTCCTCTCTCCCCTCCTCTAACCCTTAGGGGTATGTTTACTAAACCGCGCAATTGTGTGGGGCACACTTGAGCGTGCGCTAAGGTACCTTAGCGCACACTAATAGTGGGTTTTTGGTGCCCCGCACACGTGCGCGCCGCCCGCACACATGCGTGCCGCCAGCAAAAGTGCGCGGCGCGCTGATGTGCGATAGAGGCGTGGAAAGGCATTTCGAGGGCGGAGGAAGGCTTCCGAGGGGCGGGGGGATCGGGTCAATGGGTGGAGAGTGGGAGGGGAGAGGCTCCCCACACAGGAGCGGGGCTGAATTTCGGTCCAAAATATACCGCGAGTGAAAACCTCGCGTTAGAGCCGATTTAAAGGGAAGAGAAACCATTTCCGTCAGCAATGTACAGCAAAACCGGGGAAACCTACAAAACATGAGCAGTGTGATACATGTGCACAGAACAAAATGTCAAATAAACTTTAAAATGACCACAAGAAATATTGTAAAAATTATAGGTCAGCTGGGCAACAGTGATAGCAATGGGAAACAATAAAAAACACTCCCAGGAAAGCTCCAAAAAAAAGAAATGAGTTTTGGAAGGGTCTACGCTCCGTAGACCCTTTCAAAAATCATTCCAGTTTATTGGAGCTTTCCTGGGAGTGTTGTTTAATGTTGCCCAGTGATATCACTGTTGCCCAGCTTGGATATGGGTGTTTGCCCCTTTTTCCGAAGTCATTTGTGAGGTTTATTTGCAATTTTGTCTCCATACAAGGTAAATGAGCCCACAGTAATATTGTGCAGAGCAGGGTTTCTGACTCGTCAGGCCAGGTTTCCTATCTCCAGGGACTACACTATCTCTGTGGCCACAGTGTGGTGCAACGGACACAGCCCATGCCTGTAAGACCAGAGGGTTATAGGTTCAAATCCCAGCTGGGGCTCCTGCCAACCCAGGCTCCACATTTTTACCCACCACTAAACAGTGATAGTAAAGACACTCCTTTATTGCAGAGAACATAAGCATGGTTCAAACACCCATATTTTACCCTACACCACACACAAACCATAACAATGGGCATTACCTACAGCCATGTCACCCTGATTCAGTCCTGGAGTGCCACCAGTCAATCAGGTCATATGCTTTTTCCCAGATAAGGACATGTCTGTATGTTGGCGGAAGGGTACAGGTAGTGGAGGGGGCAGTGGCTGCAAGCCACAGCAGAGAGTGGCCTAGGCCTGGGCAGGCTGGCACCGTCCACCGCAAGACAGGCTCTGTTGGATGTACAGTCATGGACTCCCCAGGGAATGCAGCATATCTGTGGCAACATGGTGGTGCAGTGCACACAGAGAGTGTGTGCAAGAACAGAAGGTCACAGGTTCAAAAGCCAGCTGGGGCTACTGCCAATACTGTCCACATATTTTTCCCACAACTAAACCGTGATAGTAAGGACAAATCTTTATTGCTGAGAACCTACGCATGGTTAATACGCCTATATTTTACCACACCAAACACAGACACCATAAACAGCCACATTACCTAGAGCAGAGTCTCCCAAATGCAGTCCTGGAGGGCCCCACACCATCCAGGTTCCATGCTGCCTCTAATAAAGATGCCTGTGCTGCACATCTATGCACCAACCCCATGGTATGCAGATGTAGCTCATGCATATTTATGAGGGACAGCATGAAAACTCAAACAGTGTTTGGAACACCAGGACTGGAGTTGGGAAACTCTGCCGTAAAGCAGCAGCCAACAGGGCCAGACACACCCACACACACACCCACAGGCCCCATTGGCCAATGCCTCCTGGAGAGGCAGGACATTGGGCCCTGCCTGTATCTCCCAATACTAGCAGTTGCATACCGTAGCAATGCCACCCTACACCTGGGTATATGGTACACAGCTATCAAACATTTCCCATGATAACTGGCAGATATCAATTCCTAAGTTAAGCACATTTTGCTCATTGAGCTCCACCATAACAATCATTCTGATGTCTGCGGTATGTGCTGCAGGTCTGGTCTCTGACAGTGTTTACCACCCTGGGGAGTGAACCCCAACAGTACTGCATACCATATCCATGCCTGTACTGTGCCCAGGACTGGTGTGCTGGGTATGGCTGCTGAACTCCTCCATAGTAGCACAATGCTGGCATAGGTGTGGGGGTGGCTGTCTGTCTATCCAGTGTGTGGTGGCTGCAAACACCATCCACAGCCCACACTGCCAGCAATGTTGCCAGTATTGGGCTGCCAATGTGCATAATGAGGAGCAAGGTACCACGGGGTGGCCTGGCCAGGGTGCATCTGCACAGGGCATAGGGCACTGACTGGGACATTTTAGTGCCCGGCCATCACCTACACAGACAGGGTGACCTCAGTATGTCCTGCTGAGAGATCACTCTCACCCTGACTGTGCAGTGACCACAGCATGGCTAGGCACCCCCATAGTGCTATATAGTATTTCTCTCATGTGATAGATATGGGTTTCCTTTTGGGGCCCAGTCACTGATTTATCTGCCTGCTGTGTATGCTGACATCCCAGTTCTGGGTGCACGCATCTCCACTGGGAACATGCACTATGGACTAACTAGCAGACTGCTTACAGCTGGTATGTGTCTTGATGGAGTGGTTTGCAGGGTGCAGCGGATGATGACTTGCTGCAGGAGAATATCAGATAGTGGTGGGGTGCAGCTTACCATATCCAGGCCTAATGTCTGTCTGCTAATGTGTTATGGATGTGTATAGAGCTGCATTGACTGCGCTGTGGGGTGTCTGTTCCTCAACAGGACCGGGGTTGATGGTCCCCTCTACTGCCACCTTTGCAGGGAGGTAGAATGTGGATCTATTGATAGGAGACCCTGTTTGCCACCCTCAGCCTTGGAGAAAAGGGGGGGGGTGGTGGTACATTGCCCACCTAGGGGTCCATAGGGGGCTACACCTGACTGAGACAGAGATAGATATCCAAAGTGTTTCTGCAGAAACTACCTATCTCACAGTCTAACACTGCTTTGGACCTCCGGCATGGCCTTATTCAACGATGGAAGGTGCTGTGGACCTGGTGCTGGGTGCCTCACTGCACACTCAGGGTGGGCACAGTACCCGCACAATGTGTCGGTGTGTAGCTACTCTGTGCCAGTTAAACACACGGTCAATACCCCCTACCAGGCCGAGGTGCTGTGAGGGTGCACATGGTCACTTCCCCCTACCAGGCAGAGGTGCTGTGTGGGTGCATTCCCCATCTTGTGTTTATCTGTGGACAGCTGATTTGCATGTGCAGTGCATCATGGGTATGGGTGTGCTAACCCTATCCTGGTGACCACAACAGCCTGTCTGTGTGGTGACATGCAGGCTCTCTGCAGCCAGCCTGGGGCTTGCTAGTAGCTATGGAGCAGTAGCTCAATGGTTGTTTCACTTCCTATGAAGCCAGAGGTCATGGACTCAAACCCACAGTGGGGCTGTTTGATAGGGTTGTCCAACACATTACCTTTATTTAATGTACATATTTTGATGCCAGCAAAACCACCCTCAGCGTACTGTACCCATAAGGTGCTTTATAGGGCGCCCTATAGGGCACCTTATGGTTCCCGTCCATATAAGGTGCACTATACATTATCCTGTGACGCAACTTATAGGGTACCCTATAGGGGACATTTTAGGGTGCTGTGGCGGACAGTGCAATTTATAATGTGCCCTATGGAGTGCCTTATAGGGTGCCTTATACGGCACCTTCAATTACGGCACGTGAGGGTGTGTTTGCTGGCAGCAATTAATAAATTAAAAATAAAGTGCTGCAGGGAAACATATGTGCAATGCAAAGCTGATGCCACAGCCAGCCTTACATATTAGGCACACTGGGGTGCAAACTCATGACCCCTGTATCAGCAGTCAGTGCCGTAACCATTGTGCTCCACTGCTGCTCCTCCTTGCCTGTCAGTGCACCTACTTATGCTTTCCATTCCTTAAACTGCACAGTGCTGCCATAACAAACAGTACTCTGACCTTGCGGTACCTCATACGGCACCCTCTAAAGCGCCCTATAAGCAACATTCTAGGGTGCCTTGGCTTTCAGTGCACTTTAAAATGTGCCTTATAGGCCGCCTTATGTTAACACGCTTTGAGAGTGCGTTTGCTAGTAGTGAAAATTAAAATAAACATAAAATGACTCCAAAAGCAATCTTCCCCATAATACATAATGCCGCAGTCAGCCTTGTTCATTGGGCACTGTGGGGGATTGAACCCTTGATCTCTGCACCATTGGTCAGTGTCTTAACCATTGTGCTGTGGTTCTGTTCCTGTGCTTGCACATTAGCGCGCCGCCTTATGCCGCCCAATATTTAAAAGCCTCCTAAATCAATAGCACACCACCTAATGCCCATCAGCACACCACCTTATGCTGCACAATATTAGACTAGCTCCTAAAGTAACACCTCAGGCAACTGTCTACATTGAGCACTGTGGGGGATTGAACCCCTGATCTCTGCACTATTGGTACATGCTTTAACCATTGTGCTGTGGCTCTGCTTTTCTGTGTGCACATCAGCGCGCCACTTATGCCTCCCACGCAGCTTCCTCATGCGCTAATGTGCGGGGCGCACATGGGCACCGCGCACCTTAGCGCATATGTCAATCACGGCTTTTCTTTTTCAGGACGGAATGCCCACTCCTTATATGGCATCCGCTCACTACCGCGGCCCGCACATTAGCGGGGTTTTAGTAAACATACCCCTTAGTGTCCTGTTCTTGCCTCCATCTCCTTATGCCGCATCTCTATGGTCCAATACTCCCCTCTGTCTCAGTAGGCCCCCTCTCCTGTGTCCAGCATTTTCCTTCCATCTCCCTAGGCCTTCTCTGTCTCCAGCATCTTCTCTCTTCCCCTACCACATACTGAGGAACTGTGAACATCCCAACCTGGTCTTTCCATTTCCTTCTTCAAGAATCTATGCAAAATGGGGCTTTAAGGTCATTGGAAGGTATATTAAATATATAGAAGTATTTAATTAAAGCCTTTTCTCTGGAAAAAAAATGTTTTCCCTGTGGGTGTAGGTCGAGGAAAGCCACATGAGCCCTGGCCTTTCCAAGCTTTAACCCCCCTCCTGCTAGTACTGCCATAGCTTCTTGCAGCTTTCTGTTCTACTTCTCTGCCACTGCCCAGACATTTTTACCTCTAATCCCGCATCTCCTGTCTGGGCTCCTTTTCCTTGAAAGGGCAGTGACAGCAAAAGAAAAAACAATAATGCGCAACAGGAAGTCTTTACATCCCTGTACTGTTGAAGGCTCTGCCATGATATATAATTGCTGTTTCTGTAGGGGTGAAACCCTCAGAGTCTTCAACAGCACAGGGATGTGAAGTCTTCACCGTGCCTGTTACTCTTTCTTATTTTACTGTTGCTGCTCTGCTTAGATGGGGTCATGGCAGGGAAGGGAGGGAGACATGGAGATGCTGGACCTGATGAGGGAGGGGAGGTGGGAGAGAGTATGTGCATTGGGGCAATCTGGGAGCAGAGCAGGGGTGGATACATAGGTTAGCTAACCTAAACTGGCTAAAGTTAGGAAGAAAAAAGTCTGTTCCAACTTTAGATGGTTTAGCCATCCGGCCCGGAGACTGAATATCACTCTGACCTGTTACCTAAAATGCTAACCAGGCAACCTGTCTATTCAATGCCGGTGGCTAATTTGGCCTGGCATTGAATATCCAGGCATTATTTAAAGCTGTGATGGCCAGTTGCTTTAACAGCACTGGCCACCTCCATTGAATATGCCCCCCTATGTTCCTTGATCTTGATATCCAGATGTTTACATCATCTTCACTTTCAGCCAGTAATGTGTTATCATCAGCATAGCAAACGTTGTTGTTGAGTCTTCCACTAATCTTCATATCTTGGTTGTCTTTATACAGTCCTGCTCTGATTTGAGCAGGGAGGGGGAAAGTATGCAGCTACGTCATACACCTTTGCTGATTTTAAACCATTCTGTTTGTTCTTGTTCCCTTCCAGCTATTGTTTCTTGATCAATGTAAAAGTTGTACGTGAGAGCTATCAGGTGTTGTGGTATACCCATGTTTCTTAATGTGACAGAGTTTTTCACAATCTAGCCAAAGGCCTTGCAGTAGTCAATGAAACATATTTAGATATCCTTTTTGGTATTCTTTTATCATATCAAGGATCCAGCTCAAGTCCATCACCTTTCTTCAGTATTGAGATGAACACAGTCCATTGGCCATGATGTTGTCTTCCACATTTCCTGGCAGAGTTTTGTATTGTTAGAGCTGCATCTGATTGCCGTAGTACTTTAATGGGAATGCAATCAAATGGCTTGTGCTTTGTTCTTTGATAATGTTAGCTCCGCTCATATGTTCTCAGCATAATATATTTTAATTTTTTGATCTGCACATGCCATAGTTGTGTATGCTTCCAGCACTTGTGAGTTGATGATTGCAGTTTCTCCCAACCCAGGACTCAGTTTCTTAGAAAACATGCTTGTTCAAACCCAAACCCAAAGTGAGGCCCCTCATGTAGCTACTGAAGCCACATCAGGGATTACTGTCAGATAAATCCAGTGTGCACATCAATTCACAACTTACATACAAAAAAAAAAAAATTTTATCTATCAAATTCACTGCGGCATTATGTTTCTTTTTGGAACCATTGCTCTCATGCAATTCAACATGGCGAATAGATTTTTAAAAATGCCAGTCCTACACTTCCAGTAGTTCAAATTAATTTCAATTAAGCATTGTCTATATTAATCTCATTAATTTATATATAACTACTTTTAAACAATCTCTATCATTATATGAATATCTTAATGAACTCATTAGTGCACTATAAAGCACTTTAATCTTAATAAAGATGTCCTACGTTCAAGCTAACTAGAGTTTTTAGTTATTCCAATTGCTGCTGTAGCCCAGGAAGCTTACACACCAGCAAAGGTCTTTTCCATCATTGATCCCATTAGCTGGAGCTTGGTTCCACTCTCTTTTTAGCAACAGGCTGATTACTTGGTATTTTGTAAAGCATTAAAAACCTACCTGTTTGTATTATATCCCTAATATCAAGTGTTTCTTATACCTTGTTTTTGTAATGTTAATGTTTATGTCCATGTCTGTATCTATCTTCTAACATTGTTATTTTTTTGTGAGTCACCTAGTAATTAGATGATAGGCAGGAGATAAATGCAATAAATGAAATTAAATGAAATATCCAACAGCTACTTGTTTCTTTAAACTACTAATTTTTGCCATCAATTTACAAATGTGCTTATCTAATTAATCATGTTTATTAGAATAATTAGAACACCTCTGATCATTTAATCAGCTTATTATTCTTAATCCAAGCTGACTTATCATACTGTTAAAAATTGCTTTATTTTCTTTAGATCAATTAAATGAATTTTCACAGACTGTTTTTCTTGTTAATGTCATTTTGTTAATTTATTACTGGCATCTTCCAAAATATGTATTCCATTCAATTTGTAAATTTAAGCCTTTTGGTTCCACGGAATGTAATTCATGGATTCATTTTTATTCTGATTGCAGTAGAGCATTATTTCTTTTAGTACCTTGAATAATCTTCAGAACTACCTCAATTACACTGTAACAGGTGTGATGGTGTGATTCATTGTAAAAAGGGGCAATTTCTCCAAATGGCTTAGTTTTACACATAACATGACAGTCATAAAGCTCATTCCTAAACCAGGGTATGTGCAGTATGAGCTTAGTCTCTCAAATTTACTGCTAATGCTCACCATAATTGCATTAAGCCAAAGAAATCTTCTTTCTGGAGTTCATAAGATGTAACATGTATAGGAGTGGAGGAGTGGCCTAGTGGTTGGGGCAAGGTACTTCAGGCTGGAAGGTTGGGGGTTTAAATCCCACTAGATGACAGCAACCTGGGGCCAGAAGGACTGGGGTTTCTAGGCCCACAGGTGCTCCTTGTGGTCTTGGGCAAGCCACTTAACCCTCCATAGCCCATGTTCCCTGTAAAATAGTTATCTCCAAGTTATAATGCCCTGTTCAATGTAATTTCAGTTTGTTCAATGTAAACTGCCTTGATATCATGAAAGGCAGCATATAGGAAATGTTAAATAAATAAGCAACCTGTCAAGGTGTGATTGTAAATTCCTCTTAATCAGGTTCATGGCTCCCAATGAGAAATATTTCTGTATCATTCTGCCACTTTTTTGATCTCTGCATTTCTTTGTTTTTCAAAATCTTTTCCCTCTCCACACAATTCACAGAATCATTTCTTGGAAATGATACAGTACCTCTATTATCGGTGCCACTCTGTGGGTTTTCTCCTTTAACACTTAGGGGTATGTTTACTAAACTGCTGTAACGCGCAATAGTGTGCGCTATCACGCGTTAACGATCGTAAAGTTCCGCGGCGCGGTAAAACACCGCAAAAGGTGGAGAGAGGGCGGAGAGAAGGGGGTCAGTGGGCGGAGAGTGGGCGGGGAGAGGCTCCCTTCACACTAACGCGCTGATTTTCAGAGCTGAATTCCAACGCGAATGAAAACCTGCCTTTAAATGCACATTACAGGGGAGAGAAACAATTTCAGTGTCAGCAATGTACAGCCCAAGCAGGGAAACCTAAAAAAAGTGATAAGTGTGCTACATATGCACAGAACAAAAGGGCACAGAAACACTGAAAATGACCTCAACAAACTGGAAAAAAACCAAAACCAAGCTGGCCAATAGTGGTAGTAATGAGAAACATCAACCCCTCCCTCCCCCGATAAAGCTACATAGAAAAGATATAAATCGTGGAAGGGTCTATACTCCGTCCCCATACAAGGTGAATGAGCCCCCAGTGAAATAGCGCTGCTCAGGGTTTTCCCCTCCATCGGACGGGGTTCCTATGGCATGCACATGTCCCGCAACATCAGGGCGGGCATGTCGGAACGGCAACTGGACAGATGCCGGAAAAGGGGATACAGAGGGCCGCAGGCGGCACATGCTGTGGTGCAGCTGGGCCACAGTGCGGAATAGGGTGATGCCTAGGTGGCCCATACGAATGCTGAACAGCACACAGGAGAGCAGAGCTCCTGCAAGGATCAGTCAGTACACAGGGAGCAGAAGCAGTGGACGACCCAGTTGCTTAGTGTAAATTCCAAATAGCTTTATTGAAGATCCCCGACGCGTTTCGGCTTGCGCCTTTGTCAAGGGGAGAGTTGCTTACAAAAAATAATAATGATAATGAGTAATAATAAATCCATTAAATGGTTAAAAACATATATAAGTAACCTTATGAAAAGGCAACCGGGATACATTTATAAAAAGAGGAATTACTTTAAAAATTATTGTAAAATCAAACAAATAACACATAAATGGCATAATAAGAAATAAATACGCATATTATAATAATAAATAATTAAAAATATGTATAAATATACACATATATATAAAATAAAATAAAATAATTAAAATATATAATTGAATACAAGTAAACATAGAAAACCAGATGCAGGGCAGGAAACACAGAGAGACTACTCACTGTATGATGCACTGAGATGTTTCAATGTCAGTAAGGTGGTGTTTAGAGAGATTAATGATCCCATTCATAAGTCCCAGTCCAGATGTCTCTTGGACATGAGGGAATGGTCTCTGTCCCTCTCTCGTTGGGGCTGGGGCTGATACGTTTTGGAATATTGGTGAGATCTTTGAGGGTAAGGTTGAAATCTTCGACCACCTCCCCTCCAGAGAGAGTCCATCTGAAAACCCCGTAGAGGACTAAGGCGTGCTTGGCGGGTGGAGGGGGGGACTCCAGAGAACAGAGACCCAGAGGGGTCTAAAGTTTCTGCAGGAGCTTCACCAGTATGTCGGCGGCTTCTTTTTTGGTTCCTCTCTATACTTGGGGAATGGGAGGGTGATCTATTACGAGTTTTGTTTTGGTTTCTTGAGTCATTTCTATACCATGGTTTGGGAGAACGGGGGGGATGAGCAGGATGTGTGGTTTGTGGTTTTCTATAGGAGGTACTCCTTGGTCTGGTTTTAAAACCTGAGCCATCGTGTGTCCAGTAGTAGACTGTATTCAATTTATAATCTTCCTCATCTCTTTTTAGTTTATTGATTTTAATGTCTTTAATTTCCTTTTTGTATTCTATGGTGTTGCGGTCAAATTTCCTTTTCTCTGCTTCAAAGTTGGAATCTTGTTTTTTAAGTTTATCTATAGATGCATCAATGGAGGGCTTAAGGACTTCTGCCCTGCGTCTGGAGGTAGTCACAATTAAAATCATTAGATCAAGTGAACATTTGTTCAAAATTTTTATCCAGTCTGCCATAAAGGTGTTGTCGTCTCGGAACATGCCCGGTGCCTTTTGGACTCTAATTATTTTATTTTATATATATGTGTATATTTATACATATTTTTAATTATTTATTATTATAATATGCGTATTTATTTCTTATTATGCCATTTATGTGTTATTTGCTGATTTTACAATAATTTTTAAAGTAATTCCTCTTTGTATAAATGTATCCCGGTTGCCTTTTCATAAGGTTACTTATATATGTTTTTAACCATTTAATGGATTTATTATTACTCATTATCATTATTATTTTTTGTAAGCAACTCTCCCCTTGACAAAGGCGCAAGCCGAAACGCGTCGGGGATCTTCAATAAAGCTATTTGGAATTTACACTAAGCAACTAGGTCGTCCACTGCTTCTGCTCCCTGTGTACCATACGAATGCTGAAACAGCAGAGCAGCCAGACAGCAACTGCTGAAGGCCCAACATGGGCACGACTGTGTTTCCCACAGTGTCACAGGAGATAGTACCAAACAGCTACCCCCAAGGGCACGGAACATTGGCAGGCGGGGCTGGGGGGGAGCGTGGATGTCTATGCAGGCACCCCTACCCCAGAACCTGCACCATAGGCAGCCACCTACCTGCACACTGGATGGTCTGAGACTGCGCACCACCAGCACCACCAGCAGAAGGGCATGTCAGCATGGTGGCTGAGGGATACTGGTGGTGGAGGGGGCAGTGGCAGCTGCCCAGAGCAGACCGTGGCCTAGCCCTGTGTAGGTGGGTGCCGTGTACTGCAACAGACGGGCCCTGTCTGACGTACAGTCATGGTATCACCAAGGAATGTACTGACTCTGTGACAACAAGGTGGTGCAGTGCCCAAAACCAGTGTATTCAGAAGCAGAAGGTCACAGGTTCAAGTCCCAGCTGTGCTTCCTGCCAACCCAGTCCCCATATTTTACCCACTACTACAATGTGCTAATACAGACAGCACCTTTATTGCAGATGACATAAACATGCCCAAGACACCTACATTTTACCCTACAGAGCACAGACACCATAAACATGCACATTACCTAAAGCAGAGTCTCCCAAATGCAGTCCTGGAGGGCCAAACACCATTCCGGTTCCATGCTGCCTCTAATAAAGATGTCTGTGCTGCATTTCTATGCGCCACCCCCATGGTATGCAGATGTATCTCATGCATATTCATGAGGGACAGCATGAAAACCCGAACAGTGTTTGGCACCGCAGGACTGGAGGTGGGAACCTCTGCCGTAAAGCAGCAGCCAACAGGGGCAGACACACCCGCACCCACAGGCCCCATTATCCAAAGCCTCCTGGAGATGCAGGACTTTGGGCCCTGCGTGCATCTCCCAATACTAGCACTTGCATACCTTAGCAATGCCACCCTAAACCTGGGAATACGGTACACATCTATCAAAAGGTTGCTATTTATGGGGCGGCCCAAGGTGGGTGCAGGGCCATGTGCGGAGGCTCATTGCGGGGCCTCATTTGCATAAGGAGTCTCATTTGCATAAACATTAGCATAATGTTAACATACCTCTTAATGAGTGTCTGGATAAAAAAGACTACCAGATTTCTACACTACTATACTCCAGGGCCAACCACCAGGCACATTAAGATGTACTATAACACTGACCATTTAGAACCCATAGCAAACCAGCCAAATCATAACAGCTCTACCAGGACTCACAAAGCACCAAATCCTACCTATTAAAAAGGCAACACTGCAAATATTAAATCAATACATCTCCTACTAGGGAAAGAGAACAAGTGGCACTGTCAAACAGAAACTACAAGAATAGAATACCTCAGCTCAGTTGCACATGCAGAACATAGACCATCACCAAACAAAGAACAAGGAATCACAATTTAGAAATCAGAAGACAATAATGAAATTGGGAACCCCTAAAGCCAAACTTGGAATGTACAACAACACTATAAATTAATTTCCTTTTGTACTAAACAAAAATGCAAAGACGTTAGTGATACACATTTCCCAGAGCTGACATATTCCAGTTAATAAATTCAAAACAAAAAAAGTATTTTTCTACCTTTTGTTGTTTGGGCATTCTATTTTTCAATTGCAATTGCTCCAGTCACTTTCTTCTAGTCTCTAATTCTCCATTGTCTGCTGTCCATTTGTCCTTTTTTCTCTCTTCTAGATTTTTTCCATTCTATCTTCTACATCTGCTTTAACATACTGATCTTTCACCTTTTGCTCTTTCCCCAATTTATTTTTTATTCCTTTATCATCCACTCAAATTTCACCCTTCCATTCTCAATCCCCACTTACTCTGCCAATATCCAGCAATTTGTAGATTTTTCTTCCCTCCCACACAAAATATATTTTCCCCCTCCGTCCTCATTCCCCCAGCCCCATCCCCTTCTAGTCCTCCCCCAAAATCAGCTCCCTTCTAGTTCCAGCCCCACTCAGCATCCGCTCCCTTATAATTGCATTCTCCCCCCCCCCGCATCAGTCCATTTCCAGTCCTAGCCCCCCCAAACAGTTCATTTCCAGTCCTATTCCATCCAACATCAGCCCATTTCCAGTCCAAGCTCCCCCCATCAGCTCATTTGCAATCCTAGGCCCCCCATCAGCCATTTCCGATACTAGCCCCCCATAAACCAATTCCAATCCTATTCCAGTGAGCTGATGGGGTGCTTGGACTGGAAACTGGGCCGAGTGTGGAGGAGCTTCAGCCCATTTCCAGTCCAAGCTCCCTCACACTCAGTCCATTTCCAGTCCGAGCCTCCCCATCAGCTCATTTCCAGTCTGAGCCCCCCCTCCTCCATCAACTCATTTCCAGTCCAAGCTGCCCCTATCAGCCATTTCTAAAAGTAGCTCCCCCCCATCGGACATTTCCAATCCTATTCCAGAACTACATCAGTCCATTTCCAATCCTACCCCCCAAAAGCCCATTTGCTGTCCTAGTCCTCCCCATCAGCTCATTTGCAGTCATAGCCACCCCCCCCCACTCAGCTCATTTCCATTCTTAACCCCCAGTCCATTTCCAATCCTAGCCTCCCCCTCAGCCCATTTCCAATCCTAGCCCCCCCCATTCAGCCCATTTCCAATTATAGCCCCCCAGCCCAATTCCAATCCTAACCTCCCCCATTCAGCCCCTTTCCAATTATAGCCCCCCCAGCACATTTCCAATCCTAGCCTCCCCCCATTCAGCCCATTTCCAATTATAGCCCCCCAGCCCAATTCCAAGCCTAGTCTCCCCCCATGCAGCCCATTTCCAATTATAGCCCCCCCCAGCCCAATTCCAATTTTAGACCCCTCCACAGCCCATTTCAAGCCCAAGCCCCCCTAACCGAAGAACCCCGCAGCAGGCTTTAGTGGCTCCCAGCAGGCTCAGCACAGCTCGTTACAGCCGCCAAAGTGAAGAGCGCTGTTCCCTTCACGTCAGCAACTGTATTGTTTATTTTATTTATTTATTTATTTAGCGTACATTTATATCCCGCTGCTTCCAGTGATCAGCAGCGGTTGTTACACATGGTAAGGTTGACTGTACTGGCCAGAATTAAGGCTGTATACAAACTGATTTATGGAGGGGGGGGGGTAAGAACAGCAAAAAAAAAGTTTACAGGCTTACAGTTGATTGTTGTTGAGGATCACCCAAGGTACATTATATACATATAAACAATTGACAGGTTCAAACAAGGTACATTAAAAACATATTTACAATTGACAAGACTGTTAAAACTGTATAAGTGATCCGAATCTGCATATTTACACGTGGCCGCGTGTAGCTCATGAGGTAAGGTTGTAATGAGATTGGAAAAGGTGCGTCTTAAGCTCTTTTCTAAAGTCCTTTAGATCACAGATTTCACGCAGATCACTTGGCAACCGATTCCAGAGTGTAGGAGCTGTAAATGAGAAGGCTCTGTTACTGGTACAAGCATTGGTCTTTGTGAATGATCTCGGGAGGCAGATGGTGTTGAGGTTTGTTGCTCTCCTACTTCTGTTGTTGGGTGGATTGGAAATCAAGCTGTTGAGGTGAGAGGGATAAGTTTGAAAGTAGTGACTAGCATTTTGTATTGAATGCGGGCCGTGATGGGGAGCCAATGCAGCTCAATTAGGGTGGGTGTAATGTGGTCAGAGAGTCCTTTTTGCATGATGATTCTGGCTGCAACATTTTGTGCCATTTGCAGAATATTTGTAGTTTTCTTTGGTAGGCCTTGCAGTATGGCATTGCAGTAATCTAGGTGTGGAATGATGAGGGCCTGAGCGACAGATCTGAAGTCATCATGATCAAGGATGCTACGTAAAGGCTGCAGGACTCTTAATTTATGGAAAATGGCTCGATTGGTATTTCGAAGGTGCCTGACCATATTTAGGTTGCTGTCAAGCATCACACCTAGATATTTTATCTCCGATTTTATGTTGTAATTATTGTTGTTCATGGTGACAGTTTTAGGGGGCTCGAATCCTGGTTTCCTGGAGATACACATTGCTTCAGTTTTCTTGTGGTTAATGAACATGTTATTTCGTTGGAACCAGATTTGTAGCTCGTGTAGGCATTTTTCAAGCTTGCTGATGTTCGGGTTGTTTGCATCTAGTTGTGTGTAGAGCATGAGGTCATCCGCGTAGATATGGTAGTTGATCTCGTGGGCTTGGAAAATTTTGCACACTGGTTGCAGGTATAGGTTGAATAGGAGGGAGGAGAGGGCGGAACCTTGCGGAATGCCCTGGGTTTGCGGGAAAGGGGTTGCTTTATCATTGGAATGAAGATCACAGGCACGCTGAGAGCAGGGACACAGGAAGTGTCCTTTGACATCTGGCACGCCTGCGATCTTCATTACAATACAGCTGCCGACGTGAAGGGAACAACGCTCTTCACTTCAGAGGCTGTAACGAGCTGTGCTGAGCCTTCTGGGTGCCGCTAAAGAAGGTGAGCAGTGTGCAGAATGTTATTGACATGGGGCCCCTGAAGCGCAGGGCCCTGTGCCAACAACATTCATGCTCAATTGACGGGCCATCCCTGCAACCTGACACCTCTGCCCGCCCTCGCTCTGACCTCGCTCTGCCCACTCTCCACCCCTCCCACCCTCCTACTCTACATGCACTGGGGCTCTGGCCATGTCAGGGGGATGGGATGTGGAATTGGGGCAGGATGGATAAAGGATTGCACATCCCACCAGAACATACAGCCCCACTATCTGCCTCTCTGAATGATCTCCATAGTGTATCTGGATTTGCAGAAAGCCTTTGACAAGGTCCCTCTTGAGAGACTCTTGAGTAAATTAAAACATCGTAGGATAGGAGGCTGTGTACTATTGTGGATTGGTAGCTGGTTAAAAGATAGAAAACAGCGTATTTTAATGATCTGAGGTGGGAACTATGAGAGACGTGATCACATTTGCAGACAACACAAAATTGTTCAAAGTTGTTAAATTACACAGGTCTGCGACTAAAAAGCTGTTTGATTATTTTCATCTAATTTCCATGTATTTTGGTGTGCTGAAAACAAATAAAATATTGAAAAAACTCCTAGACGTCATGATTTGCCACAACATGCAAAATTGTCTTCAAATTTATCAAATTTTTTCAAATTACTATTAATTAATTTAAATTACTATTAATTAATTCACATAAGTGCATTTAAGATATAAAATGCCAAAAAAACCTTAAAGGGGTTGTCTGAGTTATGTAAAAAAAAATAGAGCACTGTAAATCTGATGGTCAGCAATATATACATAAGCTAAGCAAGTTTTAAGTCCGTGCTTCTAATGGTAGAAGGGGTTAATCTTTCCTGAAGAATCCAGTGGGAGGGAGACACAGGGCAGATAGCAGCAGTTCCGGTCAGTTCAGGGGGGCGTGGCCAGCACTGTGACGTCTCGTGTACAGACACAGAGCTGCTCTCTCCTGCATGCCACACTTGTGCACGAATCATCCTCAGGTTCTTGGTTCTAGGCTGTTCACACTTTTTCCATCGCAATTCGTGTTAGCTCGTCATTCTTCAACCGTTATGTTATGGCTCCGCGAAAGTGTATTAATTCGCCAGACAGTTTCTGTTTCATCTGTGGTGAATATACAGTGTTGAAGCGACAGCAGAATATTACAGACTTTGTGAAAAAAGTATACTTTGCATACTTTGGACTAAAAATTGGAGATCAAGATAAAGTCTGGGCGCCTCATAAAGTGTGCAAACGGTGTGTTGAGGACCTCCAAAACTTGTTCAAGGGTAAGAAAAAATCTTTCTGTTATTTGGATTCCTATGGTATGGCGAGAGCCAAAGAACCATAGTGACGATTGTTACTTTTGTTCATGCGATGTGAAAGGGTTTAATTCCAAATGGAATCATTCCATTTCATAACCCAATCTTCACTCAGCAATTCATCCCATCCCCCATGGTACAAATATACCATTACCCAAGCCCCCTGCTACCTTGGAAGAGATACCTAGCTCCGATGAAGGTGAAGTCATACCTGAACCAGATGACGAATCAAGTTCTGACTTTGAAGATGATACAAGACCAAAATTGTTTTTTCAGGAGAAGATGAATGATTTGGTAAGAGACTTGAATCTTCCCAAAGATGCCGCTGAGTTACTCGGATCAAGGCTGAAAAGCATGAATTTATTGTTGCCAGGAGTGTCATCTTCATGGTTCAGACATCGTGAAAAGGAGTTTGTTCCTTAATTCGCCCAGGAAGACAAGTTGGTTTATTGCATTGATGTCGAAGGTCTGATGGGTCAATTTAAAATCCAATATGATTCAGAGTAATGGCATCTTTTTATAGATTCTTCAAAAAGAAGTCTCAAAGCAGTTTTACTCCACAACGGTTTTTACACTTCCATACCTGTAGGTCATTCCGTACACTTGAAGGAAACCTATGAGAACTTTGAATTGGTTCTTTGTAAACTTAAATATGAAGACCATGGTTGGCAAGTGTGTGGGGACTTGAAGGTCTTGTGCATGCTGCTCGGGCAACAAGCTGGGTATACCAAATATCCTTGTTTTCTGTGTCTATGGGACAGTCGAGACCGACAAAAATCACTGGACCAAGAAGAGTTGGCAGCCGAGGGTGCTAACAGTTGGTGAAAAAAATGTCCTCTGAGAAACTTTGGTACCTTCCCATAAAGTTCTTCTACCACTTCTCCATATAAAATTGGGATTGATGAAGCAATTCGTAAAATCACTTCCAAGAGATGGAGAATGCTTCAAATACTTGGTCACCAAGTTTCCAGGCTTGTCGGAGGCAAAATTGAAGGAAGGTGTGTTCGTCGGACCAGACATTAGAAGGCTTATAGTTGATCAAGAGTTTGTCAATACCATGACAGATCCTCAAAAAGAAGGGTGGATTGCATTTAAAGAAGTCGTACAGAAATTTTTAGGCAATAACAAAGATCCTCACTACAAAAAGATCGTCGGACGAATGCTGAAAGCATTTCAAGCTTTAGGTTGCCTGATGAGTTTGAAAGTGCATTTCCTCCAGTCCCACCTTGACTACTTTCCTGAAAATTTTGGAGCTGTGAGTGAGGAACAAGGTGAACAATTCCACCAAGACATTAAAGAGATGGAAAGGAGATACCAGGGAAAATGGAGCATTACAATGATGGCAGACTACTGTTGGATGCTTCAGAGAGACATTCCAGATGCTACTCACAAGCGTAAATGCACCAAGAGGAGCCTCACAAGGAAGAAGAATCGAGTTTAGTGTGTGTAGGTGAGCTCATTTCAGTTCAAAAAAGGATTTTCATGAAAATATTGTAATAAAACTTTAATTTTATAAGTCTATTTCCATTTATTTTGAGGTATTGCCTTATTTAACTTAGTTACCTAAATTGTCAGGAAACGTGATGTCCTATGATAAAATGGAGGTCAAAAGTCATGCACTTAGGGAACAACAACCCAAGCTACAGTTACATGATTCAAGATTATGCATTAGGAATCACCACCCAGGAAAACGATCTAGACATCATTGTGAACATTACATTTAAACTCTGCTCAGTGTACAGCATCAGCCAAGAACTCAAATAGAATGCTAAGGGGTATGTTTACTAAACTGCGGTAATGTCAGTCGCGTTAGGTTCCGCGGTAAAAGCAGAAACTGCCAAATAAGGACATGGGCGGTACATCGTTACAGATAATGCGCGTTACCAGGCGCCATAGCCTGACGAGTGTTAAAAAACACCATGTAGAGCGCCATGCAAGGCGTCCTGTACGGCGCCAATAAGGTGTTTGATAAGCTTACTTGCATGGTGTCTAGAGCTATAGCACAATGGTTAATACACTGACTAAGGGTGCAGCAGTTGTGAGTTCAATCCTCCTGTGGATCTAATGAGTAAAGCTGGCTGAGACGTTACCTTTTACTTTAAATCAGTGGTGTCTGAAGCATTTTGTTTTTTAATTTTAATTAGTGCTGCCAGCAAACACACCCTCACAGGGCCGTAACCTAAGGTGCCGCATAAGGCACCCTATAAGGCACCCCAGAGGGCACATTATAAAGTGCACTGTCCGCCAAGGCACTCTATAATGTCCCCTATGGGGCACCCTATAGGGCGCATTATAGGGTGCCTCATAGGGCACTGTATAGGGCGTCTGATGAGGCACCGTAAGGAGACAGCACTGTGAGGGTTTTTTTGCTGGCAGCACCAATTTAAATTAAAAAGAGAAAATGCCTCAGACAGCCCTACCAAATAACCCCACTGTGGGATCAAACCCATGACCTCTGGCTCCACACACAGTGAAGTAACTAGTGGGCCACATCGCTAGTGCTGCTAACAAATCCCTGGCTGGCTACTGAAGGACGTCAGGTCATCACACAAACTGTCTGCTGTGGTGGCCAAGATTTGGGTTAACCCACTCATACCCATGGTGCACTGCACATGCAGATCAGCAGTCTATAGATGACCACAGGATGGGGTATGCACCCCCACAGCACCTCAGTCTGGTAGGGGGTACTGACCGTGTGTGTTACTGCCACAGAGTGGCTACAGACCGTCACAGTGGATGGGTCCTGTGCTCACCCTGAGGGTGAGGTGGGATGCCCAGCACCATTTCCGCAGCACCTGACTTTGCTCCGATGGGCTATGCTACAGATCCCCATCGGTGCCACTGTGTGATAGGCGGTCCCTGCAGATACCCTTAGCATTTGCCTGTGTCCATCTGTATATCACGTCTTGCCCGTGTGGATTATGCTGCACCCGGAATAGTGCATACACTGTGTGGGTGCCATGGTCACATGATTTCAGGTCGGGGGGGGGTTGGGCCCATAGGTGGTTTACGTACCAACACCCAACCCACTCTCTGTGGCTCAGGGAGGGAAACAGGAATTCTAACCAAAAGATTGACATTTTACTCCCCTGCACTGGTGACAGTAGAGGGGACCATTCACCCCAGTCCTGCTAGGGAATGGACACCCCTACAAAGCAGTCGATGCAGATCTGTACACCTCCATGCATTGGGCAGTGACAGACAGCCAGCAAGTAGACCTGGTATGGCGCAGCTGCCCCACACCACTATCTGACATCCTCCAGCAGCAAGCAAAGTGAGTCACCAGCCGCTGCACCCTGCAAGGTGTTCCAACCACACACATACCAACTGCAGACAGTCTGCTTGTTAATCCATAGTGCATGTTCCTGGAGGTGACGTGTGCACCCACACCTGGGATGTGCGCACACACACACACCAAGCAAATAGATCAGTGATTGGGCTCCAGAGGACAGAGCCCATATATCTCATTTCAGAGGGACACTATGTAGCACTATGGGGGAACCCAGCCATGCCGTGGTCACTGCACAGTCAGGGTGAGCGTGACCTCACAGCAGGACATGCCGTGGCCACCCTGTCCATGTAGGTGGTGGGCAGGCACTACAATATCCCAGCCAATGCCCTGGGCCCTGTGCAGGTGCATCCTGCCCAGGCCGCCCTGTCCGGCTATACCCACAGTACCTTGCTCCTCATTATGCACATTGGCAGGCCAATACTGGCAACAGTGCTAGCAGTGTGGGCTGCAGAGGGTGTTGGCAAACACCACACACTGGATAGACTGATGCACACCCCCACACCTATGCCAGCATTGTGCACCTATATAGGCTTTTGGCAGCCCTGGACACCGCACCAGTCCTGGGCACAGTGCAGGCATGGCTATGGTATGCAGTACTGTTGGGGTCTCTCCCCACGGTGGTGGACACTGTCAGGTACCAGACCTGACACACACTCCACAGACATCACAGAGGTTGGTATGCTACAGCCCACTGGGCAGATTGTGCTAACCTTAGGGATTGTTATGTGCCAGTTATCATAGCAACCTTTTGCTATCTGTGTACCATATTCCCGGGTTTTGGGTGGCATTGCTAGGGTATGCAAGTGCTAATATTGGGAGATGCACACAGGGCCCAACATCCTGCCTCTCCAGGAGGCTGTGGCTAATGGGGCCTGTGGGTGCGGGTGTTTCCGCCACTGTGGGTCACTGCTCTTGGACAGGGGTTCCCAACTCCGTTCCTGGTGGGCCGCACCATGTTCATGTTTTCATGCTGTCCCTGATGAATATGCATGAGATACATCTGCATACCATGGGGGCGGCGCATCGACATACAGCACAGGCATCTTTATTGCAGACAGCATGGAACCTGAATGTTGTTTGGACCTCCGGGACTGCATTTGGGAGACTCTGCTCTAGGTTATGCGCCTGTTTGTGGTGTCTGTACTCTGTAGGGTAAAATGTAGCTGTTCCAGGCATGGTCTATTACTGGATAAAACTATGGGGCATTTTTATTCTATCAGCACTAAAAGGTTCCATCTTTCTTACCACAGTCTATTACTGGATAAACCGATGGGGACAGAGTTGGCAGGGACCACAGCTGGGGTTTGAACCTGTGACCTTCTGCTCTTGAGCGCACTGGCTGTGCATACTGCACCACACTGACAGACCATGCCCTGGAGGTACCATGACTGTTTGTCATACGGAGCCTGTCTGTTGCAGTGCACGGCACCCACCTAGACCGGGCTAGGCCATGGTCTGCTGCAGCCAGGTGCCACTGCCCCCTCCAACACCTGTGCGCCCTCCGCCACCATGTTAACATGTCCTTCTATTGGAGACAGCATGACACCTGCATGATATGTAGCCCTCCCGGACTGCATTTGGCAGACTCTGCTCTAGGTAATGTGCCTGTTTGTGGTGTCTGTGCTCTGTAGAGTAAAATGTAGGTGTTCCAGGCATGTTTATTCTATCAGCAATAAAATGTTCCATCTTTCTTACCACGGTTTATTACTGGTAAAAATTATGGGGACAGAGTTGGCAGGGACCATAGCTAGGGTTTGAATCTGTGACCTTCTGCTCCTGAAGGCACTGGCTGTGCCTACTGCGCCACACTGATATCACAGGGATACATCATTCTGTGGAGGTACCATGACTGCTTGTCATATGGAGCCTGTCTGTTGGAGTGCACAGCACCCACCTACATGGGTCTGGGCCGTGGCCTGCTATGGTCAGATGTCACTGCCCCCTCTGCCACCAATACCCCTCCGCCGCCATGCTGCCATGCCCTTCTGCTGGTGGTGCTGGTGGTGCGCAGTCTCGGGCCATCAAGTGTGCGGGTAGGCAGCTGCCTATGGTGTGGGTAATGGGGTAGGGGTGCCTGGATGGACGTCCACGCTTCCCCACAGCACCGCCTGCCACTGTTCTGTGCCCTTAGGGGTAGCTGCTGGGTACTGTCCTCTTTGACACTGCGGAAGACACACTCGTGCCCATGTTGGGCCCTCATAAGTTGCTGTCTGGCTCTACTGTTTACGCATTCCTATGGGCCAACTGAGCATCACCCTAGTCCCCACTGTGGCCCAGCTGCACCATAGCATGTGCCGCCTGCAGCCCTCTGTATCCCCTTTTCCAGCATCTTCTCAGTTGCCCATTCCGACATGCCCACCCTGCTGTTGCGGAACATGTGCACGCCATAGGGAACCTGTCCACTAACAAGGGGAAGCCCTGATCTGCGCTATTTCACTGTGGGATCATTCACCTTCTATGGGGACAGAGCATACACCCTTCCACAGTTAATATCTTTTTCTGAAGCTTTCTCAGTGGTGTTTATTGCTGTTTCCCATTTATATCACTATTGGATAGCTTGGTTATGTTTTTTTCTTCGTTTCTTCTGGTCATTTTCACTGATTATTTGCCCTTTTGTTCCGTACACATGTATCACACTTATCACATTTTCTGGGTTTCCCTGCCTATGCTGTACATTGCTGACACTGAAATGGTTTCTCTCCCCTGCAAATATGCATCTAAAGGCAGGTTTTCATTCGTGGTAGGATTCAGCCCTTGAGTTCAGCGCGTTAGTGTGCCTGGAGCCTCTCCCCGCCCACTCTCCGCCCATTGACCCCTTCTCTCCGCCCTCTCTCCACCTTCTGCGTTGTTTTACCGCGCCGCGGAGATTTACGATCGTTACGTAACGTTAATGCGCGTTCTGAGACGTTAACGATCATTAACGTCTCATAACGCGCATTAATGTTACGTAACGATTGTTAACGTTACATAACGCGCGTTATGTAACGTTATCGCAGTTTAGTAAACATACCCCTAAGAATTATAAGGAAAGGAATGGAGAATATAACCAAAGATACTATGGTGCCTCTGTATTGCTCCATGGTGCAACTACATCTTTAATTTTGTGTGCATATCTGGTCACCATATCTAAAAAACCATATAGTAGAATTAGAAAAGGTATAGAGAAGAGTGATGAAAAAACTAAAAGGGGTAGAAGGGTACCCCTTTGAGGAAAGGCTTAAAAAGGTAGGGCTCTTCAGCTTGGAAAATAAATGGCTATGGGGAGATATTATAGAGGTCTACAAAATGAGTGGAGTGGAGCGAGTAAATGTAGATTGGCTATTTATTCTATCAAAAAGTAGAAAGACCAGGGGACATGCAATTACACTACAATGTTGCATATTTAAGACTAATCAGAAAAAATATGTTTCCACTCAACATACAATAAAACTCTAAAATTTGTTGCTGTTAGTGTAGTTGGGTTTAAAAGAGGTTTGGCACTGTTTACCCCTGGAATAAGCAGCAACCTTTTGGAACCTGTTGGGAACTTGTGTTCTAGATTGGCCACTGTTGGAAACAGAATACTGGACTTGATGGATCTTTTGTCTGATCCATTATAGCATATCTTACGTTCTTATGACCTTAGGGGGTTTTATTGTGTTTATTGGTTCAAATCAAAAGTCCTAAAAATAAGTCATCTGCATTAAGAAAAAAACATTAATTATTCACAATTTATTTAACGTATTATTCATGTGAATTGGGATTTTAGAAGGGGCTTCTAGAAAGAATCAGAGATGTTCAGAGTGGAATACTCAAAAATCCAGGAGAGTGGCAGCAGTTAATGGAGGGACGTAGAAGTTCCATCTCAAATTGCTCCATCTCCACCCTGAAAAGTGAACATCCCACTGATCAGTTCTGGTAATGGGCCCGTTGCAGATAGCCTACACCCGTGTGCATACCAAGTCATGCTATTTCACAAATGTGGATGTCCCAGAATCGCACAACCTCAGAAACAGGTATTTGGCTTGCTGGCTGCAAAGAAGAGACTGGTTGGGGGGGGGGAGCATACTTCCTGGTTAGTGGAGACCCTGTAGCTGGCGTTGTAAGAGCTGGTACTGGTGCTAGAGAGAGTCTTCTTGGAGGGGGCGGCCCTATGGTGACATCATTTGTGGGTGCCCCGGGACGCTTGAAAAGACCGCACAGCTTTTCTGCAGGTGGGGAGCATACTTCATGGCAGCAGAGACCCCATTGCTGGCATTGCAGGAGCTGGTGCTGGAACTAGAGAGAGTCTTCTTGGATGGGGTGGTCTTGTGGTGACATCATTCGTGGGCACCCCAGGATGCTTGAAAAGACCGCACAGCTTTTCACAGCCTGCGGTCATGGCCCATGGTCGTGGGCCTGAAGGGGCGTGTGACCAAAGGGGTACGCCCCTTCGGTGCCACTTTGAGGCCTGGTGGGCCCCTGAGTTTTGCCAGGAATACCCCATGGAGGGGTAAGATGAAAGCTAAGCCTTTGCAGAAGAAACTTGGTGGAACTGTATCGTCAATGCCCAAGGCTATTTCTGAGCTTTTGGACTCACATGTAATTGTGCTTTCAGGATTTCTGGCTTCGGCTAGGGTTCCCTTAATTGAGTCCCCTTCAATGTCATCTGGGGCTTCTTTAAGTCCTATAGTTCAGACACCTCCCCTAATCCTGGCTCAGCCCAGGCTGTGTTGGATGGGAACCTTGTGGCTCCCTTAATGGACCCTAGTGCGGCCAAGGAACAGGCTTCCTTGGGTCCACCACAGGCTTTGCTTGGCAGTTCCTCTGAGGATTTAAAAGTGATTAGTCACTCAGTGATCCCCATTTAGTTGATGTTACTTTGGTGGACATCTGGAGGGAAGTATCTAAAATTAATTTCCTATTACAAGGTCTCATGGAAAAGACTATAATTATTTCTGAGCAAGTTTTAGCTAAATCTTAGGTTGTGGACCAGCAATTGGTTCTTACCACCCAATGACTAGATAGGTTGGAGGGGCAAAGTGTATCCCTTCAGTCTACTTGTTTACTGGGCATTAAAGATTCTTATGTAATGTATCAGCGTATAGAATTATTTGAGAATACTATGAGAGCAAAAAATATTAGGTTTTTAAATTTCCCACAGTGTCGTTTGTTATCCCCGCTTATTTTATTTCATAAATATTGTAAAGAAGATCTTTTTTTACTGAACTTGAGAAATTTGTGGTGTTTCAATTGTATTATTTGTTTTTTCAATCTGAGACAGGGGCTGAAAGGGTGGCTCGGGAAGGGGATGCATCTGATATTAACTTGACTAATTTCCTGGAGGTTTCTGATGATGATATCCCCTCCCACGTCACTCTGGTTGTAACCCTGGCCTAGGAGGGAGATAAAATTTCCTTTATAAAAGCCTACTTCTGCAGGAGGGAGGTTCCCTTCAGTGGGCAGAGGACTGCCACTTTTCCAGATGTATCACAATATACTAAGTTGAGGAGGAAGTCCTTCCTCCAGCAAAGGCCTAGGCTGTGGGGGAGACTTTCTTCCTCCGATTTCCATGTGTCTGGTTTCATTTGGGGGATAAAATATGTTTATGCTGATCCTTTGATTAACCTTTTATCCAGTAAGTAATGCCTGGCCTGTACTGGCCTATTTCCTGTCTTCATTTTAGTTTCCTGTTTATATTTGTTTTTTAGGTGGGTGATGTGATGATTTAGTTTATGTCTCCACACCCAGGAGGTGTTTTCCTTCCTTGAGATGTGGTCAGTAGTCAGGCTTTATTTCTTTTGGTGTGTTTTTCAGCTTGTTTTTGTTACCTAATCTTGCTTATATTTTCTTTATGGATTGTAACAAAATTTTATAAAGCAATAAAAAAAATAAATAAGAGACTGATTGATCTCTTCTTTGTAGCCCAATATAAGATTCTGTCAAGATAGTGGCTGTGGGTAAATACTGGGCCTATGCTATGGGAGTAAAACCCTCCTCAGGCATTTTAATACTTAACAAAGTACCTTCACAACATCTCAATAGGAGTGATATAAACAAATGTGATATGCTATTTTTACAATGTAATATAATTTTTGTATTCCACTCATCTACCACTCTGTAATATAATTTTGTATGCAATGACTTTCTGACTCCCTTTGTTGTATATCTGCATCCTGGAAGGAGAGACTACATGTATAGTAACACGTAGCCTGCCACAGGTGCGAAAGTGCAAGAAGTGGAGTGAGACAGTATTGACCAATGAGTTATAGACATGCTGGAAGAGGGAGAGGACAAAGTGTACTATAAAAAAACTGCGAAACAGAGGATAAAAGTGTCTGCATCAGTCAGGCAACCTTTCTTGCAAGAATGTAATTAAAGTAACCCTTTGCTTCACTGAGGAATCTGTTATTGTGTAAAAAAGTTATGTTTTATTACAGATTGGGTGCTCGTCCGTGATTGTGTCATCGCTGGAGGAGACCACCGCCGCCGAAGACAGGGAGACACGTCCCGTTGAGTTCAACAGCCTCGTGTATCGACAACAGGGGGGCTCTGACAGCTTACTGACAGCAAAATCCCGAGACCATGATGGAAAAATCAATACAGACTCAGTGAAGCAGACCAGGTATTAAGCAGACATAAACGTGTCAACCAGGAAATTCCATGCACGGACAGAGGTAAGAAACAAAACTCTTTGGTGGTTGGGTATCGAGACCAACTGTTATGCATATGAGACATGTCCTAGACACGAAGTGAGTGTGGAGTCTCAAAATGTGGTTCTGACACATCCGCGAGGAGTGAGGCCGGAGAGAGTCAAGGGGGTATGTTTACTTAACTGTCTTAATGTTACCAGCCCTAGTTGCAGCGATAATGTGAAGAATGCCATATAAGGAGTGGGCGTTCCGGTGGCAAGGTAGCAAGAATCTGTATCACGTGATAGTGCCCGCCGTGGCACGTTAATGCACGTTAACCCTAAGTTCATGCCAGCATAGTGTTAGAAGCAATAAAGATGTAACCCACTGGTTACTGCAATGACTGCGGAAGCAGAGGTCATGGGTTTGATTCTGCAGTGGTGTTATGTAAGAAGGCTGTCTGAGGCATTTCCTTTTAATTTAAATCAATGCTGTCTGAGGAATTTCCTTTTTTAAATTTAAATCAGTGCTGCCAGAAAAAACACCCTCACAGTACCGTAACCTAAAGTGCCGCATAAGGCGCCTTATAAGGCACTGCATAGGGCATATTATAAAGTGCCCTGTTCGCCAAGGCACCTTATAATGTGCCTTATAGGGCACTTTATAGGGCACCTTATGAGGCACCTTAGGCTACGGCACTGTGAGGGTGTTTTTTCTGGCAGCATTGATTTAAATTAAAAGGAAACGCCTCAGACAGCCTTATTAAATAACACCACTGTGGGATCAAACCCATGATCGCTGCCTCTGCAGTCATTGAAGTAACCAGTGGACTACATCTCTATAATGTCTAACACAACGCTGGCTGGCTATGGAAAAACTGCAGGTCACCACATAAACTGTCTGCTGTGGTTACCAGGATAGGGTAAACCCACCCGTACCCATCATGCACTGCAGAAGCAGATCAGCAGCCTACATCTGATCACAAGATGGGGTATGCACCTCTATAGCACCCAGGCCTGGTAGGGGGAACTGACCATGTGTGTTACTGGCACAGAGTAGCTACAGACCGTGACAATGTGCGGTTCCTGTGCTCACCCTGAGGGCGAGGTGGGGCGGCCAGCACCAGGTCTGCAGCACCTGGCTTAACTGACGTAGGCTGTGCAGCAGGTCCCCATCAGTGCCAGTGTGTGATGGGTAGTTCCTTCAGACACACCTTTGTCCATCTGTATTTCCCAGTCATCATAATGCAGTTGTGGACTATGATAAAACCAGAATAGTGCATATCCTGTGTGGGTGCCATGGTCACATGTTATAAGTGAAGAGTGGTGTTTGGACCCCAAAGCAGTTTATTAGCACCACCCAACCCACCCTATGTGGGTCAGGGTGGGGGACAGGAACCCTCACCAACAGATCCACATTCTACATCTCTGCAATGGTGACAGTAGAGGGGACCATCAACCCCCGTCCTGCTGGGGAATGGGAACCCTACAGGGCAGTCAATGAAGATCTGTATGCATCACATAGGGCAGTAGGCCCAGAAAAGCTCAGCTGCCCCCCACCCCTATCTGACATTCACCAGCAGAGAGCACAGTCAGTCTCCACCTGCTGCAGGGTGTTCCAGCCATACACATGCTAACTGCAGACAGTCTGCTAGCTAGTACAGAGTACATGTTCCTGGAGGGACTGTGTGCACCCAAAAACAGGATGTGAGCACACACACCAAGCAGGTATGTCAGTGATTAGGCCCCAGAAAAAGGAAACCATAGATATCACTTGAGAAAAATACTGTATAGCACTATGGGGGGACCTAGCCATGCCGTGGTCACTGCTCAGTCAGGGTGAGAGTGACCTCCCAGCATGACATGCTGTGACCACCCTGTCCGTGCAGGTGGTGGCTGGGCACTACAATGTCCCAGCCATTGCCCTATGCCCTGTGCAGATGCATCCTGCTCAGGCTGCCTGTCCGTGCCATACCCACAGTACCTTGCTCCTCATTATGCACATTGGCAGGCTAACACTGGGAACAACGCAAGCATTGTGGGCTCAGTAAGGTGTAGGCAGCCACAAAACACTGGATAGACATACACATACTCCCACACCTATTTCAGCATTGTGCAAAGAGAGAGAGGTGGTTGGCAGCCCTGGCCACCACACCAGTCCTAGGCACAGTGCAGGCATTGCTATGGTAATCAATACTGTTAGGGTCACTCCCCGGAGTGTTTCACTCCCCGGGGTGTTAAACAGTGTCAGAAACAAAACCTGAAAAACATACCACAGATATCAGAAAGGTTGCTATGATGAATCTCTGTCAACAAATTGTGTTTAACTTAGGATTTGTTATCTGACATTATTCATAGCAACCTTTTGATATATGTGGAACGTATTTCCACGTTTAAGACGGCATTGCTAAGCTATGCAGGTGCTAGTATTGGTAGATGCTGCTCCGCACAGGGCCCAACAGCCTGACTCTCCATGAGCCGCTGGATAGTGGAGCCTGTGGGTGTGGGTGTTTTTGCCCCTGTTGGCCGCTGCTCTAGGGCAGAGGTTCCCAACTCCGGTCCTGGTGGGCCAAACACGGTTCAAGATTTCATGCTGTCCCTAATGAATATGCATGGATACATTTGCATATAATGGGGGTGGTGCATGTAAATACATCTCATGCATATTTATTAGGGACACCCTGACAACCTTAATGGTGTTTGGCCCTCCAGGACTGGATTTTGGAAACTCTGCTCTAGGGATTGCACATGTTTATGGTGTATGTGCTCTGTAGGGTACAGTATAGGCGTTTATGGTGTTTCTTTTATCAGCAATAAAGATTCCGTCTTTATTACTACGGTTTAGTACTGGGTAAAATGTGGGGACCTGGTCTGCAGAGGCCACAGCTGGAACTTGAACCTGTGGCCTTTTGCCCCTGAATATACTGGCTGTGTGTACTACACCAAACTGTTGTCACAGAGGCACAGCATTCCCTGGGGATACCATGAATGTTTGTCACACAGACCTTGTCTGTTGCAGTGCACGGCACCCACCTGAACAGGGCTTGGCCATGGTGTGTTGTGGCAGATGCCACTGCCCCCTCCACCACCAGCACCCCTCCGCCACCATGCTGACATGCCCTTATGCCGGTGGTGCTGGTGGTGCCCAGTCCGAGGCCATCCATTGTGCCGGTAGGTGGCTGCCTATGGTTTGGGATCTGTGGTAGGGATGCCTACATAGACATCCGCGCTTCCCCCTGGCACCACCTGTCACTGTTATGTGCCCTTTGGAGTAGCTGCTGGGAGATGTCTCCTGGGACACTGTGGGACACACACTCATGGGCATCTTTGACCTTGGTCAGTTGTTAGCTTGCTGATTTGCAGTTTCCGTGTTCCTTTGTGCCACCTAGGCATCTGCCTAGTCCACCCTGTGCCCCAGCTGCCCCACTGAATGTTCCGCCTTCAACTCCCTGTACCCCATTTGCAGCCTCGTCGTCATCCCCTTTGTACTTGGCCACTATGCTGCTGCTGCACATGTATCACTACTACCACTTTTCTTGTTCTCACTGGCTTTGCTGTACATTGCTGACTGAAATGGTTTCTCTATCCTGCAAATGTGCCTCTAGCGCGAGGTTTTCACTGGCGCTAATTTTCAGACCTTCATTTTACGGTGTTAGTGTGCATGGAGCCTCTCCCCGCCCACTCTCCACCCATTGACCCCTTATCTCTGCCCCTGAGGAGCCTTACTCCACCCTCTGGGGAGCTTAACTCCACCCTCTGTGCACCATAACGCCGCCAGAGATATTATCGTGTGATACGTGATGTTCTCGCATGGTAATGCACCATTATTGCGCGATAACATCATGTATCTAGCGATAACATCACAGCTGTGACGTTAGCGCCATTTAGTAAACATACCCCAAAGTGAAAAGCACATTGGTGAAAGGAGTCTCAATGGGATTAGGAATTCTAAAGGAAACTCGAGTAAGGACGGGGCTGGCAGTACAGACCCTAGGGACATTCCTCCAGACAGTCTATTAGGGAGGATGTTGAAGTAAATGGCAGAGTAGTGAACACACTAAGAATAAGGATAAAGCAAAGAAGTGTTTTAAGAATTGCTGATTTTCATGGACAAAACCCCCCTACATAAATCTAGCTGCAGTCTTCTGGCCAAAATTTGGCATGGACGAAGGGTGGTTATGTTAAATCCTTAACTTATATGTAAACAGTGAAAAGATTAATTCAGCAAATGTAAAAGAATTTGCTGCTGCCACAAGAAATAGCAGTGGTGCATGTAGACGATCATTAAGCAGGGAATTCTTTTGAAGCCAGAGGAAATAGATTAGCAGATAAAACTGCTAAGGGAGCTGCCTTAGAGGAAGACTTAACCCCTATATACAATTTAACCCCAGAAATAGTGAGTCAGGCAGCAAATCCCATATTTACTGAAAGGGAAAAATGACAACTCAAAGATATAGGGGCAGTAGAAACTGAAAGGGAAAATGGGTTTTACCCAATGGCAGGCAGATGGTAAACAAACAAACAATGAGAGAAATTATGGCCATTCTACATCAAGGGAGTCATTGGGGTGTACAGGCAATGGTTCTAAGGCACTATGGGTGTATGGGAATATACAAAGTAGCCAAGCAAGTGTGTGAGAGGTGTATAACCTGTAAGAAAATAAACAAAAAGGTCCTTAGGAAACAACCACAGGCAGGCAGAGACCCTAGTCTTCGTCCATTCCAAAGTATACAGGTTGATTTCACTGAGTTGCCCCTGGTTGGGCAGGTAAAGTACCTTTTGGTAAAAGTGGACCATTTGATAGGATGAGTGGAGGCATATCTCATGGTAGCTGACACAGCAATAGGAGTAGCAAAGTATTGCAAAACATTATGGAAACTCTGGGAGTATCCTGGGATTTCCATACTCCATGGCATCCACCCTCCTCAGGGAGAGTGGAATGCATGAATCAGACTATAAAGAAGCAGCTAGCCAAATTGATATTAGAAACAAAATTACCTTGGACTAAGTGTTTGCCCTTAGCGTTGATAAGAATCCGAACAGCCCCTCGGAAAGATTTAGGATTGTCCCCCTACAAAATGTTATTCGGATTACCCTATATGTGACAATTAAAGGAACCTCCTCAGTTTGAAACTAAGGGGTATGTTTACTAAACTGCGGTAATCGTACATAACGCTGTGCTTATGATCATTAACGTTACATAACGTATGTTATGATGCGCTAACGATCGTAATGCCCCGCGACGCGGTAAAACACCGCAGAAGGTGGAGAGGGCGGAGAGAAGGGGTCAGTGGGTGGAGAGTGGGCGGGGAGAGGCTCCCTTCACACTAACGCGCTGATCTGAAGAGCTGAATTCCAACGCGAATGAAAACCTGCCGTTAAATGCACATTACAGGGGAGAGAGACTATTTCAGTGTCAGCAATGTACAGCCCAGGCAGGGAAACCAAAAACAAGTGATAAGTGTGATACATGTGCACAGAACAAAAGGGCACAGAAACACTGAAAATGACCCCAACAAACTGGAAAAAAAACATAACCAAGCTGGCCAATAGTGGTATCAATGAGAAACATCAACCCCTCCCCCCAGAGTAAGCTCCATAGAAAAGATATAAATCGTGGAAGGGTCTATACTCTGTCCCCATACAAGGTGAAGGAGCCCACAGTGAAATAGCACTGCTCAAGGTTTCCCCCACAATCAGACAGGGTTCCTATGGTGTGCACATGTCCCACAACATCAGGGCGGGCATGTCGGAATGGCAACTGGACAGATGCCGAAGAAGGGGATACAGAGGGCCGCAGGCGGCACATGCTGTGGTGGAGCTGGGCCACAGTGCGGACTAGGGTGATGCCTAGGTGGCCCATACGAATGCTGAAACAGCAGAGCAGCCAGACAGCAACTGCTGAAGGCCAAACATGGGCACGAGCGTGTTTCCCACAGTGTCACAGGGGATTGTACCCAACAGCTACCCCCAAGGGCACGGAACATTGGCAGGCGGGGCTGGGGGGAGCGTGGACGTCTATGCAGGCACCCCTACCCCAGAACCCGCACCATAGGCAGCCGCCTACCTGCACACTGGATGGCCTGAGACTGCGCACCACCAGCACCACCAGCAGAAGGGCATGTCAGCATGGTGGCTGAGGGATAAAGGTGGTGGAGGGGGAAGTGGCAGCTGCCCAGAGCAGACCGTGGCCTAGCCCTGTGTAGGTGGGTGCCGTGTACTGCAATAGACGGGCCCCGTCTGAAGAACAGTCATGGTATCACCAAGGAATGTACTGACTCTGTGACAACAAGGTGGTGCAGTGCACAAAACCAGTGGATTCAGAAGCAGAGGGTCACAAATTCAAGTCCCAGCTGTGGTTCCTGCCAACCCAGTCCCCATATTTTACCCACTACTTCAACGTGCTAATACAGACAGCACCTTTAGTGCAGATGACGTAAACATGCCCAAGACACCTACATTTTACCCTAGAGAGCACGGACACCATAAACATGCACATTACCTAGAGCAGAGTCTCCCAAATGCAGTCCTGGAGGGCCAAACACCATTCCGGTTCCATGCTGTCTCTGATAAAGATGCCTGTGCTGCATTTCTATGTGCCACCCCCATGGTATGCATATGTATCTCATGCATATTCATGAGGGACAGCATGAAAACCCGAACAGTGTTTGGCACCGCAGGACTGGAGTTGGGAACCTCTGCCGTAAAGCAGCAGCCAACAGGGGCAGACACACCCGCACCCACAGGCCCCATTATCCAAAGCCTCCTGGAGAGCCAGGACTTTGGGCTCTGCGTGCATCTCCCAATACTAGCACTTGCATACCTTAGTAATACCACCCTAAACCTGGGAATATGGTACACATCTTTAAAAAGGTTGCTATGATTACTTGCAGATAGCAATTCCTAGGTTAAGTACAATATTCTGAGTGAGCTGCATCATAGCAACCTTTCTGATGTCTGTGGAGTGTGCTACAGGTCTTGTGTCTGACAGTGTTTACCAACCTGGGGAGTGACTCCTACAGTATTGCGTACCATAGCCATGCCTGCACTGTGCCCAGGACTGGTGTGGTGGCCTGGGCTGCCCAACACCTCTATAGTTGCACAATGCTGGCATAGGTGTGGGAAGTGTGTGTCTGTCTATCCAGTGTGTGGTGGCTGCCAACACCCTCCACAGCCCACACTGCTAGCACTGTTGCCAGTATTGGCCTGCCAATGTGCATAATGAGGAGCAAAGTACCGTGGGAATAGCCTGGATAGGGTGGCCTGGCCTGGCCGCATCTGCACAGGGCATAGGGCAATGGTCGGACATTGTAGTGCCCGGTACCACCTGCACGGACAGGGTGGCCATAGCATGTCCTGCTGGGAGGTCACTCTCACCCTGACTGAGCAGTGACCATGGCATGGCTAGGTTCCCCCATAGTGCTATATAGTATTTTTCTCATGTGATATATGTGGGTTTTCTTTTGGGGCCCAATCACTGACTTATCTGCTTGGTGTGTATGCTGATATCCCCGTTCTGGGTACATGCATTTTCTCCAGGACCATGCACTATGGACTAGCTGGCAGACTGTCTGCAGCTAGTATGTGTCTTGCTGGAACACCTTGCAGGGTGAAGCGGCTGGAGGCTTGCTGTTAGAGAGTGTCAGATAATGGTGGGGGGCAGCTGAGCATTTCCAGGCCTGCCGTCTCTCTGCTATTGCGTTACAGATGTGTACCGCTCTGTCTGTTCCCCAGCAGGACTGGGGTTGATGGTCCCCTCTACTGCTACCATTGCAGGGAGGTAGACTGTGGATCTATTGGTGGGTGATCCTGTTTCCCACCTTGAGCCCCAGAGGGTGGGTTGTGTGGTGGTACATAATCTGCCTATGGGTCCATGCACCCCCCCCTACAGCAGGTAACCATGGCACCAACACAGGTTATGCACTATTCTGGGTGCATCATCGCCCATAAGGACTAGACATGACCAAGGCATACAGCAGGGCACAGATGTATCCAAGGTGTGTCTAACGGAACTACCTATCACACACTGATGGGGACCTGCAGCATGGCGTATTTCAGCCATGAAAGGTGCTGTGGACCTGGTGCTGGACGCCCCACCTCAACCTCAGGGTGGGCACAGTACCCACACAATGTGACTGTCTGTGGCTACTCTGTGACAGTACCACACACGGTCTGTTCCCCCTACCTGGCCGAGGTGCTGTGGGGGTGCATACCCAATCTTGTGCCCATCTCTCGACTGCTGATTTGCATGTGCAGTGCATCATGGGTACGGGTGGGTTAACCCTATCCTGGTAACCACAGCAGACAGTTTGTGTGGTGACGTGCAGTCCTGCAGCCAGCCATGGCTTTGTTCACAGCCTTATAAGGTGCCCTATAGGGGACATTATAGGGTGCCTTGGCGGACAGTACACTTTATAATGTGCCCTATGGAGTGCGTTATGGGGTGCCTTATGCAGCACCTTAGGTTATGCCACCGTGAGGGTGTGTTTGCTGGCAGCACAAATTAAAATACATGTCAAATGCCTCAACAATCACTATTTAAATGTAAAGGGTGCTGCTTCAGCCAGCCTTATACATGACCCTTGTACCATCAGTCAGTGTTGTAACCATTGTGCTACAGCTCTGTTGCTGTGATTGTATGCCTGCGCTCCTTCTTAAGATTAACGCGCAGTAACACGCGGCGTTCATTTATGGCGCCTTGTAGCACGCGTTCTCGGCGTGTTCTCGGCAACGATGTATCGCCCATGTCCTTATTTAGGGTTTCTGTCTCTACCGCGGCTCCTAACGCGAATCGCACTAACACAGTTTAGTAAACATACCCCTAAGTTTCTTAAAGAATATATATTTGGGCTGTCCTTTTCTTTATCTGTTCTCAGGAATAAAGGACTGTTGGCACCCCCCCCTCCCCCCCACCATTGGAGTTTGCAGTTCACGGTCTCAAACCAGGACAGTGGGTCTTGATAAAATCCTGGAAGGAGTCCAAATTGCAACCAGACTGGGAAGGCCTGTTCCAGGTTTTACTGAGCATTGATACTGCTATAAGAACTGTGGAAAAATGCTGGACTCATTATATACGAATTAAAGGTCCGGCCGAAGCTCCTTCAGATGAACAATGGAAGGTCCAGGGAACTAATGACCCTCTGCAGCTGAAAATAACAAAGAAAAACAGAAGAACAGGAGTGGAGTTGGTTAAAAAGGACTAATTAAAATTATGCTGATGGATAGGAAAACACCACAGAAGCAAAGAACCACGCAAAATAACAGAAAACCACCCAAGGCGTGGTCACATTGTGTAAGCGTCGGCTCCTGTCAAGTGTCAATATTTATATAGTCAGTTCCATAACATCTTTATATGAGACTGTCTGTCTGAATTTTATGGTCTACAACAGAGTTTTATGCCTGGCAAGCCCCTGACAAAGGGTGACGAAACATGGCCTGTGTCGGGCTGTCAAGGACCTAATAAAGACTGTCTTTCTATTTCAATCACGCCTTGGGTGGTTTTCTAATAAAAATTATAACATGGACAAAGAAAACTAGATGGTGTTGCTGTGGTGGGGGAATCACTTTCTCTGTTAAGGGGAATGACATGGGATCTAGGACGGTGAAAGGGATGGATGGAGTATCAAATACAAACACAGACACGATGGGGAAGGGCGTACCCTAACATATTTACTGTAACCGTACCAGAGAGAGAGGGACCAGTGAGCCTAGAATTTGATGCCTGCCAAGTGATAAGTTGGCTTATCACTTGGCTTAGGACTATCCATAAACTAAGCTTAGGACCATCCAACAACTAAGACCACTTATAGAAAAGGATGATTTCAGAACCGTCACCCAAGCTCTAATAACACCCCACCTGGATTATTGCAACGTGATACTCCAAGGCATAACAAAGAAGAACCAAAACATTCTCCATATGGCTCAGAATGTTACCGCCCGAATAATTTCCAACGCCAGGCTATCTGACCACATTTCTCCCATCCTATACACTCTTCATTGGCTTCCTGTTGCCAGCAGGATCCAATATAAAACCATACTGACTACCTTTAACTTAATTAACAAGATTTCCCCATCATATCTATCTACATTGATTCATAGCCCCCCTGAAAACAGAATGAGAAGAAGGAACCTCAATACCATTCTAGTTCTGTATTCAATAAGAAAGACAAAACAAATAACAAGCAACAGCGCTTTTTCCTATGTAGCACCTATTCAATAGAATAATCTCCCAGCCCAGCTAAGGGAGATAAAAGACCTCCAAACATTCTGAAATGAACTAAAAACATATTTATTCACTCAGCATTATTATAACTTAGACCATTGTTTGGATCTAGCCCTCCCCCACCCCCCCAGCACGATCTGACAAGCCTACCTAAATACCCATCCCATACAATTACAATCTCATCCTCTGAATCGCTGACATTGTTTCACCTCAAACAAAAGTATTTAACTATGTCCAATCCTGAACCCTAAAGTTATGATGCAAGTTGTAAATAGTTACTATGTTTATACTGTGTTTTTGTAAATAGTTACTATGTTTATACAGTTTTTTGTAAATAGTTGCAATTTTGCATAATGTTCTATGTATGGTTCCTTTGATGTAAACCACCCCGATCTTGGGAAGGGGCTGTATATAAAAGTTTCCAAATAAATAAATAAATAAGTTGTGATGGGGGATACTACGAAAAGTTGTGGGGAAATAGTCATAAGTATATGTATCCAGAGACTGCCCAGACACTTGTGTATGGGATGCCCTGTTACGGGTGGTCACAAGTTTGGTGGACCACCGAGAATGGAAGCTGGCTCTACCCAGTGGGGAAGAGGCACCCAGTTCAAAGGAAAATAACAATGATAAAGAAACACAACATTCAGCAATGTAACCCAGGAAGGTGCAACCCCATCATGGTCACTCTCTCTGGAAGGGATGACTCACTGGATGGGACCTATGGACTAGGAATAGATGTTAGTGGGCAAGATCCCCTGGGAAGACTGAGGATAAAAATACCCCTCAAGAATCAGACTCAGGTCTCCACACCATTCCCCAGCATATCCTTTGAACCTAATAAGGACCCTAAGGCAGTCAAACTAGTGGAGATTAAAGATTTGAGGGAGATTCTAGAGGTGGAAACGGGTTATGGGAATGTGAACGCCTAGGTGGAATGTGTTAAATATACCATAGGAAGTCTCAACCGCAGCAATTGCTAAGCATGTGCCTCTGGGAGGCCCATTGCATAGGTTGTGCCTTTCCCCTTGAGGTAGGATACAGATCCCAATGGAGTAAGATGCCTCATATCTCTGTATCAGGAAAAAACAGCTTGGGGAAATGAAAGTTGCAAGTCATTGAATTTGCTCTTTCCCCCTATAGACTTGAAGGAGGTAAAAGTTCCCCCCACATTTTCAACAGTGTTTGGAAATCACTCCACCTGTCTCATCAGGCGGGGGAAAAACTACACAAGGGAAGTGGGGGAACTGAACACCTGTGTTCTAAGCCTAAACCTGACAGGCGTGGAAGGAGAAGAGAAGAACTACTTCAACATGGTAATCCCTAGGGCAGATCTGTGGTGGTACTGTGGAGGGCAGATGTTGAGACCAACATTGCCTACCCTATGGTCAGGAACATGTGCAATAGTTCAATTGACAGTTCCTTTCACCTTGGCATTCACAGAACAGGAAAAGGGGCAAATACAAAGGAAAAGGAGGAGTACCTTGGGAGTCTCATTTGATGACATGATACAGTATATATAGATGCAACAGGAGTCCCTCGGGGAGTTCCGGATGAGTATAAAGCCCTAAACCAGATTGCAGCTGGATTTGAATCCCTGTTATGGGTAATCATGATAAACAAAAATGTAGATTGGATAAATTATATATGTTATCAATTATACCCGGGATGCAATAAAGGGGTTTCGCAGAACAATTGGATGCTACTAGCAGAATGGCCTGGGAGAACCAAATGATTTTAGATATGATGGCAGCTGAAAAAGGGGGCATGTGTGTGATTTTGGGGGGGAAATGTTGTATGTTCATCCCCAATAACACAGTCTCTGATGGCGCTATCACTAAAACCCTGCGAGGACTAACTACCTTGGCAGAGGAATTGGCAGAAAATTCAGGTACGGATACCTCTCTCACTGGATGGTTGGAGTCATGGTTTGGGAAGTGGAAAGGGGTGGTAGTATCTATATTTACCTCTGTACTTGTTGTAATTGGAGTATTAATCACGATGGGGTGATGCATAATACCATGTATAGGAGGGCTAACTCAAAGATTGATAGAAACGGCAAGCACTAAACAAATGATTGTATCATCTCCAGTGCACAAGGGTGCAATGTTATTAAGGGACAATAAAGGGGAAGAGATAGAATCAGGAAGGATGTTATCTAAATTAGAAGCTTCCTATGGAACGTAGAGTAAGTGTAAAAAGTAACAAGAAAACTCTAAAATGAAAGAGGGAGGGGTTTGATATAAACAAATGTGATATGTTATTTTTACAATGCAATATAATTTTTATATTCTACTCATCTACCACTCTGTAATATAATTCTGTATGTAATGACTTTCTGACTCCCTTTGTTGTATATCTGCATCCTGGAAGGAGATACTACGTGGCTAGTAACACGTAACCTGCCACAGGTGTGGAAGTGCCAGAAGTGGAGTGAGACAGTATTAACCAATGAGTTATAGACATGCTGGAAGAGGGAGAGGACATAGTATACTATAAAAGAACTGTGAAACATAGGTTAAATATATCTGCATCAGTCAGGCAACCATTCTTGCAAGAATGTAATTAAAGTAACCCTTTGCTTCACTGAGGAATCTGTTATTGTGTAAAAAAGTTATGTTTTATTACAGGATCAATTATGGGACATTTAGGAAGCTAAGAAACCTCAGGCTATTCTTCCTAATGCGGTTCTCCAGGAAGTCTACTTTCCCATTCAAAAATATTTTCCTTAATCTGTCAAGAGTAGATTCTGCCCTCTCAAGTTGGGTTGCATGCTAACTCGGGATCTGATCATGCTCTGCTGCCTTCAAATTAAATTGATCCATATCAGATTTAAACTTGCCAGCCTGAGTTATGAGATTGGAGTCCATATAATTAATAGCATCCCAGAACATTTTCAGCAATATGCAGCCAGTCGATTCACTACAGACCCAGCTGACAAAGAGTTCATACCTCTCTCCATTGAAACAGGGGAGGAAGCAGTCACTCATAAAGCCAACACCTCTGGGACCATGCCTGAGGAAATATCCTCGACAGACTCCGAACTTACCATGCCAGCTAGTGTAAGTCCTGGATGAAATGGGGCTGCCTGAACTTCAGAGCTTAAAGATACTCATGCCTGTTAACCACCACACACAGTTCTGTAGGTGATGCTGAGATTGAGATTGATTCCCCGATCTTTGGATCATGAACAAAACCATCAACTTCTGCGCTATTGGTTTAGGGATTGAATGTGTAGAGGTATCAAGAGGCCAGTAAGCTGGATGCTTTTTTCAACTTGTTTCCTGGCTTCAGCTCCTTGCTCATTGGATTGGCTCCTGCACCTGCGTTTCCTGCACGACAGTCCAGCGGCACAGTGAAGGACTTTAAAGAGCTGCCCCCTGTGGTATGTGGCCGTGGCTGCATGGCCGTGGGTGGGTGCCCAAAGGGGCATGACTAAAGGGACTGGCACTGTCCCTTTGGAGCTCCTTCGGAGCATGAGGAGCCAAGAGGTCGCACCTTGGTAATGGGAAAGTGGAAGAAGAGAGGCATAATGAGTGTTGCTGCAAAATCTGTAAAGGTGCTTGATCCTATGTTCATGTTAAAACAATATCTTCTCTGACTGGGCCTGAAACTTCAGTCTGGATGGTCTCCTTTTAAACTGTGAGTACCCCCTCCCTTGTCTCCTTATCAAGAATGGAGGGTGTTTTAACCCTGTCCGATCAGATTGAGATGTTAACAGCAGACCAAGCTTCTCTTGATCAGGAGTGACAGACTTCCTTGTTCTCTTCCTTTCAATGTGCCTTTGCCTGTGTCTGAGACATTTCCGGTTATACATACTGGTCCATAGCCTAAACCTGTGGAATTTATCCCGATGTTTGATAGTTCCATTCCCCTGACTGAAATTTCTCTGAGAGACATTTGGGACGCTATTGCACGTATTAAGTTAATCTCTTCAAAGTTCTTTAACACAAATTTTGGACTTTTACAAAGAAGCAATTGTGAAGTTGGCTGAACACGACCAGAAGTTTACTGGATTAGTTAACTTTTCTCAGCAGGTTGATGCCCATTTTACTGATCTACGTGATTCTGTTCTTTCTCCTGCTTCTGATTCTAGTGTGGTGTCTTGTCAGATAGAAGCAATGGATAACATCTCTAGGGCCAAAAATCTGTTTCCTGAGCTTCCCCAAAACTCGTTTCCTCTTGCCACAAATCTTATTTCTTAAATATCTTAAAGAGATTCTTCAGCATCCAGATGTGGATACGATTCATATCTCTAAGCTTTATTATATTTCTATGGGGAAAGACAGGTTGGCGAGGGGCAATGGGTGAAGAGTTGGATTCAGTTTTGCCTCAGGATAGTCTTGATTTATCAGCCTTTTTAGAGTCTTTTGCTGATGAGATTCCATCACGGGCAACTTTAGTTGTCTCTTTTGTCTCTGAATCTGATGAAGACCATATTTTTCGATTGTTTTTTCCTAAATGACATGTTAAATTTTGTGGTCATCTGGTACAGGTATTTCCTGATGTTACTAGGAAAACGCAAAAGCGACAGAAGGCTTTCTTGGAGCTTCGACCTAAGGTCTTAGCTCTAAGTGCTTCCTTTGCATTGCGTTTCCCATGTAAATCCTTATTTTTTTATCAGTGCAATAGGTATGTTTTTCTTGAAGTCAGCCAGCTAGAGGAGTTCTTACAAGGGAAGGGTGTCTAAATTATTATTTCTTTGTGTTTGTCTCCTTTTTGATCCAGTATATTTGTTTTTTGAAATAATTTAGGAAGCCTTTCTTCTTGATAGCATCCTATCTTTATGTGGTTTAATGTAATACTGTTTGCATTATATCTTTGTTTAGTTTTAAATGCAAAATAAAAATAAAATTACAAAAAAGAGGCTGGTAAGCTGAAGTCAAGTGGAATGCGTCCCGATAGCACCACTGCTCATCCCTGAATATACATATTAATTCAAGCACTATCACCAATGTTTAAATTAAGACATTCATCATCCCTAAATGTGTAATAGAAATGTGAACAACAGCACAGACACAATAATGTATTTAACTTTTTTCCGATCTGGGAAGGGCACCTACTGGACTATTCTCTGTCTGTCTCTTTTAGTTGCTGGGCAAGTCCTCCAATGCACTGACTCTTTTAAAAAAGGCTTCCCAAGAGCATCAGGCCATGTGTAAGGGGCCCAAGGTAGTAAGATAACACCGTTTACAAAGCTGATTGTAAGCAACACTCAATTACCACAGGTTAGTGACTCCCACAATAAATTAAGCTGTAGTACAGCAGCTTAGTAACTTCCCTCCATTGTTTACTTTCCAAGTAGTAGCATCCACTAATAGTCCTGCATACGTCTTGTAGCACTATATAAATGATTATTTAATAGTAGTAGTAGTCCATATTATACAAAAGATTTATCCTATTTACCATGATGAGGATGAACTTCATGATGTGTATTTGATATAGAAATATGAAACAGAGACTGTGTTTGGGCTATTGCTGGTCTGCCTCTTGTCTAGTATGGGCTATTAAAGGATGCCACTAATTAGGAAGTATTTGAGACAAGTCCTTTTAAGAAAAGACTGAATGTTTTGGGCATATAATCATATGAATAACTCATCTGGTATCATTTATTTGCAGAAGAAAGTATTTCCTAAAAATAAAAACTCCCATTAAAGTATGTTGTTTCTGAGGTGTCCTGTGGTTATACACATCCCCAATAGATTTTTCTCCACCATGGCATTAGGTTCCTAACGAGGTCATTTGTCCTAGTCTTTACAATAGCATCGATCATACCTTCTATTATAGTGCAGCAATCTTAAAAATTCATTTTATATCTTTGCTAGCTGGGGATTTCAGTCGACATGTTAAGGTCCTATTTTCTAAGCTGCCTTCACTTTTAACATGGCAATTAACTCATGCTGAAGCTAATGCAGGTGCCGTGCTAACCATTAACATGGTTCCTTAGCAGTTCATGTGCTCTAATTTATGCCTGAACAGGCTAGAGAATAGGTGAAGAATGAACAGAGAATGGGAAGAGACTGTGTCTTATATTTAGCACATGTTTAGTTGATCGTGCTTCAACTTTTAAAATGGGAATATTGTCATACAGTTAACGTCACTTGAATTGGTGTAGCCAACTGCATCTGCAATGCAGCTAACAAACCATTCTTGGCTCTAAGTGCTTCCTTTGCATTGTGTTTCCCATGTAAATCCTTATTTTTTTATCAGGGCAATAGGTATGTTTTTCTTGAAGTCAGCCAGCTAGAGGAGTTCTTACAAGGGAAGGGTGTCTAAATTATTAATTCTTTGTATTTGTCGCCTTTTTGATCCAGTATATTTGTTTTTTGAAATAATTTAGGGAGCCTTTCTTCTTGATAGCATCTTATCTTTATGTGGTTTAATGTAATACTGTTTGCATTATATCTTTGTTTAGTTTTAAATGCAAAATAAAAATAAAATTACAAAAAAGAGGCTGGTAAGCTGAAGTCAAGTGGAATGCGTCCCGATAGCACCACTGCTCATCCCTGAATATACATATTAATTCAAGCACTATCACCAATGTTTAAATTAAGACATTCATCATCCCTAAATGTGTAATAGAAATGTGAACAACAGCACAGACACAATAATGTATTTAACTTTTTTCCGATCTGGGAAGGGCACCTACTGGACTATTCTCTGTCTCTCTCTTTTAGTTGCTGGGCAAGTCCTCCAATGCACTGACTCTTTTAAAAAAGGCTTTCCAAGAGCATCAGGCCATGTGTAAGGGGCCCAAGGTAGTAGGATAACACCGTTTACAAAGCTGATTGTAAGCAACACTCAATTACCACAGGTTAGTGACTCCCACAATAAATTAAGCTGTAGTACAGCAGCTTAGTAACTTCCCTCCATTGTTTACTTTCCAAGTAGTAGCATCCACTAATAGTCCTGCATACGTCTTGTAGCACTATATAAATGATTATTTAATAGTACTAGTAGTCCATATTATACAAAAGATTTATCCTATTTACCATGATGAGGATGAACTTCATGATGTGTATTTGATATAGAAATATGAAACAGAGACTGTGTTGGGCTTTTGCTGGTCTGCCTCTTGTCTAGTATGGGCTATTAAAGGATGCCACTAATTAGGAAGTATTTGAGACAAGTCCTTTTAAGAAAAGACTGAATGTTTTGGGCATATAATCATATGAATAACTCATCTGGTATCATTTATTTGCAGAAGAAAGTATTTCCTAAAAATAAAAACTCCCATTAAAGTATGTTGTTTCTGAGGTGTCCTGTGGTTATACACATCCCCAATAGATTTTTCTCCACCATGGCATTAGGTTCCTAACGAGGTCATTTGTCCTAGTCTTTACAATAGCATCGATCATACCTTCTATTATAGCGCAGCAATCTTAAAAATTCATTTTATATCTTTTCTAGCTGGGGATTTCAGTCGACATGTTAAGGCCCTATTTTCTAAGCTGCCTTCACTTTTGGCAATTAACTCATGCTGAAGCTAATGCAGGTGCCGTGCTAACCATTAACATGGTTCCTTAGCAGTTCATGTGCTCTAATTTATGCCTGAACAGGCTGGAGAATAGGTGAAGAATGAACAGAGAATGGGAAGAGACTGTGTCTTATATTTAGCACATGTTTAGTTGATCGTGCTTCAACTTTTAAAATGGGAATATTGTCATACAGTTAACGTCACTTGAATTGGTGTAGCCAACTGCATCTGCAATGCAGCTAACAAACCATTAAACTATCTCTTCATGAACAGAATGGAAAACTGTTAGTGATAACCCAACAGTTAGAGCAGAAGGTTTCACAGCTAGCGTGCACTACTTCTGACAAATGACATCCGTTAACTGCAAAATCTTACCACACTGTAATAAATAGGGCCCTTAACTCCCTTCTGTCTCTTAAATCCTATTGACATATAGCCCCTATCCTACCTTAACCCTCATTATCCAACTTTTTTTTTTTAAATTCTCTAGGGGAGTGTGGAGGTAGATTCAGGATGTGGGAGGAAAGCCTTTTAATTCTGATTAATTCTGTCATTAGTTGAGTAATCTCCGTTCTCTGTCCAGAAATTTGAACCCTAATAGAAATTTGACGATTTCATACCTCAAGCTTAAGAAATACTACATCAATTATGCTGTTTTATACCATGATATAGGAAGTTTTCTTTGTATTACGTTTCTGAAAATTCAGAAGCCTTCAGCCTTAGAAAAAGAAATTATCCATAGCCACTGTTTAGTTAGATTTCAGTCTCAGAGCTAAATACTGTAGTTCTATGCCCCATTAAGCCAGAAAATGGGTTCACAAGGAGTTTATACAATATATCTCGTTACTGTATAGTAAGTTTGTAAAGCCTTGAAACATAAATCAGTGTTTGGGTGTCTTTTTGTTGCTTTAAATTCAAATTAACTTTAAACACTTTTATATCAAATGTGTGCATACACACGCACTCACACACACACACATACGCACACACATACAGCCCGTGCATGCAAACACAGGCTCTAAATTTAATTAAAATAACTGAAATGAAACTAGAGATAATTTGTTTTTCAAATAGACTGCCACATGCTCGATTTACATAAAACCCATTAGTTTGCATTAAATACAAATTAGCCGCTGATATGAATTAAATCACATATAAATAGTTCAGAATAGCCTCAAAACCATGCATTTTAATTAATATAACATTTAACCAGATTTATTTGTAAGGTAATCAAGACTCTATTTCATTCTTTAAACATAATAGTCTAGAGAATGGAGAGCTGTCCTCCAACACTTCTGCAGCTTTAACATTAAATAAAGCCTCATGGAATAGACTGAACAGATTGATTCAGCAACGCGTGCGACTGAGTAAGTTACTGGAAGTGTTCCATGTTCTGTGGCTAAATGGCTTCAAACAGGGAACACATGGGCCCTCAGAAGGAAATAAAGCCCGTATCAGGTGTTGCTCATAGAATCCAACCATGCTGCTATAGAAGCAACATGAAGGAACTGCAAGACAGCTGAGGCAAAATTATAAAAATGTTATATTATGGAAATCTGAAGCCCTCTGGTGAAATAACAGCTAAATGTTTTTAGAGTGATCTGCCTCTCCCTTTCCTCCCTCCCTTCCCTCCCCTGAACACACATACATACACACCCACACATATTTAAATGGGAGAGATAATTTCCCACTGGTACCAGCAATCCTACACTATTGGGAAGAGAGTACCAATTTTAATCCTCAGGAGTACGCATAAAGGTGTATTTTCTAAAGTGCATTAATCTCAAACATCAGTTTACCCATGGAAATGGTTGTTTTTTTTAAATTATTGCCCAATGTGAAAGCAGGCAAAAATATGTGAGTTGTTACACAATGCACATAATGTTACTTGCTGGACTCAGGTGGTATTCCTAAAGTGGATGTAGGTCAGAGGAAGGAAATATACATGTACAAGGAGGGATGATAAGTCTCTGGCCTTGTAACGAAACATAAAACTAGGGGCTCCGGAAGCCCAAATGATCTCTCTGCAGTTTTGTTTTATTTGTTACCATGGTATTGAATAATGAAAATCACACACACTTTTGTATTAAAAAGGTAGCTGAACATAAGAGGTACAAGTCTATGCAGATGCTTTTCCACAGACAAAGAAAAGGTATTCACATACCGTACTTATCTTTTATTGCAGGAAACCTTGGGGGGGGGGGGAGGGTTGATCATGCTGAAAACATTAACATATGTTATCAGAAATACTTGGGATCCTTTTGCTATAGTGCATTCAGCTTTTGCACTTAATGCACGTTTAGCACAATTAACATGTGTTACGTGCAAAGCCTCTACAGTAACTGTAGGGGGCATAACTAGCATGTTCCCAACAGTTAATATCAGATGCATACACACAGCCACTGTTCCCTCTAAGCTGTGCGCGTGTGCGCGCGCACACACCTCGCCGAGCGAGCGCACATACTTTACAACAGAGCGCACGCAAATTACGGTTCTTTTTTTTTTTTTTTTTTAAACTTTTATTTTCATTTTACAACAAGCAAAAAGAAACAACACACCAAAGGAAACAAATACAAACACACAATAAGGAAAAGCAACCCCAATTACCCCCCACCCCTATGCTTCTTCTCTAAGTTGATAAGTATCATCATATGAGCGCTTACAAACAACAGTAATTGTACATCAAAACAAACAGAAATAGTAACTGCGATACAGAATGGTCATGTGACAGAGATTTACACAGATTTAAACAGTCAGATGAGAGCATTGAGCAGTTTGAACATAGTCATTGAGCATCTTCCATTTAGACAAGTGGTGGGGGGTCTGAGCGGAAGAAGCTAACATACGAGGTATTTGCTCATATTTACTGTAGAGACAGACATGATTCCACCATTCATTGGGGCTCAGATGGGAGCTATTTTTCCAGTATTTCGTAATGAGGGAAATAGCTATGCCCAGCATAAAGTCTAAAAGGAAGTAAGCCGATTTGGGAAGGGAGGGGATCCCCGCAGCTGAGCGGAATCCCACTATCTTCCAAGAGAGGGGCTCCTGAAAGTGCAAAATAGATTGAATACGACCCCAGACCCGACTCCAGTAATACTGTAATGCGGGACATTCATACATAACATGAGTGAGTGAACCAATGGCCGCATGGCATGTCCAGCATCTATTGCTCTGGGTGGCGTTCCATTTGGCTAACCTGTCAGAAACATCGGTGGGCTAGAAAGAAAAGTGTCTGAGTAAGTGAGGCGGATCGGGAGACCCGTGTCACCTTGCTCCAGACTAGGCTCCATTGCTCTGGGGTCAAAGTTACATGCATTTCCCGCTCCCAAGATTTCTGTGCTGTAGGAGTGCCTCTATTTACAGTATTACATAAAGTTTTGTAAAAGTTAGATGCTACACCCGATAAGCTCCCGATAGATCGGATAATCTCCGACAATCCTTCGGTATGGGGTTCCGATGGCGGGAGCACCTTAGCACTCCGAAGACAATGCTGAAGTTGCACCAACTGAAAGTAGTGTTTCGCTGGGAGACCAAATTCAGTTTGTAATTCGCTAAAAGTCTTCCAGCGACCATCAGAGAACAGCTGGTTAGGGATCCAAATGCCCCTAGTGTACCAGGGGCTCCACGCCATCGGTTTATTTTGAATTTGAAATCGAGGATTGTGCCAAAGCGGGAGTCTATCTAGCGGACAAAGTCGGGAGTCTAGAGATTGCTCAAGGGTATTAAAGGCACCTAAAGTGTCTAAGAGCATTGGTGGATAGTGGGAGTCTGATGGGAGAGTCATACCAGGGAGATAAGTAAGAGGGATTGGTTTGCAAAGGTCCTCCTCTATATCTAGCCACACTGGTCTACTCGGTGTTAGGTCTTCCAGCCATCGAGCGCCTTGTTTGAGTAGAAAAGAGTGGTGGTATTTCAGGAAATCAGGGAATCTGACACCACCATTTTCTTTATCTGCTTGTAACTAATGTTTCGCTATCCTAGGTGTCTTGTTTTGCCATAAGTATCTAGTCAGAAGACCCTCTAAATCTTTATATGTACGTCGAGGTAGGAGACATGGTAACATTTCTAAAATGTAGTTCACTTTGGGAACAATCATCATTTTAATGGTTTCTAGGCGGCCCCACCAAGTAAGTGTTAAAGGAGTCCAGCGTTGAGTGAGCGCCCGGACCTTAGAGGTTAAGTCTTTAGCATTAAAGGTGATGGTGTCTTCTAAAGGAGAGCAGTAGTGCACCCCAAGATATTTGACCATGCGAGGTTGCCATAAAAAGGGAAAGGATTGCATATCTGCCTGATGGATCAAAGGATTTAGTGGAAAGGCTACCGATTTGGTCCAATTTATCTTATAGCCCGAGAGTTGTGAATATTTACCAATTTGCTCTAGGACAGCCGGCACTGAGTCCAGGGAGACAAAGAGCATCAGGTCATCAGCATATGCTGAAATTTTGATTTCCCTATGAGAGAAAGGGACTCCATGAATATCATTGGATTGCCGGATTAGTAAAGCTAAGGGTTCGAGTGCGAGATCGAAAAGAAGTGGAGACAGTGGGCATCCCTGGCGAGTACCGCGTTGCAGGGGAAATGGCTGAGACTTTAAAGCATTAGCACAGATACTAGCTGTAGGCTGTGCATACATGGTTTGGAGACAACGGAGAAAGCCTTCTCCGAATCCGTACCAGCGAAGAGTTGCAAACAAGAAGGGCCATTCTAAGCGGTCGAAGGCCTTCTCAGCATCAAGTGAGAGGCCAACCAATGGTCGATCAAGATTAACTGCGGCAGTTAGTACATGACATAGGGTCCTAGCATTATCAGCAGTTGATCTACCGGGAATGAAACCGCATTGATCTGGGTGTATTAAAGTAGACATCTTGTCAGAGAGCCGGGTGGAGAGAATGGTGGCAAATATTTTATAGTCTGCGTTTAGTAGGGAAATTGGACGATAATTAGCTGTTAGTTGCGGATCTCTCCCCTCTTTCTCAAAAACTACTACATTTGCCATTGAGAAGGATCCAGAGGGAGATCCCTCCTCGGCCAGAGCAGAAAAATAAAGTTTCAAAAACGGAGCCAAGTCAGTGTTAAAAGTTTTGTAGAATTCAGCTGGGAGACCGTCCGGGCCTGCGGCTCGACCTGTGGCACATCTCTTGAGTGCCGATTGAATTTCTGATAAAGTGAATGGTTTGTCCATGGCCTCTCTATCTTCGTCAGATAGGGTCGGTCGCTGTACCCCTGATAGTAATCGTTCAAATACTTCTGGCTCGAAGTCACATTCAGATTGATAAAGCCGAGTATAAAAATCACGAAAGAGTTCTAATATTTCTGTATCTTTAGTGACCAAGCTCACCCCCGACGGATTGCGGAGAGCGGTAACACGCTTGGCTTCTTTTTGACCTTTCAGGGCATTGGCTAGCAATTTGCCAGCACGGTTATTTTCCCGGTAGTACATCCCTTGTTGTGATTCAATATTTTTAGCAGCAGCGGTATATAAAAGTTGATTGTATTGAAAACGAAGGCGTTGTAAGCGAAGTAAAATACATGGGTCAGTACGGGACGTGAGGAGACGCTCTCCAGCTTGTATCTGTTGTTCTAGAATCAGTAAATGTTGCTTTCGTTGTTTCCCCTGTCGGATTTGATAGCTAGTTATAGTTGCACGGATAGACGCCTTGAAACCCTCCCACCAAGCCCAGCTCGCAGTGTCATGGGGTGAATTAAAATGAAAATAGTCTTGGATAGCGGCCTTTATGTCAACCTGAAAATCTTTTTGGTCTAGTAGGGATCTATCAAGAAACCAAGCACGGGGATGTTCACCTTGCGCAGTGACATGTAATGAGAAAGATATGGCAGCATGATCTGAAATATGGAGAGGATGAATCCTAGCCGTGTCCACTTGGGGTATCAGTGTTTTGGAGATAAGAAAAAAATCTATTCTAGATTGTGAGTGGTGGGGGGCTGAGAAAAAGGTAAACTCTAAGTCGGAGGGGTGAAGCAGCCTCCATATATCTACTAACGCAAGATCTTTCATCAGAGCTGTAAGGGTATCAAGACTCTTGGGTGGACCACTCGTTCTAGGCGGCTGTCTATCTATCAAAGGATCAAGTACTTGATTGAAATCGCCGCCAAGTATTAATGGAGTATTGGCAGAGGCCTGTGCCAACTGCGCAATATTTGCATAGTAAGCAGGGTTATCCACATTCGGAGCATAAATACAAATACATGTGATTTCACTATCTCCAACCTTAAGGTGTGCACGGGCCCATCTACCCTCCTTATCAGAGCTAGTATCCAGTACAGTAGCTTGCAAAGACTTCTTAACCAAGATGGCTACCCCACACCGTTTGGAAACGGCGGGAGAGTAGGCAGCCACCATGTAAGGCTTGGCATTAAGCTTCAGTGTTTCAGCGGAGTTTAAATGCATTTCCTGAAGAAACACTAAATCAGCATGCTCATGATTAAGATAGCTAAGGATTTTCTTTCTTTTGATTGGACTATTGATGCCTTTTACATTCAGTGATAAGAGCTTACATAAGGCCATTCAGAAAAGTTAAAAATTCTGAGAAAGAACATGATAACGCACATAATTTCACAATGTCCCTCATATTAACTGTATATGGCTGTACACATGACATGATAGACAATAAGCTAATGAAAACCAATGAAGCGCCCCATATAAAAAAATAAGCACCGAAGTGCGTTAGAGAAGAAGCAAAACCCCAGAAATTACTGGCGACCATGTGTCTGCGGGGAGAAACCCCAGAGAAGGCCTAATTGAAACATATAACCTGTATAGCTGTGCGTGTTCCGAATCCAACCGAGGTACACATCATGGAGGGATAGGAGACCGAGAAAGTTATATATAGACAGAAAGAAAAGTCCAGGCAGTCTCTATTCCAGGCGGTGATCACCGCGTCGGGCCATTCAAAATGGCGGGCAGTTCCGGCAGATTACAGATCCAAGTGGTTGGATTAGCGCATCTGGTCTGCTTCTTTGGAGTCTAAAAATGTTGCTAGTAGATCAGGATCTTCGAATGTTCTAGTTTGGTTATGGAGGGTCACTCTGAGCTTCGCTGGATACAATAGGCCAAAGCGAGCCTGTAGCTGTTGAAGTCTAGGGCGATAAGCAAGGAGTCTCTTCCGACGGTCAACTGTGGGCTTTGCCAAGTCAGGGAAGAAGGAGACTTTATGACTTTCAAACTCCAGATGATGATTCGCCCGGGCAGCATTTAGAATCTGCTCAACTTGTTGATATCTCAGTAATCGAAAGATGATAGGCCGGGGGGTCGTCCGATTGAGGGCCATGTTGGTAGGAACACGATGTGCTCGGTCAATTTCCAGATCTCTGTGAAAAGTGATCTTCAGCAAGGAGGGAAGAGTTTTGACCAGGAATTCTCTTATATCTCCTGCTTCGGCCCCCTCCGGTACTCCAATGAGCCTTACATTGTTGCGACGGGCTCGATTATTGCTATCCTCTAACTCTTTTTGAAGATTCTGTATCTGACGCTCAGCCTTGTCCAGTTTCACCAAGCGCACCGCGTGCGAGTCGAGGACCCCCGCCATGTTGTCCTGCCGTAGTGAGAGACCTTCAAGCCGGTCCTGAAGCATACCGAAGTCTTCTCGCATGGCTCGGAGCGCTTCTCCGTTGGACTGTACCAGTTCCTTCACACCGCGTATTTCCTCCAAGATCTCCTGTTGCATTTCGGGGTTTTCCCGGAGTGGAACTGTCTTTTGTGGGGAAGACAACTCTGTTTTGGAGCGTTTTCCGTGTGAAGAAGAGGGAGACCCGAAGTCTAAGCGCGCTGGTTTGTGGGCCGCCATCCCCCCCGAGGTACCCCGGTAAGTTCGGAGCAAAATATTAAGTTTAGGTAGGTATTAAGTCAGGATTTTGAGTAGGCCTCTCGGGAGCTTCAGCGCGAAGCGTCTAACCCGCTGGACATCAGGCTCCGCCCCCCGCAAATTACGGTTCTGATTCTGATAGAAAACAACACAGACGTCTTAAAATTTAAAAGTTGTGATTGTAATTACTATAAATTTTCCACTTCATTTAGTAATCATATATTTTAATTTAATTTGATTAAAATCAATGTGTGTACATACTGTATTCTGACGTGTAGTCAAATTTTAAAGTATATAACTCCGAGTGTCGTTATGTGGTGCACAAAAATTTAACCTTCCTTCAAAAGTTGCACAGCTGATATTTTATGCGCACACAGTCTACAGAAAATTAGAGGTAGAGTTAAATACATTGACGGTGTGTGACATGTCTTCCCCAGGCTAACTACAAAGTGCTCACCATGCTCTCGCTCCATCCCTAACCCTCACATTCAGCATCTAAAACACAATTGGCAGTTAGCGTGAAAATTGGCATGTGTGAACTATCATGCTCATGTGGTATTGTTACCATGGCCCAAGCATGTGATTAATACATACCAAATTGTATATTAAGTGCATTTGTACTTTAGCAAAAGGGATCCTTAAATGTTTTTGGATTTCCTTAAAATACAGATGTGAAATATTGCTCATATCTTGTTCGACTATGAAATTGAACAATAAACTCCCATGCTCTTGGACCTCAGGCATTGAGGACTCCAGTAAGGCTGAAACATCTACTACTGCTTCACCTTCAGCTTCTTTAGCTTTCCCATGGGGAAGGAAATAAGGTATACTTGAATAGCCAGAGGTAATGAAGATTCAGGTATAAGCACAATTTCCATGAGATATTTCATAAATTTATCACCCTGGCTCATATATGCCAATATAAGAAAGTTAAGAAGGTGTAAATTCTCAAATCCTTCTGTCTTCCAATGCAGGATAATATTATCTTGAATATCCTGAGATTGTTGCTCCATAGATGCAATCTTCTCCTGATATTCCTTAGACAGAGTATCTTGCTGTGATGCAGTAGCACCATCCTTTTGTAATATTATATTCATGTCCACTGAACATTGTGACTGGGGTGTTCCAAGGGCTGTCTGCACCCAGAGCGAGCCCCCCCCCCCATGGTGTGCCCCACTCATGGCATGCCCCCTCATGGCATGCATTCTGGCCCCTGTCAGACCCACATGGTGGAGCCAGCCTGGCAAATATACCTTAATTTATTTATTTATTTTATTTATTTAGCATACATTTATAACCCGCAACTTCCAGAGTTCAGTTGCGGTTCACAATAAACAACAATCCACAAAGCAAAAGCTTAGTTTTACATTGAACATTTTGTAACAATAAAAGTAAATGTAAACAGCATGAACTTATGCATAATAGCAAAATTGGCTGGTAAATTATATACAATAAACTATATACAAATAATGTGGTGGGTGGCTTAATGCGCTGCCTCCAATCCAGGTTTGGTGAACCACATGACTTCGGCCTGGGAAGGAACAGCTGCCAGGTGTGGAGCGGAGGCAGCATGGCAAGCCACCCACTACATTACGATAGGTTTGCCATGCTGGATCCACTGTGTGGGCCTGGGATCCAGCAGCCTTCTCCTAGCTGGCAACTGGGGCGGACCTCACCCACTGCCCAGCCCTTAGTATGCCACTGTATTGTGAGACTGAACAGTGCAACTTTTGTAACATTTGCCAAATAACTATTAAGGAAATATCTCCTGTTGCAGTACTCAGCGGAGGAGAACTTAAAAATTCCTTACCAGGTTACGCACTCGGAAAAAGTCAACGGGTTGCTACTGTTCTTTGTTCTGAAACAGCGTGCGATCAAACTCTAGAATTCATTACTGGAATATGTACTAAAAGCTTTTAGTGTAGTAGTATAGTGTAGTTGGGTTTAAAAAAGGTTTGAACAAGTTTGCACATAAACTATTATTAAAGAGGACCAGGGGAATCCACTGGGATAAGCAATATGTGATCTGTGTACCTTTTTGGAATCTTCCAGGTACTTGTGACCTGGATTGCCTCTTGTTGAAACCAGGATACTGGGCTTGATGGACCTTGTTCTGACCCAGTATGGCATATCTTATGTTCTTAGGTAACAGCCTCCTCTGTAGCCCCAAGCTCATCAGTGGTGGTCTGAACAGGGAGCGGTAATCCAGAATCCTGCCAACCCAACAGTGTAGTAACAACATTCTCCATAGGCCAACTGTTATCAGTGGCACTAACTCCCCACTGTATAAACTCAACCACTTGTATGGGCGCACCATCTGAACTCCTTGAAGCCAATGATGACGCACCTCCAGGCGTTCCAGAGTCTCCACCCACTATAAGTTCAGCAGAGGCCTTGCTCTTCAAGGCTTGCTTCATAGGATTGACCTGCCGATGAGCATCCAGTTTCTGTTGTTGCAAGGTATTCATAGAACTGACCTTAGGAGATTTGGTCAGCCCTTTACCCCTCTGCTTGACCAGCACTGAGAAACTTTAACCGAAGAAAAAGAGAGCAGGTAAAGGCCAGCGATCTGACGGATGACTAGCAGTGCACACATCTTGACTCCTTCCCCACTCTAAAAGGCAAGGAATTTTTGGATAAAGCTGAGATTCTGGAAAGTGAGGGTGGAACACTTGATTATTGTCACTATATGGTTATGGTTATATTTTATTTGATATACCGCAACATTGCATAGTAGTCTATGCAGTATACAATAACTAAAAATGAAAAGAAGTGAAAGGAACTCCATAGTGTAGACAGGACAGTATAGGAGAGATAGGAACAGCATAGAAAATATAGGCAAATGGAATAAGACATAAAGATACAGTAAATACACACAATTCTCTTAGACTATAGGGTTGTCCTTACCATGCCCAAAGGCTATACATAGTAGTATCTGGTGATGCCATGATATTGTATGAGGGCTGCAAGGGGAATGAAAAAAATGTTGAATAGTGTGGGGAGAAGACTGAGTCTTGTGGGACAGCGGATGTGACTGGGAGGGTTTCAAATGTGGGTGAATTGAATTTCACTTGGAAGTTGTGGTTGTAGAGACAGGTATAAACTATTTTAGGGCCTTCTCTACAATGAATGGGTAGAAATTTGGGGTGGTCCAATGTTCCCTCTAATTTTCTGTAGGCTGTGTGGGCATAAAATATCAGCTGTGCGGCTTTTGAAGGAAGGTTAAATTTTTTGTGCGCTACTTAACGACACTTGGAATTATATACTTTAAAATTTGACTACACATTAGAATACAGTATGTACACCACATTGATGTTAATCAAATTAAATGAAAATAGACGATTACTAAATGAAGCGGAAAATTTCTAGTAATTACAATAACAAATGTGGTATTTCAGTTAATTTTTATTGAAAGCCATTGTTATTCCATGTAAATAATATATGTATGGAAGAAGAGTTTGGTGTCCTACATGGAGTGGTGGGTTCACCCCTAAACAAAGACATGGGGAGAGGTGGCCTGCACAGAGCAAAAGGTGCACCTACTCTTGCCATCATGCTGGGCAGACTAGATGGACCATGCTGGTCTTTATCTGCCGTCACTTACTATGTTCTCAAAATTTCTCTCTTCGATCTTTCAAATGTACCCAGTCTGAATAAATTTTATCAAGGTCTACTGATCTGCCATCTTGAAGATGACTCTTAACACGCATCAGCATTTCCAAATGTTCTAAATGTAAGCGATTCCTTATTTTGGTTTTTAAACTGTTCATCAAGCTGAAACCACGCTCACAATCTGCACTAGAAGCCAAAAATGTTCCACCAAAGTCTTCCAAGAACCAAAGTTTGCTTTTTTTTTCCTGTTAGTTTCCAGCACCCCACATCTACACTTTCTATGCTGGTCTTCCAAGATGACAACTCTCCCCCTCCCCAGCCCGCCAATTGTCCTCTGACTGTTTAATTTGTACCCTCTTTCACAGGGTTTTAAGCTGCACACAGCAGAAGAGAGCCCCTTTCTGGTAATCTATAGCACCCCCCTAGCTCTCATTTTTATCTTTTTTTATTTATTTACATTCTCTTATCTGGCATTTTAGAGAATCCCTGGCTCAGATTCTGTGACTAGTCAACAAACGCCCATTGCTGCAGCCCTGCTGCCTTTGAAAATGACCCTCATATATGCCCCTCTGCCTCTCCCAGAATTTGGCTTTTTATCTTCCAATTCTTCTGGCATTTCTAGATGGTTCTGCCCCCACAAGAACTACAGTGCTTTGGGCTATAAAACAAAACACACCTGGACAACAATGTCTTAATGTTCCAGGAGCTACTTGGTCAGCATTCATCAACTCTCTCGAGCTACACAGTCTGAATAAAGGTGTGCAGATAAAGAAACAAAGCAGATTTTCAACCAAAAACTATCAAAGCATAAGCAATGGACTTGTTAAACGTCTGCTCCAGTAATAAAAGTTACATTCCCTCCCCCATCCAAAAAAAAAAAAAGAAAAATTCCCCTCAGGAATCAAATCTAACTTTTGCTGTGCTTTAAAGGAAAGGTTACGATCATGTGACTAACACAGTCTTATCTTTTAAATTGTTGCTTGGAGCCCAGTCTGTTCTAGTATCATATACTCATAATGCCTGTACTCGCCAGCCCTATGGGGAAACCACCTGCATCCAGCGCAGCGGCGATGGGGAACTGCTGCTGGTGGCGGGGTGACGGTGTGGGAGGCGGAGGTGGCTGCGGCGTGGCTGGGCGCAGTACAGACATGCAGGCAGCCCACAAGCAGGAGAGATAAAGAGGGATGACGAAGGACCGCAAATCGAGGAGCTGCCACTGCTTGCTCTTCCTTGGCCAGGCCTGCCGCCTCCTCTTCCTCCTGTACACTAGTTGTGGAAAAAGCATAGATATGCACTCACCAGCAAAGCTGCCGATAGCACGTCCCAAGGCAGCAGTCCCAGAGCGGTGTGTTCCTCTCGCACGTGGCACTGAAGGCTGGCTGAGGGAGGGATTAAAGGAGGTGCGTGGCTGGCAGGCAGGCACAAGAGCAGAAAGAGGCTGGCTTGCTGGCTGCCCCTCCCTTTTATTTCCCTCTAGCCTGTCATGATTCGTCAATCGTCGTCACATGTGAGAGGAGTGAGGGCAGGGGACTCAGTACAGACAGAGGAGAGATTCGGAATCGGAAGTGACGAAATGGCAGTAGATCGGTGGTGCATCTGTGGCAAAAAACCCAAGGTTTAAAAACTCATCATGAAATCGGTAATTTTTGTGTGCTCCTTTAAAAGTTGTGTGCGCTCGCTCGGCGAGGTGTGAGCGCGCACACGCGCACAGCTTAGAGGGAACAGTGGGGTGGTCCCGATGAAAAGCAACAAATAAGTCAAATGATATTAAAAATGCTATTTGTCCAGAGTAGAGATGGTTACGAATGTCACTGAGCAAGATTGCAAGGGATGTCTCTGAGCTGCAGCCATCATGAAAACCAGATTGATAGAGTGGTTGCTTTTTCCAGGAAGTCATTTAAGTGCAGGAGTACTTGTTTCTCAATGATTTTTGATAGATAAGGAAGTTTTCTTATTTTAAATGTAATTTCTTTATATACCACCAAGGCTGAAGGGCATCAGAGATGTTTACAATGACTACAAGCATGTACTGGATACATTTCCTTGTCCCCAAAGGGCTCACAATCTACATGCGTATCTGAGGCAATGGAATGTTAAGTGGCTTGCCCAAGGCCACAAGGAGCAACTTTAGGAATAGAAACCCCAGTCCCTCCAGCCTGAGATTGCTATCCCCAGGTGGGAATCAAACCCCTGGCCCGAGGTACCTTTATTTAACCAGTTTTCTATACTGCTTTATCCTTCAATCAAATTGGTTTACATTGTAACGTCACTGACATTACAACATCTAAGGCATAACATATGTACAAAATAGGATGGTGGCATTGGATAGTCATCATTATAGAGGGAGCAGTTATGCTGGGTTTGACTGAATGCAGTGATGGTTTCTTTAATTTTGGTAGGATTGAGATAGTTTTCTAAGCATCCAGGACATAAACAGATTGTTGACTGTTTACTATTGAGAGGATTGGTTCGGAAAGGTCTAGATCTGCGTCTTTTAGCCACTTGGATGGGATAGGGTTGAATAAAAAGACAGTAGGTCTGTTCAACAGTCATAACAAAATCATCCCATGAGCCAGGAGGCTGACACACTCTCGATGACACTATCCATGCAGCCATGCATTCATCCTCAGGATCTAAGCTTCTCTGCATGACCTTTACCGTTGGCATGCAAGATTGAGGAGAACACCACCTGTATATGAGGTGTGACAAAAAAGAAACAAGACTGTCCCATAAATGTTTTATTACAAAATCTACAGAGAAATTATGCATTGCCCTCTTCAAAGTAACCCCCCCCCCCAGAGTTAATGCACTTCTGCATTCGCTTCTGCCACGAATGGAAGCACTCGGTAAAATCATCCTCCTTGAGGTCACTCAGCTCCCTTGTCACAGTGGCCTTGATTTCTTCAACAGAGGCAAAATGAGTTCCTTTGAGCACAGTCTTCAGCCTAGGTAAGAGCCAGAAGTCACGTGGTGCGAGATCTGGGGAAAAAGGAGGGTGGTCGAGAGCTGTGATCTGTTTGTTGGCCAAGAACTGCCTCACACTGAGCACGGTGTGCGGGCGCATTGTTGTGTTGGAGCAGCCATGACTTGTCTCTCCACAGAACCCGCCTGCTGCGCCGAACCCGGTCATGGAGGTGATTGAGGTCCTACTGGTAGAAGTGCTGGTTGACTGTCTGACCCTCAGGCACAAACTCATGATGGACCACTCTCTTCTAGTCGAAGAATGCGATCAGCATGACCTTGATCCTTGATCTGGACTTGCACACCTTCTTGGGTCTGAGTGACAGTCGAGTCCTTCACTGCAGGCTCTGTCTCTTGCTTTCAGGATCCCAAGTCTCGTCTCCTGTGATGACTCAGCTAACGAACTCTGGATCTTCTCCAATTTTCTCTAGCAAGTCTTGACAAGCATTGACCCAGTGCTCCTTCTGGTTGGCCGATAAAAGCTTGGGTACCATCTTGCGCACACCTTCCATATCCCCAGCTTCTGCACCAAGACGGTCCGCATTGACTCCCTGTTCAGGCTGAGCTCTTCAGCTGTCATCTGCACCATTAATCTGTGATCACTCTTACACCAGCAGGTTCAGTCTGTCACTGTTCTCAGCTGTCTTTGTCATGGAAGGCCATCCTGAATTGGGGTCATCCTCCACCTCATCGCGGCCAGTCTTGAAGCGTTTGTGCCACTCGAAGACTCGTGACCTTGACATTGCATCTTCTCCATAAGCCTTTTGGAGAAGTTGGAGACACTCAGTTGGCCCTTTATCTAACTTAAGTAGATATTTCAAGTTGATTCTTTGCTCTATATTTCTGCCACCTCCAGTTGCATGACAAAGAGATGGAGCAGTGTGCTACAAAAAAACCTGAAAAAGAAAAACAAAGTGAGAAAGATGAAAAATATTATAGCAGAATAGTGGCGAGATGTTGCACAACACAGTGACATAAGCGGTTAGCCAACTGGCATTGCGTCATGGGCGTGGCTGCCACAGTCTCGTTTCTTTTTTGTCACACCTCATATTTCTCTGCTTCATCTTCTCTCCCAGAGTTACAAAGTCATTCTGTGAGTATCTAGTTTGATTGTTTATGCCAGCCTGAAAGAGGAGCATTGGATAATAGTAAGCTTGATTAGTCTCAACACATTATTATTTATTTATTTATTTATTTGCAGTCTCTTTTATACCGCACTATTCGACATCATTACGGTTTACAATGAACATAAGAGTTGCACATCTCAATTTTGTGATTTGTGCTTACAGTGAAACAGGTATAATAACTTGGGTAAACATTAAACAGGAAAATTAAACTTGGGTATGCATTAAGCAGGTATAACAGGTAAAATAGGGTATAAATAACCAGTCCCTTAACAAGGAGACACGATGAATAAATACAGTCTACTTTATGCAACAATATAATGAGTTATGCGGCACTGCATAAGTTTCTCATGGTGGTTGGAGGGGAAGGTGTGATTGCGAGTGATCAGTCTGGGAATGTGACGTGCATGAGTTTGAGGTGCTGCATTGAGATGTGAGAGTGGGTGGGTGTGGGGGGAAGACTGCAACTTTGTAGTGATGAAGAAAGAGGTGACGTTTCAGTGCCTTCCTAAATTGGGAGAGTTCACTGATGGTTCTGATAGTTGCTGGTAGTGCGTTCCAGCAGGATGGAGCAAAGAAGGAGAAGGCTCTGGATCTAGTGAATTGAGACCACTTCATGCTTGCCTTAGGTAATATGAGAGTATTTGCGGCATTCGATCTCCTTGCTCGATTGGGAGGTGTGATTGAAATTAGGTCAGTAATGGCAGTAGCAGGGTATTTCTTGATGGCTTTATGGGTCATAATTAGGATCTTGAATGAGATCCTGGCTTGTATGGGTAGCCAGTGCAATTGTTTTAGTATCGGGGTAATATGAGAACTTCTTGAGGCTCCATGAAGGATTCTTGCAGCTGAATTCATTGCAAGTTGTAAGGGGTTAGTCGTGCACTTAGGTAGACCATACAAGATCGCATTGGCATAGTCAAAGTGAGGCATTATTAGGGCCTGAAAGACAGTTCGGAAGTCATCAGACTCTAACAGTTGATGCAGATTGTGGAGGGTCCAGATTTTATGGTAGACCGACTTTGTTATGTTTTTGATATGAGCCTTCATATTAAGTTGCTGATCAAGCGTTACACCTAAGTATCTTCTGTAGTCTTGCATATGATCTCTGCGTCGCAAACCTTGATAGACAGGGGTTGAGTAAAAGCCGGATTCCTGGTGATGAAGAGGGCTTCTGTCTTTTTGAAATTTAACTTAAGCATTTGTGCATTTAGCCAGTCTGTGACAGCGTCAAAGCACCTGATAAGTGGGGATAGTTCAAGATGTTCTGTCGAAATTGGCATGTACATCAAGACGTCATCAGCATAGACCAGGCAGTTGATATTAAATGATTGGATGAGATCACAAATGGGTTGCATATAGACATTGAATAGCAAGGCGGATAGAGATGAGCCCCGTGGAACACCTTTAGTTTGGGGGAAGGAATCAGAGTTGGAGGGGCCAGAACGGACATGTTGCCAGCGATCAGTGAGGTATGAAGCACACCATGACAAAGCTGAAGCGTGAACTCCCTTCTCTCTGAGGTGTAGCAGGAGAACTTCGTGGTCTACGGTGTCGAATGTGGCGGCAATGTCCATGAAGATTAGTGCAAAGCCTTGTCTGATGTTATCGAGACCTAAGGTTATGGTGTTGAATAAGGTTGTGAGTAATGTTTCAACACCATGTGCTTCGCGAAATCCATGCTGGCAGGGATGCAGGGGTGCATTAGTATCTATGTGATCTTGTAATTGGCATTGGGTAATCTTTTCAATGATTTTCGATAGGAGAGGTATGCTGGAGATAGGCCTGTAGGATTCCATCATCGAAGGGTCCAACTTATTGTTTTTTAGGAGTGGTCTGATAGCCGTCTGTTTCAGGCTTCGAGGGAATGTTCCAGTAGAGAACGATACATCAATCAATTTGGATAGGAATGGGCTGAGCTCGGCACGCAGGGCCTTTATCCAGGGAGCTGGACACGGATCGGAGGGTGCTGTTGTAGTGTTTATGTTTAGGATAGTGTCTTGAATGACTCTGTCAGATGGAGTAGAAAATGATGTGATAGTGTGTTGGGACCCACTCAAGAAATGACCGAGAGGAGGATGTGGGATGGAGAAAGGTAGGCTGGCTGGTATGGGGGGCTTAGCAGGTTGGGCAAGCTGATTACTTTTCTTACGCAAGTAATAAGCATATTCTTGTGAGTCTGGGTAGGGTAAGTTCTCTTGAGATGGCTCCTTTGCTAGAGATTTCACAATTTGGAAAAGCTCGTGGGGTTTGTTCAAGGAGCGTTGTAGTCTTTTTACATGATATTGTTTCATACTTGATGCTACAGATAACCGATGTTTTCCTAATTGTGCTGTGAATGCCTCATGGCTCTCAGCTGTTCTTGATCATCGCCAGCGTCTCTCAAGTCGTCTGAGTTGAAGGAGCGAATTACGTAGTTCTTGGGAGTACCATGGGGCATTCTTTTTCTTATGTGGTGTTTTGTTCGTGGTAGGTGAGTGGATCACGGCATCTAGGCTTGAGTTCCAAGCGGCGACCATGTCATCGAGGCTTTGAAGAGGAGGGTCAAATAGATTCTGTGTCCTCTTTAGAATATCTTCTCTGTTAAAAGGGTGGAAGCGCTTTAAATGTTCTGATATGGTTTTATCTTCAGGTATGGATTTGGAGGAGTTGGTGCAAATTGGAATCTGGAATCTTATCAGGAAGTGATCCGACCAGGGAACCGCACTTACGTTTAGGTGAGACTGGTGCAAATGTGTGAGGGTTGTTTGTGGTGCAAAGATAAGATCAAGTGAGTTGTCTTTTATATGGGTAGGGGTATCAACAAGTTGAACATAGCCAAGATCACTGAGATCATCAATAAAGGCATTGGTGTGGCTGTCCTGAATGACTGGGAGGTTGAGGTCACCTAATATCCAGTTTAGAGTATGCAAATTTGTGGTGTTGCAAGCAAGATCAATTACACAGGTACACTAAAAACAATTTTTTTAAAACTGCCTCTAATGTTTCGATTGATTTTTACGTTTTTTGGTGCGCTGAATCCAAATCTGGTAACCAATTTGCTCCATCACGTACAGATTTTTTGCTACATTGGGTTAGCAGTTTGAGGAGAACGTTTCAGATTGAGTGCGATTGAGATAAAAGTTTATTGGATGAATTCTTTATACTAATTGTTTAGTAGTTATTCAAATAAGAATAAAGAAAATTGTAACAAGGCAGCACATAAGAATAGAGTAATGTCAACAAAACACACTGTGATGATAGCAAAATTGTCTGCACTTAAAACAGCCACATACATGTGCACAAACATTGAGCATATAAGAGCGAGGTTAGACACAAAGCAAAGCAAAGAAATGTGCAAAAAATGTTGTACAGGTATGTATGTAAGAATAGAAAACGCAAACCGCACCATTGCAATACATGAAGACAAACACCCGATGGTGTGAAAATAAAATTGTAATAAATGAGATCCGACACTGTGGTAATAACTAGCAAATTTTTATTTCAAAGTTTAGTAAAAACACGATATTTGTCAACACAGTTTAGATTTAAATTCATTATTGGGTCAATCATCTCCTGGTGGGCCCGTTTTCTTCTTCCCCCGAATGCTTCTCTTGGTGCGCTGCTTGGCGTATTTTTCATCTGGGTTTCCCGCTGCAGCAACCAGCAGAAATCAGCCATCATAGTGGTGTTCCATCTTCCTTGGTACCTTCTCTCTGCGTCCTTGATGTCCTGGTGAAACCTTTCACCTTGTTCTTCACTGTACGCCCCCAAGTTTTCGGGAAAGTAGTTCACATGGGAGTGCAAGAAATGGACTTTCAGGCTCATGTTGCAGCCTTGTTCTTTGAAGGCATTGAGCATCCTGGCAACAATATCCTTATAGTTCTCATCCCGCCTGTTCCCCAAGAATTTGAGAACAACATCCTTGAAGAATCCCAGGCTTCTTTTTCCTTCTCAGACATCGTTTCAGCGAATGCTCCATCTGAAATGAGTTTCCTTATATCAGGGCCAACAAACACTCCTTCCTTTAGCTTTGCTTCAGAAAGTCGGGGGAACTTTGAGCAAAGGTACCGAAAGCACTCACCATCTTTTGGAAGGGACTTGATGAATTGCTTAATGAGACCCAACTTAATGTGGAGAGTGGTAATAGAATTTTATCACGAGGTACCAAGCTCTCATGAAGAACATTTTTCTCACCGGGTCTCAAATACTCCCGAATTGGCCAGTCTTTTTCCCCCAGTGTAGGTCGCGGGCCTGGCTATCCCACAAGCAAAGGAAGCAGGGATATTTGGTGAAACCGGGATTGCTGCCCTAATAGCATGGATAGAATTTTAAAGTCTCCACAAATCATCCACTTATGCTCATCATAACGAATCTTCTGAAGAATCAGGGCCAAATTCTCGTATTTTTCTTGGAGAATAACAGAGTGAGCAATAGGAACTGAAGCGAATGTGTTGCCATTATGAAGAAGAACACCTTTTATGCTGTCTTTTGACGAATCAATGAACAGCCGCCATTCAGCAGGATCATACTTGAGTTTAAACTTTTCCATCACTCCGTATATATCGTTGCAAAATACCAAATCTTCCTCTTTGCTGAAATACTTCAAAAATTGTGTCTCGCGGTTGCGGTACCAATAAAAAGTTGTTCCTGGTGACAATAGATTTTTCTGTTTAAGCCGGAACCTAGCAGTTGGGCAGCATCTTTTGGGAGTCCTAAATCCCGGACTAAATCATTCAATTCAGCTTGAGAGAAAAGTTCAGGTTTCGGATCTGGTTCAGTTTCATACTCGGAAGTACTGGACTCATCGGGAAAAGCCATCTGATGAGTCTCATCATGATCAGAACCGTCCACACAAATATGATCCAAAGATTTTGGTGGTTCAGGCACAGGTACTTCGTTGCTATGAGCATAGCCTAATTGCTGAGGGAAGGTTGGGGTAACTTATTACGTTCTTATTTTTAAGTTGTATCCCTTCACAATGCAAGAGCAAAAATAGCAGTAACTGCTGTGGTCTCTTTGTTCACGCCACATCATATGTATTCCGAAACGAAATGCTTGTTTTTAACTTTCATCCATAAGCGTAGATCTTCCTCACTGTCTTGCACACTTTGTGAGGAGCCCACGGTTTGTCTTGATCGCCTAACTTCAAAACCGAAATATAGGCGAAATATACTTTTTTAATAAATGCAGAAATTTTGCTCTGAAACTTTTTCTCGGTATATTCCCCACAAATAAAACAAAAACTGTCCGGAGAGTTGACGCAACCTCTGGCTCTGTGAGCCATCACAAATACACAGCACTGCAAACTACAACTGTAGTGAACCACTTCGGATAAAGCTGGATTACGACTGAGCAAACAAAAGGTAATAATGAACTTGCAAGAAACTGAAATTTGACAGGAACGTTCATGTCGCAACCACCGTGTTTGAGCGAGCGAACGAGGCGAGGCGAACAGGAAAGAACATGCGCCAGCGCGAGTACTGGATTAGCCCCCCGCCTCCCAATTGTCCTGTTAATGTATAAAATGAATACAAAACACTCTAAAATATCATGAGGGAGTGTTTCTAGTTAGTTAACCATTACAACCTCTATTTTGGGCCAAGAAAATAAACTGCAGTCGGCTAAAAAGAAATTATGTGAACATTCCTTATATGGGTAATAGAATCTAATTTTGCAAGAAAACGTGACGTGATGGAACATTTTGGCTATTTTTTCTGGATTCAGCACCCCAAAATCTATAGGAATCAGTTGCAAAACTGGAGGCAGTTTTTTGGTAGTGTACCTGTGTTATTGTTGCTAAGTCATCTGGAGATGATGATGGAGTTCTATAGAGCAAGTTAATAGTGATTTGTTTATTTGTAATGGTAATTATCTGTAATGGTAATTATTTGTAATGGTAATTATCTGTAACATCTTTGATCTTGGTGTCAGGCAGACAAGATACCTCCTTGGAGATTATGTCTTGTCAGCAGATGTATGCCTCTGTACCACTCAGAAGGGAGTCACCAGTCATTGCTACTATTTTCTTCCTAGAGGTTGCTAATCCTGAAAATATAGGGTTTCTAAGCTCTACTTCATCTTCTTTTTGGGATGTTTTCACTTCTACTGCTAGGATTGCAGGATCTGGTGATCTGTGTCCATCTGTTATCTTCTCATACTTTTTATCTTTCCCTCTAGAGGAAAACATAGATACTCAAAAAGCATTTCATCAATGTACTTCTCATTGTCACAGATGCTTCTCATCCTTTCCACTTTCTCTTTCTGTTTCTCCACTTATTCCCTGAGGAAATTGACATGAAGGCATCTTACAGAACACACAACTGTACGTAAAACGACTGAACTGGTCCTTTGACTTGGATCAGAATGTCCCGCTGGATGGAGGCAGTAGTAAAAAGGACAACATCAGCAACACAATGTTTTCTAGCTATTTTTCTACTGCATGAGCTTTGGTAAGTTTGATTGAAATGAGCCCCTCCAAGAATGGTTTAACATATATATTGACCCCCAAAATATAGTTAACTTCAAAAAATAGTTTTGACAAACTAACAAACCTGTGGATTGCTGGGCTCCCCTGAGAAATAAATGGACCACAAGCCCCTTCTCTCAGATATGCTTTCCACCTCCCCCCGGTGACAAAGTGGACTTTCAGCCCTGAATAGGATTCCTTTAAAGACCCCCCTCATGCCAGAACTGATATGTTTAATAGCCTAATGGTTAGTGCAATAGCTTAAGAGCTATATAGGCAAGGTTCAAATCTCAATGTGGGCCTATGTGGTCTAAGGCTAGTCGTTTAATTCTTCATCTTCTTTACACTCTTCTGGATGTTTTAAGATGAAAACAAGCAATTTCCTGATGCCTATTTATGCCTGGAGCAGGTATAAACAATGATGTGCCTGCAGACATCTCTGTTTCTGAGACTGAACGAGGCCATATAAGCACATAGCCACACCCCTGTGCCTGCTTGGATGTCTGTGAATGTCATTTGTGGAATGACTACGGAGATGTGTCTGTGAATTCAACGTCCATGTCTTCAGAAATCCAAATCACAACTAAACCTTTTAAAATGACCCTCATTATGTACAACATTTGCATTTAGATTCAAATTCCATTCCTAATAATGTTAATGCTTTTTATATAATTGGTTCTGTTAAGAACCTTTTGCAGAATTTGGGTACTTCAAATTATTTAAGTTTGGCTACCTTTCAGAATGTCTCTGAGAAAGATTTGGTTTTGTCTTTATTTTTTAAGGAGAGAGCTATCCCTTTCCATTGGTATTCTATCAAAGTCCTTCCGGATGTTTCTCCAAGAACTCAGTGAGATCAAAGGAAAGTTTGATGCTGAAACCCAGGGCATTGTCCCTGGGTATGAATTAACCAGGGTAGCCCAAACTCGGTGCACCCCTTTACCCAGAACCCCTTGGAAAGGCCATATTCCTAGCTCCCTCCCTACTCACCCCATCGTTTTCTTCCGTTTGGCCAAAAAAAACCCACCAGGCAAGCATTTGGAAATAAACTGGTCACAGCTTTATCGATAACAACAAGAACTTTATCATATAACAAAGGTACCATCCAACAATAATTACCATAACAATCCTGACTGGATCCGATACTTCACCAGCCATATTACTAGCAAGGTAATATTTTCTCCGCCCTCCCCAGCAGCAAACCCATATGCCTCACCCCATGCTGACCTCACCATATGAATAGCAAAGGTAGGCAAGGGTTTTATCTAAGCCAGGGTCACCCAACCATGGCCCAAAAGTAATACATAAAGACTCCGGACCCTGGATACTGCCGGGAACCCACCACTGGCAAAAGGCTACAGTTAGAGACCATGTGCCGCCCCCTCAAGCTGCAACTAGCGAGCATCATGGCAAACCATCAATTCCAAGGTCTCCTGCCAGTCATTGAGAAGCAAATCTAGACCCACTTAGATACCATCCTGCCAAAACAGGCCAGTATGCTCAACATCCACCCAGGAATGCATAATCTGATAGCTCACAAACCCAACACCCAATCTGTCGATTATAGCCAGCCCTCTTGACCAGCACTGCTGATCAATACAGGAAGGCCGTAGAATGCTGTCTGACCACAACAACACTACCCCCTGTAACATTCATAATTCTTCAGATAAATCCCTTTTGGCCGCCCTGATGATCAGCTTGCATGTCCATGAACACAAGTTGTTTCCCCCTAGATGATGGATAATCGCTGCCAGGCGACCTTGCAACCAACCATGATATTGTAGCATGGGCAGAAGCTGGTTCCAATATAGGCTGACTCGCCCAGCCATAACACGAACACCTCAGCTGGAACAAGGCCCAAATTAAGCCCGCACGAATAAAAATGTTCAACTACAATTGAGTTCAGGCCAGTCTACATGATCTGATGAAGCAGCAGCTCATGATTCCCTTCATCAAACACAGCTGAGATATCTGAGATATCTTCATTATGAAGTATATGAGGACATACATAAAGATCTTAATATGTATACTTTAGAAGAAAGGCAGGATAGAAGCGATATGATAGAAAAATTTAAATACCTCTGTGGCATAAATGCAAAGGAGGAGAGCCTCTTTCGATTGAAAGCAAGCTCTGCTACGGGGGGGACATAGGATGGGGGTGAAAGGGGATAGACTCAGGAGTAATATGCAGAAATATTTCTTTACAGAAAGAGTGGTAAATGCATGGAATAGTCTCCCAGTGGAGGTGGTGGACTTGAGGACAGTATCTGAATTCAAAAAAGCATGGGACAAACACAGAGGATCTCTAAAGGTAAAAAGGGGACTATTGTAGTTGATACGGAAGGGCAGACTAAATAGGACATGTGGTCTTTTTATGCCATCATGTTTCTGTTATTCAGAATAGATTCAAAAGTGGTTCAGTGATATAACTTGCTCTAAAACCATATTGAAATTCATCCAGCAGGTTGTTAGCATTGACATATTCCTGGAACTGAGTCAGCACTACCTTTTCCATAGTTTTGCCTACCATAGCAAGCTAGATATAAGACTATAATTATTGGGGTCTGACACCTCTTGGGCTTGCATTTTCAATATGGGATGCACCATAGCCTGTTTCAAAATGGTTAGAAAGATGCCTTGCTTCAGAGACAATATCACCAGGGTGACGATAAGGGTCACCATATTAGATTTTGCAACTTTTAAAAGCCAGATCAGACAAGGATCAAAATAGCAAGTAGAATTAGGAATTACACTAAGGTAGTCATTCCAGAACAAGACTTAGCTGGGTAGATGAGAGGGAACGACAAATACCATGCAAAACATCTAGTACTGTATGCAGACACTATGAGGCCCTGCACGTATATGGCAGAAGCGCAGGGATCACAGAAAATGGATGGGAGGGGGTGGAATGGGTGCATGGCCATATGCAGAAATATGTATCCCAGAAAGGGCCATGTATATCCATAGAGCTACCCACATATATCCAAGTTAGACCTGCTGAAACGCGGAATAAGATCAAGACTTATTAAATCTTCTGCTCCGCTCTGCAATGCTGTCCATATAGCTGACTGGCCATGACATGAATGTTGTGCACCACTGCTTCTGCAATCAGGGACAACACCAGATACAGTGTCACAGACCAGACAGCTGAGGTGAGGGACAACTGTATGGCAAAGGGGCAATGAAAAATACCCCATAGATATCTGTGCAGTGCACCAGTGTTACACCAAGCACTGCTGACATAAGCTCCTTGTGATAAGGGAGCAGAACCAGGGTCCCCTAATATATCCAAGGATTAAACAAATGTGGCAATCGCTGGAGTCCAGGCACCCCATGTTATAATGTCATACCTGTTGCTGTTGCTAGGTGCAGGGCAGCATGTCTACTGCTATATGTGACTGTGCAACTATACGTGACAGTGTGTGGGGTCAGTGTGTTGCACGGGAGGATCCAGTGTGCACATCCACCCGGCTGTGGGGGACGTGAATGGCTGGCCAGTGCCTGGACCACAGGGACAACTGCAACCCCAAAGCTGCCTGTGTGAGCAGGCAGAATGGAGCAGAACAGGTCTGCCATAGCTAGCTGGCCAATCAAATACATCGCTAATAGGGGACACTCAGATTCTTGGCAGTTAGCCGTGCACACAGCACTAACACCCACCCGTGTGTGCCACCATTGATCTCTACACATGTGCACAGTTGTAGATGGTGATCATAATATCTCTGGGCATGTTCTTGGGGTGCTCGTTCTGCTGCATGCTATCGTCCCAAAGGCCCCTTCCTAGTGACAGCATGATGCCCACAAATTTTTTTTTTTTAAACTTTTATTTTCATTTTGCAACAAACAAAAGAAACAACACACCAAAGGAGACAAAACAAGTATACAATAAAGAAAAGTAAACCCAATTACCCCCCACCCCCACGCTTCTCTAGCTGATTATGTCAGCATGTGAGCGCTTCCAAACAACAGTGATTATACATCAAAACAATCAAAAGAGTATCTGCGATACAGAATAATCATGGGACAAAGATATATACAAATTTAGACAGTCAGATGAGAGCATTGAGCAGAATGTACATAGTCATTGAGCATCTTCCATTTAGACCGATGATGAGGAGTCTGAGTGGGAGAAGCAAACATACGAGGTATTTGTTCGTATTTACTGTAGAGACAGACATGATTCCACCATTCATTGGGGCTCAGCTGGGAGCTATTTTTCCAGTATTTCGTAATTAGGGAAATAGCAATGCCAAGCATAAAGTCCAAAAGGAAGTAAGCCGTTTTTGGAAGAGAGGGGATCCCCGCAGCTGAGCGAAGTCCCACTATCCTCCAAGAAAGGGGCTCTTGAAAGTGCAAAATAGACTGGATACGACCCCAGACCCGACGCCAGTAATACTGTAGTGCGGGGGCATTCATACATAACATGAGGTAGTGAACCAATGGCCGCATGGCATGTCCAACACCTATTGCCCTGAGTAGTGTTCCATTTGGCTAATCTGTCAGGAGTATAAAAAAAACACCGGTGGGCTAGAAAGAAGAGTGTCTGAGTGAGTGAGGCGGATCGGGAGACCCGTGTCACTCTACTCCAGACAAGGCTCCATTGCTCCGGGGTCAAAGTCACATGCAATTCTCTCTCCCATGCTTTCTGCGCTATAGGGGTATCTCTAGTTATAGCATTACATAAGGTTTTGTAAAAATTGGATGCTACACCCGGTGAACTACCGATAGATCGGATAGTCTCCAACCAACCTTGTGTAGGGGAGCCGATGGCGGGAGCACCTTAGCACTCCGAAGGCAATGCTGAAGTTGCACCAACTGAAAGTAGTGTTTCGCTGGGAGACCAAATTCAATTTGCAATTCACTAAAAGTTTTCCAGCGACCTTCATGGAACAACTGACTAGGAATCCAAATGCCCCTAGTGTACCAGGGGCTCCACGCCATCGGCTTATTTTGTATTCGAAATCGAGTATTATACCAAAGTGGGAGCTTGTCTAACGGACAGAGTCGGGAGTCTAAAGAGTGCATAAGAGTAGTAAAGGCACCTAAGGTGTCTAAAAGCATTGGTGGAAAGTGGGAGTCTGATGGGAGAGTCATACCAGGGAGAAAAGTAAGAGGAATCGGTTTGCAAAGGTCCTCTTCTATGTCTAGCCACACAGGTCTACTCGGTACTGGATCTTCCAGCCAGCGAGCGCCTTGTTTGAGAAGAAAAGATTGATGATACTTCAGGAAATCAGGGAATCTGACACCCCCATTTTCCTTATCTGCTTGCAGCTTATGTTTCGCTATCCTAGGTGTCTTGTTTTGCCACAAGTATCTAGTCAGAAGGCCCTCTATATCTTTATATATACGTCGAGGGAAGAGACAGGGCAACATTTCTAAGATATAATTCACTTTCGGAACAATCATCATTTTTATGGTTTCTAATCGACCCCACCAGGTAAGTGTTAAAGGAGTCCAACGGTGAGTTAGCGCCCGGACTTTAGAGATTAAGTCTTTGGCATTGAAGGAGATAGTGTCTTCCAAAGGAGAACAATAGTGAACCCCAAGGTATTTGACCATGCGAGGTTGCCATAAAAAGGGGAAGGGTTGCATATCTGCCTGATGAAGCAAAGGATTTAATGGAAAGGCTACCGACTTGGTCCAATTTATCTTATAACCGGACAGTTGTGAGTATTTACCAATTTGCTCTAGGACAGCCGGTGTACTGAGTCTATAGAGACAAAAAGCATAAGGTCATCAGCATACGCTGAAATTTTGATTTCCCTATGGGTGAAGGGGACTCCATGAATCTCCTCCGATTGCCGGATTAGTAAAGCCAAGGGTTCAAGTGCAAGATCGAAGAGAAGTGGAGACAGTGGGCATCCCTGGCGAGTGCCGCGTTGAAGGGGAAAAGGCTGAGACTTTAAAGCATTGGCACATATACTGGCTGTAGGCTGTGCGTACATGGTGCGAAGACAACGGAGAAAACCTTCCCCGAATCCGTACCAGCGGAGGACTGCAAACAGGAAGGGCCACTCTAAGCGATCAAAGGCCTTCTCAGCATCAAGTGAGAGGCCAACAAATGGGCGATCAAGATTAACTGCGGTAGTCAGTACATGGCATAGAGTCCGAGCATTGTCAGCAGTTGATCTACCAGGAATGAAACCGCATTGATCTGGGTGTATTAAGGTAGGCATCCTATCCGAGAGCCGGGTAGAGAGAATGGTGGCAAATATTTTATAGTCCGCGTTTAGGAGGGAAATTGGACGATAATTAGCTGTTAGTTGCGGGTCTCTCCCCTCTTTCTCAAAAACTACTACATTTGCCATTGAAAAGGACCCAGAAGGAGAACCCTCCTCGGCCAGAGCAGAAAAATAAATTTTCAAAACTGGAGCTAAGTCAGCGTGAAAAGTTTTGTAGAATTCAGCAGGGAGACCGTCTGGGCCTGCGGCTCGACCTGAGGCACATTTCTTGATAGCAGAATGAATTTCTGAGACAGTAAATGGTGTGTCCAAGGCCACTCTATCTTCGTCAGATAGGGTCGGTCTTTGTACCCCTGAAAGTAAGCGTTCAAATACATCTGGCTCAAAATCACATTCAGATTGATAAAGCCGGGTATAAAAATCACGAAGAGAGTTTCTAAGATTTCGGTATCTTTAGTGACCAAGCCCCCCCCCGACGGATTACGGAGGGCGGTAACACGCTTGGCTTCTTTTTGACCTTTTAGGGCATTTGCTAATAATTTACCAGCACGATTATTTTCCCGATAATATAGCCCTTGTTGAGATTCGATATTTTTAACAGCAGCAGTGTACAAAAGCTGATTGTATTGAAAACGCAAGCGTTGTAAACGGAGTAAAATACATGGGTCAGTACGGGACGTGAGGAGACGCTCCCCAGCTTGTATCTGCTGCTCTAGAATCAGTAAATGCTGCTTTCTTTGTTTCCTCCCCTGCCGAATTTGATAGCTAGTTATAGTGGCGCGGATAGATGCTTTAAAACCCTCCCACCAAGCCCAGCTCGCTGTGTCATGGGGTGAGTTAAAATGAAAATAATCTTGGATAGCGGCCTTTATATCAACCTGAAAATCTTTTTGACCCAGTAGGGATCTATCAAAAAACCAAGCTCGGGGAGAATCGTCCCGCGCAGTGACACGTAATGATAAAGATATGGCAGCATGATCTGAAATATGGAGAGGATGAGTCCTAGTCGTGTCTACTTGAGAAATCAGTGCTTTGGAAATAAGAAAGAAATCTATTCTAGATTGGGAGTGATGGGGGGCAGAAAAGAAAGTGAACTCTAAGTCGGAGGGGTGAAGCAGCCTCCATATATCTACCAGCGCAAGATCTTGCATCAGAGCTGTAAGGGTAGCAAGACTCTTGGGTGGACTACTCGTTCTAGGCGGCTGTCTATCTATCAGAGGGTCTAACACTTGATTAAAATCACCACCAAGTATTAATGGAGTATTGGCAGAGGCCTGTGCCAACTGCGCAATACTTGCATAGTAAGCAGGGTTGTCCACATTCGGGGCATAAATGCAAATACATGTAAATTCACTATCTCCAACCTTAAGATGTACGCGGGCCCATCTACCCTCCTTGTCAGCGCTAGTATCAATTACAGTAGCTTGCAAAGATTTCTTAACCAAAATGGCTACCCCGCACCGTTTGGAAACGGCGGGAGAATAGGCAGCCACCATGTAAGGCTTAACATTGAGTTTCAGTGTTTCAGCAGAGTTTAAGTGCGTTTCCTGAAGAAACGCTAAATCAGCATGCTCATGGCTAAGATAGCTAAGGATTTTCTTTCTCTTGATTGGACTATTAATGCCCTTTACGTTGAGTGATAAGATGTACATAAAGCCATTCAGACAAGTTAAAAATTCTGAGCATGATAGCGCACATAATTTCACAATGTCCCTCATATTGACTGTATCTGGCTGTACATATGGCATAAAAGAAAATAAGCTTAGATAATACAATGAAGCGCCCCACATTAAAAAAGAAAAACCGCAGCGCGGTAGAGAAGAAGCAGAACCCCAAAAATTACTGGCGACCATGTGTCTGCGGGGAGAAGCCCCAGAGAAGGCCGAAATTGAAAAAACACATAACCTGTAGGACTGTGCGTGCTCCGAATCCGACCGAGGCACACATCATGGAGGGATAGGAGACCACAAAACAAAAGTCATAGAAAGAAAGAAAGAAAGTCCAGGTAGTCTCTGTGCTGAACTATGACCGCCGCATCGGGCCCTTCAAAATGGCGGACAGAGCCGGCAAATAAAAGTCCAAGTCGTTGGATTAGCGCATCTGCTCTGCTTCTTTGGAGTCTAAAAATGTTGATAGTAGATCAGGATCTTCGAATGTCCTGGTTTGGTTGTGGAGAGTCACTCGGAGCTTCGCGGGATACAACAGGCCAAAGCGAGCCTGTAGCTGTTGAAGTCGAGGGCGAAAAGCAAGGAGTTTCTTCCGTCGGTCGGACTGTAGGCTTTGCCAAATCAGGGAAGAAGGAGACTTTGTGACCTTCAAATTCCAAATGATGGTTCGCCCTGGCAGCATTTAAAATTTGTTCCACTTGTTGATATCGTAGCAAGCGAAAGATAATAGGCCGGGGGGTCGTTCGGTTGAGCGCCATGTGGGTAGGAACACGGTGTGCTCGATCGATTTCCAGTTCTTTATGAAAGGTGATCTTCAGCAAGGAGGGAAGAGTTTTGAGCAGGAATTCTCTCATATCTCCCGCTTCCACCCCCTCCGGTATTCCAATGAGCCTCACATTGTTGCGACGGGCTCGATTTTTACTATCTTCTTTCTCCTTTTGAAGATTCTGTATCTGGCGCTCAGCCTTGTCCAGTGTGCCCAAGCGCACCGCGTGCGAGTCGAGGACCCCCGCCATATTGTCCTGCCGTAATGAGAGACTTTCAAGTCGGTCCTGGAGCACTCCAAAGTCTTCTCGCATGGCTCTAAGTGCTTCTCCATTGGACTGCACCAATTCCTTCACGCCGCGTATTTCCTCTAAAATCTCCTGGTGCATTTCGGGGTTCTCCCGAAATGGAACCATCTTCTGTGGGGAGGACACCTCTGTTTTGGAGCGTTTTCCGTGAGAAGAAGAAGGAGACCCGAAGTCCAAGCGCGCTGGTTTATGGGCCGCCATCCCCCCGAGGTACCCCGGTCAGCCCGGAGCGAAATAGTAAGTTTGTATAGGTATTATGTCAGGATTCTAAGTAGGCCTCTCGGGAGCTTCAGCGCGAAGCGTCTTACCCGCTGGACATCAGGCTCCGCCCCCCGATGCCCACAAATTTAACTATGGAGGGCATGTCCTGCTATGCACTGGTCCTCATATGGCAATGCATAGACATGTTCCAGTGATGTCCAAACATGCATACCTTGGCCTGGTTGCTACTGCCAGGTCTGTAGTGCTGTGCTGCACCTTGTGTCACATCGATCACTCTCTACTAGCTTGCATACTAGCTTCCAGAGCTGTGCAATGACTTTGAAATGGTCTGGGTATGCTGGAGGAGTGGCCTAGTAGTTAGGACATGGTACCTCAGCCTAGATGGGCAGGGGTTCAAGTCCCACCTGGGGACAGCAATCTCAGGCTGGAGGGACTATGGTTTCTAGTCCTATAGTCACTCCTTGTGGCCTTGGGCAAGCCACTTAATCCTCTATTGCCTCAGGTACACATAGATTGTGAGCCCTTTGGGGACAAAGGAATATTTCCAGTACCTGTTTGTAGTAATTATATAATGTAAACTGCTTTGATTGAAGGATAAGGTGGTATAGAAAACTGGTTAAATAAATAAATGAAAAGGCTGGTTGCTATAGTCTACCTTCCATCCACATATATGTATCATCTGCTGTCATGACCTGTTGCAATCTGTACATTACTGTCAGTGAGCACTATAGCTTCAGAGGTGAATGCTTTAGAAGGGAGGCATGGCAGTTTGTGGGGATAGGTAGGATAGCATACATACCTCTTGTCTGAATAGGGTGAGTGTGGGGATGTACACAGCCATTGTCTGCATATACCCATCTCACAAGCACCATAGTGCTTTGTTCGCTCCATGCCGAATATGTCTCTGTTGCTGATTCTGGACCCACAGCAGCATCTATCCCCATGGCTGCAGAATCATGTTTCCATTGGGCACATTCTCAGTTTGGATGTGCCCGATGGATGTACTGGAACTGGCCTCCAGAATCCTAGAGCACCTGATCGTAATTAATAGAAGAAAATGTCGACCATCCTGACTTTCTTAAGGGTGACAACCGAAGTGACAAGGTACTTACATTGACCTCTTAAGGGCACATTTTATGATATAAGTAGGTCACAAATACATCACAAGATGTATCATTCGTCCTTTAAGAATGAGCCAAATTTTCTATCAGTTGATGAGATGTGATCAGAACGTAAAGAGACTTGTTGTGTAGCTATATAAAAATTCTTCGCACCACAATGCTGTTAAGCATGCAGTGACATAGTTATGTGCTCTTTATGAGCAGAGTGTAGCATAGCTTCAGCACACCTGCATTTTTTCAAATCATGTCATGTTTAGTATCTTGTAAAAGCAGTTTGTCAGATTTACAATGAGTGAAAAAATTGAACAGCAAATTAGTATTAAATTCTGCCAATAACTTGGAGATTTGTGCAAAGACACTTATGACAAGATTCAGCAAGTGTATGGCAATAAATACATGAGTCATGCTCAAGTTTATGACTGGTACAAATGTTTCCAAGAGGGCCACCAAAGTGTTGACAGTGACAAATGCTCTGGAATACCATTCATGAGCAGGAATAAAGACAAAGTTGAAGTAGTGCATGCCACAATAAGCTCAAATTATCGATGGACTATCAGGGAGCTTGGATGTGGACATCAGTTTTAGGTTGGTCCAGTCTATTCTTACTGTCAATTTGGAGATGAGAAGCGTGTCTGCAAAATTCATGCCAAAATTCCTGTGCCTTGACCAAAAAGAAGATTAACTGTCTGCAGCCAGGGAGTTGTTGGAATGCATTGAAAATGACTTAGATTTCATCAAAGAAATTATTATTGGTGATGAATCATGGGTTTATGGTTATGAACCAGAAACTAAGGCTCAGTCCTCACAATGGAAGACTGTAGACTCTCCCAGACACAAGAAAGCCCATCAGGTGAGGAGCAATGTCAAGGTCATGCTCACAGTTTTCTTTGATTACCAGGGCACTGTTCATCATGAGTATGCTCCAAAGGGCCAAACCATTAATAAGGAAAACAACGTCCAAGTTCTGACTCGTTTGAGAGAACAGTTGTTGTAAGAGGCCAGAGTTGCACAGGAATGGTGAATGGTTGCTTTATCATGATAACGGTTTTATTGTCTGGATAAAGGGGTTTTGGGAACCCATCTCCTTTTCTGTAAAGGTTTTTTTACCTTTTCATCCAGACTACTCAGATTTCTCTTTTCTTTTCTTTTCTTTCCCAGGGTACCATCTTGCTCTAGGGAAAGAAATATCTTCAACTATAGATTATAGAGAAGTTTATCTTCTCTCATGGGCCCCAACTTCTGGGGTTACTCCTAGACAATGATATTTTCCTATCTTTGTCTATATGGCAAATTTCAATTCCCTCTACCCCTCACGGTAAGGGAATTCCATATGAGGACAATGTGATGGTTCTTTACAACAGACCCATGTCTACTTCCCCATATGTGTATTTTGTTTGTGATACTTGGATGACATCCTTTTTCAGAAGTTGGAACTTCCTATTCTACTAACAGTTATCGCTACACAAGGACATGTTTTTCTGCATTCCTTGTTTAGTTCAGCTGTCCACAGTACATCATTTTTACACTGTTAGCTCAACTCCTACCCTCCATTCCTTGGATGCCTGAGTTCCTTAGGAGGAAGCATGTCCCATCCATTAGTTTTTGTTACATGCTGGGCCTCTCCCAGGCATCTCAGCTTGGGAGTCCCCATATGTGAAGACTCATTCCTGCTTGTTCCTGGAGATAGCACAGTTACTTTACCTGTAACAGCAGGAATAAGTCTTCACAACCCACCCACCTCCCCTAGGAATTGCTCTCTCTCTCTCTTTTCATAATTTGTTTACTTCCCTCCTTCGGTCTCAGCTACAAACCCAACTGATATGAGGGAAGTATTTGGGCGGGAAGGCAGCACGCATGCGTGTGGGATGCTCTTAAAAGCTTTCTTTTGAGACGCTGGAGAGCATTCCTGCGCAGACTCCGTCGGTGCCGACGTACCCATATGTGAAGACTTATTCCTGCTGTTCCCAGAGATCACCTGTTACAGGTAAGTAACTGTGCTGTCTTGTTTAGCAAGGGAAATATCAGAGTTGAAGGAAACGAGCATGAACTTGTGAAGAAAATTAGAGGGTGAATGGAATTTGAGCCAGGCACATTCAGCAGAATGAGCTCAGGAGCATAGGTAGCTGACAGTAAAGATGAGCCAAGGACGAGGTAAAGAATGCCTTACCAGGCATGGTTAGGGGAGCAAGAGCAGAGGAAAGAATAGAGTTATAGCCAGCTACAGCATCATCGACAAATTGATGGAGAGAAGAGGAGAGACAGAAGAGGATATGGAAAGAGGATCTATAGCAAACAGATATGGATAATCTCTGTGAACAGCATTTGGCATCAATGAGCTACCCTGCAGTATAAGTAGAAAGAGCTAATCCAAAATATTTTGTTGCAGACTTTTCAATTATTTTTTTATTCAAAAGAATTTATATTCTGTTCTATAGTGGTAATTTTAGAAGCTCTGCTCATGATTTGGACGTCTGCAAATGAGAATTCAGATATGTAAATCACAAAGAAGTCCTCAGAACCATTTTAGAAAATTCAGAATTTATACATGTCCGACATGATCATGCCATGCTATATGGGGTCCTGGTGAAAGCGTGTCCATGGTCGTGTCGAAAAGATACACATGTATGTCTGATTTCAGAAATGGCCTGCACATCTTTACCAGCCAGCGGTGTCATCCATGTCTATACATAGATGCTGCATGGCATGAATAGTCCTCTGAAAAGTAATTGTTTCAACCCACAAACACATGTAGGGAAGAAAGAAGAAGGCACTCACATATCCCCAACACTTTTTGCAATGGCAAAGAAATATGCAAGTAAATGCAGACACTTGTTTTGTGGCTGCTCTGCCGCTGTATGTCTCCACTTGCAAAATGGCAGGCTGGGATGTGTATGGCACATCTCCATTACTAAATGTCAGCAAGGTGATGCTACAATTGAAGTATGGTAGGAATAAAAAAGAAAGATATATACTGGCCGCACGATCCATAGCTTACGCACTGCAGATTTAGATAACATCCCTGCCACAGGCCATGGTGAGCATGTTCATGAACCCATTGTGGCAGGAGATAAACCACAGAAATTAATGAAAAAGTTAAGAGGATTAACTACAGTTAAGTGGACTTCTGCAGATAAAGAGGAGAAAATGTACTGCTATTTTTATGCTACAAACCCTATATTTAAATCGAGGGTATACAAAGAGAATCTACCATAAACTGGAAGAAGGGGAAAAATTGCCACAAGAAAAACTGTAAAAAATAACAGATCAAAGTAAAGACGTATGTGAATGACAGCATCTTGAAACAACTAAGGGCTTCCATGGAAAAAGAAATGCAGGGAGGAGGAGGACGAGGAGGAAGAGGAGAACTAGGAGAGAGTTCCAGAAGAAAGGAATACACAGAAAAAGAAAGAGCAGTTGAGGGGCAGATGGAGCTTAGAGATCTGGAACTGCAGGAGAGTGGTGTGAAATAAGGGAAGGTCAACAAATCAACTGAAGAGGAGGAAGAAAGGGAGGAGAAAGACCCAGAGGTGCTGGGTTCCAGGCAAGGGAAAGATTACCCAAGTTAAATTTAAAACCAAAGGTTAAAAGTATGATAATTATGATGAACAAGGCCATATCCAGTATAAAGGGGCCATTTACTGACATCACCAAAATAAATTGAGTACAAATTACCGCAAAAATACTACCAACTAAAGTACAGGGTCAGAAGAAAAAGAAAACAATAATAGTTCCTCCTTGGAAAAAGTGCATTGAAGGAAAAATATAATCATTGCATGTGGAACTACCCCTGATAGATGTGTATCTAAAAGGACTAAGATCATCAAGCATATTGAGAAAGATCCAAGATGTCAAGTTGAAGCATGCTGTATTAACAGAAGACCTGAAATTTATATGTTCCAACAATAAATTGAAAGTAGCAGCAAATGCACAAAAACTGCTATGATATGAAGAAAACAGAAAAGAAAGATATCAAAATAAACTACAGAACTACCAACCAAAGCCGAAACAGAAACCTTCTGAGGAAAACTATATGAGAACCCTATAGAGCACAATCAAGAAGCAGAATGGTTACCCTGTATACAGGAGCATTTAGAAAAAGCAAACATCAACTCTATCAAATTACCTGTAATAACAATGAAAGAGCTGGAAAGAAGGTTAAAACAAGCCCCAAACTGGAAGAGCCCTGGCACAGATGAAGTAACCAAATTTTGGCTCAAACAGTATAATATCACTTCCCCAAGACCTGGTAAACTGCAAAAATCAATTTTTCAAGCAGCCAGACTTAACACCACAATGGCTTGCTACAGGAAGAACATTTCTCCTTCTAAAGGGAGGATCCAAGTAACATTACCAAACTTGTCTACCTACAATCTATAAGCTGTTCACTGCAATAGATGCAGACAGAATATATGATCATATCAAATCCAATAACATTATGGCAATAAAGCATAAAGGGCAATAAGAGGAGCATATGGCACCAAAGACCAGTTATTGCTGAACAAGGCTATCATGGTCAGCACTAAGAAAACTAGAAATCTCAGTATAGCATGGATTGAAGGACTACAAAAAGGGACTGCTACTTCTGGATAAAGATCTGCAATTGCAAGTATTTATTTCTGGGAAATTTTCTAAATCTTGGGGAAAAGGGAATTCTTTAGATTGAAGCTGGTTAATCTGTGTAAATTAGAAACCAGTATCTAGTATCAGCAAAGAGCTTTGAGTTAAATTAAAAATCTCAACAGGTAGCTTTCAGTTTAAATTTAAAACTCAGCAGAGAGCTTTCACTTTAAATTCAAAACCCAGCAGAGAGCTTTCAGTTAAATTTAAAACCCAGCAGAAAACTTCTAGTTTAAATTTAATACTCAGTCAGGGCCTAGTATCAGCAAAGAGCTTTCATTTTAAATTTAAAACCCAGCAGAGAGCTTTCTACCCATCAGAGAGCTGCTAGTTTAAATTTAATAGTCAGGGCCAAGTATCAGCAAAGAGTTTTAATTTAAATCAATTCAGATTATAATTTAGCATAAAAGGAAAAACAGGGTCAGTATTCTTTGAGCAATAAGTTGTTTCTAGAGACCTTTACAAAGGGGCCTTCTAGATAGGGGACAAAAGAACTGTGAGATTGATATAAATAGGTGTTAAAGCCAAGTGACAGATCAAAGGGGCATTTTAAAAAACTCCCTCTATCCAAGCAAGGGCTGTGTGAATCATCCAGGAAATTGGTCACAGATTATCTTAGAAGCTTAGGCATAAATAGTTCAACCAGAGCTGTGTGATTCTCAGTCTTGAAGAACTACAAAAAGGGACTGTTACTTCTGGAGAGAATTCTGCAATTGCAACTATTTACTTCTCTAAATCTTGGGAAAAAAAGAATTCTTTATATTAAAGCTGATCAATTTGTGTAAATTAGAATCCAGTGTATTTGTTAAATCAGTCAGGGCCTAGTATCAGCAAAGAGCTTTTATTTAAAATTAAAAACTCAACAGGTAGCTTTCAGTTTAAATTTAAAACCCAGCAGAGAGCTTGTAGTTTAAGTGTAATGCAATGCAATGTGTGCCTTCCAGTCAGTCCTGACTCCTGGTGACCTAGAAGCTCCTGGGGTTTCTTGGCAGTGTCACTGGAAGTAGATTGCCAGGCCTTTCTTCCAAGGCAATGGAGGGTTGAGTGACTTGCCCAAGGCCACAAGGAGTGCTAGTGGGAATTAAACCCTTGTTGCTTGGTTACCAAGCCAGTGTTCTAACCACTAGGCTACTCCTCCACTCCTTAAGTGTAATACTCACTACATTAAACATATTAGGCATAGTTTTATTAGTATAAGTATCCCCAGCAAACTTTAGTAAGTAAACAACTTAAATACCTAAACACAACCTTAAAACTAAGATGCAGACAGCAGTCCAGCAGCGAGATGGGGGCTTTCCAGTCTTTTACACATGAGTGTCACATGTATGATTTTCTCCCAATTGGTGTCTTATGAGTGCATTAAGTGCAAGGAGCTGTTTGCTCTCAGGGAACGAGTGCGATCTCTGGATGCTAGAGTAGCAGACTTGGAGGACATAAGAAAGACAAAGAGGTACATAGACGAGACCTTCAGGGACATAGTACTGAAGTCTCACCTTCACTCTGGCAGCATCCCTGCTTCCATGGAGGACAGCAGTCACGTGACAGGACAGCATCACGCTGGTGTGGCAGGAAGTGATCCTGTAGCTAGGACCTGTCCTCCAGTTGATGTAAAACCTTCTCAAACTGAGGAGGTTTTTTTCAGGGCCATGTTAGGACAGCCATTATAGTTGGTGATTCGCTCATTAGACATGTAGATAGCTGGGTGGCTGGTGGACGTGAGGATCACCTGATAACTTGCCTGCCTGGTGCAAAGGTAACAGACCTCACGTGCCACCTAGACAAGGTCTTAGTGCTGGGGAGGAGTCTGCTGCTTGGTACATGTTGGTACCAATGACATAGGAAAGTGTGCTAGGGAGTTCTGGAGGCCAAATTTAGGATTCTAGGTAGGAAGCTGAAATCCAGAACTTCCAGGGTAGCATTCTCTGAAATGCTTCCTGTTTCACATGCAGGACCCAAAAGACAGGCAGAGCTCTGGAGTCTCAATGCGTGGATGAGACGATGGTGCAAGGAAGGAAGTTTTGGATTTGTTAGGAAATGGAGAACATTCTGGGGAAAGGAGGGGCTTTTCTGAAAAGATAGGCTCCACCTTAACCTGGATGGAACCAGGCTGCTGGCATTAACCTTTAAAAAAGAGATAGAACAACTTTTAAACTAGATAATAAGGGAAAACCGACAGTCGCCCAAACACACATGGTTCCGAACAATGTATCTTTGAAGAGTACTAGCAAAATATTGAAGTTAGGGCATATTGACAGAGAGGTTCCAAAAAAGACAAAAATAACCCAAATGCCCTTGAGTATGGAGCAGACAGAGCTTAAAGATTCCAAATTACCCCTGCCTACCAATAGCCAGATTAATATGAATAAAATACAGCCTCTAAAATGATTGTATGCAAATGCTAGAAGTTTATAAAAATTGGATGGGAGAGTTAGAATATATAGCAATAAATGAGAAGTTAGATATGATTGGTATCTCAGAGACATGGTGGAAGGAGGATAACCAGTGGGGCACTGTGATACCTGGGTACAAACTATATTGTAATGATAGAGCAGATCAAATTGTTGGAGGGGTTTCACTCTATTTTAGAGATGGCATTGAGTTACAAAGGATTAAAGTTTTGCTGGAAACAAAATTCACTGTAGAATCTCTATGGATTGAAATTCCATGTAAAAAGGGGAAGGGGAAGGTGATGGCAGTGGGGGTGTAATATAAACTGGATGGCCAGAATGAACAAATGGATGATGAAATGCTCAAAGAAATCAGGGAAGCTAACAAAAGTTACAGCACAGTAATAATAATGGGTGATTTCAATTACCCTGATATCAACTGGGTCAATGTCACGGCAGGACATGCTTGGGAGATAAAGTTTCTAGATGAAATAAATGACTGCTTCTTGGAGCAGCTAGTTCATGAATCAAATAGAGAGGAAGCCATTTTGGACCTAGTCCTTAGTAGAACCAAAGATCTGGCGCAAGAGATAAGGGTGTTGATGCTACTTGGCAATAGTATCATAGCATGATTGCGTTTGATTTAATTAATGGTTGAAGGACAGTAAGGAAATCCACAGTATTACCTTTTAATATTCAAAATGGAGACTCTGATAAAATGAATAAAATAGTTAAGAAAAAATTAAAAGGAACAGTTGCAAAGGTTAAAGATTCACATCAAACATGGGTGTTGTTTAAAAATACTATCCAGAAGCCCATACCAGCTGTATTCCACGTTTAAGAAAAGTGGAAGGACATCCAAAAAAACAACCAGCATGTTTTAAAGGTGAGGTCAGAGAGGCTGTTGTTGCCAAAATCATCTTTCAGGAAATGGAAAAAGGAGTCAAATGATGAAAACTGGAAACAACATAAGCACTTACAAGTTAGATGCAAGGCATTGATAAAGCAAGCAAAGATAGAATTTGAGAAGACGCTTGCTGTGGAAGAAAAAATGCATAATAAAAACTTTTTTCAAGTACATTCATAGCAAAAAAAACCTGTGAGAGAGTCAGTTGGACCATTAGATGATAGAAGGGTAAAAGGGGAACTAAGAGGGGGACAAGGCCATAACAGAGAGACTGAATGAATTCTTTACTTCAGTCTTTACTGTGGAAGATCTAGGGATGTCACCCATGACTGAAATGGTATTTAAAGATGATGCCACAGAAGAATTGAAAGAAATATCGATACATCGGGAAGATGTATTACAACTATTTGATAAAAAGTAGAGTAGCAAATCACTTAAACTGGATGGTATACATCCAAGGGTATTGAAAGAACTGAAATGAGATTGCAGACCTACTATTATTAATCTTTGAACTATCCATTAAATTCATCTATAATGCCTGAAGATTGGAGGATGATCAATGTAACATCAATTTTTAAAAAGGGTTCTAGAGGTGATCCAGGAAACTACAGACGGGTGAGCCTGATATCCCTACCATGAAAAACGGTAGTAAACATTATGAAAAACAAAATTACTGAACATGTAGATAGTCATGGCTTAATGGGAGACAGCCAGCATGGATTTAGCCAAGGAAGGTGTTCTCTTACTAATATGTTATGATCTTTGAAAATGCGAATAGACAAAGGTGAGTCTGTTGATATAGTGTATCTGGATTTTCAAAAAGCCTTTGACAAGGTCCCTCATGAGAGACCTCATAGAGATTGATAATACATACAGACCATCATAGGCCTTTGGGTCTACCTAACTGCATCATTGGATCCAAATACACAAAACATGCTAAAATATGAAAGACAATGTCCAGAATCTATCTCCACCATCAAACTTGGACAAGTGTTCCAAAGACTGGAAGGAATGAGTGAGAATCCACAAGCATACACAGGGAAGGAGGTAACAAAATTTGCAAAATAAGAGAAAAAACTCTTCAAAGAATTAGAGGAAAAACAAGTGGCCAATGCAGAAATACAGTGGGAAATACAGAGTGTTACTCCAGGAACCCTTTGTCTATCAAGAACAGATGCATGAATGGTTAAGGAGAGATGAATTGAAACTGAAAGATGAAAGGTTGATAGTCGAAGCCCAGGACAGCAGCTTATTGATGAGATGGTTTCCAGCGAGCAATGAAAAAACTAGTAAAACGATTTTGCAGGAAAGAACTAGAAACAGTGACTCACCTCATAGTGAAGTTCTGATGGCAGAAAATTTCAATATAGAAAAGCACAATAAAGTAGCATGCCTCATCCATTGGAAACTCTGTAAACACTATGATATTACTGTGCCTGAAAAGCAAAGCATTGGGATCATGACCCTAAAAGAATTATAGAAAATGGATAGGTTATGATCACCGGGGATACTCCCATTAAAACCAATAAAAAGCTGGATGCAAGAAGCTGGATATAGTGGTAAAAGAGAAAAACACCAGAACGGCATTGATTATAGAGGTGTCAGTTCCAAGCAATTACTCTGTGAATCACATTGAGAGGGAGAAAATCTTCATGTACCAAGAAATGCAGTCAGAGACCAAGAAAATGTGGTAGAAAGATACTGAGTTATTTCCCATCGTTTTAGGTGCACAAATTTGATTAAGAGGAATTTCCAAGCATAGCTTGATAAATTATCCACATATGTAACATCTTATGAACTCTAGACAGAGGATCTCTTTGGCATGATGCAAGTAGTATGTTGAGAATTAGCAGAAAATTGGAGAAACCAAGATCATACTCCACATACCCTGGCTTAGAAGTGAGGTTTATGACTGTCATGGTATGCGCAAAACTCACCCATTTGGAGAAACTGCCCTGGAATAAAATGATACTGGAGGCACTCAATCAATTGCATCTTTTGGTCCCGATGTAGTAAAGGTATCAACCTTAGAATGCACTTCTGCATGCTAATTATACTCCACTATATCTGGAACAAGAACTGCCTGAAGTGCAAGCAGGGTTAAGGAAAGGACGAGGAATAAAAGGCATCATCGTAGATGTGAGATGATCCTTGAAAAGACAAAAGAATACCAAAAGGATATCTAGCTGTGTTTTGTTGACTACACCAAGGCTTTTTACTGTGTAAACCATGAGAAACTCTGGGTCACATTAAGAAGCATGAGTATACTAGAATACTTAATAGTTCTCTTGCACAACTTTTACATTGATCAAGAAGCAACAGTTCAAACGGAGCAAGGAGAAAGAGAAGTTTTAAAATCAGCAAAGGTGTGTGACAAGGCTGTGTACTTTTCCCCTGCCTGTTTAATTTATTTGCAGAACAAATCATCGGAGAAGCAGGACTGTATGAATACAACCGAGGTGTGAAGATTGGTGAAGACTCATCGGCAACCCTCGCTATGCTGATGATGCCATACTACTGGCTGAAAGTGAAGATGATCTGAAACATTTGCTTCTCAAGTTCAAGGAACATAGTCTTCAAATGTGCCTACACCTTAACGCAAAGAAGACAAAGATCCTGACAAATGGCAAATGTGTTTGATCTGCAGCTAGGTTGGGTAGATTTCATTATTGTCGGGTATGTTACCTTAGTATTGAATGAATAAATACGTTTAGATTTCTTTTTGAAATGTCTGTAAGTCTTAGAGGTATGTTTACTAAACCGCGCACACGTGCGCGGTGCACAAGAGCGGCCGCTAATGATACATTTAAGAGATCTTAAGCGCAGCGCACGCGTGCGCATCACATTAACGGGCCGCCGCACGTGTGCGGGGCGCTCATGTGCGATAGAGGCGGGGAAACGCTTCCGGAGGGCGGAGGAAGGCTCCCGAGGGGCGGGGGGACGGGGTCAATGGGTGGAGAGTGGGAGGGTAGAGGCTCCCTGCACAGGAGCGGGGCTGAATCTGGGCATTAAAAATACCGCGAGTGAAACCCTCGCGTTAGAGCCCATTTAAAGGGAAGAGAAACCATTTCCGTCAGCAATGTACAGCAAAACCGGGGAAACCTGCAAAACGTGAGCAGTGTGATACATGTGCACAGAACAAAATAGCAAATATAAATTGAAAATGACCACAAAAAATTTCAAATAAATTATAATCCAGCTGGGCAACAGTGATATTAATGGGCAACCATAAAAAACACACCCAATAAAGCTCCAAAAAAAAGAAATGATTTTTGGAAGGGTCTATGCTACGTAGACCCGTTCAAAAATCACTGCATGTTAATGGAGTTTTCCTGGGAGTGTTTTTCATGTTGCCCATTGATATCACTGTTGCCCAGCTTGGTTTTGGCTTTTTCCTCTTTCTTTGGAGGTCATTTTTGAGGTTTAATTGCACCCCTGTCCCCATACAAGGTAAACGAGCCCACAGTAAAATTGTGCAGAGCAGGGTGTCTGACTCCGGCGGCCAGGTTTCCTATCTCCAGAGACTGCACTGTCTCTGTGGCCACAGTGTGGTGCAGCAGACACAGCCAGTGCCTGTAGGACCAGAGGGTCACAGGTTCAAACCCCAGTTGGGGCTCCTGCCAACTCAGTCCCCATAGTTTTACCCACCACTAAACAGTGATAGTACAGACACTCCTGTATGGCAGAGAACATAAGCATGGTTCCAACACCTATATTTTACCCTACACCACACACAAACCATAACAATGGGCATTACCGACTGCCGAGTCCCCCAAATTCAGTCCTGGAGGGCCACAACTCAATCAGGTCATATGCTTTTTTCCAGATAGGGGCATGTCTGCATGTTGGCGGAAGGGTACAGGTGGTGGAGGGGGCAGTGGCTGCAAACCACAGCAGACAGTGGCCTAGGCCTGTGCAGGCTGGCACCGTCCACCGTAACAGACAGGCTCTGTCGGATGTAGAGTCATGGACTCCCCAGGGAACACAGCATATGTGTGGCAACACAGTGGTGCAGTGCACACAGACAGCATGTGCAGGAACAGAAGGTCACAGGTTCAAAGCCCAGCTGGGGCTACTGCCAATCCAGTCCACACATGTTTTCTACAACTAAACCGTGATAGTAAGGAGAAACCTTTATTGCTGAGAACATACGCATGGTGCACACGCCTATATTTTACCACAACAACAAACACAGACACCATAAACAGCCGCATTACCCAGAGCAGAGTCTCCCAAATGCAGTCCTGGAGGGCCCCACACCATTCAGGATCCATGCTGCCTCTACTAAAGATGCCTGTGCTGCATATCTATGCACCACCCCTATGGTATGCTGATGTAGCTCATGCATATGTATGAGGGACAGCATGAAAACCCGAACAGTGGTTGGAACACCAGGACTGGAGTTGGGACACTCTGCCGTAAAGCAGCAGCCAACAGGGCCAGACACCCCCCCCCCCCCCGGCCCCGTTGGCCAATGCCTCCTAGAGAGGCAGGACATTTGCCCTGCCTGTATCCCCCAATACTAGCAGTTGCAATACTAGCAGTTGCATACCTTAGCACTGCCACCCTACACCTGGGTATATGGTACACAGCTACCAAACGTTGCCCATGGTAACTGGCAGATATCAATTCCTACGTTAAGCACATTTATTTATTTATTTATTTATTTATTTATTTATTTATTTATTACAAGTTCTTATATACCGCACTATTCGGCATCAGCGCGGTTTACATTATAACATAAAGACCATAACAACAAGCTGTTTGGTTTACATCGAACAGGAGTACAAACTTGGAGAACCGGGGTAAACTATATACATGAGATAATTACATAGAAAAGAATAGAGTCTTAATAATATCATAACTACCATAACGACAGGTTGTCAGGTTTTACATTGAACAGGGATACAAACTTGGATAACAGGGTAAACTATGTACATAAGCTATTTACACAGCAAGGATAGGTAAAAATCAGAAAATGAGTATGAGGGCATTTCTAGAGGGTTCTAGCGTGGGTCATTTATTGAGAGGGGGTATCTAGGTTTAATTGCTGGCTGGGAAGTATTGGAGGAATAGGTGGGTTTTTGAGTGCCTTCCTGAACTGATATAGATTGGTTATGGCCCTAATGTCAGGGGGTAGTGCATTCCAGCATTTGGGGATATATAAACTGCACGACCTGTTTGTGGTTGTCTTGTTGCATTTTGGCCGATGCCTTTGGTGTGATTAGCAGGTTGACAGCTGTTGCTCTTCTGGATCTGTTTTTGGGGTGTAGAATGTGGATAAGTTGTGTGAATGAGGCGGATGATATACCTTTGATTGCCTTGAAAGTTAATAGAAGGTTTTTGAAGGTGATTCTCCCATGAATAGGTAGCCAGTGTAGCTGTTTGAGAATGGGAGTCACGTGGTCGCTTCTGGTTGCTCCGTAGATGACCCTGGCTGCAGCGTTCATGGCCAACTGTAAGGGGGTGAGTGTGGATTGGGGGAGCCCTTGTAAGATGGCATTTGCAAAATCAAAATGTGGCAGGATCAGTGCTTGATATATGGTTTCGGAAATCATCTGGGTCCAACAGGGAGCGTAGGTGCTTGAGTGAATGGATTTTAAAATAGACAGCTTGACTATATTGCTTATGTGGCGTTTCATATCCAGGCGTTGATCCATCGTAACTCCCAGGTATTTTATTGCATCTTTAGTTTGCAGGTCAGCTTCCTTGACACTGACGTGGGATGGCGGAGTAAAGTTGGGGTCCTCTGGTGATGAATAGCACCTCTGTTTTTTTTATGTTGAATGCGTAGGTTCTGTGACTGGAGCCAATGTTGAAACTGCATTGAAGCAATCCGTGAGTGGGTCAGGTCCATGTGAGTTGTGGAGAAAGGCATGTATAAGAGAATGTCGTCTGCATATATCAAGCAGTTCACATTGAATGATCTTATGATATTGCAGATGGGCTGCATGTAAATATTGAAGAGTAAGGAGGATAACGAGGAGCCTTGGGGTACTCCTTGCTTTTGATGGAAATATATCGACTCTTCTAATCCAGACTTCACATATTGCCATCTACCGTCCAGATAGGATTTACACCATCCTAGCGCACTGTTGCATACGCCTTTTTCTCTCAATCTTCCGAGGAATATTTCGTGACTCACGGAGTCAAAAGCCGCGGCGATGTCTAGGAAGATGAGCACAAAACCTTGATGGATGTTATCAATTCCTGTGATGATGTCATTGAATGTTGCTCATTGATCTCCACCATAACAATCATTGTGATGTCTGCGGTGTGCACTGCAGGTCTGGTCTCTGCCAGTGTTTACCACCCTCGGGAGTGACCCTCAACAGTAGTGCGTACCATATCCATGCCTGTACTGTGCCCAGGACTGGTGTGGTTGGTATGGCTGCTGGACTTCTCTATAGTAGCACAATGCTGGCATAGGTTTGGGGGGTGGCTGTCTGCCTATCCAGTGTGTGGTGGCTGCAAACAACTTCCACAGCCCACACTGCCAGCAATGTTGCCAGTATTGGGCTGCCAATGTGCATAATGAGGAGCAAGGTACCATGGGTATAGGCCGGACAGGGTGGCCTGGCCAGGGTGCATCTGCACAGGGCATAGGGCACTGACTGGGACATATTAGTGTCTGGCCACCACCTACACAGACAGGGTGACCTCAGTATGTCCTGCTGAGAGATCACTCTCACCCTGACTGTGCAGTGACCACAGCATGGCTAGGCACCCCCATAGTGCTATATAGTATTTCTCTCATGTGATAGATTATGGGTTTTCTTTTGGGGCCCAGTCACTGATGTAATTGCTTGCTGTGTATGTTGACATCCCAGTTCTGGGTGCATGCATCTCCACTGGGAACATGCACTGTGGACTAACTAGCACACTGTTTGTAGCTGCTATGTGTCTTGATGGAGCAGCTTGTGGGGTGCAGTGGCTGATGACTTGCTGCAGAAGAATATCAGATGGTGGTGGGGTGCAGCTTACCATATCTAGGCCTAATGTGTGCCTGCTATTGTGTTAGGGATGTGTACAGAGCTGCATTGACTGCCCTGTAGGGTGTCTGTTCTCCAGCAGGACTGGGGTTGATGGTCCTCTCTATTGCCACCTTTGCAGGGAGGTGGAATGTGGATCTATTGTTAGGAGACCCTGTTTGCCACCCTTGGCCCTGGAGGAGAGGGGGTGGTGCATGGCCCACCTGGGAGTCCATGGGGGGGGGGGGGGGGGCGCTACACCAGACGGAAACAGACAGATATATACAAGGTGTTTGTGCAGAAACTAACTATCTCACACATTAACACTGCTTTGGACCTCCTGCATGGCCTCTTTCAGCCATGGAAGGTGTTGTGGACCTGGTCCTAGGCGCCTCATTGCACCCTCAGGGTGAGCACAGTACCCGCACAATGTGACGGTGTGTAGCTACTCTGTGCCAGTAAAACACACAGTCAGTACTCCCTACCAGGCCGAGGTGGTGTGTGGGTGCACATGGTCACTTCCCTCTACCGGGCCGAGGTGCTGTGGGGGTGCATTGCCCATCTTGTGTTAATCTGTGGACAGCTGATTTGCATGTGCAGTGCATCATGGGTATGGGTAGGCTAACCCTATCCTGGTGACCACAGCAGACTGTCTGTGTGGTGACATGCATGCTCTCTGCAGCCAGCCAGGGGCTTGCTAGCAGCTATAGAGCTATAGCCCAATGGTTACTGCACTGCCTCTGTATGCCAGAGGTCATGGGTTCAAACCCACAGTGGGGTTGTTTGATAGGGTTGTCCAATGCATTATCTTTTTTTTAATGTACATATTTTGATGCCAGCAAAAACACCCTCAGCGTACTGTACCCATAAGGTGCCTCTGAGGGTGCTTTATAGGGCGCCCTATAGGGCACCTTATGGTTCCCGTCCATATAAGTTGCACTATACATTCTCCTGTGATGCAACCTATAGGGTGCCCTATAGGGGACATTTTAGGGTGCTGTGGCGGACAGTGCAATTTCTAATGTGCCCTATGGAGTGCCTTATAGGGTGCCTTATACGGCACCTTCAATTACGGCACGTGAGGGCGTGTTTGCTGGCAGCAATTAATAACATAAATATAAAGTGCTGCAGGACAAAATATGTACAATGCAAAGCTGATGCCACAGCCAGCCTTACGTATTAGGCACACTGGGGAGCAAACCCATGACCCCTGTATCAGCAGTCAGTGCCTTAACCATTGTGCTCCACTGCTGCTCCTCCTTGCCTGTCAACGCACCTACATATGCTTTTCATTCCTTAAACTGCACAGTGCTGCCATAAAAAACAGTACACTGACCTTGCGGTACCTCATACCGCACCCTCTAAAGCGCCCTATAAGCAACATTCTAGGGTGCCTTGGCTGACAGTGCACTTTAAAATGTGCCTTATGGGGCACCTGCTTTTAACACGCTTTGGGAGTGCGTTTGCTAGTAGTGGCAATTAAAATATGACTAAAATGCCTCCTAAAGCAATCCGCCCCATAATATGTTATGCCTTAGCCAGCCTTGTTCATTGGGCACTTTGGGGGATTGAACCCCTGAACCATTGGTCAGTGTCTTAATCATTGTGCTGTGGCTCTGCTCTTCTTTCTACACATCAGTGTGCCACTTATACCGCCCAGTATTATACTGCCTCCATAGACATCAGCGCGCTGCCTTAGGCCGCCCAGTATTAATATGCCGTCAAAAACATCAGCGCGCCGCCTTAGGCCGCCCAGTATTAATATGCCGCCAAAAACATCAGTGTGCCGCACAGTATTTCTGTGACTCATAAATTACTGCCTCAGCCAGCTGTCTTCATTAGGCACTGTGGGGAATTGAACCCCTGATCCCTGCACTGTTGGTCAGTGTCTTAACCATTGTGCTGTGGCTCTGCTTTTCTGCTTGCTTATCAGCGTACCACATATGCCTCCCACAAAGCCATCTGATGCGCTAAGGTGCGGGGCGTACAAGGGCGCCGCGCACCTTAGCGCATATTTAAATTCCGGCTTTTCTTTTTCAGGACTGAACGCCCACTCCTTATATGGCACCCGCACACTACCGGGGCGCGCACCTTACCGGGGTTTTAGTAAACATACCCCTTAGTGTAGTTGGTAGAGCATTCCAGAGGATAGGTGCAACATTGGTAAACTCTCTGTTACTTGTGGATCAGTTCATTTTACGAAAGTCAGTGGAAACTATTAATGTGTTTTGTGTACATCCTCTTCTGAATCTTTCAGTAGTGGGTGCTAATTAGATGTCTCTCTCGATACAAAGATCCGACTTCTCCAAGCCATGGTATTTTCAATAACATCTTATGAATGTGAAAGTTGGACAATGAAAAAGATAGACAAAAAGAAAGAAAATCAATGACTGAATTATGGTGCTGGCGAAGAATACTGTATATACCATGGACTGCCCAAAGAACAAACCAGTCAGCACTAGAGGAGATCACACCAAAGCGTTCGTTAAAAGCTCATGACAAGACTTTGAATTTCGTACTTTGGACACATCATACAAAGAGAGAGAGATCATTTAAGAAAGACATAATGCTTTACAAGGTTGAAGGTCAATGCAAAAGAGGAAGGTCAGCAATGAGATGGATCAATTTAATAGCAGCAGCTATGGATGCCACTCTATCAACAATGAGCCACGTGACTAAAGACTGAATACGGTTTAAGAAAGCTATCCAGAAGGTTGCCACATTTCGATACCAACTCGACGGCACTTAACAACAACAATATTTAATAGGGATTTAGCTTAAAAAAACAAATGCTGAAAATACCTACTGTACCTGAATGTAACTCATCTTGAGGTATTCCTAAAAAAGGCATGAGCTATATTCAAAATTCCATCCCCTTCCCTTCCCCTTTAAGTTCACCACATGTTCCATGAAAATGTATGGAAAATACCTGTATATGGAGATACTTCCATTACAGAAAACTGCACTAAACATAAAGCACTTTTTTTTCTTTACCTCATAGCACTGTTTTTTAATGCCTTTACTAGAGATAAAGTCAAATTTTATCTTCCATTTACTTCCAGTGAAGTAGCTGGAAATTAAGCTGGATGGGGGATCTCCACTTAGGGATCCCATATTCCAGGACACCTGTTTGGTGGCTGAGATCTATGAATGAGAGAGCCCCTGACCCAAGACCCCTGAGACAAACTACCCCGGCTATTCCCTGACTTGCAGACCTGTGGGCAAAGTAGCCACAGAGCCGCAAGCACCATTAAAAGCATGAAAAAGGCTCTATCTATGCCCAACATTCCCTTTAAGGGGTGTAGAAATCTATCACCTATATTTCTATCAGTGTAGATGGTGCATCAATATCATGGTTCCAACTCCATGGGATAGGCAAGTTATATGAGGATTTGCCTGCCCCACATGACTGAAGCTAATATTTATGCACCATTCCCAAAGATATGTACATGGGCATTGACTCCAGAACATCTTAGAGAGAATACTGTTCATGTCTGCAGCTAGTAGTTCTATATACCAAAATTCATATTTATTTACTTTTAGAGAAAAAGAGAGAAAGGGGGAAGTACTGCTACTACTACTGATCATTTGTAGTACCCTAAATGGCATATACAGCGCTGTACAATGCCATCAGAGCTTACAATCTGGTCAAAACAAACAACACGACAGCTGGAGACTAGGATATGTCTAAGGGAACAGTAAGGAAATGCATAGTTGAAGAACAGGAGACTACATGGATCAGGATCCAAAAGCAGCCTTAAAGAGGTGAGTTTTTAACTTGGATTTGAAAAGAGCCAGAGATAAAGCCTGACTTACCAACTCAGGCAGTGTGTTCCAAGCATGAGGAGCTGCAAGGTAGAAAGATCGAAGTCTGAAGTTGGTAGTAGATGAGAAGGTCACAGATAGAAGCGATCTGCCAGAAGAGCCGAGTTCCTAAGGAAGGGTGTAGGGAGAGATAAGAAAAGAAATGTTGCGAGGGACAGCACAATGATTGTACTTTAAGGTCAGTAGGAGAAGTTTGAACTGAATATGGAAACAGATAAGAAGCCAATGAAGCGATTTCAGAAGAGGGGTTATACTGTATGAGCTTGGTGAGAATGGCAGGAGAGAGATGATTCAGAGGGAAACCATCAAGGCGGAGGTTGCAATAGTCTAAGACAGTAGGTGACTAAAGAGTGGATAAGTGTCTTAGTAGTGTGTTCAGAAAGGAAGGGTCACATTTTGCTGATATTATAGAGAAAAATGACAGGTTTTAGCTTTCAGTTGGATGTGTGTGAAGGAGAGGGAGGGGTCAATAATGACCCCAAGCAAGCCAAGAAAATAGGGAGGAGTAGAGCGTTATCCACAGAAACAAAGAAAGGAGGAAGGGGGAGGTGGGTTTAGGGGGAAAGATAACAAGCTCGGTATTGGTCATGTTCAATTTCAAACGGCGGTGAGAGTGGAAATGTTAGAGTTCTGCAATAATGTTCACAGAGTTCTACATGTCAATAAAAGTATATGGAGGGACAAAGGAAAAGCAGTGCTGGGTAAAGGGGTCTCTCAGCCTGGAGTTTTGTTTATATGGGTGTTTGCATGTGAGAGAGAGATAGGAGGAAAGTGTTTCTGAAATAATGGGGTTGACTTTAGGTCAGAAGAGCACAGCCAGATGCAATCTAAGCAAACCTAGCTGCATAAAAATAAAAATGATAATGTAGTTAGGCTCACCTGGCTGCCGAACAGCAGTTACATTATAATTAGCACTACTTAATGAAAACATTATTGAGGTGCATATTGCTAATCAAACCACAATATTAAACTGTCTGCTGTAATAATGAATGCAATTACAGATGTGAACTATTCAGCCTGAAAACTGACCTCATCCAGAATCCCTTCATTCAAAGAAATGTGTTCACAGTGAGGGGACTCACTTTTATTTCTTGGGTTTCAATGACACCCACCAATATGGATGATATCAACTTCAGACTGCAAAATTATTAGACAGTGAATAGATGGTATTAAGCAAGGGAAAATCAGAAAATATAATCCTGTGTAAATCTTCCACTACTGAACCATTTCTAATAAACAAATGAAAAAGCCTTTATTGGCAGATATTTTTGGCTCATGTTTACAGCGTCTTGCCTAAAAATTGCATGCCTGTTAACAGGTTTCTTAGAAATGCCTATTGGGCTTTCAGTCAGTAAAGTGAGTTGCTAGCCACAGCTCTCTGTATTCATTTGCTAAGGCGAATTTTAGATCATATATGGAGATTGGAATTGAGGCATCGTGGTTAGGACATACACAATTCTGGCAGTATTTTAGAAAAGGATCTGCAAAATAATGCATGTGTATTTGCTGACACAGAGAGACAGAGGAGGCATTTTACATATCTGCATGTGGGAAAAATCAACCGAGGCAACTTGGCAACTTAACAAGTATAAATTAGCATTTTGCAAATCTATACACATAAATTCTAGAAATTAACTACAGATTCTGCTATCTTTAATTTATTTTAATTTGGAAGGGAAAATAAACAATAGGGGATTAAGGATGATAAAACAAGCACTTGTTAAAAACCTATATGCGCAAGGCAACAGCTGTAAATCTTGATGTGGCCATACACATGCATTCCCTATGAGAAAAGGGGAATGCAGATGCAGATTTTTGACCCAACGAGGACACACCCTAACCATGCTCTTGACACACCTCCTTGCATGTACTATATATTATGGACATCCATGTGTATATTTAGCCCTTTATAAAATTGTCATTTCACACATGGATGCCATTTCCACATGTAACTACTAGTTTTTCCACATGGAAACTGCAAATAAGACTTCTAAAACAACGACCACTGTCAGTCTATGGATAATTAGTTGCTAATTGGAAGAACTAAACGCATATTGGCAAGGAAATAAGCTATGATATTTATTTATTTAGCTAGATTTTATGCCGCCTTTTAAAGTGTCGAGGTAGAACAAGATGAAAAGTAACGTACATGAAACAATAGCAATAATTCTAACATAACATCAAATGAATTGCGCAATTAGCAATGGTATCAACAAGAATTTATATACATAAGAAGAGATAGATGGAGGTACTAACTTCTGCTTGCTACAATTCTGGGGACATTATTTACGTAGGCACAGTTCCAAAATGTTTCGTAAATAGATATGTCTTTGCTATTTTGCGAAAGTCATCCAGGCTTTTCGTTGTTCAGATGTTATCAGGGAGATTGTTCCATACGTGAAAGGGCCATACTGGACTTAGTGCTTATCAATTGGAAAGTGTTTCTGATGTTACAGTGAGAGATCATCTCACATCTAGTGATCACCAGATGGCATGGTTCATTCTTAGGACTAGGGCTGATAAAACCCATTCAAAAGCAAGGGTCTTAGACTTAAGGAAAACTAACTTTGCCAATATGGGACAATACCTTAAAGAGTCATTAGTGGGATTGAAACAACTGGGGTGATGTAGAAAAACAATGGGCAAAACCGAAGGGGGATATTTTAAGGGCAAAAAAACCTTTTTGTTAGAAAGATAAATAAATGTAAAAGGAAAACGAGGCCACTATGTTTCTCAAAAGAAGTAGCTGAAAAGGTGAAGACAGAGGGAGGCCTTCATGAAATACAAGAGATCAAAGAGAGAGGAAGACAGGCATCTATATTTGAAAAAAAAATTAGAAAAGCTAGCAGTCAGGAAAGAAAAGGTACAAAAAGAAGAAGAAATAGCCAATGAAATAAAATGCAAAGATAAGACAATTTTCAGATATATTAGTGACAGGAGGAAGGGCAAAAGTGGTATTGTCAGACTCAAGGGTGCAGTGGAGAAATATGCAGAAACTGATGAGGATAAAGAAGAATTGCTTAACAAATTTCTGTTCTGTGTTCACAGATGAAGGGCTAGGAGAAGGACCTTAGAAAGCATACACACATAGGAACAGAAATGAGGGGGATCTTGAATGATTTTCAGAAGACGGTGCTCATGATGAACTAGCTAAACTAAAAGTAGAGAAAGCCATAGGTCTGGATGGGATACATCCAAAAATATTGAGGGGATGTGGGGATGTTCTAGCGGCTCCACTGTCTGACCTTTTCAATGCCTCTTTGGAGTCAGGAGTGGTGCCAGAGGACTGGAGAAAGGCACATGTGGTTCCTTTACACAAAAGGCATAAGGATGACATTGAGAACTACAGGTCAGTTAGTCTAACCTCTGTGGTTAGTAAATTATTGGAAAGGCTGCTAAAAGAGAGAATAGTGAGGTTTCTGGAGTCCAGTGAATTGCAGGTTCCGAGGCAGCATGCATTCACCAGAAGCAGATCTTGTCAGATAAATCTGATTGACTTCTTTGACTGGGTGACCAGGAAGTTGGACCAAGGGAGAACCCTAGATGTGGTGTATTTAGATTCCAGTAAAGCCTTAGACACCATTCCACACAGGCAACTTATAAACAAACTGAGCACCCTAAGGATGGACCCTACAGTTACTGATTGGGTTAGAAATTGATTGAGTGGGAGGTGACAAGGGGTATAGATAAATGGAGCTCACTCAGAGGAGAAGGAGGTTACAGTGGTGTACTGCAGGGATCTGTCCTTGGTCTAATTCTTTTTAACAACTTTGTTAGTGATTTTGTGGAAGAGCTGTTGGGTAAGGTTTGCTTGTTTGCGGATGATAGCAAAATGTGCAATAGAGTAGACACCCAAGAAGGAGTAGATAACATGAGGAGGGATCTAGCTAAACTTGAAGAATTGACTAGTATTGGTCAACTGAAATTTATTGCTAAAAAATGCAGGATCATGCATTCGGGCTGCAAAAATCTAAAGGAGCAGTACCATGTATGGGGTGAGATACTTTTGTCCACAAAAGACGAGTGAGACTTGGGTGTAATTGTGTCTGATGACCTTAAAGTAGCAAACAGTTAGAAAAGGCAACTGTGAAAGCCAGAAAGATACTTGGGTGTATAGGGAGTGGTATGGTCAGCAGAAAAAAAGGAGGCAATAGTGCCTCTGTATAAGTATCTGGTGCAAACTCATTTGGAATATTGTGTGCCTTCCAATAATTCTGCACTACTGGGCAAGACCACAACAAATGGATCAGTTGGGCACCATCTTCTCCACATTTGGGACAGCTGGGCCAACTGATATAACCCATCGCTTTCATCCGACCTGGTGAGAGATAAGCTTGTCTAATTATCCAATATTGCATATCCCTTAGGGAGACCATAGCTGTGAACCGCGGAATCTTTCCAATGAGCTTCCACACAGTCTCTCCAGTTAGAGACATACTAAGATCCATATTCCAAAGCTCAGCCAACTTGTATCATGTGATCTGAGAGATCCTAGTAGCAAAGAAAGATTGCACTTGCGATACCGTGATTCTACCTGATTCTTCACACAGAAAAAATTCTTCCAAATCAGTGCAAAAGGAATTGGACAAATGGCTACTTACCAGATCTTGGACCTAACTATGAAGTTGGTAATAATAAAATAAGTCTCAAGCCTCCAAATGAAATTGAGCCCGTAACTCCTCAAAGGACAAGAGGGCTCCATCCTCCATTAATAATTGTTATTATTGATTAGCCCCATGCTCTGCCACCGCCGAAACTTAGAGGCCGTCATACCTGGGGTAAAATCCATGTTACCCTGGATTGGCAGATAAACTGACTGAAAAGTGGAGTGTCCCAGCCTTCTGCAAATCCATCTCCAGGTCTGGAGCATTACATAAATGAGGCTACACTTCCACAGTGAGGGTGGTAGCTTGCTAAGAGGCTTATGCAGCACATATCGAAGCGCGAGGGGTGCAACCAAGGCCTGTTTACACCTCAGGGGGGTGTAGTCTGCTGTATTAAAGAGCCAATCCTTTAAGTGCCTCAACAGGCATGCTAAATTATAGGCTGGGAAGTCTGGGAGCTCCATGCCTCCCCTAAACCAAGACCCATGATCATCTGTACCGCTATTCTGGCATATTGTCCTTGCCATAAGATGCGGGATAGCAAACCATCTATCTTGTTTAAACATAGAAACATAGAAACATGATGACAGAAAAAGACCACATAGCCTATCTAGTCTGTCCTTCCATAACAACAACTACAAAAGTCCACTTTTTACCTTTAGAGATCCTCTGTGTTGGTCCCATGCTTTTTTGAAGTCAGTTACTGTCCTCATCTCTACCACCTCCACTTGGAGACTATTCCATGGATCCACTACTTTTTCTGTAAAGAAATATTTCCGCATATCACTCCTGAATCTATCTCCCTTCACCCTCATCCCATGTCCCCTCGTAGCAGAACTTGCTTTCAATAGAAAGAGGCTCTCTCCCTGAACATTTATGCCACGGAGGTATTTAAACATCTCAATCATATCACCTCTATTCCGCCTTTCCTCTAAGGTGTATATATTAAGATCCTTAAGTCTGTCCTCATATGCTTTATAATGAAGCCCATTAATCATTTTAGTAGCAACCCTCTGCACCGACTCCATCCTGTTCACATCCTTTTGAAGTTGCGGTCTCCAGAATTCTACCTGTTTAGCTACTTTAAGATCATCAGACACAACCACGCCTAGGTCCCGCTCTTCTTTAGTGGACAAAAGTACTTCACCTCCTATACTGTATTGCTCCCTTGGATTGCTGCAGCCCAAATGCATGACCTTACATTTTTTAACATCCAGCTGCCAAATTCTAGACCATTCTTCAAGATTAGCTAGATCCCTCCTCATGTTATCTACACCTTCCTGGGTGTCTACTCTATTGCAGATTTTGGTATCATCTGCAAAGAGGCAAACCTTACCCGACAGCCCTTCTGCTATATCACTAACAAAGATGTTAAAAAGAATCTGACCAAGGACAGATCCCTGGGGCACACCACTGGTAACATCCTTCTCCTCAGAGTGAGCTCCATTTACTTGTACTCTTTGTCGCCTCCCACCCAACCAATTTCTAACCCAAGCAGTAACTTTAGGGTCCATCCCTAGGGTGCTCAGTTTGTTTATAAGTCGCCTGTGAGGAACAGTGTCAAAGGCTTTACTGAAATCTAAATACACCACATCTAGAGCTCTCCCTCGGTCCAACTCCCTGGTCACCCAGTCAAAGAAATCAAGACAAGACTTGCCTCTGGTGAATCCATGCTGCCTCGGATCCTGTAATCCGCTGGACTCCAGAAACCTCACTATTTTCTCTTTCAGCAGCGTTTCCAATAATTTACTCACCACCGAAGTTAAACTAACCGGTCTGTAGTTTTCAACCACATCCTTACTTCCGCTTTTGTGTAAAGGCACCACATGAGCCTCTCTCCAGTCCTTTGGCACCACTCCCGACTCCAACGAGGCATTGAAAAGGTCAGTCAGTGGAGTTGCTAGAACGTCCCCAAGTTCCCTCAGTATTCTAGGGTGTATCCCATCCGGTCCCATCGCTTTGTCTACTTTAAGTTGAGCTAGCTTCTCACGAACACAGTCTTCTGAAAATTGTTCAAGATGTCCCTCGCTTCTGTTCTTATTTGTGGATGTTTTCTGAGGTCCTGCTCCTGGTTCTTCATCTGTGAACACAGAACAAAAATATTTGTTAAGCAATTCCGCTTTATCCTTATCAGCTTCTACATATCCCCCCCCTGCACCCTTGAGTCTGACAATACCACTTTTGCCCATCCTCTTCTCACTAATATATCTGAAAAATGTCTTATCCCCCATTTTATTGCATTGGCTATTTCCTCCTCCTTTTGAATCTTTGCCTTCTTGACTACTTTGCTAGCTTCTCTAAGTTTTTCCAAATACAGATGCCTGTCTTCTTCTCTCTGTGTATTTCATGAAGGCCTCCCTCTTTTTCTTCACTTTTTCAGCTACTTCCTTCGAAAAACATAGCGGTCTCCTGTTCCTTTTGCCTTTATTTACCATTTTAACAAAAAGGTTGGTTGCCTTTAAAATACCCCCTTTCAGTTTTGCCCACTGTTTTTCTACATCCCCCAGCTCTTCCCATCCCACTAACGACTCCCTGAGGTATTGGCCCATCTTCGCAAAGTTAGTCTTCCTAAAGTCTAAGATCCTCACCTTGGAATGGATTCTAACAGCCCTAGTCCTAATACTGAACCACACCATCTGGTGATCACTGGATGCTAAATGATCTCCCACTACAATATCAGAAACACTTTCACCATTGGTAAGCACCAAGTCCAGTATTGCCTCTTCACGTGTGGGGTCTGTTACCAATTGCCTGAATAGTTCTCCCTGTAGAGAATCCAGGATCTCCTTACTTCTAGATGATACTGCAGCAGGAATGTACCAATCAACATCTGGCATATTGAAATCTTCTATCAGTAGCACTTCCCCTTTCCTAGCAATGCTGCGTATGTCTTCAATTAACTCTCTGTCCACCTCTTCCTCTTGTGAGAGAGGTTTGTATATCACACCAATGCAAATCGATTTCTCTTTCCCTCTTTCTAGTTTAACCCACAATGCCTCCTCTCTCCCTTTTAAGCTCTGTAATTCCAAAGCTTTAATAGTAGTTTTTACATATAGTGCCACTCCTCCTCCCCTTCTTCCTACCCTCTCCTTTCTGAATAAAGTATAGCCAGGTATAGTTACATCCCAGTCATGGTTTTCTGTGAACCATGTTTCTGTAACTGCCACTAAATCCAAGTCAGCCACTCCCACCAAAGCTTCAACTTCAGGGATCTTATTTACCATGCTATGGGCATTAATACACACTGCTTTCCATATGTTACCCCTGTAACCCATTTCCATAAAGGTATTTAATGTATCACCTACCTGGGGGCTTTCACTTACCTGGAGGCTTTCTTCACCCATCCCCAAAGAATCTAGTTTAAAGCCCTCTTCAGTAGATTAGCCAGTCTACTACCAAAGATGTGTTGACCTTTCTTGGACAGATGGGTGCCATCTCTGCTCTGCAACCCTTGGTCTAGGAAACCAAAATGCTCTCGATGACACCATCCACGCAGCCATGCATTCATCTCCAGGATGCGAGCCTCTCTGCCTTGGCCTTTACCCTCAACAGGGAGGATTGAAGAGAACACCACCTGTGCACCTAACTGCTTCACCCTCTGTCCCAGAGCCATGAAGTCACTTTTTATACGTTCCGAGGTATACCTGGCAGTATCATTTGGATTAGCAACATTGGGTAATAGTCAGTGGGCTTGATGAGTCTCGGCAAACTCTCTGTAACATCTTGGATTTTGGCACCAGGCAGAGAGCATACCTCTCTGGACATCAAGTCTGGTCGGCAGATGGGCGCCTCAGTACCCCTCAGAAGAGAGTCTCCAACCACCACTACCCTTCGTTTCCTTCTGGTCACTGATTTCGCAACTTTGGAGTACTTGAACTCTGGTTCTTCCATTTCCAGGGATGCTTCAATTCAAGGGCTGGAGAAGTTGGATTGGTGATTTTGCAGGCCCTGGTGACTTGTGTCCAACCATCGACATTCTGTTGGCACCCATCTTCTCCTGTGCTGGAGAACCTGGTTGCTGCAAGAAGCATCTCATCAATGTACTTCTCACTGTCTTGAATGCTCCTCAGCCTCGCCACCTCCTCTCTGAGTTCCTCCACTTGTTTCCTCAGAGCTTCAGCATGCAGGCACCCTGCACATGGAACCGGTCCTTCAACTGGCATTAGGACCTCTGTCTGGACCGAGGCAGAAGCTGTAACGGGGGCAACAGCTTTAGCAATACAATTTTTCCCAGCCATTGTTCTGTTCATGGAGCTTAGGTATCTGTTAAAGCAAAAGAGAGATATCTACCAAGTACCAGCCGATTTCGCAGCTGTCCTTTCAGAGAAAAAGCAGTTAAATCTCTTTAATTATATTCAAAATGTGCTGGTCCAATTCACTGTGATTTGTTAAAGGGGGAGGTGCCCTATAAAGCAAGACTGCTCACTAGGGGTGGGTGGGTGGGAGTTGGGGTGGGTAGGGAGGGAACTAACACCTGATTAGGTGTTAGCAGTTTCTAAACCTGAGGAGGTTACTGGAGTTCAGCAACCTACTGTGCTCAAGGAAAGTTCCCCTAAAACAGCAAAAATGAAAGTAACCTTGCTTTAAAAAATATACACAAAACCCTTTTAAGAGCTCCCAGTCAGAGAGCTAGCAATGTAATATAATAAAACAAACAAAGAAACCCTCAAATCCTTACTGTTTGTTTGATCTGTGGAGCCCTGGTTAGGAAAGCCTCAAAAGGGCAGGGCACTGGAGCCTTTTATGCAGGCTTCAACTGCACTCAGGAAAGAGGCCCACTAAGTCTTTCTTCAATAGCCATAAGGGCAGTAGCTGTAACATGTAGAGCCACTGTGGAAATAGAGCCATTCTAAACAAAGCAATTTTCCCCGCTAGTGAAATTGGTAGGTTCTGCCACCGGGATAGACATTGCGCTGACTGAAGTATCAGGGGCCCCACGTTAATCTATATAAGTGCTGAGGAGTTTTGGGCAGAATCACTCCCAAATAGTGAAAACAACTCTCTGCTCACCTTAGAGGGAAGTTTCCTTTCCATCCCACCCTCATCGATTCAAGCCCTGCCAGAGACTTTGATTTCTCCAGATTGAGTTTAAAGTCCGATAACTTACTAAAAATCTCAAATTCTGTAAGCAGGTTTGCTAAAGAGTGTTCAGAATTGGCTAAATGAAGGAGCAAGTCAATATGAATTTATAGGTCCCCAAGTAAATTCCCTCTATGCTCCGATTCACATAGGGAGGAGTGGCTTAGTGGTTGGGGCCAGTTACCTCAGGATGGAAGGTCAGGGGTTCAAATCCCACTAGAGGATAGCAACCTTGGGCCAGAAGGACTGGGGTTTCTAGTCCCACTGGTGCTCCTTGTGGTCTTGGGCAAACCACTTAACTCTCCATTGCCCATGTTCCCTGTAAGTATTAGTGTATGTATCTCATATCTCCTCATGTTAAATGTATCCCCCAATTGTGTTGCGACCACTTTGATTGAAGGATAAGGTGGTATACAAAACTGTCTAAATAAATAAATATACAGTATAACAATGGTTCAAGAGTCATAATGAATATTAGGGGAGATAGTGGGCAACCCTGGTGCTTTGTGCACTGCCCATTTGCCAGTACTCTCACCCAGGGGCCCACATACAATGCTTGTAGGAAGAAGCCCTTAAAACCAAAGTGCCTCAACATGGTGAACATATATGGCCATCCCACTCTATCAAATGCCTTTTTGGCATCTAAATTTTTAATTATCGAGAGAAGCGCAGTAATTTTGCAGTGCTATTGGGTTGCCAGGATTTGGCATATATTGGTCACAGCCTGCCTGCCCTTATCAAAGCCCACTTGATATGGGTGTTGTAAATCAGGCATTAGTGGGGAGAGTCGTTCCACCGACACTTTATACAAGATCTTAAGGTCTACATTCAACAGAGAGATAGGGCGGTAAGACCCCAGTAGGAAAGGATCATGTCCTGGATTAGGAATGATAGTAATCAACGCTTCGTTAGTCTGATAGGGGAAATATTGGAGTTCTGCCAATTGCTTGTACAGTTCAGCCAAAGGGATGCAGACCTTGTCTCCTAGTAACTGGTAAAGTTCTGCGCTAAACCCGTCTGGACCAAGCGCTTGAGGCATCTTCAGTCCCTTAATCACTTTTTGTATTTCCCATGGGCTAATAGGCACATTCAGCTGTTCACACTGATACTGTGCCAGACGAGGAAGCACACAACTCTGCAAATACTCCCATGCTCCCTGACCATCTTGCAGGTCCTCACTATACAGAAAAGCTGCCTTTACTGCCTGCTGTGTTTCCTGGATGGTCCTATCTGCCCCTCTAGTCGCTGCTACCGCTCAAGGGCTACCATCCTTTTTTATCAACGTGGACAGCAATTGGCCCGATCGGTTCCCAAACCTGAAAAATGCATATCTGTAATGTATCATAGTCCATTTTGCCCAGGTGTGGACAAGAGTGTTCAGCTGACTCTGCATAGTTAAGTACGCTGTTCAATTTTCCTCCGTATCCTGACTTATCAATCAACAACATAAAATGCAGAGTTGAGATCTGTCAAACGGCTGCCTAGGGTGAGAACTTACACAATCTTGACGATGCATATATTCATATGATTCTTGCAAGGTATTGTGGGTATTGTAGTTCATTCACTCCCAAACACAGCTGATGACAATAATTTGAGTTGTGAAACCAAGTGGTAAGATCAATAAAATACTTCTTTTATTGATGGGGTTTAATTCACCCAGCACATGTATGCTTGATAGCACTATAAATGAGGTTACTTGCTTGCAGTGTTTAAATGGATAACAAAAAGTCACAAAGTAAACCAGAAAACAACCTTCAGCTTGTCAGGCAATTAGCTAATGTTTTCTTAGCAAGTAATTACCAAATACAAAGGCACAAAGTAAAGAATAAACTTTGCTGGTTAGGTTAACTTCTGCTTATTTTCCACGCCGATCTCAGCAGTGATTCTCCCTTGCTCACACACACAATCAGGTGCAGCCCTAATTACTATCAATGGACCAGCTGAAAGCCTTTAGCTGGCTGGCTGCTACTGTGTGAGCCCAAATCCTGCTTTAAGATCTGTTTGCAGTGGAAATAAAGAACAAACTTAGGTTTCTTTGTGATGGCTGATGTGTTTGCTCATAGAAAACTAGCAATAGCATTTAGATAAAGAACAGTCCATGTAAATAGTTTCATCTGCTGTATTTCCCCCTGCATCAACAATCATAGGGTCAATATCATACATTGGCACAGATGAGTCTTTCATTAAGGCACTATCATGAGAATGCTTATTCCCTTGCTGCCATTCTCTATTATAGATAGGGTCTGGATCAGTGTTCATACCTGAGCCTCTCCTGCTATCATTATTCCTCTCTGTATAGCCTGGCCAATATGTAATCCAATTCTGATGTCCAGCCTTCCAATCTTGATCCCTGGACGCTGGATCTTCTCTCACATACCTTCTGGCCTTGGTCTGAAAGTCCCTTCCACATGCAGTCTTCTCTCTTCCAGGTAGCCACTGGTGATTCCTATCTCTGCCACTCCATTCCTCTGGCTGAATCCAGTCCAATGGACTCTGCTGGCTTTTGGAATACCTCCCAGTATGAGTACTGCCTTGGAATCTCCCAGACCTTCCAATGGCCTTTCTTCTCTTCCTTCCAGAGAGTTTCCTTCTCTCTCTATCTGCTTGGCTTGGCTTCTGTTTCTCCAGGTGATACTGGTGCTTGTAGCCGTTGCTGTCTCTGTATCTCTTCCTCCCTCTGTAGCTGTTATCTGAAGAATAAGCTCTATTCTTATCCTGTTCTAATGTGTGCTGCTCCCTAACACAGCGCAGCTGTGTTGAATCAGGCCCTGCCCTTTGAGATGAGTGCTTAGGGATTACCTCATAGCTCTCTTGATTGCACACACATTCTCTCACTTCAGCCCCTCTCATGGCTGCTGGAAACCTGGTGCATTTTGGGACTGGTAGTCTTTTATGTGAAAATTCTGTTTTCTCACTTCTACCAGAACTGACAGGTTGCTTGTTCAGAGTCACATCATCTTTTCTATAGCTCCTACCTGAGCTATGATAAGCTTCCTTATCACATACCCCCCTGCTTAAGTTATTACGGACTGGTTTTACTGGTGAAACTTCTTCTCTACAGTCCGTAATACGGGAAAGTGCATCCGCATTCTTGTGTAACTTCCCGGCACGATGTTCAACCTGAAAATCAAACGCCTGTAAGGCTATGTACCAGCGTGTCAACCTGGCATTGTGGTTCTTCATTTGCTGCAACCACTTAAGTGGGGCATGGTCCGTGACAAACTGGAACTTTCTCCCTGTAAGGTAAAACCTTAACGCCTCCACTGACCACTTGATAGCCAAACACTCTTTTTCTATCGTGGAATACTTTTGTTCAGCCAGTGACAACTTCCTGCTCAGGTACATCACAGGATGCTCCTCCCCATCATGGCACTGGGACAGGACTGCTCCTTGCCCTACATCCGATGCATCGGTTTGAACCAGAAAGGGTTTCTTGAAGTCTACTCCTTTCAGTACCGGTCCTGTACACAATTTTTCTTTTAATACTGAAAACGCTTTTTCAGCTTCTGGTGTCCACTTTATCTGGTTTGGACAATTCTTTCGCAGCATATCCGTGAAAATGGCACTTTTCTCTGCGAATTGCGGTATAAACCGGCGGTAGTATCCAATAAGTCCTAAGAAACTTCTTAGTTGTTTCTTGGTTGTTGGAGGAGGAAAATTCCTGATGCTATCTATTTTGCTTAATAGAGGTTTAATTTTTCCTCTTCCCACTAGGTGGCCTAGGTATTTTACCTCCCTATTTGCAAAGGCACACTTCTTCGGGTTTAAAGTGATTCCCGCTTGCTTCATAGAGCACAAGACTGCCCTGATCCTCTTCAAATGCTCCGCCCAGGTGTTACTATGGATTATGACATCATCCATGTATGCAAAAGCATAACTTTGGTGGGGTCGAAGTACCTGATCCACTAACCTTTGGCAGGTAGCCGCTGCTCCATGCAGTCCGAAAGGCATCCTCTTGAACTGGAAAAGGCCAACGGGGGTGCTGAACGCAGTTTTCGGCTTCGACTCCCTGGTGAGCGGGATTTGCCAATATCCTTTTGTCATATCAAGGGTGGTTAAGTATTGAGCCTGTCCCAGCTGGTCTAGCAGCTCCTCAATTCTTGGCATTGGATATGCATCAAAAACTGATATGGCGTTTACCTGCCGGAAGTCAATACAAAATCTTAAGGATCCATCAGGCTTCGGCACCAGGACTATGGGGCTATTCCAGGGACTCTTTGACTCCTCTATTACCCCCATATCCAACATCTCCTGGACTTGTGCCACTACCTCCTGTCTTTTGGCTTCAGGCAAGCGGTATGGCCTTTGACGAACCAATTTCCCAGGTGGAGTTATTATTTCATAGGCCACCAAATGGGTCTCCCCAGGTATGGGTGTCAACACATCTGGGAATTCCTTAAGCAACTTCCTAATTTCTTCCTGTTGTACCATTGTCAGGTCCTCACCTATTTGGGGCTCTGATTTTTCTTTACAATCAGATACCTGGGGTCCCAAATCTTCCTCTTCACTCACCTCCCTCTCTCGGGCACAGGTGGCAGCTAAGCTTTTAACCCCTTTGACATCAGTAGAACCAAAACCTTTGGCTCCACGTTCAGAATTCTCTAGGGATGTGACCTCCTCCACAGGTGGAAAACCCAGCCTCTCACAGATCAATTGGGCAATTTTGTCTCCTGTCTTCACATGATACTCATTCTGTCCAAAGTTAAACAACAGAACTTTAATATTGCCCCTGTAATCGGGATCAATTACTCCCGCACCCACATCGATGAAATATTTAAGGGCTAATCCGGACCTTGGGGCTACTCTCCCATAACATCCAATTGGTATTTCCACTTGGAGACCGGTGTCAACCAGGGCTCTCCCTTGGCTAGGTACAGTCACATTTTCTATGCTGCATAGGTCAAACCCAGCAGACTGAGGGGTTGCCCGCTTAGGAGCTTGGGCCTTCTCAGAGACCTTATGGTACTTTAGGACGAATATCTGCTTTGGGGTAGCTTGGTCTTCTGGACGCTTAACCATCTTTTTAGCTGGGGTCTGAGGACTTCCAAATAAAGGCCCGGGAGCTACTACCATTAAACCTTCTCCCTCCTTCTTTCCTAGTCCTTCCACTAGACCCTGCTTAAATCTTGGCCAGTCTCTTCCTAGAACCAAATCAAAGGGTAGCCTAGGCACCACTGCTAATAGGACTTCCTCTTGTTTCCCTAGGCACTTAACCTTTAGCCTATAGGTGGGATATGATGATGCAGCACCATGAATGCATCTGATGTGAACTTGGCTTTCAGGGGTTCTAGGCACAAATCTTTCTTGGGCCTCTATCCTCTTCCAAAGCCTTTTTGACATCATACTCTGGTCTGCCCCAGAGTCTAATAATGCATTTGTGGTAATTCCTTGCACATCAACCATCAAAAGAAATCCTTCCTTGGGCTGTTTTAAATCCAGACCCATTAAACTAGTGTGTGTCTGGCATCTCTTCTCTAAGTGTCCCACTTTTCCACACTTGAAACATTTCTTTCTATTCCACTGTGTCATCTGGTTTGATACAGTACATTCATTTTCAGAAACATTCTTAATTATTCTCTTTTCTGATACAGCACATCTAGCCTCAGCATCCATCTTTAGAGGGCCACCCATTCTATGGCAAGCCTGCGTGGCTTCCAAGAATCTCTCTGCTAGCATGGTTGCCTCTCCAAGATTTTGGCAATTTTGCTGTATAAGAAAAACATTCAAATCTTTAGGTACCCCAAGCATAAATTGTTCCAGCATTATAATATCTAATAACATTTCTACTGTCTTTTGCTCAGGCTCCAACCATTTTACAGCTAAACTTCTGATTCTCTGACTCAGAGCCCTGGGTGTCTCACCCACTTTCAATGTAACAGCTCTAAACATTCGCCTATACTCTGAAATAGACAACCCTAGGCGATCTCTAATAGCTGCCTTTACATCCTTATAAATCAAAGCCTGGGCTGCTGGCATTGCTCTGTAAGCTGCTAGTGCCTCACCAGTTAATGAGGCTGCCAGCCTTACTGCCCACTGGGTCTCTGGCCATGCTAAAGCCTGTGCCACTCTTTCAAAAGACTCTAGAAAATCATCAACATTATCTTCTGGAGTTAATTTCCCAAAATTAAATGCCCCAATCCCTTGATTGAGTCCCACATTGTCCATATGTGGTGTACCAGTACTAACTGCTGGTCTTGCATCTGTTCCACTTTGGCTCTGCAGCTGAACTAGAGCTTGCACCAGATCAAGCACTGGTTTCTGCTGTTCCATTATGGCCTTCATAGCAGTGTCCTGGGCCTGCTGTGATAGCTCCTGCTGCTTGCTAAATTGGGCTGCCATCCACTGAGCCATCTCCGTCGGATCCATCTTGACCCCTGCAAGAAAAGAAAAAAGAAAAACCCAAGAGCAGCACCTTCCAACCAGGTGTGGGTTTTTTTTTTTTTTTCAATTACCCCCTGTGCTTACACACATCCACCACTAGACATGCCCAGGTACATATTACCTTGTCTCAGTGATGAATCCAGCTTTGCACAGGGTCTTTTCCTCTGGGACAGCTTCCTGGAACAACCACTTTTCCTCCAAAGTGCAGACGAGGGAAAAAAAATCTTCTTACAGCTTTAAACTTGACTTTTATTTGTAATCCACAACAAGTAAATCCTCTTGGTGCAAGAGCAATCCGAAAAACTACGCCATTTGTCAAACGGCTGCCTAGGGTGAGAACTTACACAATCTTGACGATGCATATATTCATATGATTCTTGCAAGGTATTGTGGGTATTGTAGTTCATTCACTCCCAAACACAGCTGATGACAATAATTTGAGTTGTGAAACCAAGTGGTAAGATCAATAAAATACTTCTTTTATTGATGGGGTTTAATTCACCCAGCACATGTATGCTTGATAGCACTATAAATGAGGTTACTTGCTTGCAGTGTTTAAATGGATAACAAAAAGTCACAAAGTAAACCAGAAAACAACCTTCAGCTTGTCAGGCAATTAGCTAATGTTTTCTTAGCAAGTAATTACCAAATACAAAGGCACAAAGTAAAGAATAAACTTTGCTGGTTAGGTTAACTTCTGCTTATTTTCCACGCCGATCTCAGCAGTGATTCTCCCTTGCTCACACACACAATCAGGTGCAGCCCTAATTACTATCAATGGACCAGCTGAAAGCCTTTAGCTGGCTGGCTGCTACTGTGTGAGCCCAAATCCTGCTTTAAGAGCTGTTTGCAGTGGAAATAAAGAACAAAGTTAGGTTTCTTTGTGATGGCTGATGTGTTTGCTCATAGAAAACTAGCAATAGCATTTAGATAAAGAACAGTCCATGTAAATAGTTTCATCTGCTGTATTTCCCCCTGCATCAACAATCATAGGGTCAATATCATACATTGGCACAGATGAGTCTTTCATTAAGGCACTATCATGAGAATGCTTATTCCCTTGCTGCCATTCTCTATTATAGATAGGGTCTGGATCAGTGTTCATACCTGAGCCTCTCCTGCTATCATTATTCCTCTCTGTATAGCCTGGCCAATATGTAATCCAATTCTGATGTCCAGCCTTCCAATCTTGATCCCTGGACGCTGGACCTTCTCTCACATACCTTCTGGCCTTGGTCTGAAAGTCCCTTCCACATGCAGTCTTCTCTCTTCCAGGTAGCCACTGGTGATTCCTATCTCTGCCACTCCATTCCTCTGGCTGAATCCAGTCCAATGGACTCTGCTGGCTTTTGGAATACCTCCCAGTATGAGTACTGCCTTGGAATCTCCCAGACCTTCCAATGGCCTTTCTTCTCTTCCTTCCAGAGAGTTTCCTTCTCTCTCTATCTGCTTGGCTTGGCTTCTGTTTCTCCAGGTGATACTGGTGCTTGTAGCCGTTGCTGTCTCTGTATCTCTTCCTCCCTCTGTAGCTGTTATCTGAAGAATAAGCTCTATTCTTATCCTGTTCTAATGTGTGCTGCTCCCTAACACAGCGCAGCTGTGTTGAATCAGGCCCTGCCCTTTGAGATGAGTGCTTAGGGATTACCTCATAGCTCTCTTGATTGCACACACATTCTCTCACTTCAGCCCCTCTCATGGCTGCTGGAAACCTGGTGCATTCTGGGACTGGTAGTCTTTTATGTGAAAATTCTGTTTTCTCACTTCTACCAGAACTGACAGGTTGCTTGTTCAGAGTCACATCATCTTTTCTATAGCTCCTACCTGAGCTATGATAAGCTTCCTTATCACAGATCCCACTCTTCCAGTTTGTGACTGGCCTCTTTTTTCCTCCAGCTGACATAGCCAGTTAGAGCTCTGCATAGGTAGCCTTTAGCCGTCTCCCAGAAAAGCAATGAATTGTCCTTATAAATCACATTTGATTCTTCAATCAGATCCCACTGTTCCTGAAGGAATCTCCCAAAATCGGTGTCTCCCTTCAAGTAGAAGGGAAAACACCAGCCACCATGTTGACTGCTTTGGACAAAGGGTTGGAGGTCTATACAGACCATTGGGTGGTCCGAAATCTGTAATTCTCTATCTTAGTGTCTGCAATTCTATGTAAGAGGCTTTGAGAGATCAAGAAATATTCTCTTTGGGACCATGTACCGTTGGCCCTTGAGAGGTGTGTATAATCCCGTTCTCCTGGGTGGAGATTGTGCCAAATGTCAATCAGATCACTACCATTGCAAAGGCCTAACAAACATCGTCTCTGCCTAGCATCTCCGTTGAATATCCCCTGGGAACGATCTACCCCTGGGTCAAACACACTGCTGTAGTCATCCTCAAGAATTGTTTCCTGATCCCTTTTTCCAGTCAAATGCTGTACCAGATCGTCAAAGAGCTGATGCTCATATCTATTTGGGCCAGAGATTTTCTCCAGTAAGATACGGTGGCCTTGTAAGTGTCTCAGAAGCAATACATATATTCCCCTTGTTCAATGTGCTCCACTTTTAGGTTAAGTGTTTTCCTGACCAGAATGACTACTCCTGCCCATCTGTGCCCTGCCATAGCGCCATACACTTCCCCCACTCACCACCTCTTCAGCTTAGCATGTTCCAAGTCGGTCATATGAGTCTCCTGTAGCATGGCAACATCTGCCTGGGACTCCCACAGTGCCTTAAACACCTTGTATCACTTTATCGAGTCACCGATACCACAAACATTTCACGAGACTACTCTTGGACCCCCTTTACTCATGTGACCCCCAAGCATAGTAGAAACCAAAGAGCAATTGTCTGCAATTTGTCCAGGAGGGTTCCCCAGCCTAAGCCCAAAACCCAGAGACCAGGGTGTTGTGCAGACACTTGCAGGAAGTGCTTCAATCCCCCATTAGTACTCTTGTTTTCCTCCCATTTGGACCACAGAGATTTCCCTTTTAGCTCCAGTATGAAAAATCCCAAATGCCCTATCATCCCTGCATTTGTGCCCTCCCCCCACCTCCTTCCTTTCCCCTTACTACATCTACTTCACAGCCCCATCCCATTGTTAACAGGTGGATCAGAGGTCTATGTGGCATTGGGGCCCCCTCCCCCCCCCTTGTTGCTTTTGTACCTACCCACCGGATTCCACTCACTAGTCTACTGGACTAGTGTCTAATTATTCTCTATATGAAATCAGCCACTCTTCCCTTTCTCTGTTAGCCCTCCCTCCCACCTCTAGTCTACCTTCAAGCTAAGTCTTAAGTGGCACGCTCAGCTTAGATGCTCTCCCCAGTTGTCCCTGTCCCCCCAGTTGTCCCTGTCCTCCTCCTTCACCTTACCCCTTCATATCAGGATCCCCATAATACCCTCGCAACCCAGTACACATAGAGGAAAAAAAACATTTTTAAAGTGTAGCATTCATTTACCATACATTTAACCTCAATTCAAACATATTGAACAACTTAAACAACACTGTGACTTGTTATGTCTCCCACTCGTTACTGCCCTTTATCAATTCCCAAATATAAACCAAGTGGCAAACTCCAGCGTCCCTAGCAGATGATTCAGTCTAGGAGGGTCTATACACCCATATGTAAGCCTCCTGTGCTTTTTGCGCACAACTCTTTGCACCTATCTCTCGTGTCACATGAACGCATTATGATTAGGGTCCATAAAGTGGTGAAACTTGCCAGGCCCAGTTCAGTTCTCATGGGACATCCCAGCTTTTATCCTCCAGTTAGTCGTGACTCAGCCTGCCAACCAATGTGTTTAAACTGTTTCATGTCCAAAAATATATGTGCCTCAGCTGGGGTAGAAAATAAGTGTTTTTGTCCCTGGTGCTCAATTCGCGGTCTGGCTGGCCACAACAGCGAGAAACGAAAGCCTCGCTGCTCAAACTGGTTACAAAGCTGGGAGTACTCCCTTCGCTGGTGGTTTAGGAGAGGAGAATAATATATATATGGAACTGCAGATAACTATATACATATAGAATATATATAGTTGCCTGCATTATATTATAAATTACTTTTACTGTTCTTAACTTGTTCCTTGTAAAGCGTTATGTTCAGCTCCATGTAAACCATTTTGCCTCTTAGAAAAATGGTATATTAAATTCAGATAAATAAATAATCCTGAAATATGAGGATATTAGGTGCATTTGTGTCTATTTTGGTATTCTGGCATGTCCTAGCTGCCCGCAACATGGCCTTCTTCTATGTAAAATTATGGAAACATGCTATCAGCACCCATGGTCGGGAATTGTTACCGCCACGTGGCCCAAGTCTATGTACATGTTCTAACAGTATCTTTCCAGTGTGCTCTCCCAGCTGCAGATTTAATTGCAGCCAAGTCTCCAGAATTCCCCTCAGCTCAGCATCTATCACTATTTCTGCCACACCAATGAACCGGGGATTCTTCCTCCTACCTCTGTTTTCAAGGTTATCAAGTTTTTCCTCACACTGGCAGAGTGAGTCTTCCAGTTTCTTGATCGTGGCAGCTTGGGATTGCTGAATATCCTCTGCATTGGAGACTCTCTGCTCCACTGCTGTTATGCGGCCCATAAAGTCAGTGACTGCTTGTATCACTTGTGTCAGCCATTCATTCAGTGTCGAAAAGCATTCATCTAGGGCTTGTACCACTGCCGAAGACATCTCCTTTACCAAGCTGGGATTGTGATCTGGCTCTGCCTGTTTTGGAGACCTGGTGGCCATCTTTGTTTCTGCATCACGGTTCTTTTGTCAGGCTCTTTTTGCAGCCATATGCCACTGGAGGGTTTCAACTGCTTTAGACAGGTGCCTGATGTAATTCTCGGCCTGAGGAGATGAGTATCCAGGAAAACTGATTGAATATAGTGGGTAGTATGGTATCAGAGCGGCAGGGGAGCCCCAGAGTCAGAAGCGTCTTGCCTGGCTCACTGCAATATGTGACCTCAAAAGAGACATTTAAATACCTCCGTGGCATAAAGGGTCTCTTTCAATTGAAGAGCAAGCTGTGCTACAAGGGGACATAAGATGAGAGTGAAAGGGGATAGACTCAGGAGTAATATGCAGAAATATTTCTTTGTGGAAGGAGTGGTAGATGCATGGAATAGTCTCCCAGTGGAGGTAGTTGACACAAGGACAGTATCTGAATTCAAAAAAGCATGTTAGAAACACAGATGATCTCTAAAGGTAAAAAGAGGACTATTGTAGTTGATATGGAATGGCAGACTAGATACGCCATTTGGTCTTTTTCTGTCATCATGTTTCCATGTTAATCTTTGGATCAAAGAGGGAGAATGTCCTGTTTGATGATGCCTGTGTGTTTCTTCTGTTTATTAGTGGAATGGCAAGAGTGGATTGTGAGCTAGCTCTTTAAGGCCTATTCTCTGACATTTTCTGGAGTAGTTAATGTAGGTATTTGGAGGATAACTGGTGTAGGCCTCAAAGGTGGTAATTAAGGCTTTGTATTTGGTTCTGGCATTAATAGGGAGCCAGTGAAGGTTTTTAAGAACTGGTGTTATATGGTTCTGTTTGGATGTTTCTGTAAGAACCTTAGCAACCTTGTTCTGAGCCATCTGCAATGGGTGTATTGCAAATGCTGGTAAACCATGGAAGATGTTACGACAGTCCAGGTGTGGCAAGACCATGGCCTGAAATACTGTGCAGAAGTTGTGGTGGCCTAGAAGCAGTTGGAGGCCTCAAGCTGTTTTTATTTTCTGGTATGTCAGCTTGATTGTGTTCTTAATGTGCTGCTGGAAGGTTAGGCCTTGGTCCAGGGCAGAGCTACTCAATTCCAGTCCTGGTGGCCCGCAACCCTGCAGGTTTTTGGGATATCCCTAATGATATGCATGAGATATATATGCATTAGAGATAGCCTGCCAACCTGACTGGTTTGTGGCCCTCCAGGGCTGGATTTGGAGACTCCTGCCTTACACCTCTGTCATTTAAGATTGTGAGTGGGCAAGGTACAGATGTTCTAGACATCAAAAGGGTAGATAGAATGTGTCACATTCCTCCTAGATTCTCAACACCACCAAAAAGTTGTCTAATAGACAATATTTTGGTGGTGGTGAGAAGCAAGGAGGAATGTGACACATTCTATCTACCCTTTTGATGTCTAGAACATCTGTACCTTGCCCACTCACAATCTTAAATGACAGAGGTGTAAGGCAGGAGTCTCCAAATCCAGCCCTGGAGGGCCACAAACCAGTCAGGTTGGCAGGCTATCTCTAATGCATATATATCTCATGCATATCATTAGGGATATCCCAAAAACCTGCAGGGTTGCGGGCCACCAGGACTGGAATTGAGTAGCTCTGGTCCAGGGTGACATCCAAATAGCGTACCAGGGTTTTGACTTGAAACTGTGTTGTGGTATGTTAATGTGTGTCGAAGGTATAAAGTTTGTGTCTTTGGTAACATGGATGACTTCTGTCTTTTGGTAATTTATGAGAAGGTTGTGCAAGTTTAGCCATGTGGCGACAACAGTAAAACATTCTATTAGTGGAGAATATACAGGTTGTAGGGTAGTGAAAGGAACATTTGGCATGATATCATCAGCGCATACGTGGTATAAGACATTGTGTGATTTGATGATATCACATATAGGTTGTATGAATATGTTGAAAAGAAGAACAGATAAAATGGAGCCTTAGGGTACACCTTGGGTGATCTCAGTTGGAGTAGCTTTCATACCATTGTTATCATTGAGTTTAGTAGGAGGTGAACCATTTGAGGGTCTTGTTGCAAGGGTCAAGGGAGGCAGGGGAGATGACATAGCCCTGGAGTTGCTGTTGAACTGCTTTCTCAATGTTATTGGTGAGAAATGGGAGACTAAATATAAGGGAATAGGGGAATATGAGCCTGGGGACGATGGATCTGAGTTTGCATTCCTGAGTATAGGCCATTTGGAGACTTGTTTAAGGCTAGCTGGCATGAGTCCTTGTGAGAGGGAGAGATTTGTGATTTCAAGCAGTTCAGGGACAAGATTGGTATAAGCCAGCTTGATCCAGCTCACTGGGCAAGGGTCTGGGGGGAGGTTGTTGTGTTAGGCTAGTTATGATGGTTTCTAGATGGTCCTGAGATATGGAGAGAAATTCTTTCGAAGGGTGATGGATGGGGTGTGAGTCTGAAGGAAGCATAGGAGAGAGAGGTTAGTTGTCTGTTTTGGTAGTTTTAGTTTGGAAGTAGATGGATAAGGTATGGGGTGAGGGGGGGGGGGGTTATTGGTTTAATTTTCTGGGCAGGGTCTGCAGGACAGATTTTGCTATGCTAAAGAGCTCCCTAGATTTGTTGATTGAAGTGAGGATAAGTTTAGAGTGTGATATTCTTTCTTGGCTTTGTAATGCTAGCTGATGAGTCCATTTTGTTGCATCAAACCAACCAATTTGTGTTCTGTTTCATTAAATATTTGCCCCCTATAAACACAGAAAGAAAATCTGTGAAGTCACATTTTAGAAAAGAGGTCTAGGAAAAATCTGGGACATCCAGAGTAGAATGTCCGAAAACCAGGGGAGAGGCAGTAGTGCTTTCAGAAATCACTCCATCTTCATCCCAAAAAAATGAATGTCCCTGCAACTGGTTATGGAGGTGACACCCATGCAGGTTGCAAGGCCGGATTTGTGCATGGGTGTAGACCATTTCACAAATGTGGATGTCCCCGACTTGCACGCCTCAGAACTGAGTACTTAGACACCCCGCTTAGGTAGATCAGAAGGGGGCAACTATGTTATAAGACCAGAAAGCTTGCCCTGACATTTTATAGACTCAGATGTGTGGCAGAGGGGCCCAGTAGTATGTCTGGAGAATGTATTTACATGTAAGTTTCTTTGGCAAGGAATATTACATAAGAACATAAGAAATAGCATACTGGTTCAGACCAAGGTCCATCAAGCCCTGTATTCTGTTTCCAACAGTGGCCAATCCAGGTCACAAGTACCTAGCAGTTTCCCAAAAAGACCACAGGCTCCACAATGCTTGTATTGGGGAAAACAGTGGATTTCCTGGGTCCTCAATAGTTTATGGACTTTACCTTTTTTAAACCCAACTACACTAACAGCTTTTATTACATCCTCCGATAATGAATTACAGAGTTTGAATACACATTGAGTGAAAAATATTTTCTCTTATTAGTCTTAAACAGGTTACGCTGTAACTTCATTGCATGTCCCCTAGTCTTTCTACTTTTTGATGACATAAACAATTGATCTGTGTTTACCCATTCCATTCCATTCATTAATTTATAGATCTCTATCATATCTCCCTTCAGCCGTCTCTTTTGCAGGTTGAAGAGCCCCAACATTAACCGCTGCAATGTAAGTGCAAGTTGCTCTTCCCCCTGGAAGCATTACAGCTATGAAACAAGCACTTTTTTTGCACGTTATAGGCTGATTCAGGACAAATTCTCAGCAGACTGTCTTCCTTTTAAAAGCCTCCTATTGAGGGGCTCTTAGTTTTCTGTAAAGGGGATCCTTACTTGTCTGCTTAGACTTTGTCCTGAAGCAGCCTATAATGAATGGCGAAACTTGAGTCAACCATTGAGCAGGATAAGCAGCAACACTGAGCTCAGAGGATTGGGGAATTATTCAAAACCAGCTAAGTTCTTTTGAGTGTTTTAAATGCATTTAAAAATTTATAAAAAAATGATTGGGGGGGGGGGGAAATGGTTGAACGTGCGGAACTTTAACATTTTGGGGTATGTTTACTAAACTGTGGTAACGTTACAGACCGTGCATAAGGTAACATTACCACGCATTAGGTAACGTTACCGCGCGGTGTGTATCATTACCGCGCAGTAACGTTACAACCCGCGTGGAAGCGTTCCACAGCACGGTACATACAGCAGAGGGAGGACAGAGGGCGGAGAGCAGGAGTCAATGGGCGGGGAGTGGGCGGAGAGAGGCTCCCTGCACACTAACGCGCTGAACTGAAGGGCTGAATCCTACCACGAATGAAAACCTGCCATTAGATGCACATTTGCAGGAGAGAGAAACCATTTAAGTGTCAGCAATGTACAGCATAAACAGGGAGCCCAAGAAACGTGATAGTATTGCTCCATCTGCAGCAACAGTATAGTGGCCAAGTATGAAAGGCCACTATGGTGATGGTGCAAATGGGACATAGGGGGACTGCAGGCGGGACATGCAGTGGAGGCAGCTGGGGCACAGGGTGAACTAGGCCATCGCCCAGGTGGCACATAGGAACATAGAAACTGGAAATCAGCAGGACAGCAGCTGCCCAGGGCCAAACATGCCCAGTAGTCCGTGTTCCACAGTGTCCCATCCAGGGGACATTACCCAGCAAGTACCCAAAAGTCACACAGGTACCACTATGCCTGTAATAGGGCAAGCAGTGCACATCTGGGGACCACACTAACAAGGGTCCATAGATCACACCCAGGATGGATCCCAAACAGTTCGTAGACCCAGCTAACTGAACACACTTTATGACAGCCCCTAGTAAGGCATTGCAGGGTGTGCCCATACGTTGTTGGAAATATATATGCACCCAGTAGGCCAAACTGGGTATACCATATCTGAGGTGCATACCCTAACCTGTCCACAGTCGGCAGTAACAACACACTCCACCGACATCTACCCGGTCCACCCTAGCCAATAGTTGCTAGAGCACCAGCCTGACATCCCTCCAGCCATCACTCCCCCATGTGGAAGGGACATAACATTTGTAGGCATTGATGGGGGGGATGTGTGAATGTCCATGTATGCCTCGCCACCCCAGACCCCACACCCTAGGCACCCGCCTACCTGCTTAGTGGATGGCCTGGGACCTCGCACGACCAGCACCGACAGCATATGGTCATGTCAGCATGGCAGGGGGTGTGTGTTTGTGCTGGAGGGAGCAGGGCCACCCACCTGCAGTGGACCTAGTCCATGCCCTGTACCAGTACGTGGTGTGCAGTGCAACAGAAAATGTCTGCCTGAGGAAAGAAAGGGTAGCCCAGGGACCACTACTCCTCTCAGGCAATAGTGTGGTGCAGTACACACAGCCAGTGTGTCCATATGCAAAAGGTCACAGGTTAAAGTCTCAGCTGTAGATCCTAAAGAGCATCTCCCCACATTTTACCCTACAATGCAGATTCAATATCAACATGTGCAAACACCAAAGCCGCATTAAATAGGGGTCAAAACACCCACTCACACAGGCTCCACTATCAAAAGCTTCATGGAGAGTCAGGCTATTGGCCGCAGCACGGAGCTGCAATTATCAGCAGAGCACTACTACTACCCCCTGCACAGTTTAGCAATGTCGGCATTGTGAGCAGGACCAGTGTGGCGAGCAGGATTGCCAACTACCCCTATCATTGCACAGTGCTGCAATAGGTGTGTGTGTGTGTGTGTGTGTGTGTGTGTGTGTGTGTGTGTGTGTGTGTGTGTGTGTGTCAGGATGCATCTGCACAGGTTGTAGGGCAATGGCTGGGACACTGTAGTGCCTGACTACCACCTGCATGGACAGGGTGGCCACAGCATGGCATGCTGTGAGGTCACTCTCACCCTGAACGAGCAGTGACCATGGCATGTCTATGCTCCCACACAGTGCTCCACACTACTTTTTTTTTGTTTTGTTTTGTTTTGTTTTACCTGTGTGTTGCCTGTTCTGGGGCTCAGTCACTGAGATGCTTGCTTGGTGTCTGTGCTGTACATCCCATCTCTGGGTGCACAGGGTACCCCTGTGAGTATGCACTATGGACTGGCTAGTGGACTGTTTGCAGTTAGTCTGTGCATGGTTGGAACACCTTGTTAGGGTGCAGTCTGACTGTGCCCTCTGCTGGGTTTTGGCAGACTGTGGTGTGGGGCAGTTGAGGTTTCCCTGGCTTATGCCAAGCATTACTGCTGATCTGCCACTGCCACAGTCATAGGTATGGCTCTCGCCCACCAGCCCTGGAGGGCTGTCCTCTGCCAGCAGGACTGCAGTTGCTTGTCCTAGAGCCAGGACTCAGGCACCTATCCCTCCACTTCCTCACCTACAAAATGGGTGATTGTGTGTCCTTTGGGGTATATAGTATATGCCACTTTGACCGGTAGAGACAGTGCTACATTCCCCTCATGCAAGTCTAGACACCCCTCTGCCCTGATGACATGTGCTCATTACAACCAGACCCTAACACTGGGTATGCACTAATCTGTGTAGTGTCTGGCCCAACAGGGCCACATGTGACTGCGGAACACAAATGGACACAGAAGTGCTTTTAGTTGCACTGTTAGGAGCACCTGACACACACTAGCAGTGCTGGGGATGTGCAGCAGAACCTATCTCTAGCACCACATGCACTGCGGACCTAGTGCTGGGCGCCGATCCTAACCCTCAGGGTGAACACAGAACCTGCACAATGGCATGGTCTGTAGCTACTCTGTGCCAGTACCACGCACTGTCAGTCTGTCTTACCACGCTGCAGTACTGGAGAGGTGCAGACCCCATCTGGTGATCAGCTGTAGACCCCTGTTCTGCATGTGCATTGCATCATGGGTGCTGGTGTGGTTACCCTATCCTGGCACACAGAGCAGACAGTTTGTGCGGTGATCTGCAGTCCTTCTGTACCCAGCCATTGTTGTGCAACAAGCCATAGAGGTATAGCCTACTGCAGAGCTACTCAAATCCAGAAAGATAGACCGAAGGATTGTTGGCAACATGGTGAGGGTAATATGGGCTGGCAGCACGGATCTGCAAAGATATGACTGGTACAGGCATGCAAAATATCTGAGTTGCATAGGCATGAAAAGAGGGAACAATGAGGAATCAAACCCATGACCACTGTTTAGAATATCATTGTACTAACCATTAGGCCAGAGCTACTCAAATCCAGTCCCGAAGATCTGCAACCCTGCAGGTTTCCGGGATATCCCTAATGAATCTGCATGAGATATATATGAATTAGAGATATCCTGCCAACCTGACTGGTTTGTGGCCCTCCAGGGCTGGATTTGGAGACCCCTGCCTTAAACCTCTGTCATTTAATATTGTGAGTGGGCAAGATACAGATGTCCTAGACATCAAAAGGGTAAATAGAATGTGTCACATTCTTCTTCGATATCCCTAATGAATCTGCATGACAATATTTTGGTGGTGGTGAGAAGCGAGAAGGAATGTGACAAATTCTATCTAACCCTTTTCATGTCTTGGGCATCTGCACCTTGCCCAGTCACATTCTTAAATGACAGAGGTGTAAGGCAGGGGTCTCCAAATCCAGCCCTGGAGGGCCACAAACCAGTCAGGTTGGCAGGATATCTCTAATTCATATATATCTCATGCAGATTCATTAGGGATATCCCGGAAACCTGCAGGGTTGCAGATCTTCGGGACTGGATTTGAGTAGCTCTGGCCTAATGGTTAGTCAGTTGCAGCGTAAATATTCATTAGTGCGACTATCCCCCTTCACTGAGGTCGGCTCTTATTACCTCAGTGGTTATGGTTGGAGATTAATGTTGTTAGTGAACAGGTAAAACTCTGATACTCCTTTATTAAAAGTATATTCCCTTTATCGGATATTTAGAACATATTATTCACACTGGCTTTTATTAATTTTGATAGTATTTTATTAAGACACATAAAGTGCAATTTTACAAATGATGTCCAAGTGGAATCTGGGATGTCGAAGCCAGAACATCTGTGAAAAAGCAGGCATATCCAAACTCTGGCACCATTTCAGAAATGTGGATGTGCCCGATATGGATGTCTGCAGGGGCATCTACATAGACATCCCCGGAATAGTATTACAGACTGAGGATGTATAAAAATATCCTAATGGTTAGAGTAATGGGCTAGGACCAGGGAAGCTAGGGTTTAAATCTCACTACTGCTATCATTAGGATGGTGGAGTTACATCCTCTGGATATTTTATGACTAAAACAAGCACTTTCCAAATGCCTATTCATGCCTGGAGCAGGTATAATCTTAGAGGTGACTCCAGATGTCTAGGGAGGTTCTGAGTTCAGGTAGTGACATCCAGGTTCATAGGAATGCTCTGTCCACACCTTCACCATGTCCCCATTCAGACTTAGACGTCCCAACAATGAGAACGTCCACAGACCCAGCTTCTAAAATGCCTCTAAGATGTCTCCGTGCTTTGGATGTCTTTATGCTCCATTTAAGATGTCCAAAGTACAAATAGGGCTTCTAAAATAACCCCCATAGGCACCTATATTTATTTATAAAATAGGCTTAAAATAGATGCCTACTTGGCCTTACCATATAGAGAGCCTATTATAAAGTTACCCTTCACAAGTTTTCAGTCAGAATGCTCTGAGCTTTCAGATCCCAGCCTAAGGTGAATGAAAGTGATTTTTGTTCTAACGTTATATAGGATGGTTTTGATTTTTTAAAAAGAAAATTGAATTATGAATGTAAAGATACTTGAATGGAAGATAAGAGTTGAAGACTTGATAGTTGGCGTTATTGGTCACAGGTTTCAGATTTGTGATCATTCAATTCTTTTTTCCAGCAAATGAAAAAAAAAATAATAGAGACAGAAAACAGAAGATAACAGGTTTGGCAGCTTAGGTGAGAAGCTATTAAAAAGAACACAGGTATCATACTTGGAAGGATTTCAGGTTGAGAAAACCTGACATGTGAGTTAAAGGACATAAAAGAGAGCTAATGGTCAACCTGAATATATCATTCAATGTTAAGGGAATGAAATCTTCAATAAAAAGGAGTATGATCTTTTACTATCACAGAAAAAAAAAGAAAACTGCAGTATTGCATGGTTACCAGAAATCCACCTTACAAAGACAGAACTTCAGAAGCTGAAAAAGAAATAGGAATGACATTTTCTCATTTCCTCTATAAGAATGGATCATAAGGGAACATCATTTTATAACACGCTGCCTATGTTTGAAGGCCAAGTTGTCATCTATTTTAAGTCTATTTTAAAAAAAATTAGAAGATCATTAAGAGATTTAAAAATCATGGGGAAGCAATTTTATGGGATATGTGATTGTCTAGATAGGGGAAAGAGATGAAGACAAGGAGAGAAATACATGCCGTATAAATTAAATACCTGCATATCTCTTTCCTTCTTTGGGAATACCAGCAATGTTTGTTATTCTTTTTGTTGCATGACAATATTTGTAAAAAGGTATAAATTCAGCAGCTGCTTGTGAACATGGAGGCCTATTCCAATAAGGCTGTCCAGCCCCTGTATATCCAGGCAGAAACGGGCCATGCAAAGTTATACCCGATTCTGATCCCACGGTCCCCGAAGGATCAGAATCAGGTTTAGTGCCTGGATGTGCAGGCTATACGTACCGGTGACTACCCATTTAGCGGAGTCAGGATCCTGAATTGAGCCGCAAAGCCATGGCATCCCGACACCATGGCACCGTGGCTCCATTCAGGAGCTGCGAATGCTGGCTGCCACAGATATACTGCTTTCCCCGCAGCCGGACCCTCGATACGGCCTTCCATGGCCAGGATCCAGCTGCGGGAATTTCCTCCACCCCTGCCTCACTTGTCCACGTCGCTTCCAGCGGGACTTATTCCATCTCTGAGGGTAATAACCCTAAGAGGGTAATTTTTTAAAAATAGCTTAAAACAGATGACTACTTAGCCTGCACGCATAAGCAGCATGTTATAAAATTATGGTTCCTTATGATTCATCCTTATGGAGTATCACCTCTGGGGTGAAGTAAGTCCCTCGTCTAGACCTGAAGCCCAGGACGTAGAGGGTCGACCTCTGAATCTGCCCTGTATGACCGGGGTCGCGGCCCACCCATGCTCCGCCCTCACTCCACCTCGGGAATTCCTCCCCCCACCCCCGTCTAGGCTTCCCCATACAAACTCGCGGTTCGTATGGGAATGCTTTTGCCAGGGCCAGTAGGGGGAAAATGGCAGGATGGAATGTCCCCCATATTGTATAACTTCACCATTTATATGCTTTAAAAAGAGAAAATGAAGGGAATTCAGATTATCCCAAGCTTTTTCTCATATCTTCAATGTTAGCTACATTCAAGTATAGAAGGTATTTTTCTATCCCAAGGGGGCTTATGATCTAAATTTGTACCTGAGGCAATGGATATTTAATTAACTTGCCCAAGATCACGATGAACAGCAGTTGAATTTGAACTTGGCTTTCATGTTGTCAGCCCTCTGCCATAGTTTTCTGTCCACTTATTGAATCTCCTCATCAGATGCTCCTCAAAGGCTGCCATTGACAATGGTGTCAGTATCACATTAAGCGTGCATATGTTCTAAGAAACTTAGGGGCATGTTTACTAAACTGAGGTAATGTAGCAGCGGCTATGTTAAAGCGCATTATGCAACTTTAATGCGTGTTAACGTAACGTTACATAACGTTAACATGCCTTAATGTTACATAATGTGCGGTAGCATTCCCAGCCACGATAAGTCCCGCAAAGGGTGGAGAGAGGGCGGAGAGAAGGGGTCAATGGGTGGGGAGTGGGCAGGGAGAGGTCCCTTCCACACTAATGCGGGGAAATGAAGGGCTGAATCTTAACGCAACTGAAAACCTGGTGTTAGATGCACATTTGCAGGAGAGAGAAACCATTTAAGTGTCAGCAATGTATAGCATAGGCAGGGAGCCCAAGAAACGTGATAGTAGTGCTCCATTTGCAGCAACAGCATAGTGCCCAGGAATGAAAGGCCACTATGGTGATGGCGCAAATGGGGCATGGGGGCTGCAGGCGGGACATGCAGTGGGGGCTACTGGGGCACAGGGTGGACTAGACGGTTGCCGAGGTGGCACATAGGAATGCAGAAAATGGAAACCAGCAAGACAGCAACTGACCAGGGTCAAACATGCCCATGAGTCTGTGTCCCACAGTGTCCCATCCAGGGGACATTACCCAGCAGGTACCCCAAGGGGCACATAATATTTGCAGGCGGTGCCAGGGGAAGTGTGGACATCTATGTAGGCACCCCTACCCCAGAACCCACACCTTAGGCAGCCACCTACTTGCCCCCTAGATGGCGCACCACCGGCACCGACTGCATATGGTCATGGCGGCATGGCAGAGGGGGTGGGTGATTGTGCTGAAGGGAGAAGTGGCACCCACCTACAGTGGACTTAGGCCATGCCCTGTACCAGTATGTGGTATGCAGTGCAACAGAAGAGGTCAGGCCGAGGAAAGTAAGGGTAGCCCCAGGGACCACTATGCTGCTGTGGCAACAGTGTGGTTCACTACACTCAGCCAGCATGTCCAAGAGCAGAGGGTCAGAGGTTTACATCCCATCTGTGGATCCTGCAGAGCATCTCCCCATAGTTTAGCCCACAATGTAGCCACAACAACAACATGGGCAAACCCCAATGCAGCAGTGCACATGGGTACAGACACCAACTCACATGGGCTCCACTATCCACAGCTTCATGGAGTGTCAGGCTTTTGGCCCCAGCACAGAGCTGCAGTTATCACCAGAGCACTACTTCTACCCCCTGCACATATTAGCAATGTCGGCACTGTGATCAGAACTAGTGCGGCGGGTAGGGTTGTCAACCACCTCTATCTCTGCACAATGCTGTGATAGGTGTGGGAGTGTGCGTATGTCTCTCCATTGTTTTGTGTCTGCCAACACCTCACTGAGCCCACATTGCTCATACCGCTTCCAGCGTTAGCCTGCAAATGTGCATAATGAGGAGCAAGGTATTGTGGGTATGGCCCAGACAGGGCGGATTGGCCAGTATGCATCTGCACAGGGTGGAGGGCAATGGCTGGGACACTGTAGTGCTCAACCAGCAACTGCATGGACAGGGTGGCCACAGCATGTCATGCTGGGAGGTCACTCTCACTCTGACCATGGCATGTCTATGTTTCCATATAGTGCCACACTTTATTTGTTTCTAATGGTACCTGTGTGTTCTCAGTTCTGGGGCCCGATCACAGAGATACCTGCTTAGTGTCTGTGCTATGCATTCCATTTCTGGGTGCACGGGATTCCCCTGTGTGCATGCACTCTGGACTGGTCAGTGGGATGTCTGCAGTTTGCCTGTGTATAGTGGGACCACCTTGTAGGATGCTGCAGGTGCAGTCTGGCTGTGCTGTCTGTTGATGAATGGCATCACTGCTGGTCTGCAATGGTCACAAGTATGGCACTGGCCTAGCAGCCATGGAGGGCTGTGGTTGCTGGTACTATAGCCATTCTGCAGGGTGCAGGCACCTGTCCCATCACATCCTCATCTACCCTTGGGGTATATAGTGCATACCACTTAGACCCATAGTGGCAGTGCTACATAACCCTCATGTGAGTCTAGACACCCCACTGCCCTAATAACAGGTACCCATGGCAGTCAGACATTAACACAGGGCCACATGTGACTGCAGAACACAGCTGTAACAAATGTACCTTCAGTTTCACTGCTGGGAACACCTGTCACACACTGCCAGTGCTGGGGATGTGCAGTAGGACCAATCTCTAACACCACATGTACTGTGGACCTAGTGCTGGGTGCCCATCCTATCCTTCAGGGTGAACATGGAACCTACACAATGGCATGGTCTGTAGCTACTCTGTACCAGTATCATGCACTGTCTGTCAGTCCGTCTTACCACGTTGCAGTACTGGAGAGGTGCAGACCCCATTTGGTGGTCAGCTGTAGGCCTCTGTTCTGCATGTGCAATGCATCATGGGTGCTGGTGAGGTTACCCTATCCTGGCACACAGAGCAGATGGTTTGTGCAGTGACCTGCAGTCCTTCTGTACCCAGCCATTGCTATGCAACAAGCCATAGAGGTATAGCCTACTGGTTAGTACACTGACATTCTAGGTGGCGGTCATGGGTTCAATTCCTCATTGTTCTCTCCTGTCCAAGGCAGATATTTTGCTTGCCTGTGACAGTCATATATTTGCAGATCTGTGCTGCCAGTCCATAGTACCCTCACCACAGTTGCCAACAATCCTTATAAGGCGTTATCAGGCACCTTAGTAGGCGCAGTACAAGGCACGTTATAAGGCTCCTAATTAGGCACAGTACAAGGCACGTGCCTTGTACTGTGCCTAATAAGGTGCCTTGTAACGTTCCTTATACCACGCCTTATAACGTGCCTTGTAACACACGTTACCTGACATGGCTTGTCATAATGATGCCCCGCCCACGCCTTTATATGGGCATCTGTACCTTTACCGCGGAACCTAACGCGAGTGACATTACCGCGGTTTAGTAAACATACCCCTTAGTGAACTTTAAAAGCTTGATCTCTGGCTGTTACAATTTCTCTGTAATCACAGAGGATGAGTAGTCCTTACAGCAGGAGTGCTTCAAGGGCAACAGCTCTCTGTGTCTCAGTCACCTTGACATCTTGCTCCACTAAGGTGCAATGTCAGTGCACCTTGGTCTTTTATGTCAATAAAGAGGAGGTCAAATTCTTTCTCTTCTTTGGGTGGAATTCAGAAGATGGTATGGTTTAATAAGCCAATGTGAATTTAGCCACGGGATGTCTTGCCTCACCAATCTGCTATATTTTTTGAAGGTGTGAATAAACAGGCAAACAAAGAAAAATGAGCCAGTTAATAATATAAAAAGTCATTTTAGAAGGGACATCCAGTTGGAATCTGAAATGTCCAGAGCAGAACTTTCAAAAACTGGAGGGAATGACAGCAGTGAAGGAAGTCACATACAAAGCCTTCTGAAATTGTTCCATCTCTACCCTGAAAAATGAATGTTCATGTAACATACCTGCCAGTTTGCAAGGCCAGGTATGTGCATAGATGTAGGCCATTTCACAAATGTGGACATCCCTGAATTGCATGGCCTCAGAATAGGATACTTGGACATGCCTGCAAGGGTATTTCAGAAGGGGGATGAATATGCTGTGAGACTTGTACTTCCAGGCCTGCCATTTCAGATATTCAGATGTGTGGCAATGGGCCAGTAATAAGAGTATGTTTAGAATTTGTATTTATGCTCAGGTTTCTTCTGCAGGAAATAATAACAGTGGTGATGTAAGCACATTATGTGCTTACCACTGAAAGTGTTACATCCAAGAAATAAGCACTTTTTTCACCTTATTCATAGTCATGAGCAGGTATAGGCATGGATGTCTCACCAACCGGTGCCAGATGTACTTGTGCCATCCTGAAATCACACTGTGATATGCATCTACCTTGTTCCACCTAGATTATGCTTCCACTATGGCCCATGCTTTGGACATTCTTTCGCTGGGGAGGTCTCTATCAGGCTTCTAAAATGGCTCCAGAGATGTCTCAGTGCCTTGCATGTCTAAATGCCTGTTTTCAGATGAATAGGGCTTCTAAAATACCCTGCATAGTATATCTGGATGTTCAGAAAGCATGAGAGATTCTTGAGGACTCATGTTCTTGAGGAAATTAAAAAGTTATGCAATAGGAGGCAGTGTCCTATGGTGGATTGAAAACTGGTTAAAAATAAATAACAGAGAAAGGTTAATAGTGGAGTGTCCCAGGAATATGTAGTGGACCCACTGCTATTTAATGTATTTATAAATGGCCTGGAAATGGGAAAAACAAATGAGGTGATCAAATTTGCAGCCAACGCAAAAATATTCAGAGTTGTTAAATCACAAGAAGATTTTGCAAGAGGGTCTTGAGAAATTGGGAGACTGAGCATCCAAATGGCAGATAAAATTTAATGTTGACAAATGCAAAGTTATGCATTTAGGGAAGAACAATCCAAACCATGGCTACACTGTGCAAGGTTCCACATTAGGAGTCATCACCCAGGAAAGGGATCTAAGCATAATTGTGGATAACATGTTGAAATCCTTTGCTTTGTGTACAGCAGTGGCTAAGAAAACTAATAGAATGCTAGGAGTTACAAAGAAAGGCATGGAGAATAAAATAAAGGATATCATAATGTCTTTGTATTGCTCTATGGTGAGACCATACTTTTGAGTGTTGCATGCAGTTCTGGTCATTCCATTAAAAAAAAAAGATATCAGAGTCTTTTACTAAAGGATATTAAGATGTTGCACTTAACGCACCAGAAGTGCCAAAACCATAGCACATTATTTACAGAACCACTGAGTTAACTGTCGGGGGTGTTGAAAGCATTTCCCCAGCAGTTAACATGGAACATTTTCCCCTAACATGGGCCACATTAGTGTCGTTGCACTTAATGACACTTATTGAGGTGGTGTTAAGTGAATCCATGCACGAACAATAAAGGACGGATTCTGTTCCAGATGTAGATCTCCTCTGTGTGTCCGTTCTGAACCAGATGCACAGAGGGGATTGCAATTCTGATCCTGCTGTGCACACAGGGTGGAGTGGCTCAGTGGTTGGGACAGGTTACCTCAGGCTGGAGGGACTGGGGTCTCTAGTCCCATGGCCACCCCTTGTGGCCTTGGGCAAACCACTTAACCCTCCATTGCCTCAGGTGCACTTAGATTGTGAGCCCTTTGGGGACAAGGGAATAAAAAGTGCCATTTAGCATATATCTGTAAACTGCTTTGACCTGGTGAAAAGCAGTATATAAACAGTTAAATAAAATCAAATAAATAAAGATGACACCAAGGTTATGGGCCGAGGAAACAGGAAGTAAAAGAATGTCAGATGGAGGAAGGGAAGAGGAAGGTTTAGGGAGAAAAATAAGAAATTTGGCTTTCTCCATGTTTAATTTCATAATGGTGGTGAGACATCCAGGTGGTGATGTCAGATAGGCAGGCAGAGATGCGGGCCTGGAGTGTTGGAGAAATATCATGTGTAGAAAGATAGCTCTGAGGATCATCAGCATAAAAATGATACTGAAATCCATGGGAGCAGATGAGAGCACCTAGGGATTGGGTGTAGAGAGAGAAACCAGAACAGACCCTTGGGGTACACCAACCAAGAGAGGGATAACAGTATAGGAAGAACCACCAGAATAAACACTGTAAGAACAATGGGAGAGATAAGAAGAGAAACAGCACTGCACAAAGCTCCTAAAACCAAGTGAGGACAATGTATCAAAGAGAAGGTGGTGGTCATCAGTGTCAAAAGCAGCAGAAAGGTCAAGAAGGATGAGGATAGAGTAGAGGTCCTTTGATTTAGCCAGGATTATGTCACTGGAGACTGGCAAGTGCCCTTTCAGTTGAATGCAATGGATGAAAGGCAGACTGAAATGGATCCAAAAGAGCTTGAGTAGAAAGAAATTCAAGAAGATGACAAAGGACTGTACACTCAAGAAGTTTGGGAATGAAGGAAAGAAAAGAAATGGGATGATAATTGGAAAGACAACTAAGGTCAAGTGAAGGTTTCTTGTGGAGAGGTGTGACACAGCATGCTTGAAGGCTGCAGGGACAGTAGCAGTGGAGAGCAAGAGTTTGAAAATATGTGTGGTGGAAGGGATGACAGAGGTGGAAATGGAGCTAAGGAGATGAGTAGAGATAGGATCAGAAGAATAAGTAGTAAGTTTGGAAGAGGAAAGAAGATCCCCTATCCCCTATTCTCCTCCCTTTCCATGTGTGTCTGGCACACCTATCCCTTTGCTTTCTGTCTGTCTCTCCACCTATCGCTTCCCTGTCTAATCAATGGTGTTCCTTTCTCTCTTTACTATTACCCACAGCCATATTGACTGTCTACCACCCTGACACTTTGCTTGGGTGGTATATCAAGCATTGAAATAAAGATTTCCTCTTCATATCTTGGAAAAGGATGAAAGGGTGTCAGAGGTTGAGGGGAAAAGTTGATATTGAGGTGGAGGAAGAGGGGATGAAGTTGTTCTAGAGTAATCTTGTGGATTTGGTCATGGAAAAAGGGCATGGACAGAAAGAGAAGGAGGGGTTGGAGGGGAAGGCGCCTTGAGGAGAGATTTAAAGGTTGTGAAGAGATGGCAGGGGTCAGTAGTAAGAGAGTCAGTCAAATGAACATAATAGTTTTTCTTGACGAGTGCTAATACTGATTGTAAGGAGGTAAGCATGAATTTAAAGTGAAGAAAAGTCAGAAAGGGAGAGGGATTTGAGCCAAATCTGCTCAGCTGAGTGGGCACAGGAGCACAGATAGCAAGTAGTTGAAGACAACCATGGCTGGGGTGTAGTGCGTCTCACAGGACATGAGATGGGTAGAGCAAGAGTATCTAGAGCAGAGAAGAGGGCAGTATTATAGGAAACTATAGTCTCATCAACAGATTTAGAAGACAAGGTGGAATAAAGAGGTGTTGAGACAACAGTAGAGAGAGAGACAAAGGATCAATAGCATGAAGATTCCTAAAAAGCTAGGAGGAGACTTGGTGAGATTGAGATGGGGAGTGATGAAGGGTAAAGCTTAGGAGGTGATGATCAGATAAGGAAAGAACTGAGGTATGGAAACTGGAGGGTAAGCAGTTAGAGAAGAAAACCAAGTCAAGGAGGTGACTGTTCTGATGAGTGGGGATGGAAGAGCAAAGTTGGAGGCTGAATGAGGAGGTAAGGGAAAGGAGTTTAGAAGCATAGGGGTAAAAAGGGTTATCAACATGAATATTGAAGTCACAGAGAATAAGTGAGGGGGAAGAAGAAGAATCTAGAAATAAGGAAAGACAGAAGTCAAAGTCAGTGAGAAAGGTAGAGATGGCAGCTATCCGGAGAGGTAAGGGATTAAAAAGGTGGATGAAATGGACCTCAAAGGAGGAAAAGGGATGAGACTGAGGTAGAAGGACGGGTTGGAATTGGCAGGAAAGAGAAAGCAGAAACCCAAGACCACCACCACCACGGCCAGTGGCATGAGGAGTGTGGAAAAATTGGTATCCACCGTGACAGAGACAGCGACTGAAGCATGGTCATCGGGGAGGAGCCAGGTTTCAATAAGAGATGGAAGACTGAAGGAATTAGAAATGAAGAGGTCAAGAGTAAAGGGGGATTTATTAGAACTAGAATGCACATTCTATAATGTACAAGAAAAAGGGAGAGAGGAGGGTGAGCTGAGAGGAATATGGATGAGATTAGAATGGTTGAGTGAGGACTGGGAGTGAGAAAATAGTCTAGGGGGGGCCAGGGTTAAGATTAATTTCACCAGAAGAAAGAAGGAGAAGGAGGAGAAGAGTGTGAGGCAGAGAGGAGATGGAATGGTGGAAACGAGGATGAGGGATTATTTTTAAGAGAGAAAGGAGCGGGATGAGAGAAATAAAAATGGTAAAGTTGAAAAGCTCTGATTAGATGAGATGCAGCACTAGGAAACCAGTTAGTTCAATAAGAGTTTATATCCCATGGGCTCCATGATGGTTCCAGTAGTAAGTGATTATAGTGTTGAAATTATGATTAATAAACAAACTTCACAGAAAGTGATGCATAGGAGAGAACCTTATGCTGGTTTAAATGTGTCCAGCGCAGTCAGACTGCTTTATCAAAGCAGCCTTTCACTGATGATAAGCAGCCACTACAGAACCAACAATTAGCTGTTTTAAAGGTTTTTTTGCAAAGCGGATAGTGAATGCACTGACTTCAGAGTGGCTGTCACAGCGGCTGGAGCGGGATGACTGCGATCGTGTTCATCGAGGCCTGAAAATGCATACTAGAGCGCTCAAACAGACCTACACTGAAAGCAGTGTGGAGAGTCCTCTGAAGACCATGGATGATGGTGTCGATGGTAGGATAGTGCAGGGAGTACTCCAGAGATCATGGATGACAGCGTCGATGGTAGGCTCGGGCACTTCAAAGCACCTCAGACACTGCAGTTGGTGATGGAACAACAGTGCCCAGATGGCTTGGCGAGCACTTGGCAAGGCCTGATTGTGGCCTGTAGTGAACCATCTGCCACAGATGAAACTGAGCCATTGGAGGCTTTGGAGCAAGCACTTGGAAAGAGACAAATACAGTCAGTGCTATCGGCCTGCACAGTGCAACCAACAAGCAAACTGCACCGAGTGCAGATTGAGCTTTTTCCTCCTGCCAGAAGTTATGTTCTCTGCAGCGATTAAGTCATGTATGATTGTGGTTTATTACTGAGGGATGGAGAGCTTCACAGGGAAGCATCCATCTTGTCCCACACAGTTCTACAGTAGCTAGGTCAGCAGCTTGGGACCAGAAACACCAGACTTTAAATCCCACTGGCATGCCATGTGACCTTGGGCAAGTCACTTAACTCTCCATTGTCTCAGGTACAGACTTAGATTGCAAGCCTTCCAGGGGCAGGGAAATATCTACAGCATCTGATTGCCTTGAACTACTTCTGGAAATGTGTGAGCAAAATGCCAATAAAAGATGTATCAAGCTATGCTTCCTAATATATAGAGTCCTATAAGACATAGCTCTTGCTGGCCTAATGGGCTGTCCTGGGGGTGGGGGGTGGAGGGTGGGGGAGGTTGTTACAGGCTTATCCTTCAGTTGTTTCTGTCTCATGTTTCCTGGATCTAGGATTTCAGCTAAACATTCTCCATGGCTCAGATGTAAGTCTCTGGTATCATACGCAAGGTCATAGATTTTGCAGAATATGCCCCCTCCTGCTGGGGCCTTAGGGTCTGTTTTTTTGGGTATGATTATAATTAATTAGGGTCAGCGGGTTACCAGCATGACTGTTGTCCACTGGTTTGTAGCTCTTTCCTCTGGGTCATAAGATTTCCAGAATACAAGATAATTCAAATGGCCCCAGAGAAGTTTGGAGTCCAGGATGTCATGGACAACAAATTCCTGGTGGCTGGCCATGTAGGTGTGGATTGTTGGTCATGGAATGAGTTTCAATAGTAGGGGGCTTCAGCAGGGATACATGGGAAGCTGGATGTTTGTAGAGGAATGCTGGAGCTGCAGATGGAAAGTCACTGGGTTTATTCACTCTTGGATCATGGATCATGAGGGGTCCCATGAACCTTTGCTCAAACTTCCTGGTAGATTTATTACTCCCTAAGATGTGTGGTGGAGAACCAAACATTATTTCTCAGTGTGAACTTCTTCTAGGCTGCCTTAGTTTTTTCTAGTTCCTGTTGTCTGCTGCCATGAACCCTAGAGTCTTGGGCTTCGCCAAAAGAGAAATGAGGATGGAAGCTATTGTTGGTAAAGTATCGCGAGGATTTGGTAGATAAATGATTTGAATTATTATATGTAAATTCTGCTATGGGAAATAAGTGGTTCCAGTTGTTCTGATGGTAGCTACAAAAGCATTGTAAATACTGTTCCAAGGTTTGATTTACCTCTTGTGTTCATCCACTAGATTGCTGTAAAGTCCAGAAGAATGATGTAGGGCTCTTTGCAAGAAAGCTGCAATTGATAGTATCAAGAGAACATTTTTTTCAGATAAGCAAACTGCCTTTGTAATAATGTGTTCACCCTGAAGTAGAATTTTGATAAGAATTCAATAGTTTGAAACCATTTGTGTTGCTGATTTCTCTGACATCTGGAATAGTGGTAGCAGAGCAGCAATGTGACTGAATATGGTATAAGAAACTTGATTAAAATACCAATGAAAATACAGTCGTGGTCAACATTATTGGCACCTTTGTATTTTAGGTGTGTTGTGTACAACGTTTTGAGAAATAATTGGAAATATTCCAAATGTATATCATCATAATATTTTAATAGTATGTTCATAGGTATACAACGAAAAAAGAGATGTCTGTGGAACTTAAACATAGTAATTTCTGAGAAATAAAATGACCTGGACAGGAATAATGACACCCTTCACTAATATTTGGTTGTACAACCCTTGGCAGTGATGACAGCCTCCAACATTTCTTGTAACCATCTGTAAGTTTCGTACATCTGTCTGCTGGTAGTTTCTCCTACTCCAACTGTGATTTCTTCCAGCTCATGAACATTTCCAGGATTCCTTGTACCAATGGCAGACTTCAGATCTTTCCAAAGTTTCTCGATTGGATTGAGATCGGGACTCATTGCTGGCCAGTTTAAAACAGTCCACTTGTTCCTTTTTAACCATTCTTTTGTAATTTTCAATGCATTTTTGGGTCACTGTCCATGACCTTTGACCCAGACCTAGCTTTCTGACAATAGGTAGCACATTTTGGTCTAAAATACCTTAGTAGGTTTCTGACTTCATGATTCCTTTAATACGTTCCAGGCCTCCAGTTCCTGAGGCAGCAAAACAACCCCACAACATTATGGAACCTCCACCATATTTAACTGTAGGAAGGGTATCTTTTTCCTTATAAGCTTCATTTCTTCATTTGTAAATGCATTGCTGGTCTGCATTGCCAAAGAGCTCAAGTTTGGTTTCATCTGTCCACGGAACATTTCCCTTTAGGATTGTGGTTTCTCAAGATGGGTTTAGGCAAGTATCAGGTGTGCCTTTTTATGTCTGTCTTTGAGCAGTGGGGTCCTCCTTGGCCTTTGACCATGAAGTCCTTCTTTGTTTAGTGTGTGGCATATGGTGCGGGTTGAAACCACCACTCCAGATTTCTCCAGGTCTGCATTAAACTCTTTGGATGTTGTATGTGATATTTTTTCCAACAGTTTGCACTAACCTTCGAAGACTTCCTGGATTAATTTTCCTCTTCCCACTATGTCCTGAGGTTCCTGGCAGTTTCATGAGCAGAAAACTTCTCAATAACTTTGCAAACTGCAGACACAAGAATCTCAAGGTCTTTGGAGATGGCCTTTTGCCCCTTTGAAGTTTGATGTTTGCTGATAATGGCTTTTCTGACAGTCTCAGGCAGTTCTCTTGTCTTCCCCATTGTGAAAATGGAAGAGGGAGTGAATGTGGCCATTTTAAGCATTAGTGCCATCATTTGTTGGTTGATTCAAGTCATATGAGTACTAACAATTGATCACAGGTGCATCTAATTTTACAGCAATGGGAATGTGGTTCTGTTCAAACAGACTTGAATTGTTTATAAGGGTGCCAATTGGTCTTGTTGTATTTGATTCTTTTATGTGTCAAATATGTGTGCATATATAATCCAAAGTCATTTCACTAGCCACTTTTATTTAGGAGATATTGGACATTAAGAGGTTGAACTGCAAGGGTGCCAAAAATGTTGACCACAACTGTATTTTAAAAGTATGAACTGAGCTGGAACTAGCTGAAACTGCATTAGCACTTATGGAGAGAGAGAGATACATGGTGAAATAAACAATTATTTTGGGGGGCTAAAACCTTTGGGAATTTGTGTGTGTACTTGTAGTGATAGGCTGAAGGCAATTGGATCTGAATGTCCAGAAGCTCTCCAGCAGGGCTGAAGATGGGAGCCTACAAAATGATGAAGGTTGGACACAAGTCACCAGGGCCTGTTTAGCTACTTTAAGATCATCAGACACAACCACGCCTAGGTCTTTAGTGGACAAAAGTACTTCACCCACTATACTATATTGCTCCCTTGGATTGCTGCAGCCCAAATGCATGACCTTCCATTTTTTAACATTAAATCCCAGTTGCCAAATTCTAGACCATTCTTCAAGCTTAGCTAGATCCCTTCTCATGTTATCTACACCTTCCTGGGTGTCTACTCTATTGCAGATTTTGGTATCATCTGCAAAGAGGCAAACCTTACCCGACAGCTCTTCCGCTATATCACTAACAAAGTTCCTTACTTCTGCTTTTGTGTAAAGGCACCACATGAGCCTCTCCCCAGTCCTTTGGCACCACTCCCGACTCCAACAAGGCTTTGAAAAGGTCAGTCAGTGGAGCTGCTAGAACGTCCCCAAGTTCCCTCAGTATTCTAGGGTGTATCCCATCTGGTCCCATTGCTTTGTCTACTTTAAATTTAGCTAGTTTCTCACGAACACAGTCTTCTGAAAATTGTTCAAGACTCCCCTCACTTCTATTCCTGTTTGTGGGTGTTTTCTGAGGTTCTGTTCCTGGTTCTTCATCTGTGAACACAGAACAGAAATATTTGTTAAGCAATTCTGCTTTATCTTCATCATCTTCTATATATTCCTCCCCTTCACCCTCGAGTCTGACAATACCATTTTTGCCCTTCCTTTTTTCACTAACATATCTGAAAAATGTCTTATCCCCCCATTTTATTGCATTGGCTATTTCCTCCTTTTTTTGAATCTTTGCTTTCCTGACTACTTTGCTAGCTTCTCTAAGTTCTTTTCCAACTATAATTGCCTGTCTTCCTCTCTCTTTGATCTCTTGTATTTCATGAAGGCCTCCCTCCTTTTCTTCCCCTTTTCAGCTACTTCTTTCGAAAGCCATAGTAGTCTCCTTTTCCTTTTACCTTTATTTACCATTTTAACAAAAAAAGGTTGGTTGCCCTTAAAATATCCCCTTTCAGTTTTGCCCACTGTTTTTCTACATATGGTCCCTTTACACAAAAGTAGAAGTAAGGATGTGGTTGGAAACTACAGGCTGGTTAGTTTAACTTTGGTGGTGAGTAAATTATTGGAAGCGCTGCTGAAAGTGAAAATAGCGAGGTTTCTGGAGTCCAACAGATTACAGGATCCGAGGCATAAGAACATAAGAACATAAGATATGCCATACTGGGTCAGACCAAGGTCCATCAAGCCCAGTATTCTGTTTCCAACAGTGGCCAATCTAGGTCATATGTACCTAGCAGTTTCCACAAGGGACACAGGTTCCACAATGCTTATATTGGTTCAAGCATTGATATCCTGGGTCCCTTCTTAATAATGGTTTATGGACCTTTCCTCCAGGAACTTGTCCAAACCTTTTTTAAACCCAGCTACACTAACAGCCTTTACTACATCCTCCGGTAACAAATTCCAGAGTTTGATTACACGTTGAGTGAAAAAATATTTTCTTTTATTAGTCTTAAATAGTTTACCCTGTAGCTTCATTCCATGTCCCCTAGTCTTTCTATATTCTGAAAAGGTAAACAATCGATCTACGTTTACCCGTTCCACTCCATTCATTAATTTATAGACTTCTATCATATCTCCCCTCAGCAGTCTCTTTTCCAGGTTAAAGAGCCCTAACCTTTTAAGCCTTTCTTCATAGGAGTATCCTTCCATCCCCTTTACCATTTTGGTGGCTCTTCTCTGAACCTTTTCTAAAATCGCTATATCCTTTTTAAGATATGGCGACCAGAATTGCACACAATATTCAAGGTGCGGTCTCACCATGGAACGATACAAAGGCATTATAATATCTTTTGTTATATATTCCATTCCTTTCCTTATCATACCTAGCATTCTATTTGCTCTCTTGGCCGCCGCTGCACACTAGGCCGAGGGTTTTAACATGGTATCCACAATGACGCCTAAATCTTTTTCCTGGGTGGTGGTTCCTAATGTGGAACCTTGCATCGTGTAACCATAGTTTGGGTTGTTCTTCCCTAGGTGCATAACCTTGCACTTGTCCACATTAAATTTCATCTGCCATTTTGATGCCCAGTCTTCCAATTTATCAAGATCCTCTTGCAGTTTTCCACAATCCTCTTGGGTTTTAACAACTTTAAATAGTTTTGTGTCATCTGCAAATTTGATAACCTCACTCATTATTCCACTTTCCAGGTCATTTATGAAAATGTCAAAAAGCAGCAGACCCAGCACAGATCCCTGGGGTACACCACTATTCACCTTTTTCCATTGGGAAAATTGGCCATTTTATCTTTATCTTTATCTTTATCTTTATTAGCATCATTTGATGAACCGCCCAGGCCGAAGCATCAGGGCGGTGTACAATATAACAGCAGGCTACTGGAAATACAGTCAGAAAAGAATGCCAAAAATTGATAGAATAGAGAGATACAGAAGAAAGATAGAAAGGGTAAGAGCCCAGGAGGGCAGGGGGACAGTAGGGCGGGAGGGGGAAAGAGGAAAGGAAGGGGAAAGGGAAGCGGCTTAGTGAGGGGATAATGGACGGGAGTGGGGGGGCAACTGGGGGACAAGGCACCATCGTCAGGGGGGGGGAGATCAAAGGCTTGACAAATGAGGTGTGTTTTAAGGAGAGTTTTGAAGCGGGGATAGGAAAGTTCCAGGCGAAGGGGTAAAGGTAGGGAATTCCAGAGAGCTGGTCCCAGGAAGAAAAAGGCGGAATGACGGGTGAGCTCTAAGTGGGCCTGAGCGGGGGAAGGGAGAAAGAGGCGATTACCAAAAGCAGAACGAAGAAGAGGGGGGGAGGGCTGAAGGTGAATGATGTCTGACAGATATTGGGGGGTGCTGGAATGGAAGGCCTTATGTGTGAGGATGAGGACCTTAAAGATGAAGCGGAACTTGACCGGAAGCCAGTGTAAGGCAAGAAGGCAGGGGGACACGTGAGAGCGGGCTGGGGAACCAGTGATAAGACGAGCGGCGGCGTTCTGTACTAATTGCAGTCGGCGAAGCTGAGAGGAAGGTAGACCTGTGTAGATGACATTACAATAGTCCAACCGGGTTGTGACGAGGGACAGGACGAGGGTGACAATGGAGGAGGTGGGGAGTAACGACTGGACGGCCCGAATCCTGCGTAAGTGGAAGAATGAAGTGCGTATAACAGCAGAGATGTGTTGGTGAAAGGAGAGGGCTGAGTCGAGAGTAACTCCCAGATAGCGAGGGTGGAGACCAGGGGAATTAAGTGGGAAGACATAACAGGAGACATGCAAGGAGGGGAGAGACCAAAGGAAAACCAGATTGCGGAAGACTTGGTGGGGTTCACATGTAGAAAGTTAGAGTCGAATCAGGACGCAATGGAAGACAGGCAACGGTTGAGTGGGGCAAGGTCAGGAGTGGAGGATGAAGTATGGTGGACCAGCAAGATGTCATCGGCGTAAATGTAGAAAGAGATACCGGATTGCTGAATGAGTAAGGCCAACGGTGCAAGGAAGGCATTGAAAAGTAGGGGGGCCAGGATAGATCCCTGAGGGATGCCGCAAATAGAGGGGGATGGAGGGGAAGTGGAGTGACGGGAGTGCACAGAAAAAGTGCGGGAAGACAGGAAAGAACGGAACCACTGCAAGACGGACCCACCGATACCGAAATCAGACAGGCGGGACAAGAGAGTGCGGTGATCGACCATATCAAAAGCGGAAGAGAGATCCAGAGAAACCACCAAAGAGAAATCACCACGGTCGTGAGCGCAGTGAAGCTCAGAGAGAAGGGCTGTGAGGATAGTTTCGGTGCTATGGCCTGCACGAAATCCGGATTGACGGGGGTGAAGGGCGAAAGTGGAATCAAGGTGGGTGGCGAGTTGGGAAAACACCAGCTTCTCGAGGACTTTCGAAAGACTTTAGCCCTACCCTCTGCTTTCTATCTTTTAACCAGTTCCTGATCCACAATAGTACACTGCCTCCTATCCCATGACTCTTTAGTTTTGCCAAAAGTCTCTGATGAGGGACCTTGTCAAAGGCTTTCTGAAAGTCCAGATACACAATATCAACCGACTCACCTTTGTCCACTCCTTCAAAAAGACATAACAGATTAGTAAGACAAGATCTTCCTTGTCTAAAGCCATGTTGGCTGTCTCCCATTAGGTCATGACTATCTACATGCTGAGTAATTTTATTCTTTATGATGGTTTCTACCATTTTTCCCGGTACTGATGTCAGGCTCACCGGTCTTTAGTTTCCCGGATCACCCCTGGAACCCTTTTTAAAAATTGGTGTTACATTGGCGATCCTCCAATCTTCAGGTATTAGAGATGATTAGAGAAGCAGCATGGAATCACCAGAGGCAGGTCTTGTCAGACAAATCTGATTGATTTCTTTGACATGTGCCTCTCTGCAATCTTTTGGCACCACTCCCAACTCCATTGAGGCATTGAAAAGGTCAGTCAGTGGAGCTGCTAGAACGTCCTCACGTTCTCTCCGTATTCTAGGGTGTATCCCATCCGGACCCATCGCTTTGTCTACTTTAAGTTTAGCTAGCTTCTCATGAGCACAGCCGTCTGAAAATTGTTCAAATTCCCCTCACTTCTGTTCTTGTTTGTGGGCTTTTTCTGAGGTCCTGCTCCTGGTTCTTCATTTGTGAACACAGAACAGAAATATTTGTTAAGAAATTCTGCTTTATCCTTATCAGCTTCTACATTTTCATCTCCTTCACTCTTGAGTCTGACAATACCACTTTTGCCCTTCTTCTCATTAAAATGTCTTATCCTCCTATTTTATTGCAGATTAAAGATTTTCTTGGACTATTTTTCATTAAGAGGAGGACTTTTATCTGGTTTTAAGAATATAAGCGATACCATACTGGGTCAGACCAAGGGTCTATCAAGCCCGGTATCCTGTTTCCAGCAGCGGCCAATCCAGGTCACAAGTACCTGGCAGGTTCCCAAAGAGGTAGACAGATTCCATGCTGCTTATCCCAGGGGTAAGCAGTGGATTTCCATGGTCCTCTTTAATAATGGTTTATGGACTTTTCCTTCCAAAAATTGTCCAAATCTCGTTTTAAACCCAGCTATAATAACAGCTTTTACTGCATCTCCTGGTAATGAATTTCAGAGCTAGATTACGTGGTGAGTGAAAACAATATTTTCTCTTATTAGTCTTATATATT